>JAIFGZ020000636.1:0-600000 GCA_019925245.2 Oryza australiensis | reverse complement strand
AAGTAATTACATGGGATAATATCCCGTGCGGTCGCTTAAGTGGACCACACGAGATAATGCGATTATCCCATGTGGGCCAATAGCCGGCCCCCGGGACCGATTTTTTCAGGCGCGGCCTCTTATGGTCCATCTGAAACCTATTTGCGGTATCGTGTAGAAAAATCGTTCTATGGCCGTGAGTACGCATTTCCAAAAAATAACTTATCAATTTAATTAATATTTAATTTATTCTTCATCCATCTCCTGCATCGGAATTTTCAAACGGACCCTGATGGGAGTGCAACATAAAGTTCATATATTAATAAAATAACAAACAAAAAATAATCAAAAAATAACCACATAAAACAATCTGGCGATGCTAATCCTATATAATTAATGGGACTATAAAAAACTGTTGCAAGTATTTTAGATGAAAAGACTTGTAACAGTTTTTAAAAGTAATTATATTATAATATTAATGTAACTGCACTTTGTATGCCTGTAAGTATAATATAAAAATGAAATATAGTTACATTGTAACTAAAAAAAATAGACACATAGTGGTGGAGGCATGTTTGGGATGCCCACAACCGTCTCAAACGTGCAGTGTACCATGAATGATCGATGATATTTTTCCACGTTTTGTCTAATTTGTGCTGTAGTACTGCGACAAATAACGAAACCAATATATTCCCTTTAAAATTTAAATGACGTGACTTAGCATATTATAACTTGACTATATGTATATGCACCTCTTGCTTAGTCATATATTATTAAAGCATAACTATACACATTATAACTGTGTATAACTGTTCTTTTGGAGTTAACTAAAGATGGTTTGATTAGTTTAATATGCCTATCATGTCGCATATAAAATATTAATACAATCTCTACATGCAAACTATACAGCTCTCTGTAAAGTAACAGTCCCTTTGTTATATGAGGTGTTTGAGGGGAGGAAAAAAATTGGAAAGATAAGCAAAACAAAAAAAACTATTAGCATATAATTATTAATTATTTTAAATACGAAAAATGAATTAACATGTTATATAGATTTTTTATAAAAAAATAAAAAACGAGGTATTTCTTCTCGCTATTTGCTACAAACGAACCCTTCTCATATCGTGCTGATGTACTCAGCTTTCTGCAATCCATGCAACTTTTTCCGACAAACAGTTTAAAAAAATCTGCGACCAAATCAAGCCAACAATCTATTGGACGTTTCAGATTAGACAAATGGTGATAATATATCAGTAAGTGGGAGATCTACTTTTCATCGTCAGTATTATAATATATCATCATTAACAGCAATATATTAGATAACTCCGCACTTGACTTCTGTTGACTTTGGTGGATTTCAGCTAGATCTCCAACAAAATCCTCTTTTGAAACATATCTTCAGCTGTCCCTCTAAATGTATACATTCTAAATGTATACATGGCTATTTTTACTAGTTTATTGTACTGTTTACATTTCCTACAACATATGAAAGGCCCTATTCGCTTGTCTTATCAGCCGGGTTTATCGGCCGTTCGAACAGTATTTTTCTCCTCACAAGAAACTAGTGACTTGTCTTATCGTGGCTTATAGGACCAGCCGAACACGTTCGAAGTGTCACATTTTCAACAGTTGAGAACTATACATTTCAACTTAATTTATATAATATGACCAGTTTTCTGCATGATTTTTAGAATAATTTCGTAGATCTAAACAGGGGGTCATACTATTTTGTTAGTCAATATCAATAGTTTGAAGTACCTTTTCACTGTTCAATGGCCCAGCCCCTGTCATCAAGGATGATGAATCCAAATAAGCCGCGCGCGGCCGAGTGGACGATATGTAGTGTAGCGAGTAGAATTCTTAAAAAAATAAGAAATAATTAATTATAGATTCTCAGGAATGTAGCTCATACAAAAAAAAAATTTAAATCCCAGTATAGCTGGCAATACAAAATGATCATTTTTGAGGACCGGCAAATTGGTCATTTCCGAAATATCTGGCACAAGAATGATAATAGGGTGGTGCTGGCCGCAAAATTTCTAAAAAAATTCCTCTCTGCAATGAAACGTTGGGCATTTTCTCAGATTCTCATTGATGCCATTTTACAAAGCACGAGCCTTGTAACGGTTTTGCAATTATCTCTATAATAAAACGTTAAAAATGAATACCACTAGCAGGGGCTGCTTCGAGTTCATCAAAGGTCATATGAGCGTAGTTAGGATTTTGCAAGATTTTATTCTCAATTTTCATATGAGCGTAGTTTTGCAGATTCATGAATTATACTTCTTAGTTTTATATCATTAGAATATGAAAACTGGTAATTGGACGTCGAGTTGTTTTTTTATTTATTACGCTTGCTTGTGTGATTTTCTTGGTGTTAGTCATGATACATTGTTTATTTAGAGAAAAACTCATCGTGGGCTTCTCAGTTCTTTTCTATCTTTTATATGCCTACTTTTTACCTTATCCTATAAGTTTTTTTTTATACCTTCTATAGACATTACAGTGGTTGAGATTTTTTTCTAACATGAACAAATTAATCGTCCCTCACTCTTATATATGATAGTGACACCTTGTTATAGAAGATGATTATACTAGTGAAAAACATCAATAATAAAAACATAAATGGAACAAAGTTCATTGACCCAAAATTTGAAAAACAGCCTTCATTTTTTAAAATTAATAGCAATGAAGTTTGATGAAATTTTAAAATTTTAAAATCACCCTTTCCCTATCTCTTCTTATAAACCAAATTAAAATTTGTATTATCTTAAATCAACTCCAACGCAAAATTGAAGAATTCTGTCTATGGAGAGAGAAAGAGGTGAAATTACCATAAAAGTACAACAAATTTAATTAAAAATCATTTCAATATTTAAAGTTTGGTTACCAAGTAATAATAGAACAAATTGATTTCAGCTTTTAGAATTATGCTTTTCATTAATCTAGTATGTCCAACCAAGGGGCAATATGGTCACTTTGAAAATATCACAGTCCATTAACAATCAACAAAAGGAACAGGGATAGAGGGTACGAAAAGTAAATAATGGGCCGGGTGTACAGTGGATAAGGCAGTATTTAGGGGGATCGGAATGATGAAGGGACTCAGGGCACACAGTAAAGATGGCAACGGGCTTCAAAAATCCGTGTACCCACGGATACCCGACCCGGCGGGCGCGGATACGGGTGCGAGCTTGTGTCCGCGGGCACGGGCGCGGGCACAGGGTTATGCCCAACGGGTATTTTTATACGGGTAAAATTTAAGTATATCCGTACCCGCAAACCCATCTACCCGCACCGACAGGTGGGACCAAGCATTCTAGGGTTTTATTTGAACAAGCATTCCCCACTTTCCCCTCAGGCTCGTTGTGATCTGCGCGACTGGGCAGCCATCACCCGTGAGCCGCCGCCGGCGCGCCCCTCTTGCCGACGCCGCCCGGCCCGGCTCCTCTTGCGGCGCCGCCCTCCCGCCGACGCCGCCCGGCCCCGGCTCCTCTGCCGGCGCCGCCCTCTTGCCGACGCCGCCAGCCCTCCTGCGGCGTCGCCCGGCCTCGGCTCCTCCTCCGGCGCCGCTCGGCCCTCTCTGCGGCGCCCGCCCGGCCTCTGCCGGCGCCCGCCGCCCTCTGCCGGGCGCCCCCGGCCCCCCGCCGACGGGTATGCGGGTTTGCCCGCGGGCATGTTTTGCCGCGGGTAGCGGGCGCGGCGAGTGTTGCTACCCGTGGCGGGTAGCGGGCGCGGCGCGGGTACAAAATTTATCTCGCGGGTACGGGTTTGAGATATCACTATCCGCGTGGATTTTACCCGTTGCCATCTTTAGCACACAAATTTTCGAGACTTTGGCATTTTTATTTTTTTTAAAGATTTACAAAAATAACTTCCGATTTTGGAAAATTACAAAACTAATCTCCTCCCGCCCTCGGAAGGACGTGAATAGGAAAACGCCCTCCCGGAGGGCGAATATCCGACGTGGCGGACGGCCATGGGGCCGTCGCCGCGCGGTGGCATTTTTGCGGCGGCCTTCTTCCGCCCTTGGTAAGGCGTTTTTCACCGTGCACGGGGCCGCCGCAAAAGGCCGGCCGCCCGGCATTTTTGCGGGCGGCCCCTTCCCGCCCTTACCAAGGGCGTTTTCATTGTGCTACGGGGGCCGCTGCAAAATTGCCACGGCGCGTGGCAATTTGCGGCGGCCCCTTCCCACCCTCCGAAGGGCGTTTTTACCCAGCCCATATAAGCCGACTCTCAATCATTTCGACCTCATTTACACCTTTCCAAATCCAGAAAAAGAACAGAGAGAGGTGAGGAAGAGGAGGAGCGCGACGAAGCCCTGCTGGATTGCGTACTTCATTGGAGGTAAATGCAATATCCCATCGTTATTTTGTTTGTTAGTTAGTATGTAAATGAAATATTAGGAAAAATATAAATTTGTAATATTTGAATAGGTATTGAATAATTTGTTATAGATTTGTAAAACAAATGATTTAATTTAGATCAATTTAGATAATTTAATCGACAGTAACATAGGTAGAATAGATAGATCAACAAGGATAATTTAATGGACATTAACATAGGTAGAATAGATAGATGAACTTAGGTAGAATGTGTTTGGATCTAAGTGTAAATTATGTGAGTAGATGGTAAGCACTATAGAAAATCGTACGTATAATTTTGTTGATGATCAAAATATGTTTAGATATAAACTACGATTTAATTGAATTTAGTTTATAAATTTTGGCAAATTGAAATGAACGAGTTACTATTGGCGGTAGATGGAACGAACAAATCGATTTGGAAAAATTTAAGATGTAGACCAGAAGAACATATTGTTAAAGAAATTAAGTTAGGCACAAGAATCATCTAGGCAATATATTCGTAGTACGGTGGGATGCGGACCGGTCCACGATAGGCTGCTTTGGTGGATCGGTGGCGTCCTGAGACGCACACCTTCCATCTTCCTTGTGGGGAGATGGCTCCGACGCTGCAGGACGTCTCGTACCTGCTAGGGCTACCACTAGCCGAAGAGGCTGTCGGGCTGTGGATGGTGTTGGTGGATGGAGGGAGGACATCACCGCACGATTTGCTCGGTGATGAGGCTACGGGGCTCCCACTGTTCGGTCGATCTACCCTTACGCGACCACCGGGCCTACGAAGACTTGGATTATGCGGTTCACGGTAAGTTAACTTGAAGACTTCGGTATTTTTCATTATATCTGATGTTTGTTAACATGGTTTTCTCCTTTGTAGGCCGACAAGCTCCACCCCGACGCCGACGAGTACTCCGTGCGATGCTCGTTGGAGGCGTACCTTCTTTGGTTGTTCGGCTGGGTGATGTTCACCAACACGTCGGGGAACACTGCGAGAGAGGGCTCGATCCGCTACGCCGGTCGATAGCGGACGCGGAGATAGGCTTCGTGCCTCAGTGGAGTTGGGGTTCAGCGGTCCTCGCAGCCACCTACCGTGGGCTGTGCGACGCGTGCACGAAGACAGATCCGGGAGCGATCTTCACAGGCTGTCCCCTTCTCTTACAGCTGTGGGCTGCGGAGCGGTTCGCGATCGGCCGACCGGTCGTCGACACCTCTCCGTACGACGCAGCGCCCGCTTTCGAGAACCCGGCCGACGGGCCTACGATGGGTTCGTACTGGTTTCGACGCAACGTAAGTACAAAGTCATATTTCTTTCAAATATTTAAATTGTGTTGAACAAAACTTGTAACCACTTGATTATTTTATTTTCGCAGCGTCGTTACGCCCACGCTCAGGTGAGACGGAGCTACCCGGACTTCGTGTTCGAGTTGGACCGTCTCCAGCCGTACGACGTTGTCTGGGAGCCATACACGCAGCAGGCGGTCGCAGCTCGGGCGCCTCTAGGCCTCTCGACGTTGTGCACGCATGACTCGGCCTACTGGATGACATTGATCCCGATGGTGTACGACATCACCGTCGAGCCTCACCGCCAGCCGAGTGATGAGGCGAGTTCAGATCGCGCCAGGGATTCCGGTAGACGTCGGTTGCCGTTCCCCACCAGGATCACCAGTGAGTATTTCTATTTCAAATGTACTACTATTGTGTCAAATTAAATGGAACTATAGTCCACCTTTGCTGTGTACGCAGGTTGTCTCGACGGGGACAGCAGGGAGGCTCCCTCTGGGAACCACGTATGCAGCAATACGTGGCGGACTGGCTGATAGCCACCGAGGAGGTGATCGGCGAGATCTACGCCCACTCCGAGGAGAACTACACCGCCTACCTTCGGTGGTACCTACCGCGGACGCGTCCGCGAGTTACCTTCACACCGGCCACGCAGCGGCAACACCGGGCGGCGATCACGGACACCTACCCTGTGCACCGAGACCGGGACTACTTCGTTGGGGTACGTCATGATTTCTCGGCATTAAAGCCTTTGTACGTCATTATGTTTTTTTATTAGAGCGAAAAACCTAACTTGTTTTGATTTTTGTAGGCCGACGCCGCACGGGCATTGAATGCCAAAATCGACTCGGTGATGCCGAGGCCGGACGCGAGCATTCACCGAACGAGGTGGAACGGAGGATGACCTTCCGGCGGATGTAGACGACGGCACGTTCGATCTTGCGGATCTTCTCTTGTAGTTCCGCCGTCGACGCGGTTCCTCCACAAGGTGTTACAGGTCCTCGTCCACGCGGTCCGGTGCCCGGATGGTCACCACACGGCGGTGCTTCCACGAGTTAGTTCCACTCATTTTCATTGTGTCAACCCTACAACGTGATCTAACAAACCGAATGTCGCCTAGGTCCGACGCTACCGAGCGGGGATACGGCGGCGCGAGTGGATCGTCGATCCTCGGCCTTTCGCTACTCGGCCCAGCCTGCGAGCTTTCTTTGGAGCGAGCGGATCCTCCGTTCCTCGTCCCTCACTCAGTGGGAGGTGAGCAAGCGTCGTCCGATGATTAGTTCACACGTGTTAGTTTAAGTCACCGATGCTTGACATTGCTTACATACGAAGGATTCTACTCGGCGGGGATTTTACGCTCGGGGCTTCGTCGACGCAGCGGGCGGGTCCGGGAGGCGACGAGGGGGTCGAGTACGGCGACGACTTCGACGACTGGAGGACCCGGATCGGGACGTTCTCGCCTCCTCTCGGCTCGGTGGAGCACCTCTACCACGAGCGGGACCCGCCACGGAGACGCCGCGCCGGATGTCCGTGCTAGTCGTGGCGTGCCCCGGACAGCCGACGTACTCTCGGGGCACGTCGAGCACGGCCTAGGAGGGATAGGGGTAAGAGGCCTCATCGGTAGCTGCGTGTGCAACAGTTTGTACAAATTGTAAATATTTATTTTGTGTTTGATGTTTGTATATATCTATGTCTGTTCGTCGCACTCATATGTCACGAGATCCTTCCGTATCGTTCGCTGCATGATACTCTTACTAACGACAAAAAAACTTTCGGCCCGATTAGACACGCACGAGACATCGCTATCGCTTTTGCCCGTGATAGCCCCGCACGATACGTCGCTATCAACTTTTGCCCCGTGATAGTCCGCACGATACGTCGCTATCAACTTTTGTCCCGTGACAATCCTACACGATACGTCTCGATCAGCTGTTGCCCCGTGACAGACATAAACGATACATAGATGTGAACCTTCACCTCCCTGCATTATATATTGCCTAGATCCGAATACGAGCTCTTCAAATCTGCATTCTCTTTTCTACATTTACTCCTGCAATGAGATCTTCATATCATCCATTCCTTGAGCGTCTCCACTGGCGACTCCATCCTTTGAGCGGTTTTATTCCACCATGGTGTGACCATCCGTTATGCCATTGTGGAGATGGCTGCATACTTATGTCGTCCCTCCTCGCTGAAACCAGGGGGAGACGATTTTTCCAATGCGTCAACATTGATCAGGTATGGCTTAACTGCACTGCTTTCATCTACAAAATCTTCACGTAGAAAACGCTAACTTGATTGTACATCGTGTTAACACCTCATGCAGGCATATCGTCGGGTGTGCAACTTCGTTGAGTGGATAGATACGGAGAACCCACGAACCGACGGAACACGTTACTACCCACTTAGCGAAACAAGGTCAGACTACCTTCAACGGAAGGCTGAGTACCAACGTCGAGTTCGCGCGAAGCTTTGGACTGGCCTATGGATCAACCGGCACTACCCACATGGCGGGAACGTCCGAATGCCACTGTGATCTACGTTGCCGGGTGGTAAGATCCATAAGACAAGCAACTAGAGGACAAAGATGCTTCGTGTGTCCCGAGATTGCGGATGACGATTTTGTCGTGAGTATAATTTTTCTTTCTTTAACCTTTTCGCTTGTTCCATTTTTAACTCCGACCATAAAAATGTGCAACCAGGAGGATGTACGTCGGTGTCAATACAAAGATTGGATCGATACGGTTAAACACTGCTTCGATCGGTCGACGGTAACACAACTGAGTCTACTGAATAATTCATTCAGGCTTGGATGGAGTATGAACGTCGCGTCGAAATCGCAAGCTTAGCTTGGAGGAACAACCCACTGGGTTTCCCTAAATGGTCGGAGCGTCCTATGTGCGGTTGTAGGGATCGTTGCAAGATGGCTACCTCATTTGAACCACGAACATATGGTCGGAGATATTTCATTTGCCCCAACTTAGACAACGACTTCGTTGTACGTCTTTCATTTTATCAATTATGCACACGTCTTCGCTCTAGTGGCTCTCTAACCGATTACATGTGTTTCTTTACCGAGCATTCAAAGAAGGTGTGGATTCACTAGGTGAATCGACAATGTCATTCCCCAATATAACGGCCTAAAAGTAACCGAATGTGAAACTCAAAAGGAGTACAACGCCGAGAAGGAAAGATAAAATTGATGACAAGCTTATCGCCCTTGAACGGTTCCGTAGGTAGCCGAGTCTTGACTCGTCGGGGATGAGTTAGTTGTATTGTATCATCCGTACCTAATGGGTTATGTAACACTTGTGACAAACAAGCGCTTAACCATTGCAACTAAGTTAACTTGGTTAAAACAATATGTTCACGAGTAATGCAAACAACATATGTACGATACCTCGAACATTTACACTTGCAACAATATTTACATTTGCATCCTTACGACGATAACATTTACATTTCAAACAATACGACAAATCACGAAGACGGTTACATTTGCAACAATACCACAAATCAAATGGATTTGTTATATTAGCACAAAATACAACGATAACATTTTACATCTCAAACAACACGAGAGAGTGGGTCGATGTCGATTAGGGCAATTAGGGTTTAGGGAAAAACGTGCTCTAGAAGGGCGGGAATGGGGCCGCTGCAAAAGAGCGATAAAACGCCCTTGGTAAGGGCGGGAAGGGGGCCGCTGCAAAATGCCGGGGCGGCGGCCTTTGCAGCGGCCCCGTGCACGGTGAAAAACGCCCTTACCAAGGGCGGGAAGGGGCCGCCGCAAAAATGCCACCGCGCGCGACGGCCTCCGCGGCCGTCTGCCACGTCGGATTATTCGCCCTTTGGGAGGGTGTTTTTCCATTCACGCCCTCCCGGAGGGCGGGAGGAGATTAGTTTTGTAATTTTCCAAAATCGTAAGTTATTTTTGTAAATCTTTAAAAAAAATAAAAATGCCAAAAATTCACGAATTTTCTCTGTTCATATATGTTATTATTTTTAGTATTCTTATGAACTATTCCCTCTGTCAAAAAATTCCGGTATTCTTAGCATTAAAATTTTATTCTAAAATATAACTATTTCTCTATCTCTTCTCTCATCTCAACCAATAAAAACATTCGACATTTAATTTCTTCACCTATCGTATCAACTAAATATAAACATTTTTTATTTAATTTCTCACCTACCTACCTATCTCAACTAATCATAATCATTCTTTTTTTAATTTCTCAACCAAATTAACTATATTTTAAGACGAAAAGACTACGTGATACGTATGGATGCTCATACATGGTAGACTTTGTTGAATTTTTTCTTAAATTTTAGATATAATGTGTAGTTTGGTAGCTTTTTAGATAATTATGTGTATTTTGGATACTTGGGCATTTGGTACACAATTAATAAACCTGATGCATTGTATTATGAAACCAGACGAACCTGCAATTTTATATTGGCATAATATTGAGTTATTATTATGGTCTTTAGGTCATCAATAAATCAATGGGAAACAACGTAATGACACCCCGGTCTTCAAATTCACATTGGTCTACTCTACACGCTTAGCGGACCCATATTCACATAACATTCTACTATAATTTTATTCCCACTTCATCTAAAAGGGTTAATCCAAAGATGCTATATATGATTGGAATGAACTTAGTTATCAACTAACAGGGTTAATCCAAAGGTGCTATGATTGGAATGAACTTGGTATATCAACTGACCCAAACTTATCAAGACTCTCCATGTAAAACAATTTCCACCAAAGGAACACTTGGACCTTGCTGACCTAAATAAGAACAATAACACATGGGCCAAAACGGACTAAATGGGTTGGAATATTACAGTAACCGCTACTCGATAGGCGAATACCCAGGACCTGCCCTTGGTGCTATGGCGCTGCGCCGTATCCTCTCCATGTGCCAACATGTACGAAAACCCACACAGCATTGGTTCTGATGCTTATATTACTTGCAGTAAAAAAATGATTTGCAGAAATATCTATAATAATATAAAATATGTCAGTTTCATCACATCATCCTGTAATTAGCAATATGCAACCACCACAAAGTTTCATCACATTATCATGTAATTAGCAATTTGCAACCTCTCCACCCCACTTTGCTTAAAATTAGCGCTGGTTAGGTGAGCCCCATGCTGGATTGAATTAAAGCTCAAATGGACAGATTTCACAAAAGTTATTTCCAATTATATGAAATAAAGTTTTAATAGTTTATTAAGCAAATATAGTGACACCGTAGCCTTATCACTGTCATATTACTATCCATACTAATATAAAATATACCAGTTTCATCATATCATCCTACAATTAGCAATTTATAATCTTCCCACCCCACTTCGTTTAAAATTAGCACTGGTTAGGTGGGTCCCATGCTGGATTGAATTAAAGCTCAAATGGACAGATTTCACAAAAGTTATTTCCAATTATATGAAATAAAGTTTTAATAGTTTATTAAGCAAATATCGTGACACCATAGCGTTAGCACGGACATATTACTTTCTATAATACAATAGAGTCACTTTCCAAATGTCTATATAAAATTGTTGAGGCATTTTAAAAAGAGAGAATCTATTCTATGCCACTGAATTTATTCTAGTTTAACAATTTGTCACTGACATTGTCTCTTGCTACAATATACCAACGACTTTATCAATTGTTCTACAATACATTATTGTGATAGACACTTTTTCAAAAATACCCAAAATATATACAAGGTTAAAATTTGATTTATCTCATTAGAAGTTTCAAAAATATATAAAAATTTTTATTTGGCCTCCTTACACAACATAGAAGTTTGTAAATAAGTTTCAAGTTTTCCACGTCTCTTTTTTAAAACTATAACTTATCTTTTACATGATATATACAATACTTTTTATCAACTTTCATATGCTACATAAGATATTTTTGGCTATTATCTTTTACGTAAGCAATTTCTCTCAAATACCACTCAAAAATATTTTTCTAAAAAACAAAAATAGTACAAATAAATTGTAACCTATATACAAACTTCCGTGTTGTGTAAGCCGTCCATATAAAAATTTTCATATTTTTTGAAACATGTAAATCAGATAATCAATTGTTAACCTTGTATGTTTATAAGTGTAGTTTTTTTTAAAAAAAGGACTAGCCGTAGAACAATTGATAAAGTCACCCGTATATTATAGAAAAAGACAATGTCAGTAGCAAATCGTTGAATTGGGACAAACTCAATGACATAGAGTATTCCTGTCACACCCTAGAGTTTTCCCCCTTTTAAAAATCACTAAAGAAAATCACAAAAGAAAATATGTATATTAATCTAGAGCAAAGAAATAATTTTAAAATGCAAAGTATAAGTGGAAATGACATGGTAGGATTTTTCTAAAATTCTACTTGTCAAAATACATTAACAGGATTTTTAGTGGAATTTTTATAGCACTAGAAATAACTTGTAACCAATTAAATCAATAATCGGAATTAAAATAAATCATGGGAAAATCATTTTGTCTCTCCGTCCTTTTTCCCGCCCAATTCACTCCCGGGCCGACGGCGCATTAGCCGCGCGCGCCTCCCTTCCTATCTCTCTTCCCTCAGGCTGGTCCAGTGGCTGTGGCCCGTTTGCCTGCGCGCGCATCGCGAAAAAGTCTAAAACCCTACCCTCTCTCTCCCGGGTCACTGACAGGTGGGGCCCACCTGTCAGCCTTGTCGTCTTCCTCCGGCCGCGCCGCCGCTGCCCGTGCGCGCCTCGTCGCCTCGTGATTCCGCGTTCAAGTAGCGATCACTCCCCCTTGACGCCACCGAGCGTTGCCGCCCCTATCTGCCGCTCCCGCACCCGTAAATGACCGGATTTAATCACCGACCATTTATCCCCTTTCACTCCCCCGAGTTACACCGGCGAGAAATTCCCGTGATCACGCGCCGTTTCCGATCCCCCTCTTCTCCTATAAATACCGACCATCTCCCCCTCTCTCAAATCCACAACTCGCTCGGGCTCTCCCGTGCCTCTAATGCCCTAGCGCTGCGTATCCCGAGCACACCGTCCATCGCCGCTGTTCAGCCGTCGATTCCCCCTGTCCTGAGCCACGTCGGATCTCCGCATCGCCGCCATTTCCTTCACCGGTGTCCAAGCTCCCTCGGCCACCGTTCGCCTTTGCCTTCCGATGACTGCAAGCCCCGTCCCGCGCCGTCGTCTTCCTCCTCTCCAGCATGACCGCGGTGAGCTCTCCCTCCTTTTCCCTCGGTCTCCCATGCGCGTGTTGCCGCTCCCGTGTGCGCGAGGCTTCGCCCCCGCATTTCTGCGTCGTCCCGCCGCCCCGCGCCGTCGTCCCGTTGGCGCCGGCCGGTTTCGCCGCCGCACGTCATCGCCGCCACCCTTGTCCATCTGCTCCGCCGTCCGATCTACCGAAGGTAGATCAGCACCGTCCGTTTTCCCCATGACCGTGTGGCAGCCACGTGGCCGCCATGTCGGTGCCACGTGTGCCACATGGTGCACCGGCTGTCTCTCGGCCCATGGACCCGGTCCACCGTGGACTGGTGTTGCCGCAGCCGATGATGTCGGCATTCGGCCGGTGGCGTCGGCCCTAGCGCCTGTCGTCATCCCGAGATATATTGCGCAATAATTTATTAAGGATTTTTCTGTTTTAGTAATAAACACGAGATAATTGTTATGGACGATCGACCAGATTCACCGTGATTAATCTCACACCTCTAATAACCGATTAATGGAACTTGACTAGTATAGGTGGATGGTTTGGGCATGTCGCAACGTGGGATAGCGTTGGACAGTGATGGATATAATTACTGCTTAACTAATTACAATTGTTTTACTGCTTTCAAATTATTGATGTGAAATTGATGTTTTGTGCTAAAAAGTAAAACCCTGGCCAATACCTTGTCTCCCTTTGCATTCATACCTTCTCTCCCGGTGTAACTTGCTGAGTACGTTGGAAGTACTCATCCTTGTCTCTTCCCTCCAGAGCCAGTCTCTGAGGCAGATGAAGACATTGAAGACGAGTAGGCTTCGTCCGCGCTCCGGAATGCCTATGGAATGGAGGTGCCATGCTTGCAAGCATCAAGATTAGGCTTTAGCTCTTTTTTTTCGCTGCACTTCTGTAATCTTTTGGTTGTTTCTCAGTCATGGATCTGTAATATCAACAATTGTTCTATGTGTACCCTGGCTAGTCTTGGACAGCGATTTTTTTAATACATATATAGCCGCAGAAATTTTGGCTTTGAATTTCTAGACGTGACAATTCTCTCTTTAAAAAATGCTTAAAATGTGCCTTACAGTTAATTGTCTCTATAAACATGTCTCTATGTCTTGTGGCATTTTAATAGAGGCATTTATTTATTTCTATAAGAGAGTAGACATTTTCTCGAGGCATTAAATTATACCACAACCATATCAAACCAATGTGAAAAATGGGAATAAAAATATTTGCCTTGCTATTGCCAATTATTGAACTCAAGATCTCTTGGGCAAATCATTTTTTATCTTCAATGAACTAACTCAACCTCGTATCATTACTTATATGTTTTCCTTCTGTTACTTATATCTAGTCACATTATCATTCCTAGAAGTATCTCTACAGAGCTTAAAATGCCCCCCAAAAAATTGCTTTATGTATTAGGCACATTTTAAAGTGCCGAAAACATGCCTCTATAAGTTGAAATTTAACAGAATATGCTGAAAATGTTTCTAAAGTGTCTCTAGAGTAAATGTTTTCTAAGGAATTTTTGAAGTGCCTCTAAAAAGTGTCTGTACACTATAGAACTCCTGACTTTAGAGGCAATTTGCAAAACGCCACTACAAAAGTCCCCTACATGAGATTTTTGTTGTAGTGTTGTAACACCCTAGCCTCCAAATTCACATTAGTCCACTCTACATGCTGAGCACACATTCATAGAGCACAACACTTACCCTTTTTGTCTTTTGCTTCGTGTTAAAGAATTAACCCAAAGGTGTTATAGATGCAGTAAACTTGGTATATATATAAGCTGGCCTAAACCTATCAAGAGTCTCCATGTGAGACTATTCCCACCAAACAAACTCTTGGGTCTAGCTGGTCTAAACTAGAACCAGAACTCACAATAGGACAAAACAGACTAAACGGTTGGGATATTACCATAATTTATAGTCCACTCCATGGAAAAGAAGCCACATGTCTGTTGCCCTAGCATCCTCACTCGAAGTCTTCCATCCTTCTTAATTTGTTTTTAGGGTTCTCTGATATAAAGTCTTTGGAGGATTAGATATATATATATATATTAAGTTCATAGAGTTCATAGAGTTAGGTTTTCTATTTTCCTTCCATGATGTTTACGGATATAGGTGGCTATTCGGCTCATAAGGTCATCAATAAAGACCTAGAAAAAGGCTCATCTAACGGGTTGTCGGTAATCAAATTGGCGGCACCATCTTTGTGATTTGGGACGACGATTTGCTTGGTGACAATGATTTGCTATTCTGTCGGGAGAATGATGATGGTATCTAAGATCTGTTGATATGTTTTTCCATGTGCAAGAGTCGGTCAGTGTTATGGCTACGCTCGTATGCTCTGAAGTTTTGTAGCGTTCCAATAAATGAAACTCTTTGTCTATCTTTTTTATAAATCTTCTATTTGTTTTAACAAAAGGGCCATAATCTCTCTTATTATTTAATATACTCTACCTGTATCACATAAAAAATCAATAGGAATTAACTGCTCAAATTGGGTAAAATGCTAATAATATCTTTGCAAACATATTTCACACCGACTATAATTGGATGGTGGTGATACATAAAACTTGGTTTTGGTTTATTGCAATCATTTATGGGTCATAGTCAACCTCAATAGGTTTAATGGAGATTGAACAACATCCGCTTGAACCCAGAGATAAGGTTTTTGGCTTGGAGTTTTCATCTTTTACAGTACACCATTTTTCTTCCGGTTGTTTTGATTGGAAATATCACTGAAGTTAAATAGAAAAGATGGCTAATTTTCTACATTTACAGTCAGTGAACTAATTGTATTTATGTCTCACCATTAAACCATGTAATGAGAATCTTACCAGCTAAACATCAAATTAAACAATAAAAAAGACTATTCAATGAACAAACAATTCAGTTATGTTAATTTTTATTATGTGGAAGGACAAAAAATCAAAGCAATATGTATCAAACTGTTAACCAACCTCATGAAAAAAATACTTAGTAGTGCAACACAAGAATGTGTAACACTGTAACACACATATTATTTCCATGAAACACCACATATTATTTCCATGAAACATCACAACAAGTGTATAATTCTTAATATGATTGAACAATTCTTAACACACATATTATTATACCAATTGCTCATTCACTTGCAATTTGGATAATTTATACGTTGGCACTGATGATCAATTCTATCGCCGGGAGTAACCTTACTATCAGCGTTGGCCAATAAATTCCTCGTTTTCTTCTGCCACAAATCCTCGAGTGGTCCATCTGATTCTGTATTCCCTGACAGACAAGTGCATGACCAAATAATAATCATACCAACAAATAGGAACACAGTGATCTTCATTTTGTCAATGGCTCCCTGAAATATGAACATCGAAGGAACATTACTTTGGATGCATGAGAAAACTTTTGCAAATAAGATTACATAAATGAAGTGATACGAGATCATCATGTACTTACAGAATGTTGAAGTGTGCTTGGCGATGATGCACAATTTTGTGAATGGTCGAATAAAACTAAAAATGGTGATATTTATAGGAGGCAGATGTAGTACTTTTCCATTAAGAGTGCAAGAAGCTATTTTTGTTGTGGAAAATGGGTTCTCCACTAATTAAACGCCATAGACAACCTGAAGAGGGTGAACTATTAATTACTTTAAGGAATGATAGTGATTATTTGTGGTTTTTATCTCAATTTCCAGCCAGAACGTGAACTAGATTTTGTAAGCTGCATTAACATTTGTGCACTATCCAGTGAGGTTTGTATTTGTAAGAGATCAGATTTGCAATAATATCTGCAATTTTCAGTTGTTATTTTCAAAAAAGTTTACAATGCATGTGGTCATATATTGCAAATCTTGTATGCACGCCACAGACAACTTGATCCCAATATCAAATTGGTAGCATCTTAGTCGGTACGAATTTGAAATTACAAATGTTAACGTGTGCATGTGATGATATATATATATATATATATATATATATATATATATTCTATGTCTTCATGGTGCTCTTATATCATAAAGTATGTAGATACCATTTCTTTGTCCTATGTAGATCAAATGTCAGATTTATTATAATTCATATCGTCATTTATTATAAATAAACGCAGGAAACTATAATGCAATGGAATATTCAAAGTATTTTGTTTATAGCATATACTATTTTAAGAATTACATGTTACAAACCATAGAAACTAGATATATTGCACCCATACCAAGCCCTATGGACACACATCTACACATGCACAATCTTACATCAGAATATTATTCATTCTTCAATTGTTCCAGATGATGCTATTAGTTAGCTCCAATATAATGAGAATAGGTTGTAATTGGGATTGACCCTCTTTTTTCCTTCTTAATATAATGATACAGTGTTCTCTCTGTGTTTGAGAAAAAAAAAAGTTTGCTCCAATAGCTTTTGGTCCTACACAGAACTGGGACATTTGTTCAGCAAGGATAGCTACCACGTGGACAGATATGGTCGTAGTCATGGCCTGTAGGGGCACTCCTTCCATCAATATTGGCCAGTTTGCGCATGTCTTTCCCAGCTTGCACATCATTGTACATACCATGTTTTTCTTCTATGTCCTCTGGAATATTACAAGTGCACAAATTGATAGAAATAGCCACGACTAATATCATCACAAGAACGGCCTTCATCTTCATTAATTCCTGCAGGCCCTGCAAAAAATGGTTGATATTTTGAGATCAACGACTCTCAATATAAATATGGTAAATATTTCTCCTAATAACACACATATTATATGCATGTAAGGTTGGAAGTATTCACCGGCAAAAAAATATAGCTATAGAATATTCTTTCACCTTCTCTTGTTTGCACAAATGTGGTCTAGAGACATGCTATATTTATAGGAGATAAAAACGTTACTGTATATTTCCATTATTAAATAACTTCTTTGACCTGAAAACATGATCCTCCACCAACTGAAGATAACAAACAACTGAAAGTGGGTGAATTTTTATTGGGATATGCTAGTTTCACTTAAATTGATTTTTGCCATTGATTCCAGACACTAGCATAAATCATTTACTCTCCAGCCCAATGTTTTCTGAGAAATGTGACAAACAAAAGGAAAAAACTAACAATATGTTTTGTGAAAATTAAACTTGCAGCAGGTTTCTATGCGGGTAGTGAGATTGCTTATTTGCATCCCTAATTATAAGCAAACAACTGTTTAGCATGGAAAAGTCAAGGTACCTGCAGCTGTCTGGTCTAATCGATTAGCAGCTATTTCGAAGATACATGTGTGTAAATAGAAAACCACCCTTAAGAAAACCTCACAATTTTTGCCTGACTCCACTACTATATAGAAACAGTTTTCGCAGGTGATTCTCCTTAAAGTCACAGACGGACGTGAGACAGCCCGTTTGGAACATGCTCGGACCTAGGGGGCATCACTCCTCGCTTGCAGAAATACATTATCGTAGGCGGGCCCCTAAGAGGCCCACGTGTGATAATGAGGGTGTCTTTGCAACGGCACTTAAGAGGCCCGCCTGCAATAATTTTCTTTCGCAAGCGGGCTCTTAAGAGGCCTGCTTGTGATGATTCCATGCTATATATGTATTCCTCCTCTATTGTCGTTGTTTTTATCAAATTTTATTGGTCAGATCTAGAGTATTTTGCAATGTTAAAAATGGATATGAATGAGGTAACTTTGTAGTTTTTAGATATGGTAAAGTTGTTATATGAGCAAATTTAGTTGGCACTCTTTGTGCAATGGTTGTTGTAATCTTTTGTAGGGTTTAAATAGAAGCTATATGTAGTTCTTATTGCCATAAGTTACATTCTATATCTGGTTGACATATGTAGAGTGAATAGATAGATTTGAGGGAATTTTTTTATCTGTTCCATTTATGTGCTTAGAAATATAGATATATGTTTCATTCTGTATCTTTGAGGGAATTATATATTTTACATACTTAAGTTACATTTTGTAATCACTAGTTAATATTTATTAATTATCGTAGTGTTGCATTAATTATGAGGAGTGGTATGTATTGACATGCTTTGATTAAATAGCTCTTATTTAATTTCATTCACAAACAATATCTTTTACCGCCTTTTTGTTAACATTGGTATTGGTTTATAGAGATGTATATTTAGTGTACCACCACTAGTAAGCCCCTAACCATTCGACGACACTGCTAGCTTGACATGGTCCTCTGATGAAGCTCGCCAACTACTGATTAAGGTCCTCGATGCCGATGCCGGTTAGAGTGTTCCATGCATGATAATTGCATCATTAATCAAGCTGGAAAAGTCATTTTAGTTTTTACGTGTCATTTTTTTGCAGTGGGCAGTAATTAAGAACATTTTTACCCCTTCTTCCATGCTAGTGGATCAACCTAAATCCATCAGCTTTAGGGATGAATGGTGAATTGGTTAATTTGAGATGTTACGTCTGAATTGTTAACTCCACCGTAACTGGGTGACACATAATGGTAGAGCGAGCAAAATCCAAACTTTAGGGGCAAAATGGCAAATAAAGTATGCAATGTGTGTAACCGATGCCATCTTTAACATTGTTGATATTGCATAGAGAAATGACCTACAGGATTTGTGAAGTTCATACTTTTATAAATACCATAGTTTCTGTATATAAACTAAATGATACATTGGAACGCATATGCCATGGAACTGTTGTCATATACTTAGTGCACAATTTATTTATTTATTTTTACACTACATTAAACTCTAAATTTGTGGATACTGATGTTGCAAAGACAGACATAAAGTGTTTTGAAAACGGAGAGAAAATGTAGAACCAGCCCATGGAGTTGCTAAAAACTTTGTATAAGTAATCAAATGAATAGGAAAGGATTTAATGTACCATCAAAAATCAGAAAATGTATCAAACTGGGGCTAGCTTGGTTGGTTAGGTTTCTTATAGTGAAATATGCCTATTAGAATTTGAGTTCCTGGCTGAGCACAAGCACTTGTATTTACATGTAATTATTTTAGTTATAAGGGATGGATGCCCATCAACAATAAGGCTCCTAGGATGCCTTTCACTACGAGAGAAAATGATATCGACGCCGGTTCATAACCCCTCATCAATGTCGGAAATCAAATGGGCACTGATTTGTTCCTCCCAAGTAACAAAAGGAGGCTACCAAGAAGCATTGGCTTGAATCGAGCCGATGCTCGAGCACCCTCCCTAGATTCATAGCCCCATGTGCACTTTCCCCGTCCATACTGCAGATCAACAAGAACACAAAAGCATATGCACACATCAACAATAACAAGGAACACATCACAGACTAAGAAGACAACAACAAGATAATCACATCACTAACCAGAACAATTCACATTATAGATCAAGATCTTCCGCCATGGCCAACCATTACGTGTTCATCATATCGGACTCATAGACTAAGAATACCAACACTGTCATTTATTCCCTCACTACTTGTCTCCTTTGAGCCTTCTCCACTGCCGTCATCTCCTTCCAGGTGAATTGCAACGGTCCCCTAGCACGTGCAAGGTGATGCCACTTCTTGACGTGGACGTCGAGGATAGCGTCGGTGGCGGAGAGATCCACAGTGGTGAGGACGTTGGTGGCCGGATCCGGTGAGCCCTGGCCTCCAGGCGACTAGATCCGATAGCCCCCGACCTCTAGGCGACTGGATCTGGCATGGCTGGGGAGAGAGAGCTCGGAGGCGGCGAGGAGGATCTTGTGCCATCGGAGAGAGAGCTCGAAGGCAGCGGGGAGGAGCAAAAGATGTGAGGATGCGATAAGGAGTAGGCGTCACCAGAGAGATAAGAAGGCGGCAAGGAGGAGCTTTGGCTGCGAGGAGGATTTGGCGCCGCTGGCAGATAGCTTAGAAGAGCGGTAGCGTCATTGTGGAGAGAGTCCCGAGGAGAGGTGAGAGGAGAAGCGATGGTGAGAAGACATGTTGAGAGGGGAGAATGGATGGATATTGGGACTTGGGGATCGAGAGAAATAGTGGGCCGAGTTATTATTTTCCTTGACTCACTAGCTCCCGTTGCGGTTTTTCTCTCCATATGGCACTGATGTTGGTCCATCAGTGCCAGGTTTTTGAAAAAACTGGCATTGATAACATCAGTACCAGGTCCTTAAATAATCTGCCATTGATGGATCGATCCATCAGTGTTGTGTTATAAAAACCTTGCACTGATACATCAGTCACACGATTCTAGGACGCAAGCGAGTTCAGGAGGCACGAAACCCTTATTGTGTCAGGTTTAATCCAACCGATATTGATAAGCGCAACATTGGTAGGGTGTTCTATAGTTGTGTTTGTAAATCTCAAGATACGCAGATGAAATATCCTATGTCAAGAAACCAAGCAAATACATAATACTAGGAGTTTAAACAAGTCGTCATACATGATATGTCTAATTAACGAGATGCATATTTTTCTTATTATAGAGATATCACGGTGAATATTGGTCCTTGTACGTTTTCTTCCATCTATATATATATATATATATCCACAGTTTGTCGGATTGAAGTTAATAGGTCCAATAATGTTGATATTTTTTTGGAAATGGGAAGCTTTATTAATTTCAAAAATGTTACATCAAGGTGATACCACATCTTGAAATCATCCCTTCCTCTGCATGAAAGACACACAGCCCAAATAAAAAACTAAACCACAAAATTAGGGAACCCTAATGACTATCAATCCATAAACTAGACCACCACCCATGCGCCCGGGTAAAAAAGTCATTGGCCACTTGTGCCAAAAAATGAGAAGCCGCTACAAGCACCTCCTAGGAAGTAGGCTTCTGCAGGATGGACCACATACGAAGCTAGTGTGTAGTTGAGTACATGACCTGTATAAAAGAAGGTTGTTTGTTTTCAAATATAACTGCATTCCTACAAAGCCATAATGACCAACACAAAGCTACTGCCCCCAAAAGAGCCAACGGTTTTTATTCTTTTTTAAGATCATCTATCCATCTTCCAAACATATTGGGCACATTAAGAGGTTTCGGGAGTCTGCATGCTGCAAAAAGGTAGCCCTAGCCATGAGTGCAAACCGACACTCAAAAAACAGGTGTTGTATTGTTTCATTTTCATGAAAAAACAACATGTTTACTACCTTGCCAATTTCGTTTGGCTAAATTATCTTTGGTTAGGATGATCCCTCTCCGAATGCACACAAGAAGATTTTTATCTTCGTAGGTGGTTTTAATCTCCAAAGTCGTTTGTTGAGGTTAGAGACGTTTTGTTGGATAAGACCAAGATTTTACTAAAAATTCACCCTTCTGGTCTAAATTCCACTGCCTCGTGGCTTAAAATCATCTCCAATAATGATGTTATATATTTGGGATAACCATCTCCATATATCATCCTGATAAGACATTGAAAATTACAGCCATTGTAATGCTAACTAAATGCAAGTTGTTTATTCACTGCTGTTGACAACTCTAAAAGGTTATCTCGATTTTATGTATATTTTTCAGCCTGCGGTCTGAAGAGGACAAGAAATGTTTTCACTCACAAAGCATTCAAGTCACGAAAGTATTTTCCATACCACCTCTGTTTGCCCACACAATCTTTTATTAGTGGAGAATCCATTTTCAACAGTAAAGCCATATTTTAACAAATTGAAAAGGCCACACATCTACTTTTAACCCCTATAAGTACGTAGCTTATCACATCACAATTCGTGAAGCAAAAGAAGATTCACCAAAAGCCACTCAGCTCATCAGATCTACGCAGAATTCAGTAAGTGCTGCGCATTTCATTTAATGCATGCTATAAAATTTAACAATTTTATGTGTTCTATTATGTTATATTTCATGTAATTTAACAGGTTAACATGAAGCTGGGTGCCTTCCTTGTCGTCCTGCTAATTTTGATCAACCTTTGCACCGGCATGCCGAGAAACATGGCGAAGGATGGATATCACAGAACGGATTTTGGACAGAAGGTGATGCGTAATCTGATGTCTGGCACAGATGGAAGGAATGGACCTCCTAGCAACGATCACCAGTGCCCACTTGGAACCTACCCTAATTGCCAAGGAGTTTCTCAGAGTACTCAAGGAACAGAGCAAGATGTTGGAGGAAACTGATGAAATTTACGCAGGTGACGGATGCACATATATGAGAGGAATATTAAATAGATGTTTCTTTCAACGTCGACGAGATTTGGATCGAGGAGTTGTCTAACAGTTACAAAGTGTTAGTATGTCAATGTTCACAATGTTATCTCGTTGTTTCCTTCTACGGTAGAAATCAATATGATGTAACTGTACTTCATTAAATCCATAGCAACATGTAAATCTAGCGTGTGGGTTGTCACCTTGTAAATTATTACCGTCCATATTCTATTTATACGTGCATAGTGATTAATTTATATGTGACCATCTTATTTCACTATTACGAAACCATAATAATAGGTGACGTCTCCATATACAGGTTTCTCAAAAACATTGTGTTGTTCTATTTGTCGTCGAGTATTAATTTCCATCTTTTATATATCCATAACATTGGTGTCGTGATTTTTCAATGGTGTCATACGGCTGGGTGTACCAAAGTCAAAGAGGTTTTTGATAACACGGCAAGATATAGTTTCGGCCACTTCGGTTTCCACTTATGAGGAAAACTTTATTTCTTTGCACAGTAAACTCTGTTGTTATCTGGCACCAATTTTATTGGCTAGATCTATTATTTTCCTAGCACCAAGTTGTCTTGCAAGGCTATGTTCACTATTCCTAATAAGTAGACCACTTGTAAGTTATTCATCTTTCTCATATCTCGCACTTATGAACAAAATATACGTCCTAATGACTTTGAATATTTGTTCAGTTTTATTTCACACTGAATAAAGGATAAGCTATATTTATATTCCTTATGGACATTAAATAAAGAGTTGAACCTTGTGTCAATTTCGTCACAGTAAATTGTGGTGTTGGTGTATGAATTTGTAGGATGGGCGCACATTTAATTAGTACATGAAGTTACAAAGCACACTCAAATCTTTTGTTCGGAATTGTTTGGTGCATATGCGAACCAGGGCCAGATTAAAGGACACACCATGGCTGTCCCGTTGAATCAAATGTTATTAGGATGTGACATAAGCACACACGTGAGAAGGACACTATTTATAGACATGTACTCCCTCCATATAAAAAAATATTATTTAGAACAAGATTTTGATCAAACATTGAAAATATAAATTATGAATAACTTTTAAGTTGTTATGAAATATAAAAACTATATGAATAGATTTGTCACACATATCATTATATAATATATTTTTAAATAAAAAGTTAAAATTATGTTTTGAAGGCCGTGTCCTCGTCCTAAACAACATTCTCTTTCTATACGGAAGGAGTATACACTCGACCAAACGCTGAATAAAACAAGTTGATTGTACGGAGAAGGATAACATGTATACAAAACAAAGGAAGGGCGCGGAAATAGATCTAGAGGACAAAATTAATATAAACAAATTAAAGATCATTATCTGTAGATATAGTAGGTTAATTCGATGTCCTCTTCATATGTGCGCGTCGTGTTCTAATCATATTCCAAATTAGAAAGATTGGCCACGTAAGTCCGTGTACCTGAGGGAGTATTTTTTAAGCTCTTGTGTAATAGATTATACCCATGTTATAAGTTCATATACTACCAATGTATTTTACTTATTTTGTAAGTCTGCATGCTTGTATAGCATAAAATAGAAGTGGTGTGCTTTCCCCACCATAGCACAAATGTCAATGGTAAATAAACAGCAGTACAAGCTGGTCAGTCACTAGTAGTTTGCTTTAAATACTCACTAAAATATCATTGTCAATTTTCATCTTATATGGGTTAAGTATGATTTATCTTCTCAGCTATCGTAAAAGTTCTATTTACGCCTCATCTTTAATACCAACCATTCAATTAACATACCTTTAACTTTCTTAACTGGACGAAATACCCCCGACCCCATCCCACCCATAAGCATAATGCGTTTGAAGTTTGCTCAGATATGGGTACATGCATGAAGATTGGAGGGGCATTCCTCAAGGTCAAGAGACTGCATCTAGTCAAGGGGAGGTCACAACTCAAAACTCCATCAGTCCCTGTGTCAGCCACCCACTACTAAAATATCCTCATAGGATCGATTTATAGATACCGGTTTATTTAAAATCGACATCTATTGATATTTTCTTATGATCAATTTATATATGCCGGTTTATTTAAAATTGGCATCTATTGATGTTTTCCTATCTCTCACGGGTTCAAAAAATAAAGAACCGACACCTTTGAACAACAATAGGTGTCGATTCTAAAGAAAAACCAGCACCTATATTATTGGTACTGCTTTTTTAAAAAAATCGAAACCTATAATAAATTATAGGTGCACCGGCACCTAAGATTTGAGCCAAGCCGATGAGGTCCACGACAAGGAGATAGGGTTACCGATCCAGATCGATCGATCGCTCTCCTCTTCTCTCTCTCAGTCCCTCTCTCCCTCTCGCTCGGTGACAGCGGCGACACCCTCCTCTCCGCCAGATACAGGGGGAGGGGAGGTGACGCCTGAGTAGAGGTGGAAGGTGGCAGGCGGCGACGCCCAAGTAGCGGCGGCGGTGGAGAGCAACGGGCGGCGCCTCTCCTCCTCCAAATCCGACGGGAGGGAGGTGGTGGATGGCTGCGGATAGGAGGATGAGGTGGCTGAGCCTTGGATTGGGGGTGACCATAGGCGACGCGACCCGGTGCTGCACGGTGGCGAGCTCGATGACACCGAGGCGTGGAGTGTGGACCTTCCTCCTCCGCTCCCGTGGTCGGCACGGTGCCATCCGGCCAGCCGCTTCCTCTGCCCGTCGCCCTATGAGTTGTATATCTCCTTGTCTGCTCTTTTCCTTCTTTTTGATTTGAGTGGGATTCAGATACAGAGACTATTTTGTTCTTTGATGATGAATAATGGTGTTTGATGTGGGTAGTGCGATGTGGGATGGCGAGATGCTTGATGCATTGGCTCGAATCGAGCCGATGCATTGAGCCATTTTTTTGAATCATGGAACCTCAAAGGTATCGGTTCCTAAACCGATACCTTTAAGAAAACCACAAAGATATCGACTAATAGGTATCGAAGGTCTTTCCAATCGACACCTATAACTATTGCTATATAACACTGAGCTTGAGCTCCTTGCTCGCGTGATCTAGCGACCTCCACCTCTCACACACCCACCGTCATGTGCATGGCCCAGCTAGCTATCCATATCTCCGAAGCGGCTGCTTCCAAGCTGCAGGTTCTCCCCTCGGGATGCGCGGTTGTATAGGAGATGCCTGGCATAATATCTTCTCAAGTCAATCATCTATTATTTAATACTACCTTCATTCCAAAATAAAAATATAAAATATTTTAGATTAGACATAGTTATTAAAAACTAGATGATACCCCGTGTATTGCTGCGGGACTTGTAAGAAGTGATCATGATGATATTTCAAGTGTTAACAAATGCCCAAGCATTAGACAACCAAGTAATCAATTAGGGTAGGAACAGTGCAAACATTTGTGAAGAAGGGCAAATTAATCATACACAGGAGATGGCTAGTAACCAGAACATAATAAGCCATAATTATACGATGTTAAATTAAAATGGCAAGGATGATGTACTAACATGGCCCATTGCAAAAAATCTCGTGACGCTCCTCACTGAGCGCTACAGCTCACACCTAAAACAAACATATTTCTTCATATGTCATCAATCTTACGAAGCAGACTATACTGAACATTGTATATTTTGAGTAAACCTTTGTGGAGCAGAAGAGCAAGCATATTGCGTTCAGTAATTATTAGATGAAGAATAAGTCATACATGCTCGTTCAGGGTGGAAGAAGCACACTGACACGAACCCATGGGTTGTGCTGTCAAACTGCCGGAGGATGCACAGATAAAGTATTCAGTGGTCAACAGCATGGCCGGGAAAGCTCGAGATCTTGCATTCTTGTGCCGTGGAATTCCATCAGAAAGGTTATGCCTAGGATTTGCCATTCAGAAAATGCCGGTGAGAGAGTGAGAATGAGTTGAGAGGGAGGGGATCCGAGAAGGGTTAGTATGACTATACACTACTGGAGAAACAATTTTTTCATATGAGCTGAAAGACATCTTCCCGTATGAAAGACCTGTCCGTATGCGCGAAAAGGTCTAGGAAAATATCATTTTCGCGTGCGGACGGCCTAACCGCACGGGAAGATCGATTATCCCGTTCAGTCGGCTTAAGCGGTCCACACGGGAAGATCGATTTTCCCGTGCGGGCCGCTTAGCCGACCGCACGAGAAGATGGTCGTGCCCATTATTTATGTATACGTTCTGTTAGCTAGCTATTGTCCTCTCTCTTCTCTCCTCTCCTCTCTCTTCTCTCCTCTCCTCTCTATCCTCTCCCTCTCCTCTCCTCTCTCTCAGTAATGTTAAATGGGTCAATATATATATTTTTCGTGCACGAGAAAAAAAAGACATTTAATATTATTTCCTCATAAAAGATATATATATATAACACAGATCGATCATGCGTAATGTTTATATACATATCAAGCTAAGTTTCGTCTCGCAAATTAACATAAGTCTAGCTAGCAGCAAATTTACAAATTATTTAATGGCGGTGCTCTTTTTCCCACTTCCTAAGTCGTTTGAATTTATCGTCCGTCGCCAGCTCGCTCTTCGGATCATAGAAATCGCCCAAATGGTTGCAGAAATCGTGGCGGATGAAGCGGCAAAGATATGCAACCAAGTTAAGCATGGTTCTATCGTCGAACCGGTTCGTTATAACTGGAACTTCCGTGATCTGTTTAAGAAAAAATAGTACGCATATACATACGATTAGGAAAATTATACAAGATCGATAATATGTAGAAAGATATATTTTTCTGATAAACTTACTTCTTCGAACTTAGTAGTGTATCTCCCATAGATTCTGAGCATCTCCCACACGTAGTAGCCGTAAAGGTTAGTGCCCTGGTAGTTGTTTATAACACTGTGTTGAATAAAATTTATTATGTGCATGCGTCAGTAATTTGAAGTTAAACATAGTATAAAATGTCGGTATATATCGAGCATATAATTACCGGCCAATTTGTCTTCACAAGAAGCTTCTTCGTTTGTGGATCCTTCACCGGTCCACCTTGCCTTATATAATTATGGTGTGCTCTGTACACAAAATAATTGCATGTTTCACTGATCAAATGTTTAATTATTCGATAGTAAAAACAGACAAAACTTATTAAATGATGCATGATAGTACTTACAAATTTAAAATGACGAGGAACTATTTAAATCTTTCCTGGCTGTAGTGTGTCGGATCAAGCACTACGGTCAAGTGGTCCCGTGGATATACCAGAAATAGTATGTAGTGATCGCTGCGAAAGATCGAAGAGATATGTTAATTATAGGTGATATTAGTAAAATATCGGTTTTACGGATGAATATTACTTACTGCAACGCATAAGGGACCATTAGGACATTTTTGTCTTTGTGCTCGAACATAGCTGGCACAAGTAGAAGACTACCTTTGTGAATCCTCTTTTGTGAATCCCTGACCGGTCCACCTTGCCTTACATAATTATGGTGTGCTCTGTAGACAAAATAATTGCATGTTTACTGATCAATTGTTTAATTATTCGATAGTAAAAAACAGACAAAACTTATTAAATGGTGCATGATAGTACTTACAAATTTAAAATGACGAGGAACTCTTTAAATTTTTCCTGGTTGTAGTGTGCCGGATCAAGCACTACGGTCAAGTGGTCACGCGGATATACCAGAAATAGTATGTAGTGATCGCTGCGAAAGATCGAAGAGATATGTTAATTGTAGAGGATATTCGTAAAATATCGGTTTTACGGATGAATATTACTTACTGCAACGCATAAGGGACCATTAGGACATCTTTGTCTCTGTGCTCGAACATAGCACGGCCCAAGTAGAATGCTACCACGATCATCTTGTCCCTATGTAATTGTTTGATGATCACGTCCTTTTGTTTCTTCGTTTTGCCTTTGAACTCAGCGGAGTCTTCACGAATATGTAACTCGTGTTCCATCCAGCATATCCTTGTTGGGTTAACGAACTCAGCTGGATAGTTGGTCTTTTTCGTGTCTGCGTATTGCATCCTAAGTAATGCAACGAGTAATTAATTATTCACAAGTTAGTTTGTAAATTAATTCTTTAATGACATTAAGTTAAGCGAGATACTTACGGGCAAAACGTTGTAACGAGATTTATATCCATTTTTCCATCTGAATAATGCGTGAAGGTCGTTGAAATCGATGACCAGCATCCCATTTGGGCCACCGGTGAACGAATCATCCGGGACCTTCACGGTAAGCATGCTGAGCCCCAATTTGGATGCCTTTAGGTACCGTCGTGCATTAGCCGATTTCCCGGGCATGTCTTCCATGACGTGCCACGGCGAACGGCTTGCCGTACTCGTACTTTGTTGGCACTTCGTCGAAGTCCAATTTTGCGGGTCCTCCGCTATGTTCTTCACCGATTGTTGTAAGTCCGACAACTTGGTCGGTTGATCTGCGGCTTGTCGGTCGGCCCCTCCCTAAAAGCCAAGAACCCTAAGTCTCTCTCGCCTTTGGTCATTAATTCCTTGTCATAGCTTGATCGAATCATCTTTGGGATAATCGACGAGAGAGCTTGCTCGGCATTGGAAGGCTTGTTGTTTGTAGAAGGGGCCTTTGGGGTACCGCCAATGCCGACGGTGTCGGAGAAGATTGGTGAATATGTTGTGCAATGACTTCGGGCGACGGCATTGACGAATCAGGACCTTTATCCTTAGGAGGGGAGCGAGGTGGGGAAGCATGCCGAGGTGGGGAGTGAGGTGGGGAAGCAGGCCGAGGTGGGGAGCGAGGTGGGGAAGCGGCCGAGGTGGGGAGCGAGGTGGGGAAGAAGGCCACAGTGGAAAAGGCGGTGCGGCGCGCAGCAATCGAGGAACCGGCATGCTGGGGATGCGACGATGTATCGACCGATAAGATATCTCGTCGATGCCATAGAATGAATTGATTGACCGCATCCCCAAGCAATTCTATCCCTTCAGGTGCTGGAATGTCTAGCTCTAAGCTTTTATGCTCTGCATGCACCTTGGCCACCTGCACCCTTGCATATTCCTTAGGGATTGGAGTGTTGTGAAATTGTCGCCCTGGTATAGCAAGTCCTGTATCCACCTCCTTTCTCTTCCCGGCCCTTCCTATCGGCACGAGGAGGCTGCACGGCGTCGGGCCGTTATGGTATCCACGGGATAGGGTGCGGTGTCAAGCGACCCGACGCTACGGGCATGTGTACTTGTGGTTTCTTCGGATTCTTGAAAGAAGTTAGGGAAGACTTGGCGATTACATGTGCAACAAGAGAGTAGAAATGTTCTTCAACTTGTTTTGCTATCTTTTCTTCAAGTTTATGTTTGTACCTATCCCTTTTCTTTAACTTGCAGCTTCCCCAGAAACCCTTCTTTCCAACTTGTCTTTGACGATACACCCCTTACTCATCCGAATGTTCGGGGTTGCCCAATGCAGGTGTCAGCGATCGTGTTCCCTTTTAGCAATAAATTCCCCAGTCTTCTCCTTTTCGGCTATGTCTTTTAGACTTGTGGTCACACGCTCTATATCCGGATCCTCGAACAGGACCTCTCCCTCGTCGGTGACTGTCCGTCTGCGTGCCCACACCCGATTTTGCTTCTTTGTTTTAGTGCATCCACAAGCGGGGCTTTCCTTGGGCGGCAAAGCTTGTTCTTCGGTTGCTCGCCACTTCTCTACGTGGCCATCGTAGCCGTTAGAGCCCAACCGGTGCGGGTACTTGTTCCTTTTCGCGAGGTCGGACATCTTCTTCCTCCGTGCTAAGGCTTCAGGGCTTGTCATCTTCGCCATGAACCTATCCCATTCGGCGGGCGTAATCCCGCCGTAGTCTTTGAATGGGGACTTGTTCTTTTGCACGTAGTTAGTGTTCAAATCTGATTTCCACTGCCTCCACCTCCCCCAATCATTTTTAATGCAAACTCTTTTCCCGAGCCTCTAAACCAGGCGAATATACAAGCCACTTCGCAGCTCGTTCCATATGAAGTTCTTCAAGTTGTCATCCACCTGCTCCCGGAATCTACATTTAAAGGGCCGTGGGTTCGCGATACCCATAAGCGCTGCCGAACTTTGTCATTACGACCTTGGGCTCTAATGGCTTCCCATCATGGTTTAGAGAGGAGATATAATACGTCTCCTTGGGGGTTGGTTCTTACTTCTCTGATCATGTCTTCTTTTTTGACGTCCTCCAGCGCTCGCAGACGTGTCGGTTTCTACCGGAGCGGACGTTGCTGTGTCCGTCTCGACTTCAGCAGACCGAACGGCAGACTTGGCGGCCTTTGTTTTTGAGCGGCGCCTTGCTTCCATCTGTACGTACAACAGATACCATTAAACGAGATCCTACGATAGGGATCATAACAATATGGCTGGACTTACTGCTTGCTCGATAGGGATGTAGTCTGGGTCTTCTTCAAATGGTGGTGCTAGTGCTTGCATAACTTCGATGAATGGATCGCTTGGTTCATGCCATGTGCCTTCGCTCGAAGTCTTCTCCATTGATTCGAAGTTGCGTGCCTCGGAGGGAGCTTTCTCGTTCGACATTTGATCTACGGTTGTTAATAAATACAACTTGTGAAATTTGTGAACACACAACTTGTAATATTATCTAATATTAAGGACATGCATAAAAAATATAGAAACAAATGAATGAAAAAATGTATCTATTTTTTTTCTTCTCTTTATTAGAGACGAGAGATGAAAATATATATGTTTGCCTATTTTGTCCGTGAGAAGAGGTGAGACTGGAGGAGGGAAAGAGATGAGAGATGAGAGACCGAGGAGAGGGGGAGGAGAGAGGGAGATTAGAATATACCAAGGAGACGGTGGGTATATGTGTTTGAAAATTTAAATTCTAACCTAAAATCTAAAATTCATCCTAAAGCAGACGGCAGACGAGCGAGAACGAACGAGCGACCGACCAGCCGAACGAACGGACGCACGAATCGTTCGTCCATTCGTTCGTTTGTTTGGTCGGTTGTTCGTCCGGTCGTTCGGTCATTCGTTCGGTCGTTCGTTCGTCCGTCCGTTCATTCACGTCTGTTCGTCCATTTGTCCACGAACGAACGAATAGACGAACACTCGTTCGTTCGCTCGTCCGTGCGTCCGTTCGTTCACATCAACTAATTCACATAAAAATTTCACAGCAACTATTTCGCATGAAAAAAATTCATCAAAAAAATAGCAGTCCATTTTACATTTCCATCAAAAAATTGAATTCCTACACATCATTTCACACAAAAAAATTCATCGACAAATCCATCAAAAAATAAACTGTCCATTTTACATTTCCATCAATATTAACTAGAGTTGCATCAAATAAATAAAAGTTCATTTTACGGTTATATCAAAAACTCATCAAAAATTATCTAACATTCATCCAAAAATTATCTAATCCATTCATCATAGTACAATCACATCCATAATCCATCCATCACGGTACAATCACATCCATAATCCATTCATCCACATCCATATAATCAACTTAGCATAATCATCTTCTCGCAAGAACATAGCAAACATCCACATTCCCGGGGTGGAGTACTAACCGGTGACCGGCGGAGGTCGCGCGGAGATGGACGGATGCGGTCTTGAAGGCGGTGGCGACGATGAGCCGGCGAAAGGTGAAGATCTTGAGGGTGGCGATGAAGGGCGCCGTGGTGGGGCGGCGGGCGGGGCGGTGGAGTGGTGGAGGGCGGCGGTCTCGGTGAAGTTAGCCGTGCGGGCGGGCGGCGGTGGTGGGCGGTCTTGAGGCGCGCGCGGCGGCGGAGAGAGAGGCGGTGCGTGAAGGGCGGGCACGACGGCGGTGAGTCGGTGAAGATGCACGGACGGCGGCGCGCGCGGTTTTGTTGTCGGCCGACGGAGAGAGAGAGGATGGGGCGGTGAGGCGAGGTTAGGGTTGAGCGGCGCGCGCGAGGGTTAGGGATGAGCGGCGGCGGCGCGGCGCTGATCTGCGGCGCGGATGGCGAACATGGCGGGGATCCGCGGCGGCGCTAGATTTTGGCGGCTGACGGCGCGGTGGTTGTTTGGATTTTCGCACAGGGACTTAGAAAATTTTGGGAGCCGCGCGCAGTATATATAGGCCACCATCTTTGCGTGCGGTCGGCTTAACCGACCGCACGGGAAAATGATCTTCTCATGCGGGTGGTTTAAGAGGACCGCATGGAAAAACGAACTTTCCGTGCGGGCGATATAAGTGGCCCGCATGGAAAAACGATCTTCCCGTGCGGGCAGTTTAAGCGGCCCGCATGGGAAGATATTTTCCCGTGCGGGCGCTTTAAGCGGCCTGCACGCGATAATCGACCCTCTCTCTCTTTTTTTCATCAAATTAGATATTAATGAAAAAATTATCAAACTGATTCAAAAAATTACCAAATTTTTTCATACATCAATATATGCTAATTATTGCCTATGGAAAAAATTTTGAAATCAAAAGACAATTCGGCCGTCACTTTCTCTCCAAATCTAAACAATCGTTCTCAACACTTATAATCTTCTCTTGAGAATCTTCGTTTGTGAGCGTCGTATATGATAAAATAAGCAAAACCTTCTCAATTTTTTACCACAGCCTCTATGTTTAATATCATGACATCCAAGCAATTTTCATGATTTTCCGACTTCGTTTGCAATTTATACAATTTTAAAATCATTTGGTCAATAGGTTCCTAATCTTGTTTCATGAAGAAAAATTCAAAATTTATTCTCATTTACAGGATAATGACTCAAGCATGTCTAAACAACATGAATATAATTTTTCCACTAATTTTATTCTATTTTTTAATCACTTAGAGTTCAAATGTGAGACTTGGCAAAAAAATTCATGAAAATAAAATAATCAAAGAAATATAGCAAAACCAATCAAAAAATTACTAAATTTTATAATTAGATGTTAAATGTTGTGTTTACATAGTAGAGAAAGTTTGGAGGGTGGAGAAGAAATTTTTCAAAATTTTCCTAGTGCGAGGGCCCTTAAGCCGACCGCATGCGATAACGTATCTCATAAAATATTGGAAGCCGGATGAATTTTTACCACAACCTCTATGTATAATATCATGACATTCGAGACAATTTTTATGATTTTCCGACTTCGTTTGCTATTTATACAATTTTAAAATCATTTGGTCAATAGGTTCCTAATCATATTTTATGAAGAAAAATTCAAAATTTATTCTCATTTCCAGGATAATGACTCAAGCATGTCTAAACAACATGAATATAATTTTTCCACTAATTTTATTCTATTTTTTAATTACTTGGAGTTCAAATATGAGACTTGGCAAAAAAATTCATGAAAATAAAATAAATCAAAGAAATATAGCAACAGTTGGCATCATCGCATGCGGTCCACTTAAGCTGCCCGCACGGGAAAAGAGATTATCCCGTGCGAGCCCTTAAGTGGACCGCACGAGATATGCGCTATTATCTGTGCGGTCGTTTAAGTGGGCCGCACAAGATAATCGCATTATCTCGTGCGGTCCACTTAAGTGACCGCTTGAGATAATATCCCGTGCGGTCTCTTAAGTGGACCTCGGGATAATGCGATTATCCCGTGCGGGCAGCAATTGCCGCCCTCGGGACCGGTTTTTCAGTGCTACCTCTTATGGCCCGCCCGAAACCTATTTGGGACCTCGTCCAGGAAAAATCGTTTCTCAGAAGTGCGGGATAATGCAATTATCCCGTGCGGGCCAATGCCGGTCCCGGGACCGGTTTTTCAGACGCTACCTCTTATGGCCCGTCTGAAATCTATTTGGGGCCTCGTCCAGAAAAATCAATCATTTCTCTAGTAGTGATACATGAAGACCATTGCTGTATATTTGGTTGTCATTGCCATTAGAGGAGTCAAAAAAAATTTGCTTCCACTTCCATTGTGATTCGAGATGTTCTGCCGTTGAGGTCGAGACTCAAGAACTTCAGATTATTGGCTGGTGATTTTTTATGCGTAATTGCTGCCGCTCGCAGCTTTTATGACAGTGGTAAATTCATCTGAAACTGACAAGCCATCTGTATAAAAAGGGAGTCGATCACATGATCACACTGCTGAGCTGCAATGGCACAATGATGGGCCGATGGTTATGAGGATTAGGCCTAGCTAGCATCGGAAACGATGGGGTAGATGTCGGATCAAACCAAATTTGAACGGCTGAGACACACTTGGATGAGCTAAACGGTATGACTTTTCTTGATGACGTGGCTTAACCACATATCAGCTTTATAGCTAGTGGGTTCGGTGGATTCGAGTTGTTTGGGCCAAGAACAAGATGGGTCTCCTTTGGTGGAACTAATCAGATAGGCCTCACATGGTGGCCCTGTGAACATGATGATGGTTGAGCTGTTTTCAACTTGAATGTGATACTTTTTTTCTTAATCCTATTCATCCAACAGTTGAGAAGTGATCCATTGAGGTTTGAGTTGTAGGGTATTAATTGCAGTTTGTGGAGCCTAACTATATTGAAATAAGGGATATGTATAATTAAATGGAGCAATGTGTTGAAAAATAAAGATAAGTAAAAAATTAAATGGTGAAAAATTATGATTAGTTAGGGAAAAAATATTGATAAAAAACTTGTTATATTTTAGAATAAATTACGAGAGTTAATAGTTGTTATTTTTACCTTAGGCTAATACCAAACTAGCTTATATCACTTTTCACATACGCCTATTTAATGATGGACGTCGTATTTTTTTGTTTATCCTTAATCTCTGCAAGAAAACCCATTATGTTTAGGGATGTAGGGAGTACTGCCACGCGTGCGTCCAGCACAGCATTCCTTGCTAATTACTGTACCTATCTTGGTTAATTAAAATGGCTGCAGAATATAAAAATAACAAATTCTGTGTGAAACTGAAACAAAATAAAATCCCTGGAACATATGTGCTGCTCTTGCCTTGCACTCTTCGGGGTGCTTTGTTTGGCAAATACTCAGCCCAGACCAAAAGAGTCATCTCGGCCCAGCAACCTACAAGTTTTAAATTAGCCTAGTTATTGCATGAAGTCCTTCGTAATTAAACACAGTAAATGGATGCCTGGCTGACATCTTGCTTGCAGTTTGCACAACTGTTTACTCACTCCGTCCCAATTTTTTTATAAGTTAAACTATCACAGTTCTAAGTTTAACCAAAAAAATACAACGAAGAGTATTATTGCAATTGGCACAACTACACATTTTCTCACTACTAATTTGTTTGACGACTTCTAAAAGTAAAGTTCTTGTGGAATTGATGGAGTCAATGGAAACTCCAGATATTCAAAGTACATATAAAATAATAATCACTCTATCCCGAAATCACTCTTATCCCAAAACTTCATTTGTACCCTAAACTTAATATTATTATGAAAAGACCAAAATGCCTTTAGTATTGGCAAGTGGCTTGAAAAGGGGTATTCAAGGGATAACTTCTCGATTTGCATCATGAGGGAAGGTAAGGGATAGAAATTAGTTATTTTGAGACAAATATTAGAGGCTAGAAATGATGTTGTTTTGGGATAGAGTACGTATATTAAACATATCTTTGTATTTTACCTTTCAACTAAAATAAAAATGTTTTATTTACAGGTTTTTATATTTTATATTTTAATTGCAGGTTTAAAATGTCACTGGTATATATTATTAATAATATTAAAGCCATAGCATTTAAATAAGGAAATTAAACATTGTATGTATCACTCTTTATTTTAAACTAATCTAATAATAAAGGATGGTAATTGACTTACTGCATGATGATAAATAAACCTACCACAAATTAATCAATAGGTACGACTTCATTTACTTGGTACTTCTAATTAAAACCGTTAGATAATAGATGTATTTGGCTATGTGCACTATAGATGCACACGTCAGGGATGTAATTCATCTTTCATCTTTTTTTATGAAAAATACTATCAGGCCTTGCCTAGTAGATATATATTAAGAAAACAAATATTTACGTATTGAGAAACTAATAACTCGCTGAGGATGTCAATCATCCTGCACAAATGCTAGAGAATTTTTTGTTTAGAATATCGAAGCCATCGATCTTCCTCTGGTCATCATATGTTTTCAAAAATCTTTCCATTTTTTTCTTTCCAATTATGCCAAGAAGCTATGAACAATCTAAAAGGCCTTTCCTTCCAATTTTAGTGTTGCTAAGACAAACGTTGAAAGAATTCCCAATAATAATGGTTAATTTATGATCTTCCTTATACAAAGATACTATAAGTAACTCCAACTATTGTTCACGCTTAACAACTTTAAAAAATTAGAGCAAATAATAATGCTTAATTTATGATCTTAAGCTAAATCTTACACACTACTGCATATTCCGCTGTGACCCCCCCTCCCCCTTTATGGCCCGCCGGGGAGAGGGGAAGGGGGTTGCTGGCGTCTGTAAAGATCTTCATTATCATACAAATTACTTAGGACGTTACCTGCGATAATGTATCTTTGCAAGTGCTCACTAACTCTGGCACTTGTGAAAATGACGCCCACTATAAAGACCACCCTCTTCCGGAGTTTCTTAATTTTGCTCTAAAAAAGCAAAACACAAAGAAAAATTGTTTTGAACTCGAGATCTTTGGTAAATTGTGCTGTACAAGGTTAGATTGATGTTTTGTTACACTAGTTATGAAGTTGTCTTCCATTTTTATTTTTTGGATCTGGTGAATCTATGTCTTCCGTGTTCGCTTGTTCGTATCAGCCGGGCTTATCAGCCGTTCAAACAGTATTTTTCTCTCACAACAAACCAGTCGGCTTGTCTTATCAGACGGCTTATAGACCAGCCGAACACGCCCATATGTTACAAATTTTCATTGTGCTACTTGGATCTCAATTTGGATCAAATTTTCTAGGCCGTCATTGTAGAATGGTATGTACTCATTATCCCTCATGTGTAAATTTGCTGTTTATAATGACCAAAATATGTATTTTGCATGTGCCCATAAATTCTGTAGATGCTACCTTTTCGTTGTAGCGAGATGTACGATTTTGCTTGGTATTCTTAGCTGCTCTTGAATGTGTATTAGAACTGCTAGATATCAGGGATCAGGATTGACTATTGTGCATCAGTGTCTCTGGAGGAATTTGCTAAAATTTGAAGAAATGGAGAGAATGCAACATGAGGTACATCATGACATGGTATAGTTCAAATTTCACAGGTAGTTTTTCCGCACTGTATAGAAATATATACTAGTTTGCTTGGAATATATTGTTTACAATTTCTAATATGCATGCATCATGCAATTTTTTGGGAAGCCCTCATATTGGGCAACAATACTGTCGTTATAGTATATAGTACCTTGAAATTAATTTCACATTTAGTACTTTCTATCTAATAGGCAGTTATATGTCTTATCCTACAAGGCCATCGTTTACTACAACAAATATTGCCCTTCTACATCAGCATGCAAAATGCACAGCAAACAAACTCAAGCATACTTATCTAGAGCTTGAAGATTAATTGTAGAAAAAAATGATCTCATCGGTCATTTCAGTTTTGCCAGATAAAAGATTGGAAACCCACTGCAAAAAACTATGCATTGATTTAACTCGAATTATAGCCACCACGAAATGCGTCAAAAAGCTTAATATTGACTCTACATGTGCTGCTACTCCTATAAATTGCGAACATCAAGCTTGTAATGAATCGACCAAAATTCGCTCCAAGTATTTTACAGTAACTGCTGGTAAGAATTTGCTATGCATGATTGCTCCTTAATTGGCAATGTTTTCTTACAACTAATTAACAAGTAGCTAGTCTAGTACATATTATTGTTTCCTCAAAGTCAATATACCTATGTGTGTGTGTGTTTTTCCTATATGTTTACTAGAATGCAACAACAATTTTTTCTGCTGGTCCGTGAAATATCTATAGAATCAGCATAAGTCGATATTCTAGGAAGACAAATTAAACTTTGTGATCTTATGAGAATTAATCTCACTGTGCATACTTAGGTTAAAATAAGACCTCCAAGATATCAAGCCATGAAGCTCGTGGTGTGTGCCATGCTCGTGCTCGTGATCATCAGCTCTTGCACTGCTGCAACGTCGACCAAGGAGAAGAAAGGAGCTGAAATGAAACAACTGAAGCTCGGCGGCGATCAGGCACAGGCCAAAGCTGGTCCGGTGAACACTGCACTGGACAGAAGTGTTGATAATAATGGAGATAGATCTCCCTGTCACGCTTGCTAAGCTGTGTATAGTACCACACCGCCATTAAATAACACCTTTGCTAGAAGAAATCCAGAGCTAAATATGTATCCTGTACATGTAATTCTGATCGACGGATGTAATCCCATCATGCATCAGGTTGATCACGATGTTCAAGAATGTGCTGGAAGATATAACTAAATAAAAAGGACGTAAAACAAGGTCCTCTCTTACTACACTGGAAAGCATTTGTTGAGTGTTCCGCGATGGGTGTCAGGTTATGTGATCAATGATCTTTTGATGTAACTCGTGGTGCTTGAATTTCATAATCAGCGAGATCGTATATATTATATATGTACATTCAAGATGTCATGCTCTATGTAGACACCATGTTGTCTGGGTGCTTGTCAGCCAGAAATTTTTTGTAAATTCGTAATGATTTATTCAAATTTTGAAATGGAAACTTTTTATTTGAAAAAATGATAAAATAAATAGAAAAAGTTCACTAGTACATAATGCCTCATAGGTGCCGGTTGGAAAACCCCCTTAGGTAACCGGCACCTATTGGTCGGCACCAATGACTTCGGTCATTGGTGTCGGTTCTTCGACCGGCACCTATTCGAGCAAATAAGTGCCGGTTCGTGTAGAACCGACACCTATTTATCGGACACCTATACAATGAGGTGCTCCCAATCTTTTTTTATAGGTCCACTCCTTTAGCCGGACCCACCATATTTACCGGACCCACCATATTTTTCACGTGAGCGTGGGCCCGTGAGATAGAGCTACGAGCACGGCGAGCGGTTCGGCGAGCGGTTCTACACGATGAGCAAGTGAGGCACGAACCTATTTAAGCCGGTGTTGCTCTCGTTCGGCGAGCGGTATGGTACTAATCAAGGGAATAGTGTTTTTTGAGAATAGGTGCTTAGGGTGAACGTAAAACCGCCACCTATAGTCTCAAATAGGTGCGGGTGAACAGTAAACCGCCACCTATACTATTGGTGGCGGTTCGTAATAAGAACCGCCACCTAATCGTGAAGAATAGGTGCTTGGGTGAACGATAAAACCGCCACCTATAGTCTCAAATAGGTGTCGGGTGAACGGTAAAACCGCCACCTATACTATAGGTGCCGGTTTCTTGTTCATCAGCACCTATTTGAGACTATAGGTGGCGGTTCTTAACACGAACCGCCACCTATTCTTTTGCCGCCATCTATATACATTATAGGTGCGGATTTGGTTTGACCGGCACCTTTTGGGGCGACACCAATGAGCCTTTTTGTAGTAGTGGTTTGAATTACCTTTCTAAACTATACTGACTGTACGAATTACTCCCATGAACTACACAACCAGACATCCTTCACCCTTTTTACACTAGACGAATTACACCTTTGACTTGCTCTGGAGCGGTTTTGATATACAAAACACATTTTTTCTGGCAGCTAACACTGCTAGAGAATAGCACATTTGTCCCGGTTGACAACCCCCTGTAGTCCCGGTTGTCAAATCAGGACTACAAATCCAGGACTAAAGATCGCTATTTTTAGTCCTGGTTCAAATAGTCTCGATCTTTACTCCTGGTTCAAATAACCGGGACTAAAGATACATCTTTAGTCCCGGTTGGAGCCACCAACCAGGACTAAAGATGACAGCGCCACGTGGTCGGCTCCACTATCTTTAGTCTGGTTGGTGGCTCCAACCGGACTAAAGTTTTTTAATTTTTATTTTTTTCATTTGCTCCTATTATTAGCTTACTGCTTCTTGTTTATACATATATATATATTTATACATATATATGCAAATATGCATATATATGTATAAATACATAACACATATATATATATATATCACATAACATATATATATATATATATGCAAACAACATCGAAATTATTTTTTCAACGATCGAATACAACAAAATACAACAACAAAATTCACACATATATACAACAAATTATCCACAAATTTGTTCATACATATATACAATAAAATCGTCCACACTATATATACAACAAAATACAATAACAACATCAATTTTCCGCTCGTCGTTGCCGTCGCTCTCGCTCGCCGCCACCGGCTCCGCTCGCTTGCCGTCTTTGTCCCGCTCGCCGCCGGTGAGGAGATGGCACCCGCTACGCCACCTCCTCCTCGCGCCGCCATCTCCTCCCCTTGCTTGCGATGAGGGAGAGGAAGAGGGAGAGGGAGAGGGAGAGGGAGAGGGACAGGGAGAGAGGCGAGGAGAGAGGGAGAGAGCTGAGGGGAGAGGGCGAGAGGGAGAGAGATCTAAAAAATATGCTAAGTATTGGATCGGTGGAGAAGATGATACGCGTCGGGGATATATATAGCCCTGAATATTTAGTCCCGGCTGGTGTCACCAACCGAGACTAAAGATAATATTTCGCTATTTCAATTCATCTTTAGTCTGGTTGGTCGCTTCAACCGGGACTAAAGATAATTTCTCGCTATTTCTAATTCATCTTTAGTCCGGTTGGTGCCACCAACCGGGACTAAAGATAATTTTTCGCTATTTTTTTAAATTTGTTTGGTCCTGGCTAGGGTTAACAATTAAATAATTAGTAATTAGGGACAAATTAAATTCATTAAATATAGGATTAAAACAATAATATTAAAACTTAATCAAACATAGATAATCCTAGACATTAATGTGCTCTTCTAGATCTTGTTCCTCTTTTGCCCCTTCCTATTTTTCATATTCATATGAAGTTGTTGTTTTTTTGGAAAAATTTGACTTTCTTGTTTTATTTTTTTATAATTTTTATGGACTTAGGAGCACACGAGAGGTAAACAACGAAAATTTGAGGGGCTCGAAAAGGCAACCTTCGAATGCTTTCTTGGCAAAATAAAATCGCCGAACGCAAACGAACGCATCCGAAATTTTTCTCATCGATTTTCATATATGGAACGTCTCGATCGGAGTCCGTATGCGAAAATTATGGCCGTTTAAAACCGACTCCGAGTTAGAGGACGAAATGGGAACAATGCGTATAAAACTTGTTACACGCGCATAAACTAGATGTGACGGCCGAGGTTTGAATGTTCTTATCAATATTGTATACCCCTTCGATTTGTATATTATCACCAAAATAATTTTACAAAAGATTTTATATATTGAGAATCATTAGTTAATAACAATATCAATATGATGATATGTAATTACAATGTAATGATTAAATTAAAGCTTCCTTTTATCTTCAATCACCCACCCCTACATAACACCACACTCTTTGAAATTTCAGATCCCCTCAAATTAATTTTAGGCCATTTGAATCATGTAGCATAATTTGTATATTTTTATTAGGTTCAGTTAAAAAATAAGCACATTCACTTTTGTCGATTGATGTTACAAGCGGGACTAAAGATCTAAATGATCTTTAGTCCCTGTTCGTAACATCAACCGGAGACAAAATGAGATCTTTAGTCCCGGTTGGTGCTACAAACGGGGACTAAAGATTGCCGCCGCTGATTCGACAAGAATCTAATCGGGACTAAAGATGATTTTTAGTCCTGGTTTGTAACACGAACCGGGACTAAAGGTCCTAGAGATCCGTTGCCTTTTTAAACCGGGACTAAAGATGATCTTTAGTCTCGGGTACAACTCAAACCGGACTATTATGGATTTTGGCATTTTAACCGAAAATGATTTCTCCAGAGTGTAAAACATATTTTTGGCGACCGGATGTTTCGCCAAAGAAATAAAGCTTGGTGAAAATCAATAATCTTTGTTGGCGGCATCCGATCGTCGGTGAAAATCGATTTTTGCTGGCGGGCGACATAACACAGTTACCAGTGAATATCGATTTCCACATTTTTCATTTTGTTTTTTAGGTGCGAAGACAAAATCGAAAAACATTTTGATTTTTATCGGGAATCTATAACAGAACTATGCATCCTAATTAACAATTTATACAATTCTTTGAATTGCATTGCCATCTCGCTATGAAACACTTGTTATCTATATTCAAAATCCTACTGTTTTGATTTCCGTTATTCGAAACGTAAAATACTTACTTGCCTCTCCAAACAATTTCAAATAAAGAAGTCATGAACTACAAAATTGTAGATCTCATAGAGTTCTATATAACTTTGACATATATCATATGTAGGTTATTTAAATCATATATATGAAATTTTGTAAAATAAATATTGAATCTTATAACGAATATTTTGAACCATAAATGAACTCAAATGGAAAAGTTTTCAACTGAAAAGTTGTAGATCTCTCGTTGAGATCTACAAGTTTGGTATAAATTTTATTTTCATCTGACTTTTTATAAAAAGTTAGATACAAATACATGCTACTTTTGTAAACTTAATTTTCACTCATGGACGTCTTAAGCGCCCGCCAGTGAATTTTCATTGGTGAATGCTTATGTCGTCTGCTAGTAAAACTAACATGATTTTTACTAACGGATATCTTAAGCACCTGCTAGTGAAAATCATTTTTCACTAGCGGATGCTTATATATCCGCTTGTAAAAGTAAACATGATTTTTCACTAGTGGCACTATTTTTGTGTCCGCTAGAAAAAAACAAAGGAAAGTGTCATGAAAAATCGTTTTTAAGAGTGATGTCCGACGTGGCACACATATGACAGTCAGTCAGTAGAAAAAATTGAAAAGGGATAGGCCTAGATATCATTTTTTATGTGTGGTATTAAATTTTTTTAAAAAATAGAAAAGACATGTGGCCCCCATTGCTTTTTAATTTTTGTATGCTGACACGACTACCATATGTAGGACCAAAACAGCGCCAGAACAGGGAGGTATTTCGTCTGATATGAACAGTTAAGGGTAAAGGATGTCTGGTTTTATGGTTTAGGGAGGTAATTCATACTGTCACTAACAGAGGGTAATTTGAACTCTTTTTAAATAAATAATAACCTGCCCTTGCTTACTTTTAAGTTTTGACATATTTTATTTCAGCATGTAATATATAAATATATACGTATATAACCATTTCTATATATATATCTCAGGCTTTAACTTAAGCCCGTCACCGATGAGTTTTTTCAAAAAAATATTTTAGTTTTTGGCTAGCCTTAGACCTTTGCTAGCCATGCCCGCTGCAAAAATGAGAAAAACATTGATATATATTCTCTTTCCCGTATCCCCATTTGTATATTTTAGAAATCACATCTGACATTCACATGCATTATTCACATACATTTGACATCTTCATCTATTCACATACACATCCATTATTCACATATTTCAAGTGCTAAGCATCAAAACCTAAACACATTTGACAAAATTATAAATTATAACAATACCATAATATCATGTAACTTTAACCCCGTACTCTAAACATTCCGTTGGCATGCACTATGTCGCAAACAATGACCATGTCTTGTAGCAGATCGTGATTCACATTAACAATTTCACCGTTCATTGGAGAAGGTACAAACATGTCATGCTCATCTTCATCTTTCTAATTTTGTGCACTACTTCTGTCTGCAGCTGCTCCACTGACTGATTCTTGCTCTCCATGCTTCACCCAACATGTGTAGCCCTTCATGAATCCTTGTTGTATCAAATGAACGTGTACGTCCACTCTGCTATCGAACATATTCTCATTTTTGCAATTTGCACATGGACAAGACATGTGTAATCATTTTTCTTCTTTTCTATCCTCCTCCGCGACGTTTATAAAATTTAATACGCCATTTCTATACTATTCGCTATGACGTTGCACAGTTTTTCCATGCATCCAACTTCGATCCATCGTTGAGCTGCAAAAAAGTGAAAACATATTAGATAAACATTTTCTAGGTAAGTATTTACTAAGTTTATGAAAATTGACTAATACTTTTCAATTACTTTTGCACTTTCTGATTTTCTTGGAAAAAAGAGACAAAAACCGTCCCCCTCTTCCTCCCATCAAAATAGTGAACAGTAGGATAACCAATACACTAGTTGATCAGGGTATTTATAGACTACAATAAATATCTGTAATGGTCAAAAAAACTAACAACGGTGACGGTATTTTTATCTTTATTTGGCGTAAGTACAAGCCCATCACCGATGACACTCATCGTGAGGCCTAATTGTTATCTCAATCGGGCCTCAAGTTGGAGCCTATCACCCATGATGAACCTCGATGACGGGTTTTAAGGGCCCGACAAAGATAGCATCGGTTATCTTTGTTGGGCCTTGATTTATGCTCGTCACCGATAAGTATCATCCATGACGGGCTCGAGGTTTATGCACATCTAACATGTCGTGCGAGTATTTCTTTGTCGTCCTCTTTTTAGGTCCGTTTGAGATGATTTCGTTGTGATGACCCGCAAAATCACATGTGAGAGACCGTTATAGATGAGAACATACACATGCAACTATTATATACAAACCATGCCACGTACAATGCGCCTGGTGTACATGTTCAAATAAACGGAATCCAGCAGCAATCTTTGACCTAACTAAAATTCTTGTATTTATGTAATATTCGTGAGTAATCCTGGTTGATGAAATCATGATTTAATGACTCTGTCGCCGTACCAATGATGCTTCCCTCAATGTGCAATATGTTGTTCTAGTACAAGATTTTCCTAAGACAAAACATATAACTTGCGGTTCAGTAATTCTCTAATTGTAGCAGACAGTATATTTTTCAACTTTAGCATTGAAGCTAGTTGTTGTCTCTGATATTCTTCATGTTACTTATAATTTATTAATAATTTATTAGTTAACATATCGCCCCAGTACATTTGATCAGGCACTACAATAATTTCACTTTATTCATTTTATTCATTTCCTTCAAATCTATTGGTTCACTTTATTTCCTCTTTCATGAGCGCTACCTTGTAGTAGGGGCACCTTTTAAAATTTCCCATTTCCTTTTTCCTTCGGCTCTGTCTATCCACCATGATAGATGCGGCACTCTTAGAGCTAGAAATTAAGGTTTTATTGTACTTGTTATAAGCGTGATGCTATTACTGATGAGGTACTAGGTCTCGATCTTTTCATAGATATTGATTACTCTTGATTAGGTGAAAACATGACACACATGATCTGGCTTTCGATCAACACGATCTGAACCCCATAATCACAACACCACGTCTCCTCTGGTTATTAACCATGCGTTATCTAGTTAATCTCACCGAGAATGCTAAACCCTGCATGCGAATCGAAGAATACAAGCAAGAACAAGGTAGATTGCAATTCAATTGCATATGAATGATTAAGCACTTGAATTTGGGGTTGTACAAACAGAACTAGGGACAAAACTGCAATTGGCAAAATAATTTAAGCAAATGACAGTTACTGAAAGAATATAATTAGGGACGTCGTAGGGTTGCCCTAGAGCACACTCTCTCTTGGGCTTAGCCCACGACACAATTACAAGGCTCGAGGCCCAAAGCAGGCTCATACTGGATGAGGTACGTGGCTTGTTTTGCATATTCACAACAGCCTATGAGGAATTTTGATGTGGAACCTAGACCATTCGAAAGTAGACTCCATAAGCTTTCCAACAAGTACTCATGGGCCCTAAGATTCCTTCTATATCAGCAGCTAGATCCATTTGAAGTTGATGCTATCAGGAGGCCCGAATCCGAATCAAAAAGATGTAGAACTTCATCTCTTGCCTTCTATGGACCAAAAGTGATGTGGTGAGGTAGAAGTACCTGGGGAAGATGTGGTTTGGTCTCCAATCAACTTCTTTGATCATCCAAGCACTTGTGAGCCTGCACTCCTTTCCTTCACTCATGTAAATATTTCTGCAAACAAGAATATACAAAACTCATGGTGCAGTAATGTTTGTTCAAATATATAATACGTAATCTCACATAGAAAGCATGCACCATTGGTTAGATATCCTCATCATCCTTCCCTTTTTGATTGGAAACTGTCCTCGGTTTCACCTTATCATTCAGCCCGATAAACTTATGTTTATCTTTCACAACATAGGGTGAGGTAGACTTCTTGACAACCATATGGTTGAATTCTTGACAACCAATTATTCTTTTTGTTGTAACTCAGGCTTATTTGAAGGCATCGTAATATTAGTATCATTCTAGATATTTCTTAAAATCTCATTGATTTTACTCTTCAGCCCTCAAGATATATCATCGTTGAAAATTTTAGCAAGGTTCATTCATATCAATTTTATTGTTTGACCATTATGTCTAATTACTATGTATCATCAATACCATTATGCAAAACATTATTATCATACATCTATGGTTGACCAAACACAGAGAACATGCTTGCATAGACACAAGATTAAAATTTGCGTATCATGGTAACTTTCAATCAAAAAGTGTATTCTCACAATTCTACTTACCTTGAACTGACCACAAGAGTTGAACTATTTGATGTAATATGGATGTGGAGGCAACCAAAGGTTCTCAACCAAATCTGAACTTACAAGGTTGCTGCAACTCTCACTATCGATTATAACACGACATGTTCTATCCTTAACCGCAAACCTTATTTGAAATAGATTGTGGCACTGCTTTTGCTTCGCTTTCTTCATTTGAGAACTTAGCATTTGTTGCACCAAAGTACTTACATTCTCTACACTTGTGGAAGGTGATGTGACAACTATGGTTTTCTCCCATCCAACTTTATCTCATGCTCATGACTGGTGTAACCTTCCACGGTTAGTAGAAAACAGAAAACAACAACAAAAAGTATTATCCTATTAACTACAGAAAAGCAAGGGTAGTGGAACTCGCAAATGAAAGCGTCTTACCGAGCTCTTACAAGGTTTTTACCATCAAAGCTAGGGATGGTACTACTAGTGGCTGGCTCATGATACCTTGAGGACGTAATAAAATGATTGCAAGGGTCGAAATTGTGTTGATCAGAAATATATATATGGAGCTTGAGAGACACAATATATAGTAGCAAAGAAAAATAATTGTGCTAATGAGAAAATACAAAGTTAAATAATAGTTCAAAGTACTAGTCAATATGTTGGCCTTGTCTAGAAAACACCCGAAGCACAACTATGTACTCTCAAAACACTAAGGACTAAGAAACAACTCAAAGCACAACTATGTACTCTCAAAACATACGCCAAAGGATCACTATTTTCTTTTCCTTTTTCTTTCTTTTCTTTTTTCTTTCCTTTTTTTGGGTGTGGCTTTTTTCTTCTTTGTTAGCACCTTTCTGCCTTTTCTTTTATTTTTTTCTTCTTTTTATTTTTTAATAGGAACGACCAGTGACTTAAATGTAAATATAAATATTATCGGGACTCAAATACAAAAGTGTAGATAATAATAAAACCTTCTGAAAAATGAAAAACTCTCAACCTATAAGTTCCTTTTTACCAAAATATCTCAAATCATAAACATATAACTTCTGAACCAAAGAGCTTAACCAAAGTATGCTTGACCACGTCCCACACGATCGGTCACATCCACGACAAGGCAGAGCGAGTCGGCCTCTGATGTGCTCGACAACACTCCACATGGTGGGTCTCGATCAAGAAAGGTTTGACTAAATGGAAAATTGATCGGTTCTATATGTTAAAAAGGAAACCAATCTATTATCTCAAAAACGAATATATGTTTTCCTCTTCTTCTCGCTCAAGTGCACAGAAACAAAAGCACGAGTTATGTTAACCCTAGCACTTGATGCAACTCAAAACTCGACTAACTGAAACTATAAAAACAAGAACAACAAACGATAGGGTTTGATTTTTGGAGGTCCCGATGATAATGGAGATGAACTAAAACTGGACCCAACTCACCGACATGAAAAACTACCGCCTAAGTATGGACTCCGTGGCAAACACAAACCCTAGATCAAAGTGATGACAAATGCAATACTCAAAACTAAAAATTAAATGTAAAACTAAACCAACATTCGACATGACGATGCAACCTAAAATTTAACAAAGCAAAAACTAATAGAACAACACAATGACTCAAATTGTCTAGATAAAGGATAAATATTTTTGTGTGGCAATTTTCTAGTTATGGGTAGATAAATTACCTAACGGGCAAATTGGCGCTCGATATCAAATGGTGACAAACTAGGTCCTAATCTTTTGATAGGTACTGATAACTCTTGATTTGATGGAAACTTGGCATACACGATCTGGCTTCCGATCAACACAATCTGAACCCTGCAATCGCAACACCACGTCTTCTCTAGTTATCAACCGTGCATAGCCCGGGTGACCTCGTTGAGAAGGCTAATCCTGCATGCGAATCGAAGAACACAAGCAAGAACAAGGTAGATTTTAACTCAATTTCATATGAATGATTAAGCACTCAAATTTGTGGTATTATAAACCGCACTAGTAGTTAAACTGCATTTGGTAGAATAATCTAAGGAAAACCCGACTATAATCGATGACGGCTACTGAATAAATATGATTAGGGACATCCTACGGTTTCCTTAGGGCGCAGACTCCCTTGGGCATACCCACGGCACAATTACAAGGCCTGAGGCTCAAAGCAGACTCGAACTGTATGAGATACGTGGCTTGTTTTGCAGATTCTCAACGACCTAGGAGAATTTTGACGTCGAACCAAAACCATCTGAAAGTAGACTCCATAAGCTTTCCATCAAGTACTCATGGGTCCCAAGATTCCTTCTTTATCTGTGGCTAGATCCGTTTGAAGTTGATTCTGTTAGGAGGCCCGAATCCGAATCCAAAACATATAGAACTTTATCTCTTGCCTTGATGGACCAAAAGTGATGTGGTGAGATAGGAGTAGACTTAGGGAAGATGTTGGTTTGGTCTCCAATCAACTTCTTTGATCATCCAAGCACTTTGTGAGCCTGCACTCTTTTCCTTCACCCATGCAAGTATTTCATCTAACGAGAAGAGACAAAACTCATAGTGCAATCACTACCGAGGAAACCACTTTTAGTCCCGGTTTGCAACCCTTTTTAGTCTCGGGATGCAAACCGAACAACGAAAGCAGGACTAAAGAGCATCTTTAGTCCTGGGTGAAATAACCAGACTAAATATATAGGCGCCCTCTCGACATCCCCAAATGGTTTTTTGTTTTTTTTGCTGCCAAAATCAAATTCACATATCAAATGACATCCCCAAATCTCCTCCACATCACAAATCGAGTAATGAACATCACAAAATTCACATATATCATAGATCATATACATCACAGTTTCACATATATCACAAATCGAGTAATAAACATCACAAAATTTTGTAAAAATTTCACAAAGCGTCGGATCCGGCGGAGGGGAGGCCGATCCAGCGTAGGGGAGGCCAGATCCAACGGAGGGGACACCGCCGCTGCCATCTCCTCCTCCCACCGCCGTCGCGAGCTCGGAAGGAGAGAGGGCTCGCCGTCGGAGAGAGAGAGCTGAGAGAGGGAGAGAGAGAAGGAGAGCCGCTGCGCCTCCATCCCGCATTCGCGAGCTCGGAGAGGGAGAGGGCTCGGCGCTAGAGAGAGAGAGAGCTGAGAGAGGGAGAGAGAGAGGAGAGCCGCCACACCCCGGCCCCCGTCCCCGCCCCGCCGCCGCCATCTCCTCCCCTCCCACCGCCGTCGTGAGCTCGGAGATGGAGAGGGCTCGTCGCCGGGAGAGAGAGAGCTAAGAGAGGGAGAGCCGTCGTGCCCCCCCCCCGCCCGTCGCCGCCATCTCCTCCCTCCCACTGTCGTGTGAGCTCGGAGTGGGAGAGGCTCGCCACCCGAGAGAGAGAGCTAAGTGAGGGAGAGTTACCACGTTGCCGTCCCCGTCCCCACCCAGCCGCCACCATCTCCTTCCCTCCCACCACCGTCACGAGCTCGGAGAGGCAGAACCGGGGAGATAGATAGCTGAGAGAGGGAGAGGGCATAGAGAGCTGAGAGCTGAGAGCTGAGAGAGGGAGAAGATAAGTGCACACGGGGAGGCATGCGGGGATGGCGGAGAAGATAAGGACGTCCGACGCGCGAGGGGAGGCGTGTCCAGGTTTTTTATCTATCCTCCCAGTTGATATAAAGAACCGCGACTAAAGTGTTGAAAATTTTTCGAACTGAGACTAAAAATGACCTTTTGTCCTGGTTGGTAACATCAACCGGGACTAAAAATCATAAAGTTTTGTTAAGCTTTTTAACCGGGACTAAAAATATTTTTAGTCTTGATTTCTATTGGAATCGGGACTATTGTGGATTTTGGCAGATGGATAAAGATCACTTTTCTAGTAGTGAGTAACATATGTTCAAATATATAACACGTAAATCGCACATAGAAAGCATACACCTTTGGTTGATGAATATATATATAAGGTAGCTATGGTCATATCCGAGATAGTGATGTCCGCATCAATTACCCTCTAATTTTTGGCACAGGCCGTTTCCTCCTAGTAACATGCCTGTAGATTGCAATGGGGACCATACCACTCGGAAAGAGTTGCCCAGCACAGGGTATCAGCCGGTGTTTCGGTTTATCGCTGTTGCACTGCATGCGAGCAATGAGAGGAGGGCACAGGAAGAGGACAACTCCCATTTTCCAATTATAGATACATGGATTATTATAGACATGGTCTCTAAGCTCATAAGCGGTATGATTTGCCCGAAAACTTTCTTACTGCTATTTTCTAGAGAACTTGTTAATAAACCTTTCAACTTATTATTTAATGCCTTCGCTTCTGCCCTCAAATAATTGTGGTAAACACTACTGGAGAAACCATTTTTTTATGCGGGCCGAAAGGCATCTTCCCGTGCGGAAGGTCTGCCCGCATGCGCGAAAAGATCTGGGAAAAGACCATTTTCGCGTGCGGTGGACCAACCGCACGAGAAGATCAATTATCCCATGCGGTCGACTTAAGCGGCCCGCACGGGAGAACGATTATCCCGTGCGGGCCACTCTACAAGACCGCACAGGATAATGGATCTTCCCGTGCGGTCCGTTAAGTTGACCGCACGGGAAGATGGTCTCTCTCTCTCTCCTCTCCTCTCCTCTCTCCTCTCCTCTCCTCTCCTCTCCTCTCTCTCTCAGTAATATTAAATGCATGAGTCGATCGATAAGATGCATGTATATATATTTTTTCGCACGAGAAAAAAAAAGATATTTAATTATATTATTTCCTCATAAAATATATAAATGTATGTACACAGATCATGCATGCATGTTTATATACATATCAAGTTTCGTCTCGCGCAAATTACAGAAGTCCAACAACAATTTACAAATCATTCATTAATGGCGGTGCTCTTTTTCTCACTCCCTAAGTCATTTGAATTTATCGTCCGTCGCCAGCTCGCTCTCCAGATCGTAGAAATCGCCCAAATGGTTGCAGACATCACAATGGATAAAGCGACAAAGATCTGCAACCAAGTTAAGCATGGTTCGATTGTCGAACCGGTTCGCTACAACTGGAACTTCCGTGATCTGTTTAAGGAAAAATAGTACACATACATACGATTAGGAAAATTATACAAGATCGATAACGTGTAGAAATATATATTTTCTCTGAACTTACTTGTTCTAACTTAGTAGAGTATCTCCCATAGATTTTGAGCATCTCACACACGTAGTAGCCACAAAGGTTAGTGCCTGGTGGTTGCTTATAATACTGTGTTGAATAAAATTTATTATGTGCGTCAGTAATTTGAAATTAAACACAGTATAAAATGTCAGCATATAGCGAGCATATAAATACCAAAAAATTTGTCCTCACAAGAAGCTTCTTCTTTTGTGGATCATTCACCGGTCCGCGTTCTTACATAATGATGGTGTGCTCTATAGACAAAATAATTGCATGTTTCACCGACCAATTGTTTATTCGATAGTAAAAAGACAAAACGTATTAAATGGTGCATGATAGTACTTACAAATTTAAAATGACGAGGAACTCTTTGAATGTTTCGTGGCTGTAGTGTGCCGGATCAAGCACTACGGCCACGTGGTCCTGCGGATATACCAGAAATAGTATGTAGTGATCGTGCAAAAGAAGAGATATGTTAATTGTAGGTGTTATTGTAGCAAAATATCGGTTTTACGAACGAATATTACGTACCGCAACGCATAAGGGACCATGAGGACATTTTGTCTCTGTGCTCCAACATAGCCTTGCCCAAGTAGAATGATACCGCGATCATCTTGTCCTTGTGCATTTGTTTGATGATCGCGACTTTTTGTTTCTTTGTTTTGCCTTTGAGCTCATCGAAATCTTCACAAACATGAACCTCGTGTTCCGTCTAGCATATCTTTGTTGGGTTAATGTATGCAGTTGGATAATTGGTCTTTTCGTGTCTCCAAGCAATTCTATCCCTTCAGTGCTGGAATGTCTAGCTCTAAGCCGTTATGCTCTACATGCACCTTGGCCACCTGCACCCTTGCATAATCCTCAGGGATTGGAGTGTTGTGAAATTATCGCCCTGGTATAGCAAGTCATGTACCCACCTCCTTTCTCTTCCTGGCCCTTACTATCGCACGAGGAGGCCGTACGGCGTCGGGCCGCTTATGGTATCTACCGGATAGGGTGCGGTGTCAATCGACCCGACGCCGCTGGGCATTTATGCCGTGGGTTCTTCGGATTGATGAAAGAAGTTAGGGAAGGCTTGGCGATTCTGTGCAACAAGAGAGTAGAAATGCTCTTCAACTTGTTTTGCTATCTTTTCTTCAAGTTTATGTTTGTACCTGTCCCTTTTCTTGTAACTTGCAGCTTCCCCTGGAAACCCTTCTTTCCAACTTGCCTTTGACGATACACCCCTTACGCAGAATGTTCGGGGTTACCCAATGCAGCTGTCAACTGATCGTGTTCCCTTTTAGCAATAAATTCCCCAGTCTTCTCCTTTTCAGCAATGTCTTTTAGACTTGTGGTCACACGCTCTATATCCAGATCCTAGAAAAGGATCTCTCCCTCGTCGGTGACATGTCCCGTGCTGCGTGCCCACACCCAGTTTTTGCTTCTTTCTTTTAGTGCATCCACAAGCAGTATCTTTCCTTGGGCAGCAAACTATTCTTCGGTTGCTCGCCACATCTCTACGTGGCCATCGTAGCCGCTAGAGCCCAACCGGTGCGGGTACTTGTTCCTTTTCGCGAGGTCGGACATCTTCTTCCTCCGTGCTAAGGCTTCAATGCTTGTCATCTTCGCCACGAACCTATCCCATTCGGCGGGCATAATACCACCATAGTCTTGGAATGGGGACTTGTTCTTTTGAACATAGTGGGCGTAACACTCGTTCGTTCGTTCGTTCGTCCGTCCGTCCACGTCCATCCGTTCGTCCACGTCCATCCGTCCGTCCGTCCACGTCCATCCGTTCGTCCACGTCCGTTCGTTCGTCCACGAATGAACGAACGAACGAACACTCGTTCGTTCGTTCGTACGTCCGTTTACATCAACTAATTCACATAAAAAATTTTTGGAGCAACTATTTCACATGAAAAAAATTCATCAACAAAATTCATCAAAAAAATAACAGTCCATTTTACATTTCCATCAAAATTAACTATAGTTCCATCAAATAAATAATACCATTTTAGCTTCTATAGTTCCATCATATTAATAACAGTCCATTTTACAAGAAATCAAAATTCATCAACTACGATAAAATCCTAAATCGTCCATCCATCCATCCATTTTCTCGACATAATATATACTTCCATCTTTTTGACTAAAAAAATTGAAGTCCTACACATCAAAATAACTGTCACAATCTCACAACAATCTATATGCTAAATCTCACATCTATATGTAAAAATCCCACCGTATCCATTCACCGTATTCATTCATTCATTCCAACAACACATTATATGCTAAATCCATCACGACATAACACATTTCATTAAAAATCCATTGTAAAATGTCACCCGTGGTCTTGAGGGCGGCGGCAACGGTGAGCCGGTGAAGGGCGGCGGTCTTGAGGGCGGCGACGACGATCTTGAGGGCGGCGGTGAAGGGGCGTCGGTTGAGGCCGGCGTCGGTGTGGAGGCCGGCGGTGAAGGGGCGCGGTTGAGGCCGGTGGGCGGTGGCGGTGGCGGCGGCGGTCGCGCGGGGATCGGGCCGGCGAAGTCGACGGGGACGGCGGAGTCGGCAGAGGCGTCGTGGCGGTCGTGAGCCGGCGGCGGCGACGGAGAGAGAGAGAGAGATGGATGGGCGGTGACGCGGCTAGCGGCGGCGACGAGAGTGAGAGAGGATGGGTGGCGACGGAGAGAGAGGGGATGCGCGGCGGCGGCTAGCGGCGGCGCGGGAAGTGCGGCACTGGGGATGGGCGGTGAGGCACGGCGGCGAGGACGGGGATAGGGCGCGGTGGCGATCGGCGGTTGCTCGGCGAAAATTTTGGCGCCTGGCAAAGATAGATCCGAAATTCACCGGGGACTTGGAATTTTCGGGAGCCCGCGCGGACATTATATAGGCGCCGATTTTCGCGTGCGGGCGGCTTAAATGGCCGTACGGGAAAACGGTCTTCCCGTGCGGGCGGTTTAAGTGGTCCGCACGCGATAATCGACCCCCACTTCAATAATTTGTATCAAATTGGATATTAATGAAACAATTATCAAACTGATTCAAAAAATTACCAAAATTTTTCATAAATCAATCTATGCTAATTATTGCCTATGGAAAAATTTTTGAATTCAAACGACAATTCGGCCGTCACTTTATCTCCAAATCTAACCAATCCTTCTCAACACTTCTAATCTTCTCTGAAGAATCTTCGGTTTTGTGAGCGTCGTATCTGATAAAATATTCGAAATCTTCTCAATTTTTTATCATAGCCTCTACGTATAATATCATGACATCCAAACAATTTTCAAGATTTTCCAACTTTGTTTGCTATTTATACAATTTTAAAATCATTCGATCAATAGGTTCCTAATCATGTTTCATGAACAAAATTTCAAAAATTATTCTCATTTACGGATAATGACTCAAGCGGGTCTAAATAACATGAATATAATTTTTCCACTAATTTTATTCTATTTTTTTAATCACTTGCGCTCAAATGTGAGAGTTGGCAAAAAAATTCATGAAAATAAAATAAATCAAAGAAATATAGCAAAACCAATCAAAAAATTACCAAAATTTATAATTAGGAGTTACATCTGAGAAATTTTTCAAAATTTTGCCGAGTGCCAGGGCCGAAACGTATCTGTGAATTCATCAAATATTAATTCGTCACATATAGAAATATCAATTCATCACATAGAAATATTAATTCATCACATAGAACCGCACATTCGCTCGTAACACCATAAGTTTGATACATTCGCCGCAAAACATACTATACGTAAAAAACAAACTAGTGTTTTATAATTTTTGGATTAACATCCTTCGCACGGATGCAAACTTTGATTTGTCAAGGACAGTCTCAATGCGTTTCATCCACGTAGGAAGATCTGCGAATAACGAAATGGCGTCGTATTGATTATAGTCGGACGCGTCTTCAATGTTGTCAATACCAATGATGTGTTGCTTGCCCAATACAATAATGTCCATCTTTTCATCGGAAGGATTCTTCACATAGAAAACTTGTGCAACATGCTCGGCAAGGACCCATGGATCATGCTTGTGTCCAATTTTACTCCGTTCAACACACGTAAATCCAAATTTATCTACCATGCTGTCTTTCACCCATTGGCATTTGAGAACAGGAGTATGAATGTTTAAACCATAGTAAAGTTCCCATATTTCTTGTATGATCCCGTAGTATGATTTCTTCTGCCCTGTTGCATCCAACACTTTGACACGAACCCCACTGTTCTGCGCGGAGCTTTTCTTGTCTTTGTTGTTGGTGTAAAAAGAGTATCCGCTGATGTCATACCCTTGCCATGAGGTCACAAGGCTTGTTGGGCCAGTTGCAAGTATTTCTACCTTTTTTCCTCGAGTGATTCACCAGAAGGTAGATTTTGATCCTTAATCCATTGGGGGAAAGTGCGTTTATGTTCTTTCGAAACCCAATCATCGGATCGCCCAGGATTGCATGCTCTGATCTCGGAAGTGTGTTGCTCAATGTAGGGCGCAACGATGGTGAGTTGTTGAAGAACACTGCTGTGTGCATCTGATACCGCTTTGTAATCGTTGTTGTAGAAGCATTTTCTTCCCACAGTACCCTTCCCAGATAATCTTCCATCATGTCGAGGCATCGGTATCCCAATGGGGTTGGCATCTTTCATATAATCTAAGCAACACTCGACAACCTCCTCAGTTGTGTAACCCTCTATCATCGAGCCCTCTGGATGAGCACGATTACGAACATACCCTTTCAGAACAGCCATGTATCGCTTGTATGCCCACATTTGATGTAGGTATAGAGGACCAAGTTCAATAATTTGAGGGACAATGTGAACAATGAGATGTTCCATCATGTCGAAGTACGATGGTGGAAAAACATCTCTAGCCGGCAAGCCGTCTCGATCGCGAATTTCAAGGGGTCCTAATTCTTCCGGATCAAAACTTTCGTGATACTCGATTAAAAAATAGCACACTTTGTTATCACTACCTTGGTGTGCACTGGTTTCACCATCCTTATAGCGATAGGGAGAAATACCGTATGCATCTTATGACAGTCGTGAGCGTTGTATCCAGAAATCGACAAATCTTTCATTGATACTAGTTTCCGGATATTCGATGAGAATCCAGTCGGCACTTTCATTCCACAAAGATATTTACAGAAAGCTTTTTTCTCTTCTAGTATCATTGAGTAGCATGCCGGTGGAATCTCAATCTTACCATTCATTAGCTCTATCGGGTGGAGATCTTTCCTTATGCCCAAATTGACCAGGTCGTTACGTGACTTCAACCCATCCTTTGTTTTACTAGGGATGTCAAGTAAAGTCCCGATGGTGCTGTCGAACACGTTTTTCTCGAGGTGCATGACATCGATGGCATGACGAATCTCCTGTCATTTCAGTACGTCAGGTATTTGAAAAAGATTGAATGTTTCTTGAAGGGCAGTGTGTTTTCTACCACTTCTTTCTTCCTCTTGCCTGAAGCTCTCTTTCCCTTGGCGAACACGACCTTTATGTTCTTTGTCAGCTTGAACACCGTGGAACCATCCTTTGCTTCAGGGGCAGTACCTTCCTCGACAGTTTTGTCAAAAAAGGTAGCCATCGCACGATACCTATGCTTCTGTGGTAAGAAACAACGATGACGCATGTAAACTAACTTTTTTGACGAGGTCAGGTACATGTACGATGTGTTGTCCAGACATATCATGAAGGGTTACACGGAGGCTACGCTAGCCAAAAAACAAAACTTTTAACCGTGCAAACCAGGTACACTTGCAAGTAAGGGCCGATAGATTATTACAGATTGGAGTCTGTAGCGGAAACAGCCAATCAGGGCTATCCGATCTGGAACTGTGCTGGCTGATGACATCCGATTGCCGCAAGCCGACAGCCGATTCCGTGTTCTCGCACCTCGCTCCGATGCGCTCGACCGCAGTCGATTCCACCACAGCCGATCCGTAGCTAATCAACAGCGCGCAACGTAGCAGCGCCTCTACCGGTATCCACACGTCCGGGAAAAGAACGCCGAACACCCGTGTGGTAGCACGCGATGCAAGGCTAGGGTTTGGCTCGAAAGTGGGAGGGTTTCCGTGGAGATTGATCTCGGGACTTCTGTACGATTCGATTGAATGCGATACAACAACTCTCCACCCTCGCCCTTTATATAGAGTTGGCCGACGGGGACTAGTGGCCGATCAGGACTCTATTTTGAATCGAAACTCATCCGAATCTTATAGAGTTGGCCGTCCATACGTCGTAAGACCATAGGACTCTATCCGATCAAGCCGTATTCGAGTCCAACTCGAATGCCTGTTCTTATCCCCTTAAGCGTGCGACCCAGTAGGTTCGGTATACTCGGTTTCGGCTATAGTCTAACATAGCCGACCGTCGGCTCGAGTCTAACTCGCCGACCATCACGCGACGCCTAGCAGCACATATTGACACCATAGTATACAAGAATATAATATCGGCTCGAACCTGTAATGTGTACACAAATCCTTTTGCCTCACGATACCGCTTAAGCTATAGGCAAGATGTGTGCCATCCCTTCAATAGCTTAACCATTCACTCGAACCGTATTGGATTATCTGTCTGTTGATTGACTCCTCAATCAACTTAGCATGGCCATGCATTTCCATAATCCATTACCTCGAGGGGCCCAGAGATATCTCTCCAAAGGAGGGGCAAATTCCATCTTGATCACTCACATCCCACTCCATGTTTCATAGCAAACCCGAAAACTACCTTTATAACTACCCAGTTACGGAATAGCGTTTGGTAGTCCCAAAGTAGGCTACTACACATGTTGAAATCCATGGTGATCTCAGGTCTAAGGACTTTGTACCAACACTACCTAAGACCAACTAATGGCACATTAATTTCGTAGTGTCTCATGGTGGGTCTATCCAACAATGTGTTCTCTAACACATATGTCCATGTTTATTGATTTGGTGTCTCCATACCCATGATCTATGAGACATGATCATCAATCAATAGACATGCCGATCATAGAATCATATTAGTTCCAATAATATGATATATGATCAGGATCATTTAGAAATAGATTCATACATATCGAGTCTCATAAATAAGTCACGTACTTATTGATTAATACAAGATGTCTATTTCATGGAACCGAATAATACTTTATTCATAAATACATAAACATTGACGTGATATCCAACATCTCCATGTTGCCTCTAGGTCATATCACTAACAATCTCCCACTTGCACTAGAGTCAATCATGTAAGTATCTAATACCCATTGCTCTTGTGTGCGCCTCATGTTTTGGCTGAGGGAGAGGTTTTGTCAGCGGATCGGCTATGTTGAGATCCGTGTGCACTTTGCATATCTCGCGGATGAGATGATATCGCCGAAGTATGTGTTTGGACTTCTCATGTAACCTCGGCTCCTTGGCTTGCGCAATGGCTCCACTATTATCATAATAGAGAGACATTGGACCGCCGTACTAGTCATCACACCAAGCTCGAAACGAATTTCTTGATCCAAACAACCTCTTTTGCAGCTTCAAGCAGCAATGTACTCGGCCTCCGTTGTAGAATCAGCAATGTATCCCGCTTGGAACTCTTCCACCGACGCGCCTCCGTTCAGCGAACACGAACCCGCATTGCGATCTATAATCATCCTTGTCCTGTTTGGAAGCTAGCATCGGTGTAACCACTTACAACGAGCTCTTCTTCACCTCCATAGACTAGGAACATATCCTTAGTTCTTCTCAAGTACTTAAGGATATCCTTTACTGCACCAGTGACATTCACCTGGATCTCGATCGGTACCGCCGTAGCACTCAAAGCGTACGAGACATCCGGACGTGTACAAAGCATGGCATACATGATAGATCCAATTGTCGAAGCATATGAAACCATACCCATCTTATTCCGCTCATCATGTGTCTAAGGACACTGATTCTTGCTAAGATTAATGCCATGTGACATGGGCAAAAAACCTTTCTTGGAATCATGCATGTTGAACCTTTTCAACACCTTGTCAATGTATTTAATTCGGCTTAATCCAATTAGCATCTTGGATCTATCTCTATAGATCCGAATGCCCAATATGTATGTCGCCTCTCCTAAGTCTTTCATGGAAAACTATTTTTCAATGAAGACTTGACGGATTCTAGCATAGGGATATCATTTCCAATCGTAATATGTCATCTACATATAAGATTAGAAATACAATTGCGCTCCCACTGACCTTTTTGTAAACACAGGCCTCTTCTTCGTTTTTTATGAAACCAAACCCTTTGATTACTTCATCAAAACGAATATTCCAACTCCTAGATGCTTGCTTCAATCCATAAATTGATTTCGTAGCTTGCATATCTTTCTAGGCGATTCGGATCGACAAAACCCCGAGGTTGTATCATGTATACATCCTCGCTTAGGTTTCCATTTAGGAAAGCCGTTTTGACATCCATCCGCCATATCTCATAATCGAAATATGCAACAATTGCTAGGATAATCCGAATAGATTTAAGCATTACGACGGCGAGAAGGTTTCATCATAATCAACTCCTTGAATTTGTTTAAAACCTTTCGCCACCAATCGCGCCTTATAGATGTGAACATTTCCATCCATATCGGCCTTTTCTTAAAAACCCATTTACACTCAATGGTTTTGACACCATCAGTGGATCAACCAAGTTCCAAACTTGATTGTCGTACATGGATTCTATTTCGGATTTCATGGCTCCAAGCCACTCGTTGGAATCGGGTCCCACCATCGCTTCCTCATAGGTCTTGGGCTCATCGTTGTCCAACAACAATATATCACGTTGTTCCGCACTGTGTACCGTTAGGTGCACGACGTGATCTTTCGCCTCCGTGGGGTCGGTGTATCTACAACCGGTGGCGCAACACTTTGCTCCTCCTCGTTGTGGTTTTGTGGTTGTTGAAACATTTTCCGGTGTTTCTTGAACTTCTTCAAGATGCACCCTGCTCCCACTAACCCTTCTTGAAAGAAACTCTTTCTCCAAGAAGACACCGTGTCGCGAAAAACACTTTGCCTTGTTCCCGATTATAAAAGTAATATCCCTTAGTTTCCTTAGGTTATCCCACAAAGAAGCACTTGTCGATTTGGGTGTGAGCTTGTCGACCGTAAACGCTTTACATAAGTTTCGCATCCCAAATTTTGAGAAAAGACAAACTAGGGGGTTGCCCTCTCCATATCTCGTATGGTGTCTTTTCAACCGACTTAGATGGAACTCTATTTAGTGTGAGCGCAATGCTTTCAAGAGCATATGCCCGTAAGGATAACGGAAGATCACTTTGGCTCATTATCGACCGCACCATGTCCAACATGGTGCGATTTCTCCGTTCGACACTCCGTTCAATTGTGGAGTTCCTGGCGGAGTCAACGTGGAACAATTCCACAATCTTTCGATGATTACCAAACTCTTGGCTCAAGTATTCCCTCCACGATCCGATCGTAGAAACTTGATTGTTTTCCCTAAATGATTATGTACTTCATTCTGGAATTCTTTGAACTTTTCAAAGGATTCGGACTTATGCCTCATTAAGTAGATATAACCATGTCTACTAAAGTCATCGGTAATGGTAATGAAGTACGATAACCACCTCCGACAGCTTGAGCTCATTGGTCCACATACATCGCATGTACGGTGCCAACAAGTCACTTGCTCTTTCACCGTGTCCCGTGAAAGGTGCCTTTGTCATCTTACCAAGTAAACAAGACTCACATGTCTCAAATGATTCAAAATCAAAAGAGTGAAGCAATCCATCCTTATGGAGCTTCTCCATGCATTTCTTATTTATATGGCCTAAGCGACAATGCCGTATAAACGTGGGGTTTGTATCATTAGAGAGTTGCCTTTCGTATTAATGTTATAGACGGAGATGCTTCAAGATTCAAAACGTATAATCCATTCACCAATGGAGCATGAAAATAGAACATATCTCGAGATATATTGAACAACCATTGTCCATTGATCTAAAATCATATCCTTCCGCTTGCAAACATGAAGCGAAAATAACGTTTTGACATAGTGTTGGAACACAATAACAATTATTTAATTCCAAAACTAATCCTAAAGGTAGATGAAGTGGTACTGTGCCGACAGCAACTGTAGCAACGCTTGCTCCATTGCCGACGCGCAGGTTCACCTCGCCCCTTCTTAAGCCTCTACTTCTTCTCATTTCCCGCAACGATTTGCAAATATGAGCTACCGATCCGGTATCAAATACCCAAGAGTCGGTAGGTGAAGTAGCAAGATTAATGTCTATAACATTAATACCGCGTAAGTCGTACTTTGCTTCTTTTTGAGATCCTCCATGTACTTCTTGCAGTTCCTTTTCCAGTGGCCTGTCTCCTTGCAAAGAGAAGCAAACGGCATCCGATGCCGCCGACCCTTCTTGCCCTTCTTTGCATTAGAGGCACTCGCGATCTCATCGAGAGTTAGCTTCCTCTTGGTGCAAAGTTTCTTGATAGGTGGTTTGCGCTTAGCCTTCTGCATCATCATCACATGATGACCGTTTTTCTGGATACTCTCCTCAGCTGTCTTTAGCATCCCATGCAATTCAGCCAAGGTTCTATCCATATTGTTCATGTGATAATTTAATATGAATGGCTCGAAGCTCGGAGGGAGCGACCGGAGAATCACATCGCAGCCAACTCTTGGCTAAGGGGAAAACCTAGTTTTTCCGACTCGATATAGCCAACATCTTTATCACATGCGGACTCGACGGGATTCCCTCAACAAGCTCCGCACGCAAACAAGGACTTTGAGGTGTTGAACCTCTCGGCCCTAGCTTGGTTCTCAAACATGCCACGCAGTCCCCGAATAATGGTGTGAGCATCGCTGCTCTCATATTGCTTCTGAAGCTCAGGGGACATTGTAGCAAGCATGAGACAGCTTATATCTAGGGCATCATTAGTGTGCTTCTCGTAAGCTCTCCGTGCAGTTGCAGTGGCATTATTAGGCAAATCCTCAGGATAAGGTACTTCAAGAACGTACTCCTTACGCTCTTGCTTGAGAACAATTCTCAAGTTGCGATACCAATCCATAAAGTTTGTTCCATTTAATTTTTCCTTCTCGAGAATAGATCGCAAATTAAAAGTACTGGGTGTAGTATTAGCCGCCATTTATTCTACAACAGAAAAAACAAAGTTTAGCACAATGTTTATGCTATGTCTATTGTTAAACAATTTAACATTAGACTCCCATTACGTATTTTACACCTTCCCTCTAGGTTACGTATTGGGTCAAGATCCACATGTTAGTTAATTTTCTAGTGAGCTTTGGCATCACTGCTAGAAAATTAGTAACATCGGTAAGCAACACCTTGCTAATCACATCTCTATGTGACTCTTGTTGTTGGTGTGGCATCTCCATGCCCCGCGCCAACCTATGCCCCAAGGCCCAAAACTGTTTTGATAGCCTTGTTAAGTAAACCAAATGCTCTTGCCGTATATGCCCGACATATACCCCTCGTGTTATAATAGAGAATGGCACTCGCTTTGGCACCCACCATTGACAAGCATAACGGTGACGGGTGCAACATTTGGAAGGGCATCATTACTACTTAATTTTGAGAGGGATGCTATCCTATCAAACAAACATATCACATATATGAAAGCAGGTAGAATAGCATGAAATAGTATGGCCCCCTTCACATGGTGATCTCCATCTCCATGCCGGTGTAGAGGATCTCCATCTTCGTCACCGTTCTTCCGAGTGCCGAATGCTTGATTTCTTCAAACTAAGCTACTACTATAGAAGCTCTAATTGAAGATTACATCGATACGTAGGTCGTGAAAGAATATTACAAGCATTGCACGTACAAAAGAATATTACAGGGATTGCACATATGAAAGAATATTACGCGCATCACATGCATCTCATAAATACAATAGGGCCATACCATCTCAAAGCATTCTCTGCAAAAACAAGTTAGGCGTAGAAACATTTTCTACCTATCACAGAGAAACGGCATCGAGACGGCCTATCACAGAGGAACACCACACGAAATCCATAGATCCAATCTATGAAATCGCTTACGGAAACCATGTCGACATAATCATATTATGACGTCCCGATACACTATTAAGGGAGATGGTTTGCGTAGGCGCGAGGCAGCTAACAAGATCGGACTACGAGATAGCTTCGACATAATCACATTATACCGTTCCGATACACTATCAAGGAACGCTATCTCGAAGCCGACTCAAACCGAGTTCTATGGATATTGCTTCGACGTAATCACATTATGTCGTTCCGATACACTATCAAGGAACGCAATTACCATGAACTCTCCTCAACAAATCCCGTAAAACCGATTGATCCGATCAACCCGTGCGCAAAACTTGTTCCGTATCCAATCTAAAACCCGAACTAAGCAAGATTAGCTCGAGACCACCGAAGGGTTACGCGGAGGCTACGCTAGCCAAAAACAAAACTTTTAACCGTTCAAACCAGGAACACTTGCAAGTAAGGGCCGATAGATCGTTACCGATTGGAGTATGCAATGAAACAACAATCGTGGCTATCCGATCCGGAACTGTGGCTGGCCGATGACACCGATTGCCGCAAGCCGACACCAATTCCGTGTTCTCGCCTTGCTCCGATGCGCTCGACCGCAGCCGATTCCACCACACCGATCCGTAGCCGATCAACACGCAACGTAGCAGCGCCTCTACCGGTATCCACACGTCCGGGAACAGAACGCCGAACACCCGTGTGGTAGCACGCGATGCAAGGCTAGGGTTTGGCTCGAAAGTGGGGAGGGTTTCCGTGGAGATTGATCTCGGCGACTTCTGTTGCGGATTCGGTTCAATACGATACAGCAACTCTCCACCCCTCGCTCCTTTATATAGAGTTGGCCGACTGGGACTAGTTGCCGATCAGGACTCTATTTTGAATTGGAACTCATCCGAATCTCATAGAGTTGGCCGCCCATACGTCGTAAGACCATAGGACTCTATCCGATCGGATCCCTATCCGATCGAGCCGTATTCGAGTCCAACTCGAATGTCCGTTCTTATCCCCTTAAGCGTGCGACCCCAGTAGGTTCAGTGCATACTCTTCGGCTATAGTCTAACTTAGCCGACCGTCGGCTCCATCCAACTCAGCCGACCTATCAACAAGTGGCGCCTAACAAAGACATATTGACACCATAGTATACAAGAATATAATATCGGCTCAACCCGTAATGTGTACACAAATCCTTTTGCCTCACGATACCGTTAAGCTATAGGCAAGATGTGTGCCATCCCTTCAATAGCTTAACCATTCACTCGAACCGTATTGGATTATCTATCCGTTGATTGACTCCTCAATCAACTTAGCATGGCCATGCATTTCCATAATCCATTACCTCGAGGGGCCCAGAGATATCTCTCCAAAGGAGGGGCAAATTCCATCTTGATCACTCACATCCCACTCCATGTTTCATAGCAAACCCGAAAACTACCTTTATAACTACCCGCTATTAATAGCGTTTGGTAGTCCCAAAGTAGGCTACTACACATGTTGGAATCCATGGTGATCTTAGGTCTAAGGACTTTGTACCAACACTACCCGAGACCAACTAATGGCACATTAATTCCTGTAATGTCTCATGGTAGATCTATCCAACAATGTGTTCTCTAACACATATGTCCATGTTTATTGATTTGGTATCTCCATACCCATGATCTATGAGACATGATCATCAATCAATAGACATGCCGATCTTAGAATCATATTAGTTCCAATAATATGATATATGATCAGGGATCATTTAGAAATAGATTCATACATATCGAGTCTCATAAATAAGTCACGTACTTATTGATCAATACAAGATGTCTATTTCATGGAATTAAATAACACTTTATTCATAAATACATAAACATTGACGTGATATCCAACATCTCCATGTTGCCTCTAGGGCATATCACTAACATCAGACATCCGGTCTTTCCTTTAATCTGTCCGGATAGGGAAAAATTGGCTGGTAGATCGTTTATAGTAACGAATATGATAGCGCGCAGAGTAAAATACTCCTGGCGGTATGCATCAAATAATCGTAGACCCTCTTCCCACATTTTTTGCATATCCTCCATCAAAGGTTCAAGAAATATATCTAGATCGATGCCAGGCTATTTTGGCCCTTGTATAAGAAGAGTCAACAAAATATACTTTCGCTTGTGACATAACCATGTCGGAAGGTTATACATGGTAAGCGTAACGCCAATTGTTGTGCGAGATGCTTAGGTCATCGAATGGATTCATCCCATCCGTGCTCAATGCAAACCTGACATTTCTCGGATCATTTGCAAATTCTGGGTGCTTCGAATCAAAGTTTTTCATTGTCGAGCATCGGCGGGATGTCGAATCATACCATCCGTCTTTCGACCCTCTTGATGCCATCTCATCAACTCGGCGTCGGTGGGATTCGAGAACAATCGCTTCATTCGATCTTTGATCGGCAAGTACCACATCACCATGGCCGAATCTTTTTCCCGGCTCGACCAATGCATTTGGTTCGTCAACGTCACTATCGCCACCGTTATCCTTTTTGTACCTACTCCCCCACAAGTTGGACACTTGTCCAAGTCGCCGTATTCCTTGCGATAAAGTACACAGTGATTAATACATGTATGGATCTTTTCCACACCAAGTGATAATGGACATATCAATTTCTTGGCTTGATAGGTGTTAGCTGGCAACAAGTTAGGCTTAGGAAGCATAGCTCTCAGGAGACTCATCAAGTCGTTGAAACTAGTATCAGACCATCCGTGTCTGGCCTTCAATCTAAGAAGTTCTAGCACCGACCGCAACACTGTATAATCCATATCACATCCCTTTGCTTGATCGTACAAAAGATCTTTCGCTGCTTTCTGCAACGTCTCCCAATTGTTTAAGTCTCTTGTTTTCTCTGTTAGGACCTCTGGTTCAGTGTGCCGCAACATATCCTCAAGATCAAGATCAATATCAACGTCTGCCTCGTCAAAACCAGAGCAGCCAAAATCACCCGTCATTCCACGGGATATGTCCTCAGTTATAAAATTCTCTGCCTCATCAAACCAAATATCAGGATTCTCTTCCGGAGGGGCGACTTCCCCATCATAAGTCCAAACTGTATATTTCTCCACAAATCCACACTGAATTATGTATCCGAGAATTACATTCAGATCTTTCAACATCTGATTCTTGCAATCCATGCAAGGACAAAAATATCCTTCCTATTCTCCCTCAAAGCGTGTGCCTTAGCCTTATCAATAAATGTTGATGCTTCTCTCACGAACACCGAATGAGTTCTCTGTGTCATACATCCATATCCGATTCATCTAAAAATGTGACAGTATAAATTAATATTATATTGCTGGTATTTTCTAAATAAATAAATTAAACTTAAATCCTACTTTATAACTAAAACCTGATGCATAACAAATAATAATAATGAGACAAAAGTAGTTACCAAAAAATGATTCAATAAAAAATAGAATATTTGACCTACAAATTACAAAAATAGCTCAAAATATATAATAATTCAAACAAGTTTAAATATCTTCGCATTTAACCGATGAAGTTTTACAAAAACGAAAGCAAATAAAGGAGATGATCAAGCATGTTACCTTTTATATTGATTTCAATTGAAGATTTAAAGTCTAAAGCCTCCCACAAAAATAAAATGTCTATTATTAAAGAGAGAAACCAAGTTAAAAAAGTTTAAATATCTACGCACTTAACCAATAAAAATTTTTTTAAAAATGGAAGCAAATGGAAGAGTAGATCAAGTATGGTACCTTTTGTATTGATTCAAATTGAAAAATTCAAGTTGAAAACCTTCCCTTTAATTGCCCTTTTTTGAGAGAGAAACACCATGGTATAATGCGCAATTGTCGGGTTGAGCGAAAAATTTATGACGGCATCATCGCATGTGGTCCACTTAATGGCCCGCACGAAAAATGCATTATCCCGTGCGGATCCTTAAGTGGGCCGCACGGAAAAATGCACCATTATCCCGTACGGGCAGTTATGTGGACCGCATGGGATAATCGCATTATCCCGTACGGTCCACTTAAGCAACCGCATGGGATAATAGCCCGTGTGGTCGTTAAGTGGACCGCACGGGATAATCCATTATCCCATGCGGTCCAATAGCCGGCCCCTTGAGACCGGTTTTTCAGGCGCGACCTCTTATGACTCGTCCGGAACCTATTGAGGCCTCGTTCGAAAAATTGTTTATCCAAAGAGTGAAACTCAATTCACTATACTACAGAAAAGGTTTTTGCAAAAGCTTAAAACCGGTTTTCACAAGCGGCTGGACGTCCCGCCTCCCCGGTGTCACAACTGATCATTGCAAGCGAGCGGTTAAGAGGCGTACCTGCGATAATGCATATTGGTAGTATTTGTAGGCAGGCCTTTTCGTTCCTCGGGCCGATATTATTGTAGGCAGATGACTGGCCTGTTTGGAGGGTGAAGAGGACTCGTTTGTGAAAACCATTTCTGTAGAAGTGGTTTCAACCTTTTATCTATGCATCACTTATGTCGAAATTACATGGACGAACTTATTATACTTGTCACTGGACAAGATCCGAAAGACCCTACTAGTTAGTGATCAGCGTCTTTAATTTACACACCTGTAGCAACCTCAACCTCGTCTTGGACATCAGCAGCATCCCATGCGCGCGGTTTGTCGCCTCATCTTGGTGGCGTCCTCTAAGATAGTTTTCAGTGTTTCAGTTTTAAATTCTGAAATTTTTCCCACCAGAAAACTAATTTCAGGCCCCTGACAGAAAACTATTTCTCCCAACAATTTCATTTTTTATAAATTTAACAAAATTTATTCAAATATTTCACCTGTCTGGGCAGGGTGGTTTTTTCTAGCATTTCTCGAGGGCTATACGTCGGTAGATTCCAACCTTTATCACGTTAGTCAGCATATCTCCATATATATAAGATCATTTTTATCAATGATGGAAGAAATTCGGTCTTTGTATCCATATGGATACATATGTGAATAGAAATTCGGTCTTATCCATATGTGAATAGCCAAAACTTGCAAAACTTGCAGTGAGCTGTACTACCTTATCTTGTCGGTGGTTGGAACTTGTGATGACCTGTATTCTCGAAATTATTTATTTGAGGGTTTAATCTTTCACTAGTGAAGAACCCCACAATAGTCTCGATTGGCTACCCTCGCAGTCCCGGTTGTCAAATCAAGACTATGAATCCGGGACTAGAGATCGCAACCTCTAGTCACGGTTGAAATAACCGGGACTAGAGATACATCTTTAGTCCTGGTTGAAGCCACCAACCGGGACTAAAGATGGCGGAGCCACGTGGCCGGCTCCATCATCTTTAGTCTCGTTTGGTGGCTCCAACCGCGACTAAAGTATTTTTTTCTTTTTTTTATTTTTTCTCCTGTTGCTTGTTTATATGTGTTTTTTTTTATTTTTTTCGTTGTTTTTTTGCCGAAATCAAATTCACATATCAAATTAACATCCTCAAATCACATTACAAATTCTCATCACAAATTCGCATCACAGATTCACATCACAAATTCACATCACAACTCCGCAACACAAATCCACATCACAAATCGAGTAATGAACATCACGATACACACACATATATATATATATATCAAATTTAGAACATCACAAAAATCTCCAAAAATCTCCGGATCCGTCGCTGCTGCCGCTCCTGGAGAGGACGAGGAAGAGGAGGAAATGGAGGAGGCACTGACACCACCTCCCGAGCCGCCGCGCCGCAGCCATCTCCGAGCCGTCGGGCCACCGCCATCTTCGAGCCACTACCACCTCCCCTCCCACCTCCTCACGTCCCACCGCCGTCGCCGGAGCGAGAGAGAGCTGAGAGAGGGAGAGAGAGCTGAGGGAGAGAGGGAGCTGAGAGAGGAGAGGAGAAAACAACTAAGTGTTGGATCGGTGGAGAAGACGATGCGCGCCTGGGATATATATAGCCCGGGATTTTTAGTCCCTTGGTGACTAAAGATAATTTCCGCTATTTCTAATTTATCTTTAGTCCCGTTGGTGGCACCAACCGGAACTAAAGATAAAAAATAATATTAAAATTTAATCAAACATAGATAATCCTAGATATTAATGTGCTCTTTTAGATACTATTCCTCTTTTGCCCCTCTATATTTTTCCTTTTCATCTGAAGTTGTTGTTTTTTTGGAAAAATTCAACTTTTTTGTTTTATTTTTTATATTTTTTATGGACTTAGAAGTACACGAGAGGTAACAAGAGAAAATTTGAGCATAAACAAGCAAAAGGCATGGCCTCGTGAAAATTCGAAGACACGCTCGAATCGGAAAAACTTTCGGCTTGAAAAGGCAAACTTCTAAGGCTTTTTCGGGCAAAATAAAATCTCCTAACATGGCGAAGCGGCGGACGAACACATCCGAAATTTTTTTCTCATCGATTTTCATATATGAAACGTCTCGATCGGAGTCCGTATGCGAAAGTTATGACCGGTTTAAAAATCGACTCCGAATTAGAGGACGAAACGGGAACAATGCGCGCACAACTTGTTACACGCACACAAACTGAATGCAACGGCCGAGTTTGAATGTTCTTATCAATATTGTAGATCCCTCCGATTTATATATTATCAACAAAACAATTTTATAAAAAAAATTATATATTGAGAATCATTAGTTAATAACAATATGATTACCCCGTAATTAAATGTAATGATTAAATTAAAGTTGCCTTCTATCTTTAATCGCCCATCCCCACACAACATCACCCTTTTGAAATTACAGGTCCTCTCAAATTAGTTTCAAGCCATTTGAATCATGTAGCAAAAATTGTATATTTTTATTAGGTTCAGCTTAAAAAAATAAGCACATTCACTTTAGTCCCGGTTTGTAACACCAACCAGACAAAAATAGATCTTTAGTCCCGTTGGTGCTACAAACCGGGACTAAAGAGGCTATCGAGCGCCGGACACTTTTAGTCCCGGTTGGTAATACCAACCGGGACAAAAATAGCATCTTTACTCCCGGTTGGTGTTACCAACCGGACTAGAGATGCTCGGCGCTCCGACAACCTCCGACAATATTTGAACCGGGACTAATATTCCTAGAAATCCATAGACTTTCTAAACCGAGACTAGAAATATTTTTAGTCCCGAGTACTATTCAAACCGGGACTATTATGGATTTTGGCACTTTAACCAAAAATGGTTTCTCCAAGTAGTGTTTCTACGCTCGATTTTGCTATCACTGGAATGCTAAAAAATAATGGCTGAGTGTTGAAGCCCAAAAGGATCTCAAATAGCGACACCTCTCTTGCATAATTGTAGTTCAACCGTCTCTTGCAGAGATTTCACAGACCGATTACAAATTATATGATCCCTCCTATTCTCATCGATACAGAAGTTTAATGGTTTTCATGACCTTTTTTATAACCATATGTGATGAAGTAGTATTTACACAAAAGGTTCAAACTGGAACCATGACGAACTGGTGAATGATTGGCTAGAAGGAATCACTATTGGAGAAATGATATTTGTTTCACTTATCAAAATCCACAATAATCCTGGTTTCAATAGAAACTGAGAGTAAAAAACATTTTTAGAGGTTAAAAAATGGCTCTCTAGGATCTTTAGTCCCGGTTGGTGTTACCAACGGGACTAAAGAACATCTTTAATCAGAATCTATCGGAGCGTCAGGGATCTTTAGTCCCGATTGGTGTTACCAATCGGGATTAAAGATTATTCGGAATTTATCTTTTATCCCGTTGGTGTTACAACCGAGACTAAAGATCCAAATGATCTTTAGTCCCGATTCTTCACTCACTTTGTATTGATAAAATGTATTCACTTTATATCGGATTCAGTATGTACCTTTACTTTACAAAAGAAGAATTGAAATAAGTTTCACTTTATGCTAGATAGTTCCATATTATTGAGGAAAAACAATGAAAAATATTTTTGGGAAGCATGCGCGTGAAAAACGAGAAATGTGAAGGTTTGCAAGAAGAAGAAAGGATTAGCCTTCTTGACGAGATCAACCGGTTTTGTGTTTCGGTTGATAACCAGAAGAGTAGTGATGCTAAGATTGCAGGATTGGATCTTTCGATCTGAAGCCGGATCGATGTATCACTGTAGACCCCCATTTTTGAGGACGGGAATCATTCGTGTTCATAGTACCATTTTCCTGGATCGAGTAGTTTGGTACCCACGAATACAATATTGAATTATCAGGTGCAAAGTGCACGAATAGTCTTACATAGAATATAATACAAAATAAGCCTGAAAGCAATATCCAACACATAGGACCTACTAGTCCAGATATAACCAAAATCAGAGTCTAGGTGAGATAGCAGACGAAAGGGAGCGGCATGTCGATTGCCACAGGCAACGACTGGGGACTAAGACCTATTGCGCTCCATCGTCTTCATTACCCTCATGACAGTAGGCATACGGGTCCTCCAGTTCTTCACTTCCACCATCTGAAGGTTTGTGCTTATAGCAAGGGTGAGTATCCAACATACTCAGCAAGCCAACACAAATGATGGACATGATAGGGTCATTCAAAGGATGACTATGGTTTATTTGCATAAAGCCGTTTCGTAAATCATTTCACAAACCTATCATCTAGCCAAGTCAAGTTTTAGTTTCAGAGTGTATTAAATCAGCGACGATTCTGTCTGCCATCCATCGTGATACCAAGGATGGTTTCTTGCCTCCGGGTCATCATGGTTTTCTGGCGAGTCTACCCCCTTCTCGCAGTTCGAGCAGAGGATCCTTCAGCACATGAAATCATCATGCATGCCCAACCCTTCAGTTTAAATTTTTATGAGTCTAGCCACGGGAGAAACTTGTCACGCCGCTCATTATCCGCGAGCACGGCTATTCGAATAGATTGATTTACTCACATTGCCGTGGATGTACACTTTACCGTACTCCGTAACTGCCCATTGAATGAGCCTACATCCCTCTATATGGGACGGTCATGACAAAGCCTTTCGATAACCTCACTTTGGCAGTACCCGCTCCATGAACTTTAACCCTCTTGCACTCTAGCCGTCCTTTCCTAGCAATGAGAGGAGTTCTGGCGCTCCCGGGGTAAGGGGAAACTCACCAAATTCTCATTCATTACTCAACACGTAGGCCGCAGCCTTATTTCAACAACCAGAACCACATCTCCACACAAGAACCACTATGCAGGGATATTGCCTCTGCTCGGCTATCTACTCCGCTAGGTCTATACCCATTCGAGAAAGTACGGTTGTACTGGCTCGTTCCAGGTTATAAGTCTCATGGCTCGGTCCTTAATCGACTAGGGACGGTACTTGCCTTTGCCGGAATCCACCCAAATCCATCCATCCGCCCCAGTCTAAAAACATTGGTTTTGTACTTTTATTTTTTCTTCAAAACTATTTTCATCATGTTCAAGGCAATGTGGCGCTCATGTCTCCACATGCCGTATCTCAACTACCTTCCCTAAGGTAGTTGCCCAAGCATATAGCTTTTGTAAAAATATGAGTATGCAAGATTCTAGTATAAGCATGGCTAAGCATTTTACCAAAGGTTTCCTTCGGTTATATCACATCGAGGGTTACAAAGATTATATCTAAGGGTGAGCAATATCAAGGCATGGCATATCAAGCATAGGTATTTCGTGTATAGCATGCATATTTGAAGTTTAAATCAATATCATTTCACAATTAGGATCAACATGCATATTTGATGATTTGCCTTGCTCGCGACCTTCCTGACTTGTGTCTTCAGTGTACTCAACGGCTCCCTGACTCTATGCATACGTGCGAAAGATCCGATTGAATTCGATCGAATTCAAATAAAAACCATCAAAACCAAATAAATCCAAAAAGCGGTCCCTAAGGCGAATCTATGGCATTAAATGAATTTACGTTCGAGTTTGGCTAGAATCCGAGTTAGAATGAGCGAGTTACATTAATCTAAAGTTCTCGTGTTTTACCGTTTTAAGTAATCATATTGTGGCATTATCCCAAGATATTTTGTCTCAAGTTTTAGGAATAGTATGTCCTGAGGATTTAGAAGTTTTATATCGAAAAGAAATTGTTAAGTCAAATTCTATTTTTAATTTTTATCGGATAAACAACCCGAGGTCAAAACCTTATTTGAATCCTACTCAACTACCCTAAAGTGTGATGTTACTCATAATAATTTGAATTTTAATTTAAGTTTTTGGAAAGAAGTTCATGTGATGAAATTAATACTTACATAAATAATTTCTGAATTAACTTAGGCAAAAATTCAATGTTCTTAATATTATTCAATATTAAGCCTATAATTGTCCATTAAAATCTTTATTTCAGGAAATAAGTTTCTATTTAAAATTTCCCAAATATTCTTCCTAAATTATATTACTTTTTCCTATTTTATTTTTTTCCTTTTCTTCCTTTTTTTCTTTCTCTCTCTCTCTTCTCTCGTTCTTCTTCCTCGTGGGTCGCGCCGGAGATGGGGTCGTTGGCGGCGAGGGAGGGCTTGCTCTAGGGGGCAAAGGGGTTCTATACCATCTAGGAACTACGGGGATTCCATTCCATGGCTTGCCCAGGCCAGAGAGGCGGCGGGGCATGCCGGCGACGGCGAGGTGGCCGTGGCGACGGCGGCGCTTGTCGCCGTGGTATTCTGGCAGCGACACAACCTAACTAAGGGGCTTGGGAGCATCTACAAGGTGTGGGGAAGCTAGCTATGGCAAGTGTTTGGCCGGAGAAGCACGACCATTGGCCTGGCGATGTGTGCGCGCGGCTGCCGGACAAGGGAAGCACGGTGGTGCTCGCCGGCGTCATGCTCCGGTGGTTGCTCGGCTCGGGAAAACTAGGGAAAAGGAAGCTCTTGACATGAGGATTGTATCCATACCTTCAATTGGAGAGGAAATCGGCCGAAGATGACTAATTTTGGAGAATCATCCTCGGGCGGCTACAGCTAGGGTTCTTCGGTTCTTGATCAAATTGGAACAGCTCAATGCGTAATAGGTGGGGGAAATTTGGGGGAATTGGAGAGGAGTGATTCACGAAGAGATTTGGTATACAAAGTTCGATCTATCGGGGCCATTTTATAGGGGTTCTATGTCGGTATTGGTTTGGGCGAGGCCGGCGGCCATGGCGCGCGTGCGTGGGGCACGGCGACGTGCGGCGAGCGCCGAGAGGGGTCCTGGGGTGAAGGGCGATGCGTGGCAACACACGGCAGAGCGGCGCACGCTGGGAGGGCCGACGGCTAGGGGCGACGCGTGGTGTGTGCATGGGGGACGGGGAGGGGAGGGGCTCGCGCGCGGCGCGGACGCGAGGCGGGCGGCAGCTGTGCGGAATGTGCACGGCGACACGGCGACGTGGCCGGCACCGGCCGACGCGCGGGCACGGGCGGTGGCGTTGACGCGGGCGCGCGCGACGCAACGGCGGGCGAGTGGCGGCATGGGCACGGCATGGCCGACGACCGCGCGGCGCGGCAAAGTGCGGCCGACGCGACGGCGCGGTACGGCACGGCATGGGCACGGTGACGGCGGGGCGTGGGGCGTGACACTGCGGGCGCCCGATGCGCGGCGCGTGGTGGCGAGGCGGTCCGGGGCCCCGGGTACGGCGTCGAACAGTTGGTGACGGATGAACAGTGACATTTCGCATTTTCCGATTTAATTTCTATTTTCTCCCATTTTTTTCCCTTCACATTTAAAATTAAAATATTGCCTAACCCATTCAATATTTTGAAATTTCCTTTTCTTTTGGATTTTTAAATTATTTGGTTTTTCTCAATCTTTTAGATAAATTTCCTTTATTAATTTTGCGCAACAAAGCCGGCAAAAAGAGGCAATAAACAACTCGAGATGCAAAAATACCAAAAGTTTTTGTAAGTTTCGATTTTTAATTCTCGATTTTAAATTCTCCGATTTTCGGGTGTTACAATCACTCTCCGCCACATTTGTTTTTCTTGTCGTAGAACCTTCCATGCCATAGCCTTTGTATATTTCAGTTTCATTGTCCATCATGTCAAGTTTGTGTCCTCGTCGAGGTCTTGTTTCGGTTGGATCGTGTTAGAGTACAGCTCATGAGCTTTCCTCTTGTTTCCATCAAGCCCTAGCAATCACGTCTAGTTTGTGCGCTTGTAACAAGTTTTTGCACATATTATTCTCGTTTTGTCCTCTAACTCGTAGTCGGTTTTTAAAACAGCCATAACTTTCGCATATGAACTCGATTGAAACGTTCCATATATGTAAATCGCTCATAAAAAAATTTGGATGTGTTCGTCCCTTGCTTCGCCGGTTTGGCGATTTTATTTTTCCCAAAAACTGGTCGAAGATTGTCTTTTCGAGCCCTAAGCTTTTTCAATTCGAGCGCGTCTTCAATTTTTCACCGGCCATGTCTTTTACTTGTTTAGGCTCAAATTTTCTCGTGGTTACCTCTCGTGTGCTCATAAGTCAAAAATATAAAAAATAAAAATAAAAAGTTATTTTTTTCCAAAAAAAGGTCAACAACAGATCAAAAGAAAAAAATGTAGGGGCAAAAGAGGAACAATATCTAGAGGAGCACATAGAGAGTGCAATATCTAGGATTACCTATATTTGATTAAATTTTAATGTATTACTTATTATTGTTTTAGACCTATAGTTATTTAATGGATTATTTAATTTTTAGTCTCGCTTGTTAACCTAGCCATAACCAAAAATATTTTGAAATAGCGGGAAATTATATTTAGTCCCGGTTGGTGGCTACAACCGGACTAACGATGAATTGAAAATATCGAGAAATTATCTTTAGTCCTGGTTGGTGGCACCAACCGGGACTAAAGATCCAGGGATATATATATATTGGCATGCATTGTCTTCTCCACCGACCCAACGCTTAGCTATTTTTTCAGATCTCTCTCTTCCTCTCTCCTCAGCTCTCTCTTCCTCTCCCCTCAGCTCTCATGATGGCAGGAGGAGGAGATGGCGGCGGCGGGGTGTTGTTGTCGTCGTCGTCGTCATCACCGTCGTCGTCACTGTCGTCGCCGCCACATACCGCCACCGCCGAACACCTGCCGCTCCACGGTCATCTTAGCCATGGACTCGTGGAAGCCATTGTAGGGTCGCCGACCGCTTCACCACCGCGCCCCTTCATCACCTCCTCCTCCGCGCCGCCGCCGTCGCTGCCGCCGCCGGCGTTGGCATATTTTGTTGTAGTTTTTGTCGTAGATTTTGTTGTAGGTTTTTTAGATGTTTTTATGAATTATTGGATGATTTTATTGTTGCATTTGATCTGTGGTGTTAATTTTATGAATTATTGGATGATATTGTTGTTGCATTTTGTTTGTATTCGATCTCGTGGTGTTGAAAAAATAATTTTGATATTGTTGCATATATATACATTTATATGTATAAATATATATGTGTGTTATGTATTTATATATATATATGTATACAACAAGCAAGGAGCAGAGAAAAATTTTAAAAAACCTTTAGTCCCGGTTGGTAACACCAACCAGACTAAAGATGATGGAGCCAACCACGTGGCGTCGCCATCTTTAGTCCCGATCCAATTGGTATTAACCAACCGGACTGAAGATGTATCTTTAGTCCCGGTTATTTCAACGGGACTAAAGATATGCATCTTTAGACATATCTTTAGTCTAATTTTCGTTGTCCCGCATTGAAACGTGAGACTAAAGGGGTTACAAACCGTAACTAAAGATGTTTTCCCAATAGTGAATGCAGCGCAGAGGGACTAGTTTAATACACCAATTTTTCAAAAAGATAATCCCTCCGCTTTTGTTAAATATACGACATCGTTGACTTTTATACATATATCTATCAATTTGTCTTATTAAAAAATTACGTAATTATCATTTGTTGCGATTTGTCAAATTTACGTGATTATCTTTTGTTGTGTGATTTGTTTTATCGTTATAGGTACTTATCTAAGCAAGACTTATTTCTTTATATTTTAAAAAAATCTTTGAATAAGATGAATAATCAAACGTAAGTATAGAATTTAATGGCGTTAGGGAGTATTACCTCCCAAGTCGCAATTTATGCAACTAATTGATTTTTTAATTAAATTTATGGCATACTGATCAATCCAATGTCCAGAAACGTACTACTGTAGAACGTAATAATTTCATGAGGTATTGCTCCTTCATCATCTTGCACATGCACAGTACCCTATCACCAATTTGCTCTTTAGACCGTCAAATGTAGGTAGAGAAATACACCGTCCACTAATTTTCCGTCATTTCTGCAGTTCGTCCACTTGATATTGTCGATCATGCGTTATCTTTTTTCCAATGAGTAGTGATTACTACATGCCATGAACACCATCGCATACACCACGTGTTGCCTAGAATGTAACATTGTTAACCTCCTATAAATATCATAAAAATATCCTAAGTAATACAAATTAAGACACAGCGATATATGCACTTAAGATTCCTTCGGTGTGTAATTTTTACGTGGTTAATGAATTAGGCAATTCTATTTGTATATGTTTACAGATGACTACTCTGCTTGTTATTATGCTCATCTAATTTTCTTCTAATTTTTATTTGTCTTTACATGCAGATACCAAAGGATTCCAAAGTATGAAGCCTGTTCTTGTTACTGTCGTTGTTCTTATTTTGATTACAACTTCCACTGCTCTGCCAAGGAAGTTAGCTGCAGGCGATGAACAGCAGAAAGCCGTTTCGCAGGCGAAATCGGAGATTGACATAGATGGAAAACCATCTTCTGGCTACGGTGAACATGTCTGCCCAAGAGACATGTATCCCAATTGCTCACAAAGGATGAAGAAGCTCAATTCTTCTAATCACCTCGGATGAGTGGAGAATTTCATCACAGGCCAGAGGTTTGGGTTATACATGTAAATCATCTATATATTTTCCAGATGTGTATGCGTCCGGTCCATATATATCATCCGATCTGCTGCTTAACTTCATGGGTAAACTAGTTAATTATCATGATAACTTATTAAAGCTAGCACTTCCGTAATTTGTATTGGAATAAACCAAATTGAAAGAAGTTTGGTTCTTGATTTAACAAGCCAAGGGAGACTTCTTTTCATGTTAACATGTAACACATGGTTTAGCTTATTGTCGTGGAAAGAATTATGTGCAAAATGGATAGAGTAAGAAATGGAATTGGGCTTAATTATCTTCAAGAAAAGTAATACAATTAATATCAAACCACAAAAACAGAATGAAAAGATTACATGAAATAGAAAATGGTTACAAATAGTATTTGTAAGCGATGAACGAAAACCTTCTGGCCGGCTATTAGGGTGAAGGTCTATTCGTTGAAGGATGCAACATAATTCAGTTGTAATTTGCGCGGTTATTCAGATGAACCACTTCACTAGCATTCCTTGGTGCACATGCAGCGGCGCCGGAAGCCGCCGCACTTGCCTCCAGAGAAACCCTCAGTCAAGCACACGTTGGCGCAGTTGGCCACCATCATGCAGATCCCCTTGAACTGGTTGCTTGGCGTCTCGCACTCCCTTGCCTGTGCTGGCACCATCTCTGATCACAAACAACAAAACATTAACATGGTCATAACATGAAATCATGGTTTTTCATCCATATACCAGACTAGGTAGTCCCCTAATACACCCTGTTTGTCTGAATATGTCCGAGCCTTTCTGCCTCTAGCTGGAGTCACAAAATATTGAGAAGATGCTGGAATGTATGTGACACGGACGCGAAAAATTAGAAGCCAGAGAATATTAGCCGAAAGATTTCTTTGAATTTAATACGTATTTGCTTGCTTGCAAAAAAATCATTTGAAGTCAATATTTTGGAGTATGAATTGGGAGACCTGGATGTTAACAGCATGATCAGCATCCTGCAATTAGCATTCATTGAAGTCTCTTAGGTAGAAAATATGTTCGAACCCAAGGCTTCCTAGAAATCGCTCCTTTGGACTAATTAAAGAAATGATGTAGCAACTCCTGGCTTTTACATTCGGAGAAGGAAGATTGAATTAATTATTGACAGATGAATGAAAAAAACTGGTATTCTGATCCATCGACTTGAATATATGGATTGTCCGGCCAAAGATTTCAATCCGAAGGAGGGGCTAGTTAGGTAGTTGATTCTAAATTTATGTAATTTCAGACTTAATTAGGTCATATCTAGATTAATAACTTGCAAACTGAATTACATAAAGTGCTACATACAGGATGACATGACAGAGTGTAACTATTGATTGTTTTATTGTTTATTCAGCAAAGTGCAGAAGTAATCTTTCTTGAAGAGTCAGTATCAAAACTTATTAGATATGTGCCCAACATATAGAGCCAGAGATGTAAACAATTTCTATTATTTAAGAAAGTGAATAAAAAGCTGGAAGAACATGGAAAGGATGTAACCACATGTAGCTAACTCAGATATGTATTTCCTCCTACTGTACCTGTGGCGACAACGAGCAGAAGGAGGAGAACAATTGCTGGCAAGAACTTGTGTGATGACTCCATTTGATCAATTATGTCTTTGTGCTAATGATCAAATTTGGCACTAGTATTGAATCTCTTGTTATTTTGATAATTGAAGTGATTGTGCGAGGCTTATATATAAAGAGCGCCAACATCATGCAAGTAATGAGAACCTTAGGAATTTATCAATTGTAGGGATATTTCTTTTAACAGAGCACCCTATATATAGCTATTCGGATATTATTAGTAAAAAAGCATGTGGCATTGCGACTTTTGCTGCTAATCGGACATTCTTTTTACCATGCGCAGAGGTTTTCTCATAACTAAGAGGGTAGCCCGCGTGAATACGTGGGCATGTATTTTAAGATGTGTTTGGAAATACACAAAATATCAACCGAATGTCACTTACCATGCTTAACAAGTACTTCGTTCAGTTTTAATAGATGGCACAATTGATTTATTTATACATGTTTGATCATTTGCATTGTTCAAAATATGCGAAAAAGTAAGTAATATACTAGTACTTCTAATGATAATCAAAAAACCAGATATCAACAAAATAAATAATTATTATTTACTTTTAATAAAATTGAATGATCGAACATGTGTTAAAAGTAAACGAAATCATCTATTAAACAATTAAAGGTAGTACAAGTTCTTTGAAATATTCTTTATTGCATTGTTTTTTTTAAGTTGTTATAGATTAATACTATCTATGCCCAAAAAATATAACCTTTTTGGACTTTGATATGTTACTTTTGACTAATATTATTCAATATTTAAAAAATAAGTTATTTCAAATAAAGAAGTTACACATTATGAGAGTGTGTTTAATGATAGATCTAGTAAAATCATTTTTACATGATCTTTTTTTATTTTTTCACTGCTAATAACTCAAAGTTAAAAATGTTTGACTAAGCACTATTTTAAAAGGGGACATATACGGTTGTTCGAATAAATGAAAAATTAGATTTAGTTGAAAGCTTTCTTCTTTCAATATTATTTTCAATAATGTTACCAAGCATGGAAAAGGAAGGTGCGAAAAAAATTAGAAGAGGGGGTGAGAAGTCCTACTGTAGGTAGCATACGTATGTTTACATAAGAGGTTAGCCGAGATTTTTTAATACTCCGATCTACAATGGCCATACAAGAGAAATATTTAGAGATCTATTTCTTTCAGCATTGTTTTTATAATGTTTTCAAACATGAAAAAGGAAGGAGCGAGAAACAATGATAGAAAGAGGGGGCTGCTAAGGTGTTACATAGCGAATTAGGCGGTGTTGTTTAATCCTCCAATCTATAATGGCCATACAACAGAAGATAATTATGCGTTTGATTTAAATTAAATAATAGTTTAAACAAATTAAAATTAGATATATAACTTGAGAGTTAGGATCATTTAGCAATATAATTATTGTTCTTTATATTTAGTTGCTAGCTAAAAAATATGAGAGATTAGCTAAAAAATTGGAGAAGAGCATATGAGGAGGAGGGAGAGGGGGAGGGAGTACGTACAGACGCACATATGTATTAAGAGAAGAGGAAACGTACATTACTAAGAAGAGAGAATAGATCTAATTGATGTAAAGAGCGGGTTCATCGGTTTAAGTAAAAATCAAATATCATTTGAGCAACATGTGGCATCATAGGAACGTTTTTAGGAGTCCCATGTGGTGGTCTAAAGCGTTTGTAGGAGATATAATGGGTTTTTAAGTATATAATAGATAGATGAAAAAAATGCAAATACCCCTTTAACCTTTGGATGAAAGTCCATCTAGCATCATTACTTTAATACCGGATAGGCATCCAACGCCCTAAACTTGCAATATCATTCATATCACCCCCTAAGATGATTTTCGATGGTGGTTTTGCATATTTTAAAAGGTTAAATAAACAACTTTGAATAACTAATATAACATATTTCTATATTATCATTGTCAGTCGTGAGTCATCAATATATACTATACGGTATTAGTAATACCATAGTATTATTATGTTGATACTTGTTTGTAAGTGGGAGCTAAAAAAGGTAAAAAGAAAGATATAAGTGGATATTTTTAATATGTAGCTAAATACACGTGCGTTGCAATGAAAATTAAGAAAAATAACTTGATCATAATATGGTTTAAGGCTTAAAAAGCAAAATAAAATCATTCTTGCTAGGTAATCATCAACCTGCATTTGCACAATTACTTTAATAATGAAAAATAAATCTAAATTATGTATATTCTACTCCTGTCATATTCGATTGATGTAGAGTATTTTTGTCATTTGGTTTAAACAGATACTCTTCTTTCTCTAACTTGCTACTAGGTATATATAAGCTCCCTCTTCCCATCCCCACGTACTGTTCCTGGGCTTGACATGACATCAGCATTGGTGATGGTGGTTGTGGTGGCAGAATAACTTAGATATGCTCGATATGATCCAACTCATTCAACTTACTTATAAATTAGATAAAAAGCTCTGTCCAAAACCATCTTAAGTGTTATATATTATAAAGTTTAAGGGGTTTAGTGTTCGGTTTCAAAGTTAAAAGATGTTACATGGACTGAATTAAAGTTTAGAGGGGTATTTGAATTTTTTCCTGGATAGATAGATAGATGTATATTGAGGTTCTCTTAATTTTTGGCGTGAAATGGTTCGTCAATTGCTTGGAGGTAGAGGCATGTGTACATGTGTTTAGAACATGAATTGCATAGAAATCATGTGTTTGCCGCATGCTGGAGACTGTGGTGCCCTTGTACGTGTAATAATCTGATTCTACGTGTGCAAGTGTTAGGCATATAGACAGGCTTGATCAGATAAATTTGGAGATTTGGAATCTTGTAGGTAACTGATCAATGATCATTCATGCGCGGTGTAGATTTAACGAATACGGCTTCCTAATCCCGCGTGGTAATCACATGTTATTTGATGTGGGGGAGGATGACGTGGAGGGTACGTTGTTCTTATTTTTAAAGAAGTTTTGTACAGATATAATAAATCTAAACTGATACTAATGGTCCTAATGGTCCATCGTGTTAAGTAAAAATCGATGGCTAAATATTTTGTCAGAATTTTTAAGATTTTAAATTTATTAGAGTGTCAGCTAGCGCTCTAGGAACATCTAATTTGTAGGAGTACCATGATGATTTAAAAGCATTTATAAAAAATTTAATGGACTTTTAATATATATTAAATAAAATGTTTTGATTTCCTGATATATAGATTAAGTACCAGCAGGGTGGAAAATAAGTCCACCGTGCCTTCACATCAATTTCTCAATCGAGATATGCATGACAATGAAATTTGATATCAGCTCTGGTATACATCGATCGATTCAAGGATCACTTTCTGCTAGCAAGAAGATCAAAGAATTTCTGTAGATGGCTTGCTCAAAAACTAATGTGAGTAAGCTAGCAAAATTTGTGACGAAGTTAATTGGCCTCTCTAAAGTCCTAAACATTAGGAATGCGAAAAAGTGAACAGGGAAAGGTGACAGTATACCACAAATACGTGGTGAGCGCCAACGAAATTATTGACCAAAAACGGCTTGAGGGCCTGTTTTGAATGATATCGATCGATACATTGCCACACTTTTATAACAAACCTGACCATAACTGTGGCCAACAAATTTCTAGCTACAGTTTAGGTAAAATTTGGCAAATAATTAAAACAGGTGGTGCATTTAAGTGCAACATGTCATAATTGTGATCGTGTTGGGAAGCTAGACACGCACGATCTACCCCGATTGCACTGCCGACCACGATCTCTTGCGTGGGATCACTATTTCCTCTCTTTCTCATAGCTGCTTCCACATGTTCTTAGGTACCGGCACTGATGTGCCATTTCCTGCACACCCACCTATATGTCTCCTGGCTAAAACCAACACTAATGGACATGACTATGAGGCACTTATCGAAGTCGGTCCAAGCCTAGAACCAACGCACTACCTGAAAGCCCTTGCCCTTATTTGCCGAGTGTAATCCGGTTTGCCGAAAGCTTTTCTTCGAGCACTAGGCGAACTACATATTTGCCGAGTGAGCACTCGACAAACAAAAACTCTTGGCAAAATACACTGTTTGCCTAGTGTAAACACTCAGCGAAGAAAAACACTCGGCAAAGAGTGAAACTTGCCGAGAGTCTACATCAGGCACTCGGCAAAAATTATTTAAGACACTCGGCAAAAAAAGTAACGGCTGTGACCTGTGCGATACAACGGCCGTTCTTGAAGATCTTTGCCGAATGCTAGGGCAAGGCACTCGGCAAAATTTTGATTTTGCCGAGTGTCTCGCCAAGGCACTCGGCAAAATTGCAATTTTGTCGAGTGCCTTGCCCGGCACTCGACAAAGTTTTGAAAAATTTTTCTTCTCCATCCTTCAAACTTTCTCTACTAAGTAATTACAACATGTAACTCCTAATTATAAAATTTGGTAATTTTTTGATTGGTTTTGCTATATTTCTTTGATTTGTTGTGTTCTCATGATTTTTTTGTCAAGTGTGTAAAATTTGAACTGCACGTGATAAAAAGGAATAAAATTAGCGGGAAAATTATATTCATATTATTTAGACCCTTTTGAGTCAATATCCTGTAAATAAGAATAAATTTTGAAATTTTCTTCGCAGAACATGATTAAGAAACCTATTGACCGAATGATTTTAAAATTGTAAAAATAGCGAACAAAGTCGAAAAATAATAAAATTGTCTGGATGGCATGATATCATACGTTGAGGCTGTGGTAAAAAATTGAGAAGGTTTTGAATATTTTACCAGGTACGACGCTCACAAAACCGAAGATTTTCCGAAGAAGATTATGAGTGTTGAGAAGGATTGGTTAGATTTAGAGAGAAAGTGACGGCCGAATTGTCACTTGATTTCAAAAATTTTTTCCTAGGAAACAATTAGCATAGATTGGATTATGAAAAATTTAGAAATTTTTGAATCTGTTTGGTAATTTTAAAATTATTAGAAGCGTAAAATGAATTTTTTTACCGAGTGCTACACTCAGCAAAGATTGTACACACGGCAAAAACGATTTGAGAAATGAGGATGGACATCTTTGCCGAGCGCCGGTGGCTGACACTCGGCAATGTATGCGTTTGCCAAGTGTTTTTGTTGGGCACTCGGCATATTAAATACTTTGCCGAGAGCCAGATCTAGGGCACTCGACAACGGGAGTTTTTGCCGAGTGCCTAGATCAGGCACTCGGCAAAGTTCGGGCACTCGGCAAAGTGGCGCCATAAGGCCACCTCCTTCCCGCGCCCGTAGATTTCGCACTTAGAAAAAAACTCTTCCACACCCCGCGCCGCACTACCGCCTCCCCGCGCCGCACTTCCACCGGCCCGCCACCTCGCATCCCGGCGGTCCGGCGCCCACCGTCCCGACGCCACTCCGCCGGCCCACCTCCCTACCGCCACCCGACGCCCGCGCGCCCCGGCCAGCCACCTCCCCGCCGGCAACACCATCCCTCCCCGCCGACGCCCTCCTCCACCGGCCGACGCCCTCCATCCCTAACCGACGCCCCTCCTCCCCACCCAGCCGACGCCGTCCCCTCTTCCCCCGGCCGACGCCCTTCCCGAAGGGTTACGCGGAGGCTACGCTAGCCGAAAACAAAAACTTTTCTACCGCGCAAACCAGAACACTTGCAAGTAAGGGCCGATAGATCGTTACCGATTGGAGTAGAGTGCAAGTGGACTAGCCAATCGGGGCTATCCGATCCGGAATGTTGTTGGCCGATGACGCCCGATTCCGCAAGCCGACGATTTCCTAGGAACAGTCGATTCACCAATCAGCCGATTCACCGAGTAGCCGATTCGCTGAATTGTCCGACCGCACTCGCGCGCCTTGCTTCGATGCGCCCGATCGCAGCCGATTCATAGCCAATCAACAGCGCCGCAACGTAGCAGCGCCTCTACTGGTATCCACACGTTCGGGGACAGAACGCCTACACCCGTGTGCTAGCACGCGATGCAATGCTAGGGTTTTGGCTCGAAGGTGGGAGGGTTTCCGTGGAGATTGATCTCGCCGACTTCTGTTGCGCCAAATCAGATTGATTAGGTTTTAATTCGATGCAGCAACTCTCCACCCCTCGCCCCTTTATATAGAGTTGCCGGTTGGGCCTAGAAGCCCATCTGGACTCTATTTTGAATCAGATCCTATTCGAATCTCATAGAGTTGGCCGGCCGGACTTCATAAGCCCATAGGACTCTATCCGATCGAATCTCTATCCGATCGAGCCGTATCCGAGTCCAACTCGAATGCTTGTTCTTATCCCCTTAAGCGTGCGACCATGTAGGTTCAGGTATACTCAGTTTCGGCTATAGTCCAACTCAGCCGACTGTCGGCTCGACTCCAACTCAGCCGACCTGTCAACGGCGACGCCTAGCAGCACATATTGACATCATAGCATACAAGAATATAATATCGGCTCTGAACCTGTAATGTGTACACAAATCTCTTTGCCTCACGATACCAATTAAGCTATAGGCAAGATATGTGCCATCCCTTCAATAGCTTAACCATTCACTCGAACCATATTGGATTATCTGTCTGTTGATTGGCTCCTCAATCAATTTAGCATGGCCATGCATTTCCATAATCCATTACCTCGAGGGGCCCAGAGATATCTCTCCAAAGGAGGGGCAAATTCCATCTTGATCACTCACATCCCACTCCATATTTCATAGCAAACCCGAAAACTACTTTTATAACTACCCAGTTACGGAATAGCGTTTGATAGTCCCAAGTAGGCTACTACACATATTGGAATCCATGATGATCTCAGGTCTAAGGACTTTGCACCAACACTACTTGAGACCAACTAATGACACATTAATTCCTGTAGTGTCTCATGGTGGGTCTATCCAACAATGTGTTCTCTAACACATGTGTCCATGTTTATTGATTTGGTATCTCCATACCCATGATCTATGAGACATGATCATCAATCAATAAACATGCCGATCTTAGAGTCATATTTGTTCCAATAATATGACATGCGGTCGAGGATCATTTAGAAATAGATTAATGCATAAAGAGTCTCATAAATAAGTCATGTACTTATTGATCAATAGAAGATGTCTATTTTATAGAACTGAATAACACTTTATTCATTTATACATAAACATTGACCATGATATCCAACATCTCCATGTTGCCTTTAGGGCATATCACTAACCCCGCCACCGACGCCCCCGGCCGACGCCGCCAACGCCGCTCCTCCTCCGGCCGACGCCCCCACCCCCTCCGTACCTTCCCAATGGCGTCACAAGGTAAATACCTCATTTTCTTTGTTATTTCATACAAAACTATGGCAACATTTAGTTCAAACGAACCTAGATTGGTTATTATTGAAACATTTAGTTCAAACTATGGCAATATTTAGGTTATTATTGAAATATTAAAATAATATCATGTATTTTGGTGTTTATTAAAACGAGTGATATTTAGATATTTATTAGAAACAAATCTATGGTAAAAGAATGGTATTTATTAGATACATATCTATGCTCCTTTGATTTGAGTAGAAAATATATGCTACATGCACATATATATTTTGAAGTTTATTGTATGCACGTATGTTCGAAGCCTTCTTTTTGAGATGATGAACAGAGTTGCATCGCACAACCATGCCGTCAAACTGTGGATTGTGCTAGTAATAACGGATTGTGGACTATGTTTAGCTACTGTGGATTGTGGGCTACCTATGTTATGTGAATTGTGGATGTGAATATGCCTATGATTGTGATTTGTGGATGTGGATGTCGTTGTGGAATTGTGGTTGTTGATGTCGTTGTGGGATTGTGGTTGCATGTGGATGTCGTTGTGGGATTGTGGTTGTCCATGGATGCTTATGGTATACAAATGTTATGTTGTGCTGTATGTTTTGATTTTTGTGAAATATGCGACCAAATGAATTAAAAAGGTCAAAAATTCCATTTTGCCGAGCGTTACACTCGGCAAAGAAGCTCTTTGCTGAGCGCAATGGCCAAATCACTCGGCAAAGAGGGCAAATAGGGATTACTGGAACCATCTTTGCCGAGTGCCTAAGATTTGCCGAGTGCATTACGAAAAGCACTCGGCGAAGTTCACCTCTTCACCAAGTGTATTTGCAAAAACACTGGCGAAGTTTCCTATTTTGCCGAGTGTATTTTTTCGGCACTCAGCAAAGATTCCTATTTCGCCGAGTGTATTCCAGTAGGCACTCAGCAAAATAAAATTGTCGCCAAGTGTATTTTTTGGCACTCGGCAAACTTTCCGTCACCGTCCACCCATCAACCGTGTGTACCTTTTTTCGCCGAGTGTCATAGGGACACTCGGCGAAGTTTTCCGAGTGCCCGATGAAAAACACTCAGCAAAGACTTCTTTACCGACGCATAGTTCGCCGTGTGAGATATGCCAAGTGCAACACTCGGCGAAGTCTTTGCCGAGTGTTTTAAGCCTTCGCCGAGTGCCGTAGGCATTCGGCAAACAGGGGCTTTCCCGTAGTGACGTTAATAAGAATTTTATTGGAACGTTTTTCAAATTTTGTCAAAGTGACTAGTGTCGAGTCTGGCTACGGACCGATGCTAATAAGCACCTTATTTGCGCCATTGCTAGCTAATAATTGACACTGGCCATATTAGTGCCGGTTTGTGATATAAACATATATAACTTTCTCATTCAAACTCTAATCAAAAGAAACTTTATATGAAAATTGTATTGGCTCAAAATCTAGGACCAACACATGAAAGGTTGGGAGATCCGCTTAGCTCCGGTATAACTTGAGTTCGGGCGTGCCGATTAGTTTGATCCTATAAATAACAAGATAGATAGGCGAGATCGTATAACATCAAGGCCGATGTGATGTAGCGAGGCCAGCCGATGTCGGTAAGGTTTCGATAATTAGCTATAGATCTAATGTAAATTCAAATAATCAGATAAACAAGGATGATAGAATGAATTGAACCAGTCGACTGATACTGACATTGTGGTAGATGTAGGACCGATGGTTAAAACATACATTGGCTGAAGATCCAATGTAAGTAAACTAAAATATATATCGGATAACTAACCAATACATCTGATAGCTGAAACCCACAATAATAATAACTCATCGGCTAGAACTCCAACGAACATTACTTAAAAACCTATTGGCTTACTAGAATTAAACTTATTAGTAGCAATCTAATAGATCGGACCTAACCAAGACAATATAAGATTAAAGATAATAAGAAAAATCTATTTAGCCAATAGATCTATACAAACGTGATGGATATATCTATCAATTTAAAACGACAGTGTGATTATAGAAATGCCAACTGAGTCAGAATATTGTACCTAACCAAGAAAATCCTAACTCATACGACTCTAAGTAGTAATACTGTTGCGGGGTGCTGGCCCGATCTTTTCGATAGGATCGAAGGAAAACTGACCCGTGCAACCTGACGAAATCGATGGCACCAACAGCAGCCCAAAGTCTACCACCTGTGACAAATGATTTCGCCCAACCACATGCTTTGGTCGTGTTCTACCTGAACCACGCAAGGTAGAGGCACTGCTCTTGCAAATCACAAGGAAACACAAGAACCAGTGAAAGAGAAAACTCCCAATCCTCAAGGGGGCCATTATGGCACAACCCTAAGGACAAGAGCACCTGGCTTCTCTATTTTTCTGAGTCAAATTCTTGGTTAGGGTTTCCAAGGGTCCCTTGGGGTATTTATACTAGGAACAGCCCTCCTAGTTGGGTTGGGGGCCTATCAAACTCGGCCCAGTCCGAAATTCATCATTCTGGAGCAGGATCTAGTATTTTGGGCATAATTCTTTCCACACAACTTGGATTGAGGTGTCGTTGGTTGCAAATGAAAATAGACTTCAAGACGCTTCCATCCATGTATAATACTTGGGTTAGAACCTCCTGAAGTGGTACAGAATTTGCCATGAAATTGGAGCTCAGAATATGCCCATCAGCACATCTACTCCATCTTCCTTCGCTTGACAAGCGACCTCTTCATCTTTTTTCATGGCTCATAACTGAGAACAAGTAATGCACATCCATTAGGTAGTACATGATTCTTGTGACAGGAAGGTTCAAAATGATTATGGAGCAGATTCACCTCATGTTGTAGCTGTCGCACTCTTGCCCGAGTCATGGGTCCCTTGTTGATATTGCCGCCTTGCTCAACATGGGGATGAGGTCCATTGTGTTCTCCATCATGGTGCAGCGTAGAGTCATGGGAGATGTCCTCATCTGATACGATTAATGATAGAATCAATATATCGATAAGCAACACTTGCATCAATTTGAATAGAATATTGGACCTAACCGAGAAAGTTCTAGCCAAACCGATACAAGAGAAGTTGACGAAACTTACTTCCTTGCTAGAGATCAAACCTAACCAATGCAGCCCAACTCGAGAGCAAGGCCCTGAACTTGATTTCTCTCTAAAAATCAAACTTAACCGATGCAACCCTGCTAAAAAATAACCCGTTGAAAAGGTTGGCAATGTGCCGAAATATGATTGTGTTGACCTGGCGATGATTACAAAAGACCCTAGGTATACAAATTTATACCCTCGGGTATGTACAAGTACCAAATAAACATGAGATAATATTTTCTAACAAGAAAAAAAACTAATCTTGCATATTTAGCGATAAACTAATAATTTTAAAACTGTCTTACTGTAGTCTTCATGATTCCTCCATGAATTCAACTTTATCTATACAAATATTCATCTACCAATTGTTTTCTTTTCTTAACTGAATTGAAGGATCATATCAAATTTTGGCGACAACTTCTCAACGTGATCTACAATTTTGTTGTTGACAACTTATTGGTTGAAGTCATTTAAATGTCCAAATCCATGATTTGAATATCAGAACAAAAGGGTCAAGACGCGGAAAATATTTCCGCAGCTACTATCAACTACAAAAACATACATAGGTGTCGACCTAATAGGTGTCGGTTCAACAAAACCGACACATATTAAGATGATAGGTAACGGCTCTAAAGAAAAACCGGCACCTATACTATAGGTGTCAGTTTTTTAAAAAAACAGACACCTATAATATATTATAGGTGTCGGTTCTAAATAAAAACCGACACCTATAGTATAGGTGCCGGTTTTTATATTAAAACCGACACCTAAAACCAAACCAACGGTTTAAAGCTCATCCTTATCTCCTCCTTTCTTTCTCCATCTCTTCTCTCTCTTTTTCTCATCCAACTCGGCTTCTCTTTCTCACAAGGCCGGGAGGCAGCGAGGCGGCGCCACCACGGGGAGGCGGCGTCGGCCGGTCGCGGGGGACGGCGGAAGGCCGGGCTGCGGCGGTGGGAGCGGCGGCGAGCCGCCGGCCGCGGGCAGCCAGCGCGGCCATGCGGGAGTGCGGGCCGGCCGCGGGAGATGGCGGAAGGCGGGGCTGCGGCGTGGGAGGCGGTGAGGCGGCGCCGGCCACGGGGAGGCGGCACGGCCATGCGGGAGCGCCGGCCGGCCGCAGGGAGACGGCGGAAGGCCGGGCGGCGGCGGCGGGAGGAAGCGCGGCTGTGCGGGAGGCGGCGTGTCGGTCTCTCTCTCTCGCCATTCTGTCTCTCTCGCCCTTGTCTCCCTCGGATCTCACTCTCCTCTCTTCTCTCTCAAGCGGGGACGGCGGCGGAGGCGGCCGGAGGAGGGGTGGCGGGAGGAGGCGGCGGAGGCGACGGCGGCATGGCGGATCGAGGTTTTTGTTTTGTGTCGCTGTGGATCTTGATTCGTTTTGTGATTTATTTGATGTGTATGAATGAACCGTGGATGGATTTATGGATCTTGAATTTGTTTTTGTGATTTGCTTGATGTGTATGAATGAATCGTGGATGGATTTGTGAATATATGTGAATGAATCATGTATGAATGAGTCGCTGTTGGATTTTTTTTATTTCTTGCACCTTAAAATATGCTGGTTTCTAAACCGGCACCTATTTCTTTCCAAATAGGTGCCGACCAATAGGTGCCGGTTGGGAAAACCGGCACCTAAGGGGGTTTTCCAATCGGCACCTATCCATTTTTCTGTAGTAGTGTATACTGTAACCGTCTTAAGTCTAGTAAGCTAGATCGTATGTGTTACTGGAATGTGTCTAAAAATTATCTTTATGCAAAAGTAAACAAAACCACTCCTCGAAGGAGGAAATCAACTAAAAGGTAAATATACCCTTTAGGAAGACTATCAGGCAAGGATGCAAATTTCTATGGTGGCTTGCTAAGTACGTTTATACTCATACTTAGTCATCAATTTATGTTGTGTGCAAAATAGTTAGGCTGAAGGGAAGGCATGCTTAGTATAAGTATCGGAGTGCTAGTCGAAGCCAGCTGATAACCTTAGCCGGTTGCTTGTAAGCATGTCATATGGGCCCTATTATAATTTCGATTTCTGCTGCTGTTCCTCTGGTAGGATGAGTTTCAGTTTCTACTATATGTGTCCATAGCAACTTTAACAAAGATATTTATTTAGGTCTGTTTTCGTTCGTGGTATATTATGAATTGACTATATTTTGTGTGTATCAAATAGTAACCTGAGGATTAGTATAGGGAAACACAACCGGTAACTTGGGGCTGACAAATGATCGGGTGGCTGCGCCAAATATCATCATGGTCACTTCCTTTCCATGTCCACCATTGGTAGGTCATTTGCTGCTCTAAGCATGGAAACACCAAATCTAGCTGGTTGAGCGGGTGGAATGCTAGGAGAAGATAGAGGAGGCAGGGAGTAGGAATCAATCAGGGAAGCAAGGGTAACATGCCCATGATTCGTATTGAGTTGAATACATATTCGGTGCAACTATATATATGCTAAACCCTATAAAGTAAGCTTTGTTATGTTGGTTAGTCAATCCAAGTTTCATGTTTCACTGAGGGCAATCCAACCCATGATGTCTAACCATAGTATCTATAGCGGTATGTCAACAAGAAACCTTCTTTAGAAACTATACTCTACAACACATAGTTTCTTGGCATGGGTCCGTAATAAATACTCTCTTCTTTTTTATTGGTCACTTTGACCCATAAAACAATGAGTAAGAAACTCATGTAGCCTCAACCCATGTTTGGTAGTTTCTTCAGTCTTGAACAACGTGTAGACCTGGTTTCCTATATGAGACCTGGTTTTTTCAACATTTTCTCTCTCTCATCCTTAACTCTCTTGCCACATAAGCTTTCTGCTTACATGGCAGTGCAATTAATTCTATGGACACTAGTTGAGGTGGAGGGTTGGGATTGCTCGATGTGGTTGTTCGGTTCAATTTTCAGCCCAGCATGTTTCCCTGAATCCAACACGTGGGGGATGGTGGGTTGATTTATGTTTAGTCTAGGAACCTTTATGCATATTTACACCCAATGACATGTCATTGCTGGGGAAACCCATAATTAACCCGGTTTGTAACCCCTTTTGTCTCGGTTATAAAAACCGAGACAACGAAAGCGGACTAAAGATCAACGATGGCGGCGTCACGTGGCGGTTCCGCCATCTTTAGTCCCGGTTGGTGTTACCAACCGGGACTAAAGGTTTTTTTCTTTTTTTTAAATTTTGCTCCTTGCTGCTTGTTAATTATATATATGCATACATATTTTACACACATATATATTTATACATATATAAGCAACATGCATATATATGTATAAATATATATTTTACCCACATATAAAGAAATATATACATATATTATGAAAATATGTACACATATATATTACATTCTTTTACTATTCTATATCGTATGTAACAAAAAAAATTCCACATTGTGGATCCAGGGTCTATGGTGCTCGAACTAAAGTAGAACTCCCCCGCGTGATCAATAATCTGCTCGTTGATAAATCCCATAGTTCTTCTTGAGCAGCTTGTATGAAATTCACATGGGGAGATTGTCCTTATGTGCATAAGCCGTCATTCGAATAAACAAGAAATAAATATATAAAATCAATAAGAAATCGAGATGTAATGTATGAATGGTTGTTATACGTACATCTAGGTCCTGGGACTCCGTGACTTGGGTAACAAGGCGGTGAATGTAGTCGCAGACGTAGTAGCCGCACAAGTTTGTCCCCTTTGCCTGTTTACACATTAAAGAAGAAACGATGACAAATTTAATATACATTTCTATTTTAATATACATTTCAATATAACTTTGGAGCATGTTACTCACTGAAAAATTCATCCTCACAGAAAGCTTCTCTTTCCAATTCCTGCAAACCGTCTCACGGAGCCGTGCCCATGCCCTACGTGCAGTTGAAAGCTAGCGAGTAATTATCCGAGAACTACATATATGCAATAGCAAGTAAGATGACATTACCTATTTAACATTTCAAAAATCTTTGCGTACATAGACTCTGGTTTATCCATTGAGTAAAAGACATGGATCAGCGAGCTCTCAACTTCAATTACAAAAAGAGCCCAGTGGAATCTGCAAATTGCGTGAGATGACATATTATATGAAACTGTATGTATGCACGGGATTGATATTGGTACGGAAGGTAGCACAACCTCACGCTGTGTTGTATGGCAGAAGTATAAATGTCTTGAAATGTTGCTTCACCAGTATATTGTAGATGTTCTCTTCTGTTTGCGCTGGATACTCGGTCTACCATCACGGTGTTAATTTTTTGGGGGTCCATGAATCCATATTTGATACATTCTCGCTTATTGTAATATTGGATAGCCATTCTACAACGGTAAAAAGAATTTTAGTCAGCTAAATACAAGGAGCTAAGGAACAAAATAAATATAACTGAATGATACTTACAAAACCCACATGCCTATAAGAGAGACGTCGTGGGCATCCAGCTGGTATAGGTTGAATATGTCCTCGAAGCGGATGAAGAAGTGGTCACCTCCATCGAAGAAATAGTCCATCGAGTATCTTCCCACAACCATCTATGTACCTTTGCTTGATTCTTGCATATACCACTTATGGAAGCGGTACATCTGTGTAGGTAAATTTTTGACCTGATCAGGCTTTACAAGAGGTTTCCCGAGTTTGAACTTGTACTTCAGCTCAGCCTTCCCGATAGGTGCGCGTCCGGATACTTGGTCCATCGTTATTCCCGCACATTCCATAAATTTTCTTAAGTCGGCTTGAACATTTGGTGTTGTGCTGAACTCAAGGGGTTTCTGAGGCTGCTTCCCGAGCTGCGGTACATCTTTGCCCTTTGCTGGCGCCTTCCTAGCAGCCTTCATGATCATCCTGTCATAGTCGAAGTGCGGTTGCGGTTGCAGTTTAGGCTGTGGCATACGATACGTCTTCTTAAAGAAGGCCTTGGTCTCCGGGGCGATTTCAGGAGGCTTCTTCTTGAAATGTGCCCTCACCTTAGTTTGGACAACCTCGTGCAACTCCTCGGGAGTCATGTCATCGGATGTTTTCTTTGGGGCTGGCCTTATTATCCTCCTCGTTCCCCTCCTCGTTGAGGTATTGATTAGGATCCTCGTTCCCCTCCTCAATGAAATATTGGTTGCTACCCTGTGCGATCTCGTCAAGGAGAAACTGTTCATCCTCACGATCAGCCATTTGATTGTTGTGAGTTCGAGGACTTGATCAAGGAGTTCTAACAAGGAAAAATTATCCCGTTAATACATGTATGATTCCCAATACATAGATTTGTGAACTAGTTACACTAAATATATAACGAGGAAAATATAGATGAAATATTATCGAGCTACTCGTTAAATCAGTTTAATGTCATCATACTATATATTGATATATATATATATAATCAAATTATAGATGTGTATTGCATTATGTTTTTTAATTATAACTTGTATTTATAAGAAAAAGATCGAGTTTCGACAGCATTATTTTTTGTTGAATCATTGACGGCCATTGGGACAGCTTCTTTGTCTTACGATTCATTTCTTCCTCTTGTCGACTTGACGTAAATCTCTCATCTATTCGAGAGGAGAGGAGAGAAGAGGAGAGGATGACGTGAGGGAAGATAAGGTGGAGAGGAGAGGATGACATGAGGAAGATAAGTTGGAGAGGAGAGGAAGTGGAGAGGAGAGGAGAGAAAGAGACGAGGATGACGTGAGGGAGATAAGGTCGAGAGGAGAGGAAGTGGTGAGGAGATGAGAGAAAGAGAGGAGGATGGCGAGGTTAATTTTATTTTCTCCGTACAAACTATAAACTACAACGCTTTCACGGGAGGGACGGTCGGTCGGCGAAACACGCACGAGACCCACGTTATCACGGGACGGGTGGTCGGCCGAAATACGCACGACCAAACGAACGACCGAACGACCGACCGACCGAATGAACGAACGAACGACCGAACGAACGAACGACCGACCGAATGAACGAACTAACAACCGACCGAACGAACTACAGACCGAATGAATAAAGTCGTTTGGTCATGAAAATCGTTGTATCGTTCGTTCACATCTGTTCTATCATTTTATCTATCTCGTTCGTTCACATTCAAATTAAAATCTAAAGTCCATTCAAATATAAACACAAAAAACATCGTATTCACATTCACATTCACATTCTAAATTAATTAACATTCAAAATTAAACAAATTCGCATTCCAGATTATAACGGGAATTCAAATTCACAGTCCATATATATAAATTCACATTTACACATTCAAAATTCACAATCAAAATTTATCCATTCACAATATATATATATATGAATATAAACCCTAAACGGGCGGCGGCGGCAGCAAGAGGGCGACAGTGGCGGAAGGCGCCGACGGCAAGAGGGCGCATATCGACGGCAAGAGGGCGGCGCGACGCGAGGTGGCGGTGACGGCGGCGACGACGATGGCGATGGCGCGGGGTTTTAGTTTTGCATGCGGCATCACACAGGAAAAGAAATCGGTGCTTTGGAACTAACATGGAATGCGACGACAACGAATGTGGTGGCGACGGTGGCTCCACGGCGACGACGACGGTGATGGCACGTGAAGAAGACGGCGGCGTGGCGGCGGTCTAGGGTTCTCGGTGACGAAGACGACGAGATGAATGCCAAAAAATGGCTAAGTGTTTGGATCCATCGAGCACTCTGCTATATAGATAGCGCCTCTTTGGTCCAGTTGAAGCCACCAACCGAGGCTAAAGATATTTTTAGTCCCGGTTCGAGCCACTAACCGAACAAAAGATATCCTCGTCCCGCTTGGTGGCTTCAACCGGACTAAAGATCCTTTTTTAGTCCGGTTGGTGGCTCCAACCGGGACTAAAGATGCCCATACCCCGGTAGGTGAGAATCTTTAGTCCGGTTTAAGCCACCAACCGGGACTAAAGATGTTTTCTCGCTATTTTCAAATGTTTTTTTTGTCATGGTTGGTGTTAAAAACCGAGATTAATATATTAAAACAGTGTCCTATTGAAAAGTATTTTAAATTCATATATAATTAACATATGCCCTATTGAAAAATATTTTAAATTCTAATAATAATATATAGTTAACAAATGCCCTATTAAAAATATTTTAAATTCTAATAATAATATCTAATTAACATATGACCTATTTAAAAATATTTTAAATTCTAATAATAATATATAATTTACATCCGCCCTATTAAAAATATTTTAAATTCTAATAATAATATATAATTAAGATATGACCTATTTGAAAAATATTTTAAATTCTAATTATAATATATAATTAACATATGTCCTATTAAAAATATTTTAAATTCAAATAATAATATCTAATTAACATATTGCCTATTGAAAAATATTTTAAATTTTAATAATAATATATAATCCTTGAGAAGTTTCAAGGCTACATTTCTAACTTAGATTATCCATGCTATTATGCAAAAGCTCGGATGCAAAGGTGAAGATAGTGTCGTAGTTCACACTTTACGGATGGGTTATGCAAAGTTGCGACCATGTTCATTTGACATCACACACACCATCTTGCGGAGGCAAAGCAAAAGTAGCCATGGAGCAGGATACCATGCAATACATTCTATAACTACACTAGAATTACTACTAATACTAACCCTGAAGTTTAACACTGAGATAGGCTTACGTGTGACCCAAAAGCTAGCGAGCAAACACGTGGAGTGGATGGTGAAGCTAGCGATCGATAAATACAAATATTTACAATAAATTCAATAAATTCAATCTAATTTACATCGTCCATAAAAAATTTAGCTAAGTGAAGGTTGTCCTCTCGTACTTTCTCCGCACAATTGTTACTTCATTATGATCATTGCATGAGTAAGGGATGTCCTCATTTGATAGGAGGATGCTCGGGTCAACCGCCACCGTGAACGGAGGTTGCCTGTCAAACTGATCATAATCTTCGTCTGTTCTATCCTCGACTCCCACGATTTTCCTTTTGCCTGGGAAAACCATGAGGCGCTTTGGCTCGTCGGACCCTTTCCCCTTCTTTGCTTTGCTAGCCATGTCCTTGACATATAAAACTTGTCGTACATCATTGGCAAGGACGAAGGGTTCGTCTGAGTATCCAACCTTGCTCAGATCGACCATTGTCATCCCACTTGCATCAATGGTTATGCCTCCACCACTGAGTCTAACCCACTGGCACCGAAACAGAGGTACCTTCAGAGGTCCATACTCCAGCTCCCAAATGTCATCGATGCTGCCGTAATATGTGCTAGCCATACCATCGTATCCCATGGCATCGATGCGGACTGCGATGTTATGATTCGTGCTCTTTAAGTCTTGGGCCTGTGTATAAAATGTGTACCCATTGATTTCTTATGCATGGAATGTGGTGATTGAGCAAGATGGTCCCCTCACCAAAAAGGCTAGTTGTTGGTCAATGTTCGCGTTGCCCATGAGACGTTGTCGCATCCAAGTAGGAAATGCATCAATGTGATGGCGTGTATTCCAGGCATCCGTCTTACCGATGTTTTCCGAGCAAACAATCACCAAGTGCTCCTCGATGTAAGGAGCCACCAAGGAAGATTATTGCAACACAGTCCAATGTGTTTTCCTGAACAAGTCATTGTCTATGGTCATTATTGCCTTCCTTCCAAGAGTTCCCTTCCTCCATAGTCTACCTTCATGGCTTGATTCAGGCATCCTGATGGGACGAAGGTCTTCAATAAAGTCAACGCAGAATTCAATGACCTCCTCTGTTCCATATCCCTTGGCGATGGTGGCCTCCGAACGAGAACGGTTATAGACGTACTTCTTTAGAACACCCATATACCTCTCAAAAGGGAACATGTTGTGTAGGAATACCGGATCGAGGATACAGATCTCTTTGACAAGGTGGCATAGGAGATGTGTCATGATATTGAAGAAGGAAGGCAGAAAGATCATCTCAAAGCTAACAAGACATTGTACCATATCATTTTAAAAGTCTTCTAGTCTGTCTGGATTGATGATCTTCTGTGAAATTGCGTTCAGGAAAGCACATAGCTTTGTTATTGTTACCTGGATATTATCGGAAAGGATACCCCAAATTATAACGGGAAGAGCTTATGTCATCAACACGTGGCAGTCATGGGACTTTAGATTTATGAACTTTGTATTCTTCGTGCTTATTATTCCCTTTATATTCGAGGAGTATCCAAACGGTACCTTGATGCTCTCCAGGCATTCAAATATGATTTCCTTCTCTGCCTTGTTTAGGGTGTAGCTGGCTGGACTTAGGTAGTGGGCTCCTTTCTCCTTTGGTTGCGGGTGAAAGTCGTCGCGTTATGCCATATGCCTCAGATCATTACGTGCCTCAAGTGTATATTTTGATTTTTCATATACACCTAGGATGCCCAGCAGGTTTACGCAAAGATTCTTAGTGAGGTGCATCACGTCAATTGCGTGGCGGACGTCTAAGACTTTCCAATAAGGTAACTCCCAAAAAATAGACTTCTTTTTCCACATCACCACGTGACCACCTTCATTTGTTATAGGTTGGTCAGGTCCTTTTCCAAATACTACTTTGAGGTCTTTCACCATGGTAAACATGGCCTTTCTGTTGTGATGTTTTGGCTTAGTATGATGGTCTGCCTTTTGATCAAAATATTTGCCTCTTCTCCGGACAGGGTGGCTTCCAACAAGAAAGGGACGATGCCCATGTACACTACCTTCTTACAATGTTTCAGGTATGTACATTCGGTCTCATCCATACAGTGGGTGCAAGCGTTGTACCCCTTGTTTGACTGTCCAGATAGGTTGTCAAGTGCAGGCCTATCGTTGATGGTAACGAACAGCAACCCTCGTAGGTTAAACTGCTCATGTTTATCCTCATCCCATATGGGGACACCTTCTTTCGTCCATAGAAGTTTTAGATCTTCGATCAGCGGTTTCAGGTACACACTGATGTCGTTACCAGGTTGTTTTGGGTCTTGAATAATAACCGACATCTGAATGTACTTTCGCTTCATGCATAGCCAAGGCAGAAGGTTGTAGATACACATCGTTACAGGCCAAGTTATGTGTTTCTTTCATCCTCGCCGAAGTCTTTAAATGTTCTGTCGATGTTTCGCCACTATGACCCATCGGCGGGATGTCTCAGCATGCCATCTTGTTGGCGTTCTTTCGCATGCTAGCACATCATCCTTGCATGCTCTTTGTTCCTAAACAGACGCTTCAGCCATGATATTATAGGAAAATATCACATCACCTTAGCAGGAAATCTTCTCTTCGAAGGTCGTCTGTCAACTTTGCCTGGATCATCTCGTCTAATCTTGTATCGAAGTGCTTTACAAATCGGACATGCTTCTAGGTTCTCGTACTCCTCACCGTGGTAGAGGATACAATCGTTAGGACATGTGTGTATCTTCTATACCTCTAGTCCTAGAGGGCAGACTAACTTTTTAGCCTCGTATGTTGATTCCGGCAATTCGTTTCCCTCTGAAAGAATGTTCTTCACGAGTTTTAGTAACTCGCCAAATGCCTTATCACTGACAGCATTTTTGGCCTTCCATTGGAAGAATTTTAGCGTGGTACCCAACTTTTTGTGCCCTTGTTCACAACCTGGGTACAAGGACATTTTATGGTCCGCCAACATACGCTCCAATATCTGCTTCTCCTTTTCACCTTCGCAGTCCTCCTGTACGTCGCGCAACATCTGACCAAGGTCATCGGCACCGTAGTTTTCTTCAGCATCCCCGCTCGCCTCGCCTGCTGTATTCTCTTCAAACCCACCGTATTGACCACAGTCCGAAATGTTGTTGTCGTCTTCTTCATCTTCTTCCATTGCAACCCCCACCTCTCCGTGCGATGTCTAGCAATTGTAGTGAGGCATCAATCCTGACCGAAACAAGTGGTCATGAATATTTCTTGATGTAGAATATTCCTTCTCTTTTTTGCACTTTTGCATGGACAACGTATAAAGCCCTTCGCTTGTTGGCATCGGCCACACTAAAAATAATGCATGCCTTGAATAAACTCGTTGACCATCGGTCCGCGTTGTATATTCATTGCCGATCCATCTACATGAAATGCACAAAAATTATAAGAAAAATCCATGAAAATCAGACCATTTATATAATATTATAATAATTATATATATTTAATCGACAATAATTATATAATAATCCAACATATGTAATGTGTTGTTCTTAAAAAATTAGAATTATTTTTAAAAATCTTTTAAAGTTAAAAACATAAAATCAATTAATAATTAATGTACGTAGTGTACATATTTCAAACTATTTTAACGACCTTTAAATTACCTAATTTTTCTAACCTACTATCAAATTTCTATATTTTTCTTTGTCATCCAAAAGTTTCTCTCTAATCATTTTCCATAAATATTTTTTAAGATAAAATTGTACGTAAAATATACCTACAAATATAATGTGCTAAGAATACTTTTATCCATCTTCATTTTTCCAAACAATTTTCTCAACAAAATGTAATGTGCTTAGTAAAATATTTTTTCCAAACAAATTTTTTCTCTCTTCATTTTTTTCATAGCCTACCTAGAGATAAAAATTTATAGAAATTAACCGTAAAAACCAAAATACTAAGCATAGATCATAAAAGGATGAAGTTGCCAACCTTGTAATTTGTGTATTATCATCAAAAGAAATTCACAAAAAGTTTTGACAAGACCTCCCCTCTAGCTAGAGAAGTTTGAAGACACTACAGCTAGTTTGGGCTGGAGGAGGAAGAAGAAGTATAAAGAGCAACTCCATCTTTAGTCCCGGTTGGTAATACCAACCAGGACAAAAAATCAAAATTATCTTTAGTCCCGGTTGGTAACATCACCTGGGACAAAGATATGATCTTTAGTCCCGGTTGGTGTTACCAACCGGAACTAAAGATCCCTAGCGCCCGACAGAGTTCGATTGTTAACATCAACCGGGACTAAAGAGAGTCGTTGCCTTTTTTAACCAGAACTACAAATATTTTTTAGTCTCAGTTTTTTTTGTAATCGGGACTATTACGGTTTTTTGCAAGTGAACCAAAGATCGTTTCTGCAGTAGTGTGTGGACCACACTGTTAAAATCTGTAAAAATGATGGAAATAGATTAAAAGCTTTTCTGTTGAACTAGAAAATTGTGCAAATTTTAGAAGTTCATATAAAATCCATTTTAAGTCCTTCTTAAATGAAATCAATTTCTGTAGATTCAGCACAACATGAACTTCAATTTAGTAAAATGAAATCTTCTACATTCTGTACCAGAAACAACACTAATATTTTGTACAGTAAATAATCACCACACAAATAATCTAACTTCCAAAATTCATAGGAAAATAATCCTAACTCCCAATGAAGTTCTTCCAAATTTATTTGATTCATATAATCTCATGCCCTTAATCACTATAAAATGAAACACGACACATACTGTAATGTAAAAGCCACTAAAAATGTGTATAGCTAATAATTGACATAAACCACACTACAACTTATAGAATACATAAGAAATTTATATAAGCTTCTAAAAGTGAAACCAATTGAGTTAGTCTTACAAGACAATCACTTCACCACTGTGAATTTAAAATTAACAATATCACTTATAAAATATGCCACATCTTTACCTAAAGAAATAATAACATAAAGCATTATACAACTTGTAAAATTCATAATAAATTCATACTAGATCTAAAAATTGTGAAGTAAATTTTGTTGAACTCAAGAAAATGTACCGTTCACTGCAGTAATCTAAAACTTCACATAACTTAAACTTAAAATGCATATAAAATATTAATAAACAATTAGCATATGTCTAGTATAGAGTTTATAAAATTCATAACCCACAAATGCACACTGATAAAAATAAAATTCCTTCACCATAAATCATTTTAAATCAGAAGCTAACCACTGTGCATAAATTATTCATTTTAGATGCATTTTAGATTTTTGCATATTTTAGTGTTTATTTGTTTACTATTATTTTGTATAGATAATGAATTCTATATTGGTGAGGAGTTCGATTATATTTCTGACCTAAATATGGATCTTGAGCAAAGCAAGTTCCTCCCCTCTTCCTTTGATCACCTTGAAACCTATGTTTTGATGAATGAAATGTGTTGTTTGCAAAATTTGCATGCCTATTTCCAATTATTGATACTAAAAATGTGGTGAATGGTAGATATGCCCAACTTTCTACATGAGCATGAATTCCTTTGAATTATTGTACTCCCCACTGTTTATATCCAAGGCTTAGTTAGAGTACTTACTAAGTGCTCAAATGGGTATATACATGCTTATATAAATGCCCTATGGCTAAGTAAATTTATAAATAACATTGTGATCACTTTATAAATGAGATTTTGGACATTATTTTTTCTGTTGGACAGAGGTGAAGGTCTCTGATATTTATGAACTAAAATTGGTGAAAATGTGTTGGGTGGCAAGTGATGTGCATATGGTAGTAGTTGCACACTATAGGGGATTGTTCGCCTGAGTTGATTTAAAGACTAAACTCTATGTCATCATCTATTGTTTACCGTATATACACATGTGCTATTTATAGGGTGGCCTTAGCTAATTAAGTTATTTATTGTCTAGCCTTGTGTTTTGGTAAGCCGAAATAGAATGAATTAGTATGAGCGATGATTCATAGGAACTACCTATTTATCTGCTTTTTATAAGGTAGTCTTGCGTCTAAGTCTGTCTAATTCGACGGTATAGTGCCCCATGGGGGAACAGATGTGTCCGTTGTCACGACGTTAGTTTAAGGCATGAACCCCTCACCAAACGGCTCTAGGTCACATGCCTAGGGTGGAGTCACACTTGTCATCGTGATGCAAGGCTAGGCATTAGATAAAGTAAAGGCTACGTTGTGACCTTTAGACCATATTTAACATGTAGAATGTGGTGGTACGGACATGTACCGGACAAACAAGAGTGATTTACATCATGTGGGTAAAGTTATACAACCTCTTCAGAGTCTAAAACTAATCGATTAGCCGTGCTCATGGTCATGAGCGACATAATAAAGTGTCATAAGTATAGACTCATTTGATAAAGGTGTTTATGAAAATGGGTCATGAAAATGGTGGTTTATGATGTTTTGATGTGATTGATGATGATTATGATAACTTGTTGCCAGGGAAGGTAGCAAGGATGTAACTTATATTCATGTTTAAAATTGTTTTATAAAATCCTTTTACAAATAGTTGTGAAATAAAACCTGCTTTTATGCTAAATGAGACCATAAATAGCCTTCTTTTATATAAGATTTGCATGTAGTTTGTTAGGCTCGATAGTTATTTGCCAATACATTAATTCGATTAATTTACTGACTCTTGTTATATATATTTAACTTTGTTTGGCAGGTGCTAGACTTAGATTATTTTGAGTTCTTGGATTTGTTGCTCTCTTAGGATTAGATTCTAACAGGGGTCTACCCCTAGTTGGCTACTTGTGGATTGGATAGCAAAACTTTCACGAATCTCTTATTGTTTGGTCAGTCGTCCTATGTATTATTAAGGTAATTGTAATCCAAAATTTACGTGTTGTGTGCCCTATTTGCTGATTACTATTGCTTAGATGAAAGTGTGGGACTAGTCCTTATCCTGAGAACTAGTCCGACATGAGTAAAAGTTTAGAGCAATTGAGATGTTGTAGAGCTCTAGCGATTTGACTTAAGTCTCTTGGGATGTGTAACACATTTGGTCGCCGCCTTTGTGTGGTTTGACGGGCACGTCTCAGGCTGAAGTTGATTGACACGTTGAGTCCCAGCAATATCTCCTTTGCTCTCAAATTGAGGCTTCGGGTTTTATATTATGATTGTTACTTGACTTGATAAGTTCATTTCAATTAGCAAGTATATGTAAAGCCCGGGTGTTCTCCACACCAGAAATATAAGAACTGATACCTATAGTGTTTTTTCCATCCGAGCACTTATCCGTGAGTGCCGTTTGGGAGAACCGGCACCTATGTGGAGACATAGGTGTCGGTTTTTAATATGAACCGGCACCTATATTTATAGGTGTTGATTTTTTGATAAACCGACACTTTCATATGGAATATCATTGTCGGTTTATTAAAAACTAACACTTCGAGATGGAGCTAGCCGAGCCGAGCCGAATAACCCCTCAACCTTATCTCCTCATCCTTCCCTTCCTTCCCCCTCTCTCTTTCTGCTCCCCGAGGATATCTCACCTTATGTCCTCCTCCTCCCACCCTCCTCTCTCTCTAACACGACATCCAAGGGAAGCTATGGCGAGGGAGAAAACCTCTAGTGTGCGAGCCCTTTGTGTCAATGGCGGCGACACCCTCCCGTCGGCGGTGGCATCCTTCTCACGGCACACGGTGGCGTCACTGTGCCCTCTTGTCGGCAGCTTGTCACAGCCTGATTTTCGTTCGGGAATAAAAATCATTTAATAAATTATTTTCTAGAAATTGAATAAAAAGAAAAACAAAGTAAATCAAGTGAAACTATTAAGGAAATTAAATTTTCCTTTAAAAATCATGGCTGAAAATATTTTTTAAATATTCTTCATAACCTAAAGTACTCTTTGAAATTTTTCGTGAAATTTTAGAGCTCGAGAAATAATTTTAATAATACAAAGAACAATTCAATAATTATTTAAATAAATAAAATGAACTTTAAATGAGCTGGAGATATTTTTATTAAATACTTTGGGTGTTCATATATTTTCAGGATTTTTCTTGGAATTATTTGGGCATTGGAAGTATTTATAAGAATTAAAGGATGTTTGGACCAAAAAGTCTGTTTTACGTCCCTGCTACAGTAGCGTCCCGTGCTACAGTGCCGAACAGTATCCGAAAACTGTGGCTTTGTTTCCTCCACCAAATCCGGTCCAATCCTTTGCCCAAATCAAAAATTAGTTGCGGGAACAGATTCCTCTAGATCTCCTCTACGTTTTCCCCATAAAATCCCCCTCAATCCCGTGCTAAATCGCGTGAATTTCGGTCCCGTTCTTATCCCGACGAACTCGGGATAAACCCTAAAAATCCGGCGCCAAATCCTTTCTTTCCGGTGCGGGACTCTCCCTCCCAAGCCTATAAAAAGGACCCCCTAGATCTCCTCCTCGGTTTCCCAATTCTTCCCGAGTTTTCCCGTGCTCTAGCCATCTTCCCCGCGAGTTCCCATCTCTCCCAGTCGGCCGCAACTCCGGCCACCTTTTCCGCCGCCTCGGTTGCTCCCGATCGGCGCCGTTGCCTTCCCGGCATCGCAGCGGTGAGAAGAAGCCCGGCCACCGGTTCCCTTGCGCCAAACACCGCTGGAAGGCCCCGTCGCCGTGGACCGTGCGTCGCCGCCTCCGTTCGCACTTCGGCCATGCCTCGTCGCCGTTCCCGTCGCTGTTAATCGTTGCCGCCTTCACCGTCGGCATCATAGCAGCAAGCCGAAGCCCATCCTCCACCTCTCCTCCATCGAAAGCCACCGAAAAGCCGTTGTCGCCGTCAACCCGAGCTCGGCCGCCGATTCCATCTCGTAGCCGGCCGTCTCCCGCCGCCGCTTCGTCGTTGAGTAAGTAGAGGTAAGAGTCGCCTCACCGTCCTCTTTCCATTAGTGAACTCCGTTTTCACCAGAGTGTCGTGGTTCGTCGTTGCCACGTCGCACTTCACCGTCGCCGCTACCCATTCAGAGCCGCCGGCCGTCGTGCCTGTGTGGCTGCTTTCGTGGCCGCCACCTCAGCGCCGTGTGAGCTCCTTTGTGCCATGTCTCTTTTGATGTGTATCACATCCTAACCCTAAACCAGTCAAATCTTGGTCAGCTTAATCCAAGCCGTTCATCTTTATATATTCTTGTGATCCTGTGAACCTAGCCGCCCAAATCCAATCCTAGCCGCCCAAATCCTTGTGATCCTGTGAACCAATCGGAGCTGATGTCTTAAACATCCTTTTCGAGTTAAAAATTAATTAAAAATTGCGTAATAAATCATCTTAATTTCCAGAATTCATTTAAATGGTCCAAAACTTCTAAAATTCATATCTAATTCATACGAACTCCAAATTAGGCCATTCAAATTGCAAAATTCATATAAAATTAAGCTCTATGTGTTTGTTTACTTTTTATGTACTGTTATTTGGTTTTTATTTGGTTGTTTTCCTCGTTTTGCGTGCGGCGTGTAGATTCCTGGTTTCGGAGTTTGCGCTCGCGAGGAAAGAGCCCGGAAGTTTGCTTGAAGACGCAAGGCAAGTCACACTTCCCTTGAAGCATATTGATCCTATTTTTATAAATGTTTTACGTTTGCAAATAAAATTGCATTGCTTTGCTAATTACATGGAATGATGGATTACCTATCTCGCTTGTTTGTGCCTTATTTACTTGTTATCCGTCCTTTGTTAACCTTGGGTGTTATTTGACTAGCTTTAGTCACTGATGTTGATTCTAGCTAGAATTATATGCTTAGCCATGCTTAAATACCACTAGCTCACTAAATGGGATAATTACACTATTTATTCTAATCTCTGATGAGCTGCAAGCTCGATACACCTGACCATGTCTTATTGGTCATAATTATCTCAACTAAAATATGACTTAATGGTGGGCTGTGGGTGCATGGTTTTGATGGTCGCACCCATGGCAATTAAGGACCGGTTCATGGGAAACCCTGGAAGACATACCGTGCAAACCACAAGCAAGAATGGGCAACTGCTTGACTCGTAGCATAGCTTTCCTCTGGCCGACATACCCTAGTGAGGGTGGGCGTGATGGAGTTGGGTCGGCCCCGGTTTTACGGGTTGATCGGCTGCCGGATTCACCGTGGCACGAGAGGGGGCTGCCCGCTGCCCTGCGGGGAGTGGGGGCGAAACCTTGGTGTGGTATCGCTTGGTTAGAGGGAGTTATGCGAAAGGTCTTGTCACGATTTCCCCCTTTGCAGTATCATGGTGGTACTTCGGGGCATGGTAACATGTGTGGAATCGTGTCTTGTGGGTAAAGTTGCGCACCTCTGATCAGAGTAAAACTATTCGAATAGCCGTGCCCGCGGTTACGGGCGATTGATCAGATTCACTATGATTAGTCCCATTACTGAATAATTTGATTTAATGGAACTGATTTAGTTCAGGTAGAATGGTTGGGCCTGTTCAACGTGGGGATAACGTTGTTCAGTGGAAGATTAATATTGCCTTAATTACTCAACTGTTTTACTATTTTTAAACATTAAATGTTTGTAAACCGCATTTATGCAAAATAGCCCAAGCCACTCTTGTCTCCCCTTGCACGTCTGCATTTCTCGGTGTGGCTTGTTGAGTACGGTGGTTGTACTCAGTCTTGCGATTTTTCCCCCTTTCAGAAGTGTAGTGCTTCTAAATTGAAGATGGAGTTAGAAGACCAAGGCTCAGACCCCAGTTGAGTTTGCCTGTGGAGTGGAGCTGAAGCCCCGCTAGTGTCGTCTTTCTTTTCCGCTGCAGTTTCTGGGTGTGAGGACTAAGTGCCTCTTCAGTAAGTATTTTTATTTTTATGCTTTGTTTTTACGTTTAGATCTGTGTATTAATTTGTCATTTTATGTACCCTGGTTGATTCCTGGACAGGGAGTTAATACATAAAATAGTCAGGAAATTTGGCTAAATTTTCGGGCGTGACAAGTTGGTATCAGAGCCATCTTGACTGTAGGTTGATCCAAATGGTCAAATTCTAAGGACAAGTTTGCGAAAACCTTATTTGCGAAAATATCTCTTCTATCCCTTTGGAGTCTCGCAAAGTGATTTGTAAAATTTCTCTCCTTTCCCCCCACCTCTCTTAGTTGTTAAACTGGAGGACAAACTCGGTCGCTCATCAACCCGTGAAAGTCAAGTCAAGCTCCAAGCTTCAAGCAAGTCGATCAAGCCAAGCGCCCGAGTCCGCGCTTCTTGAGGATCAAGCGAAGTTTTCCGGAGCTCACCTAGAACCCAATCTTTCCCAGAAGAGTAGCATCGATAGTTCCTAGGCCGTGTGTTGTTTGCTGTGTGTAGGTGTATGGCTCACATCAGTGGTGGGGATGTGACCATACTAGGTTGTTTACTTAATCAACTTGAAGAGTAAAAGTCTACCCATATCAGATCAGTAGATAAGTGGGTTAAGGTCTTATCTTTAGCAACCTCTCTCTTCCACTCTTTTTATCTGGGCAGCAGTTAGTCAGTGCCAGAGAAAGTGTCATCAACCGCAGTACCCTTAGCAGTGTGTTGAGGTCGGGAACCTTTGGTCGATTAGTCCGCAATCTACAACTGTGCGGAAACCCCTCTCTTGCTGTTTCTGGTTCCCCAAGGTCGATGATGAACATGCAAGCGGTGAATGCAACGGATACGAAGACGGATATGGAAGACGTAGCAGTGGTACCGATGGTCACAGATGCAAGCTCAGAATCGGAATCAAGATCAAATCCGATACATTCCATTGCAATCACCTATACGGCCACTTTCAGTATGTAGCAGTGTCCCTAGCAGGCCAACAGATGTAAGTCACCATCAACCTCAGATCTCACAAGTGTTACCCAAAGTGATTACGGTGTACAAGGACAACTTTTGTCGAAGAGTTTGATCACGCTTGGAAGTTGTATGCTAAGACGCCAACTGATGATGAAGTGTTAATCATAAGGAAAAAAAGCTTTGGATAAACTACCCGAAAATAAAATTTTGGTACACCGCAGTCCAACTCTATGAAGAGAAAAGTCGCACATTTCTTGTGTGAGGGAATAAGTCATGTGCTTAAGAACCGTTAACTGAAGTCTATGCTAGCAAAGCTAACGAAGGACTAAAGGACACCCTTGCAACCTGCCCGTTAACTCCCGGTCAACAACCACAACATTAACAATGATTTTTGCTCTCCAACCAACTCCAACCACAGTGGAAGCCAACGAAGGTTGGTTTGTTTTAATGATCTTGGCCGAGACACCGCCGCAACAAGCGTCTAGTTTGAAGAAAGTCAATCCACCGCTATTTCAATTGTGGGAAAGACAAGTAACTTCTCCAAAGGTGGCCCAATGCAAGGTATCAATGTCGTCAAGTTACCGACACTTGTTTGTCAACGTCTCTACTTCCCCAGTTGCCTCACCCCAGCACAGAGTGGTCAAGTCTAGCCCCAGGACATCAGGAAGACAAGAGGCACCAACCATCACTGAAATGTGAAGTTTCTATCTCAATAAATTGTCACTAAGAGCACCAGCAGAAGCTATATTATTCCACCGACAACCGCTCCGAAGCTACAGCACCAACACCAATAGGGCAAGCGGTGCTAGGAAAAACAGGTTGTGCGGTCAGCAAAGAAGATAGTACAAATCCCACTACACCTACCAAGCAAGGTCTTAAGCAACAGTTCACTCGACTGACGTCAACCCCAGCCAGACACCCCATGTCGTTCCAACTCAACAACCTAACAAGTAATCACAGGAAAGTGGCAACAACAATAGTAAGGTTTTGTCTGCTTCTGCTACTAAGAAGACTAACATTTCTCTAAGAAAAAGAATCAATCGTCAAGTCAGTGTTCTAATTGGACCCCAGTCAGTAATCATTAAAAAGAACGAGTCAACCATGTAAGGACCACCAAAGGAAAAAAGAAAACCATACCAACCAGAATTTCTACCAGCAAAGGTCAGCAGTGGTATATAAGTCTTGGGTGTTCAAGAACCGCTCATGACACCCAGAAGTTTCATGGCAGTTATGTAATAAGAGGGAACATTGAGTAAAGCATGGATCAATCTATACACTACGATGGAAAACCAAAAAAAAAATCAACCTGGTCAGGATCAGGAAGGGGCAGATTCCATACCTGTTAACAGTTGTGCTAGCAGTGCTCAATAATCGTCTTTAATTATTTGGTGTTCAAGTACCTCGTTGTGCACAGAAGACTTATTACAGTTATGTACTTGAAAGAGGGAGAAGAATAAGAGTACGAGACAAATAATTTGTTCCTTCTCTCAGGGTTCATATTGTGTAGCCAAAAAAAAAGTGGATCAACTTGTGTATCTGACAATGTCACAAGGAACTTATAGTTTCTTTGTCGGGTCAGAGCAGTTTTGTCAAGACTAAGAATCTAATTGCCAGTAAAGAAAATTTTTGGTCAAACAGTGAAGTAAGAGTGGTTAGACTACAGCGACGCTCGACAGGGCGAAATCTCTTTGAAGGACAATATAAGTGATACCTCATGAGGATGAAAAGTGTAATGAAACAGTCAAAAGCAAAATCGTAAGTGGTAACTGCACCCTAATGGGGAGCATTGATTAATAATGGTTTCTTTATTTCCAGACTCATTACCGTCTCCGGAAAACCACCCCGGTGTTTCCTAGGAAGAGGACAACAGAATTGCTTCATCACCCCTGCCTGGAGTAAATGGATGCAGAGGTCAAGTCATACAATACAGTCCGTAGAACATGTGATAAGAGAATAATTCCTTGTGAATCAATTCTACCCAAGGTATGAAAGTGAGCTTGTTTTGGTCAGAGAACAGAAACTCTAGGCAGCATCAAGGGTAGTTTTCAGTAGACGTACAGATTTTGCTATTGTGCGGAGAAAGCAACTGCAGAACTTATGGTTTATCAACCCAGAGGAGTCAGTAAAAGATAAGCAAAGAAGTGGAATGCTATATCATGGGGATAACCTTTTGAGCTTGATTCGTTAAGTGATCAGTGTTTGTTTCAAGAAAGGAATATCAACTACATGTTATGTTCAGGCAGATGACACTAAAGTCAGGTCAGAAGCGGAACAGCCAGGTCAGTAATTACACCCAATGAAAAAGTCAATCAAAAGTCAATATGTTCAAGAGTTGCATGAGGGTCATTCTTATGTGTAACCTCCCGTCATCATTTGAGTGTCAAGTACCAGGAGTTTCTAGAATGGAAGGGCATAGTCTTCGTTTCATTTCGATCGATCGATGGAGTATCCAATGTTCAGAGTCAAGGTTCTTGGTAAATCACAGAAATGTTGGTCAACCTCAAAAGAATGGCAATGAAATTGTTCACGGTCAGGCTAAAGCTTAACCACTGGTTTTAAAAGCGAGATCGAAGATGAGTTTAGTTATATCTTGTAATGGTTTGTTTGGAGGTTCGACCACGCGAAGCAGATTGAGTTGTAACCAAAAGAGTCAGTTGCGAGCCGTTATCGGGGCTATAACGATCACAAGTTAGCAGGTTCGAGTCTAAGGCACACCCAAGTTGTCGTGTCAACAGTGCAGTCTGAAGAAGCATCATTTGAAAACAGTCGCAATCCACATGAAAGGTCGATCGAGCAGCTTCTTCAAATACTTGATGTTGGATCGAGAGCAGTTCACAGGGAAAAAAACAAGAATTTCAGGGTCTATGTGTTCACGAAAGTCGGTTACAAGGTCTCGAAAAAGTACCATCAATTCGGTCGGCAAGAGTGAGTTCTCACCTTGTCAAGTTTGTCAATATTAATTGTGCGGTTCGAGGAAAGTAAGCACTTGAGTCCATGAAATCCGGTCAGGGTCAGAACAGGAAGGACCAACCAATTTAGTTTGGTTTGGGAAGCCGCAGAACACCAGGGTTGAGTCCAATCAGTTCGGTTGTGCAAGTTTGATCGCCCGGTCGTCGCACGGGTTTGGTCGGTCAATCGGTCGGTGTGAGCCGAAGAAACCTTAGAGGTTAGCGAGGCCAACCCAATCTCACCCTACCTTTTCTTTCTAGCCCCGAATCTCGGGACGAGATTCCTGTAAGGGGGTAGATTTGTCACAACCTGATTTTCGTTCGGGAATAAAAATCATTTAATAAATTATTTTCTAGAAATTGAATAAAAAGAAAAACAAAGTAAATCAAGTGAAACTATTAAGGAAATTAAATTTTCCTTTAAAAATCATGGATAGAAATATTTTTAAATATTCTTCATGACCTAAAGTACTCTTTGAAATTTTTCGTGAAATTTTGGAGCTCGAGAAATAATTTTAATAATACAAAGAACAATTCAATAATTATTTAAATAAATAAAATGAACTTTAAATGAGCTGGAGATATTTTTATTAAATACTTTGGGTGTTCATATATTTTTAGGATTTTTCTTGGAATTATTTAGGCATTGGAAGTATTTATAAGAATTAAAGGATGTTTGGACCAAAAAGTCTGTTTTACGTCCCTGCTACAGTAGCGTCCCGTGCTACAGTGCCGAACAGTATCCGAAAACTGTGGCTTTGTTTCCTCCACCAAATCCGGTCCAATCCTTTGCCCAAATCAAAATTAGTTGCGGAAACGGATTCCTCTAGATCTCTCTACGTTTCCCCCATAAAATCCCCCTCAATCCCAAGCTAAATCGCACGCAATTTCGGCCCGTTCTTATCCCGACGAACTCGGGATAAACCCTAAAAATCCGGCGCCAAATCCTTTCTTCCCGGTGCGGGACTCTCCCTACCAAGCCTATAAAAAGGACCCCTAGATCTCCTCCTCGGTTTCCCATTCTTCCCGAGTTTTTCCCGTGCTCTAGCCATCTTCCCCGCGAGTTCCCATCTCTCTCCCCGTCGGCCGCAACTCCGGCCACCTTTTCCCGCCGCCTCGGTTGCTCCCAGTCAGCGCCGTTGCCTTTCCCGGCATCGCAGCGGTGAGGAGAAGCCCGGCCACCGGTTCCCTTGCGCCAAACACCGCTGGAAGGCCCCGTCGCCGTGGACCCGTGCGTCGCCGCCTCCGTTCGCACTTCGGCCATGCCTCGTCGCCGTTCAGTCGCTGTGTCGTTGTCGCCTTCACCGTCGGCATCATAGCAGCAAGCCGAAGCCCGTCCTCCACCTCTCCTCCATCGAAAGCCACCGGAAAGCCGTTGTCGTCGTCAACCCGAGCTCGGCCGCCGATTCCATCTCGTAGCCGGCCGTCTCCATGCTCGTCGTTGGGTAAGTAGTGGTAAGAGTCGCCTCACCGTCCTCTCTCCATTAGTGAACTCCGTTTTCACCAAAGTGTCGTGGTTCGTCATTGCCACGTCGCACTTCGCCGTCGCTGCTACCCATTCAGAGCCGCCGGCCGTCGTGCCTGTGTGGCTGCTTTCGTGGCCGCCACCTCAGCGCCGTGTGAGCTCCTTTGTGCCATGTCTCTTTTGATGTGTATCACATCCTAACCCTAAACCAGTCAAATCTTGGTCAGCTTAATCCAAGCCGTTCATCTTTATATATTCATTCAGTTTAATTTGAGCCACTCATCCTTTGTTTCCAGTTCAATCCTAGCCGCCCAAATCCTTGTGATCCTGTGAACCAATCGGAGCTGATGTCTTAAACATCCTTTTCGAGTTAAAAATTAATTAAAAATTGCGTAATAAATCATCTTAATTTCAGAATTCATTTAAATGGTCCAAAACTTCTAAAATTCATATTTAATTCATACGAACTCCAAATTGGGCCATTCAAATTGCAAAATTTATATAAAATTAAGCTCTATATGTTTGTTTACTTTTTATGTACTGTTATTTGGTTTTTATTTGGTTGTTTTCCTCGTTTTGCGTGCCAGCGTGTAGATTCCGCAGTTTCCGAGTTTGCGCTCGCGAGGAAAGAGCCCGAAGTTTGCTTGAAGACGCAAGGCAAGTCACACTTCCCTTGAAGCATATTGATCCTATTTTTATAAATGTTTTACGTTTTCAAATAAAATTGCATTGCTTTGCTAATTACATGGAATGATGGATTACCTATCTGCTTGTTTGTGTCTTATTTACTTGTTATCCGTCCTTTGTTAACCTTGGGTGTTATTTGACTAGCTTTAGTCACGATGTTGATTCTAGCTAGAATTATATGCTTAGCCATGCTTAAATACCACTAGCTCACTAAATGGGATAATTACACTATTTATTCTAATCTACGATGAGCTACAAGCTCGATACACTGACCATGTCTTATTGGTCATAATTATCTCAACTAAAATATGACTTAATGGTGGGCTGTGGGTGCATGGTTTTGATGGTCGCACCCATGGTAATTAAGGACCGGTTCATGGGAAACCACGGAAGACATACCGTGCAAACCACAAGCAAGAATGGGCAACTGCTTGACTCGTAGCATAGCTTTCCTCGGCCGACATACCCTAGTGAGGGTGGGCGTGATGGAGTTGGGTCGGCCCCGTTTTACGGGTTGATCGGCTGCCGGATTCACCGTGGCACGAGAGGGCTGCCCGCCGCCTGCGGGAGTGGGGGCGAAACCTTGGTGTGGTATCGCTTGGTTAGAGGGAGTTATGCGAAAGGTCTTGTCACGATTTCCCCCTTTGCGGTATCATGGTGGTACTTCGGGCATGGTAACATGTGTGGAATCGTGTCTTGTGGGTAAAGTTGCGCACCTCGATCGAGTAAAACTATTCGAATAGCCGTGCCCGCGGTTACGGGCGATTGATCGATTCACTATGATTAGTCCCATTCCGAATAATTTGATTTAATGGAACCGATTTAGTTCGGGTGGAATGGTTGGGCCTTTTCAACGTGGGGATAACGTTGTTCAGTGGAAGATTAATATTGCCTTAATTACTCAACTGTTTTACTATTTTTAAACATTAAATGTTTGTAAACCGCATTTATGCAAAATAGCCCAAGCCACTCTTGTCTCCCCTTGCACGTCTGCATTTCTCAGTATGGCTTGTTGAGTACGGTGGTTGTACTCAGTCTTGCGATTTTTCCCCCTTTAAGAAGTGTAGTGCTTCTAAATTGAAGATGGAGTTAGAAGACCAAGGCTCAGACCCCAGTTGAGTTTGCCTGTGGAGTGGAGCTGAAGCCCCGCTAGTGTCGTCTTTCTTTTCGCTGCCGGTTCGGGTGTGAGGACTAAGTGCCTCTTCAGTAAGTATTTTTATTTTTACACTTTGTTTTTATGTTTAGATCGTGTATTAATTTGTCATTTTATGTACCACGGTTGATTCTGGACGGGGAGTTAATACATAAAATAGTCGGAAATTTGGCTAAATTTCCGGGCGTGACATGGGCCCTCCCCATGGATGTGGTGCTTCCCTTCTCCATCCTTGGGACGACCAGTTCTTGCTGCCATGAGCAACAGTGTCCTTAGTCTCCGGTGAGTAGTGGCACCAATAGTGGCCTCAGCATGGGTGGTGGTGGCCTTCATCTCTGATGGGATGAGGCGATAGAGTCATGAATTGATTTGTGATTTAATTTTTGTGATGAATATCCTTGGATGATTTGATTCATTGTAATTGGATTTGTGATTTTGTTATTTATTTTTTTATGAAATCATTTCTTCGAGCATCGACTCGATTTGAGCCGATGTATCAAACCACTTTTTTTATTTTTGGGACCTCAAAGGTGTCGGATCCAAAACCGACACCTTTGATTTATGTCATCAATGCAGCCTACTAGTGTAGGTTGTTAAAACCAACATCTATGCGGGGTTTCCAATCGACACCTGTTTAATTTTCTATAGCAGTGATCATATGGTCAGCAATGGCAGCACGTGGATCAGCAGTAGGAAGGATGAGAGCACATTAGATGACTGTGATGACAATGACAACTACGCTACGGGAATGGTAGTAGTGACGAGCACGGTGGCGGCGATTGTGACTACGCCACCGGCGCGCCATCCCGCCCGCCTGCTGCCGCCGCCGATCGTGCTGCGGCAGCCGACCGAGGCACGTGCGCAGCGACAGACTCATGAGGTGGAGACCCACGTCGCCGCCGACCGCAGCCGAAGGAGGTCGAGACTGCGTCGCCGTGGGCCCCGCTAGAGCTTGAGGCTGCTAGGGCAGCCGGCAAGGGCCGGACCACGGCGCCGCCCGCTGCCACCGCTGCTTGCCGCCTGGTCGTGCGCATTGCTAGCCGTGGCCACCGAGGCACGTGCGTGCGTCAAGGGCTCGTCGAGGAGAGGAAGCCGGCATGCGCACGTCGCGCCGACGGCCGACGTCGAGGAAGCCCTAGACAGGCGGTGCCTGCTGCTCCTCCTCTACGCGCATAAGGTGCCGCCACGCCGGTGAGGGAGTCGGCTTGGACCCGTGTCGAGAAGAGGGAGGAAAACCCTGCGCTTGCCGGCTGCCGCCGCGGATGCCACGCGACGGCCTCGATCGAGAGCCCTTCGCTTCCGCAGTCACATTGCACACGCGCGCGACGCCGACGCCGGCCGACACCGACGCGAATGAGGCGGAGGCGGACAAGCGCGGTTTGGACGAGGCATACGTCGTGTCGCTGCCGACCCTTTGCCGTTGGAGAGCCTAGTTACGTGAGTCGTCAAACGCGCTCGCGAGTCGCGATGCTTCGGCTTTGGTGCTTCGCCATCGAACCCGTCGCCGGATGCTTCGCTACGGCCTAGCCGAGCTACTGGGGGTGGAGGAGCCGAGCGGTGGCCTGGGGTCGCTGGGCCTTGGGCCCTCCCCTGCTTTTTGCGTATTCCTTTTGCAGATTATCCAGATCTGGGCCCTGTTTGGATAATTAGCCCTTGGGTTAATTTGAGGGCTAATTTTTAGCTCTCAAATTAGCCCTATAAAAATTAGCCCCTTGAGTAGTTTGGATCCGGGGCTAATTTGAGGACTAATTTGTCTTTAATTTAGGGTATTATTACCCTATTACATTGAACAAATGTACATGACTTGTGACATAAATATCTAAAGTTAAATATATGAATAAATGTGTCTTTTCAGCAAATCCATAGACATCATGGATATATTAGGAGCAAATTAGCCCAAATAAGTCATCCTTGAAGGGGCTAATTTTTTGGGGTGGGCTAATTCACTTTAGCTCCAAATTAGCCTCTGTTTGGATTCTTAAGGGCTAATTGAGGCTAAAAAAGAGGAAGAGCTAAAAATTAGCACAGGGGATCCAAACAAGGCCCTGGTACATAACGTGTGAACCGACAGAGAGAATCATAATTCGTGAGCCGACAGGAATGATGCAATCTCTAACGGTTGTTGAGCTGTTACAGACAACTCTCACGGGTCAAGGAACCGTCACAATTACCCCTTTTCAACCGTAAGTGATGCTGGTAGTGCAGCCCACCTCCCATTTAACGAAATTCACTGAAATTAGTTATCCGAGACAGAAATTCTCTTACTCTTCAAACATGAATATATTTTGGTTGAAACATTACACAAAGATTGACTGGACCTTACAAAGAATATCCCCAAAACAAATTGATTACACTATTCAACTTTGAATTAGTGGAAATTAAACACTCCATTTCCTCGTATTATTCTGACATAATTAGAAGATAAAAAGCTCCACGCGTTAATTAATCTTGAAAATTATTCAAGCTTATGGACATATATAATGCTTGCGTCGGCGACGATCCAACGACGGCGTACGGTCGCCATCTCGATCGGCCGGTGATATGATATGAAGGCGTTAATTGGGCGCTGGCCTAGCATGTGGTGATGCACATGCAGCGACGGAGAAGCCCTGCAGTCGCCGCCCACGAAACCCTCCGCCTTGCAGAGGTGGTCGCAGTTGGCTTCTATCATGCACATCCCGGTGAACTTGCTGCTTGCCGTCCAGCACTCCCTCGCCTGCGCTGCCGGCGCCATCTCTGATCGATACCGATCATCACAAAAAAACAACACCACACATCAACAAATTAATAAGCTGATTTTCCAAAGATTTTATATTTCATCTCGCAGTGTTTCTCCGTTACCGAAAACTAGCCCAACGCCTATACTTTACTACAGATAAAAAAGTATTATAATGTTGTCTGAAGTAAATAAAACTATATATTTTCATGAAATGTGTTTACCATTCTTTTGTTGATGTCAGAAATATTCACATATATGTAGCTAACCATTTATATTTAATTATTTTTATATTGATAAGCTAATTGTGGCACGTAAACTGCCACAACCATCACTGCGTTTTTTTAAGACTATAGAAGAAATGGTAATTAAACACCGACCATACGTACGACAGATGATGAGAAAAAATCATGCTTACCTGAACATGTAATTAATAAATAGCCATTACATCACATCACAGCTCTACTCGAAGGCACAATTGTATATTAATTGCCTCCTACTGTACCTGTGGCGACAACAAGCAGGAGGAGGACAGCAATGGCCGGCAAGAACTTGCGTGATGACTCCATTTTGTGTGTGTGTGTGTGTGTGTTGAACTGTTGATTCTTGTCTGGAGTTTTTGTGTTGAACTGTTGATTGAACCTGGATGCAGAATTGTCGCTTATATATGTAGACAGGCTGCGTCATGCGAGAGATAATGATCGTAGGAATTTTTCCAACTCTAAATATATATAACTGGCTAATATTAGTCGATTGCTACTATTGGTCTGTAATATGACACGCTAGATAAAGATTATTGCTCCCTAAAAATCGCAGCCATTTGCTAATTAATTACCATAATAAACAAAAAGAAACTCCACGCAATCGGCCTGGTTAGTTGGAATTATTTTCTTGATAATGCTGCTTGTAATTGTTTGTATTCTCCACTATATTTTAAGAGAAATTTTACTATATTTACGAGATAGGTAGGGGTAATGAGAGGTGGAACACAACATGGACTGTTGATTAAGAGAAAGGTAAGATACATACTAAAATTATCATAAGTAAATAATTAACTGGTAAAATGTGGACATTTTCTGATAAAATGTGGACATTTTCTCTTAAGTGATCATACCTAGCTAAATCTAATCGGTACATAGTAAACCACATAAATCTTCTCAACCAGTGATTTGTTCGATCTATTGGCTGCACAAGAGAAATGAAGATAAGATTTTTTCTCCCCACCCCCACCCTGCAGTTTGAACAAGTGCATTAGATGAATGATGTTAAAAAGGAGTCAAAGGGAGAAGCACGAGCATGGTGAGAGGAGAGCTTGAAGGAGCAAAGATAGTTGGCACCTACACATAAGCACATAGTTATGATTTGTTATGTTGATTTACATAGTTAATTCTTTATTTACATAGATCACAAACTCTTCATATTACTACGAATAAGAGACATGCAAATCAGGACCGACTTTCTTCTTCTCGCTCTGTGAACAAGCTGCACTTCGAAAGAGACATGGTTGAAGGGGAACGTACTATGATATGGAAACTGACTATATTTTTTGCTGCTGATGAGGAAGTTGCCTAAAATGTAGGTTGATAAAACGGAATGTAATCAAGAGTAGCACACATGCAAAAATCAAATATATTGCATGGGGATATATGCCCAATAAACAGACCTACATCAGTAAGCTAATTGCATTATTCCACTAATTCATTGGCTTAATAATTTTTTTTGACATGAATTGGCTTAATAATTAAACATCCATATGAACACGTGCTATGTGCATATGTGATCTATTAAATCATGTGTGCATATGCAAATATTACACATTGTGTCATGGCCTTGCCCTATCAGTGCTCTCCGTCGCCGCATATTGTTTCCTAGTCCCTGCATCACCGCCGGTGCTGGCGCTGCTACTGCGTGAACTACCAATAGAGATGACTGGAGATGACTGCTAATTGTTCTGAAAAGATGCAAATGTGAAAAAACATGTAATTTTGCGTATGGGGGATAAATTACATATGAACCTAACCATTGGCTTTTTGCTTTTTTACCAAGAAATCATCTTCTTTGGCGGATAAATTGTAAATCTTAAAATAACCATACAAATATTCAAGGATACTTTAAATGATCATGTTCTTAGGGATAAAATTTAAATCTCAAAACTATAAAACAAATAACATAGGATGAATAGAGTAGCAGATGCGGTACCACTGAAAATTAAGATGATACCTATGAGGTGCCTGTATACCTACAACTAATGTCAAATACAATTATGTCCTTGTACTACTCCTCTTAAAATTATATTCTTACCCTTCTTATGAAAGTACATTCATCAATACTTAAATATTTTTTATACGGGTCTTTTATTATATAGCGTTGTATCTTTATCATTTTTGGAAGACAAACACCGTAACACTTCCCAAATTTTAAAGCTTATCGAATTTTAAATATATTTTTTGGAGTGAATAAATCAAGGTGCACGCATGATTTGTCAACAATCATTTCAGACATTTTCATAATTCATGCAAAACAAATTAGAATGATATCAAACCGAAGCAACATAAAACAATTCTTGAGACTTCCAAAACTGGTAAAATCCTGAAAATAACCGTATTGAGTTCCTTAAAATTCAAGACTCGCCAGAAATATGTAAAGTTTTAGCTATATATAATGTTAGCTACCTCAAAAAAATTCCATGAAATCTACTGAATTTTAGCTCTGGTTGTGTCAAGGATGGGGATAATGCAGCGATGAATAACATGTTTCAAACTGATGTCCGAAAGTCTTGGAGAGGCGTTTGAATGACGATTTTGCTGATTGCCGGTGGCGACGGATCTTGCTACAGGGCAGTCGCCGGAGATCGCTGGAGTAGGCCGCGGTGTGATCTGTTGCTTAGCCGGCAGTATCGTCAGGTGCTGCTCTTTCTTCAACATCAAGAAGGATTGCTTCCTGGGATTTGCGGGGTCTGTTTCTTCGGGGGCTGCTGGCTGTCTCGCCTGATTCTACCTCAAGCACTGTTCTTCCTCAGGCACTTGGCAGAAAAACTGGCGCTATTCATTTTCCGGCAACAGGCTGGAATTCTTCTCGGGAGCTCTGGAATCATTTTCTTGTCGCGGGAGGTCGTGTGAGGGAGCCCAGATGTCGGTGTTCGCCGGAGGAGTTTAGGATTGAGCTGGCGTCACTAGTACAGAAAATCTAGTATGTGTCGGTTCGGAACCTCCAATAGGTACTGGTTTCAGACCCGACACTTATTGGTCGGCACCAATGACTTTGGTCATTGGTGTTGATCTTCAACGGCACCTATTAGGAAATAGGTGACGGTTCTTATTGAGAACCGCACCTATTAGGTCTAATAGGTGTTGGTTCTTAATAGAACCGACACCTATAATACCTAATAGGTGTCGGCCAAAATATTGGAACCGGCACCTATTAGGCATTATAGGTACCGGTTCCTATTGAGAACCGGCACCTATAACCCTAAAAACACAAAAAAAATAATATTTAGCATTAATATGTTTTCCCCTACATATATTTGCCATTCCACAGATTCTGCCACTACGAAAGGAAGAGGTAGATTGACCAAATTTTGGTTTATTGATTTACAACAACACTTAGTTTTGGTCAGACTATTGGATACACTTAACTTCTTCCAAATTCAATACTTCAGGATAAAAGTATATCATGTCAACAAGGTGGTAAGAAGTGAAACTAAAGTGTTGTGTATATTCAATTACTTGTGCAAACTAAGCACAATTTGTCAGCTATTCCTAGTGCATGATGGCAACTTAAAAGGCGGGCTCAGTAGACAAACAAAGATAAGAAAACACTAAATTAGCAATGCATCTAACAATGGGCTTATGAACCTCAGGTTATGTACAATGCACCTCCTAGTCGGAGCTCATTTTACCTCAATAATTTTTGGATCAAGCAATCTTAAACACAATCTGATTACTTATAAGTGCTAAGCATTGTCGACTAAATGATTTAGTTTGGAGTTCCAAATGAACATTTGGTAGGCACAGCACATGTACATACACGATTGATCTATTCCCTCTTACATAGTTATATGATGTTGTAACCACAATTAACAATACTCTATTGTTGAAAGCAAAAAAAGAAAAAAAGAACAATACTAATTTATGGCTAAAGTATTCTCTCACATCGATGGCTTGAGAGTAGGATAGTAAATTTTCGCTGCTTTACCAAAACTGGAAGAAAGAACATACAACATCAAATTCCTTATTGATGAAGCAATTACCAGAAACTTTGAATTGCTAATCTTCCATCCGGTGTGGGGTGGCAGCGTGAGCGGTTTTATGACCTGAAATTATACTCAATGTTCCAGCTGTAGTTCAAACTAAACACATAAAAGCAAGTTCAAGATACTCCACAAGCTAAGTGACAGTTTAGTATTTTACTGGAGACTTTCACTTACAATAGGACGATCCTAGTCCCACTAGAACTCTAGTAAGGGCCTTCTCTGCAATAAATAAAAAGATACAAATCGTGAATGCAAGCAATTGAGTAACTAAGATATGATGAAGAACTAACTCACATCGCAAGAAGGGAACATCATTTGTCGAAGGACTCCGCTATGGTCGAAGCAAAACTCATTTTGGGTACAATCTCGGCAGGCTCAACTTCATTGACGCAGGAGGCTGGTGGGTGAGCTGTTATTTATGTTCCAAATTCATCTACAAACAAAGGCCGACTCCCGCGATCCACACTTACCCAATTTAGGGTTTCCTTATACCCGGTTTAGGGTTTCCACCTTATTTAAGTTCTTGTAAGCCGCCGCATGGGATATGTTGATTCAGTTGTAAATCCCAGGCGTTTGTAACCTCACCAAGATATAGTGAAGATTGTTGCTGGCTGGCGCCCGTGGTTTTTCCCTCTCGTGTTGAGAGGGTTTTCCACGTTAAATCTCGTGTCTTCTTTGCGGTTTGATCTTGTTTACTTCTTGTTTTGCCGTCATCATCTCTAACATGAGCATCCGGTTGGAAAGGAATTGGGCTTTACAACTGAAGAAAATTTCCAAGCATAGTATCATCTCTGTTATATTACTGTTCACCCAACTAAAGGTGTGCAATATATAGATTCCATTCACCTCTATATAATGTGAGCATACATGTGCATGAGATATATCCCATCTAGAAGGTTAGTGTAATGAATTTATTGGCTAGAATTAATCAAATGGAATAAGGGCCAACAGGCCAGGGATTATCATCTTATTATTTGGAAACCATCCCCATCACACATCTAACCTCTCCCATACCTGCTTCTGTCCAATTACCTACTCCCCGATCATATGAATGTGTTCTTTTTATATAAAAAGCTGATTTATCAGTAGCAACAACGCAAACAGGACCCAAATCTCTACTCTATCTGTCTAGGATGCTACATGCATATATAAAATGACACACCTTGGACAGCGGCGGCGGTGGAGAACGGTCGAGGGGCCGGCGATGTAGATCTTGGGGTGTCACCGGCGGTGGCCGCCTCGGAGCCCTAGGTGAGGGTGGTGGGCGATGAGGTAGAAGGCGGAGTGAGGAGGGCATGGCTTGGATCCGAGTGGAGGACGTCCACGGCGCTGACGAGCGGGGGCTTGAGGTCGACGACAGTGGAGGATGTCGTCGGTAGTGGCTCTGGCGGGCGATGGGCCAGAGAGTGACGGTGGGCGAGCGGTGGCGCCCACCTCCATGGCGCTAGCCCCCACCTCCACACCGGCCTCTAGCAACCTCCACCTCCACGCCGGCTGCTAGATGCGGGGAGGCGGCGACACCGGATGCGGAGAAGCGAGGTCGCCGTCGGGTCCCTCTCCACACCGATGTTGCCGTCGGATCCCTCTCCACCGCCGCATCCGGTGGCACGCGAGGTCCAAGCGGTCGGATGTGGGGAGGCGTTGGCGCCGATGCGGGATGGGGTGGCGGAGGAAGGAGAGGACAACGGCGCGGCGTCGGATGCGGGGAGGCGGCGGTGCCGGATGAGGACGCGGCGGCGCCGATGCGGGGATGGGGCGGCGGAGGAGAGAGGACGACGGGCGCGGCGCCGGATGCGGGAGGCGGCGATGGGGAGGAGGATGGGTGCGGCGATGAGGGCGAGAGAGAGAGAGAGATGGGGATCGCACCTAATGGATGAAACTATCCGAGGCTCGGCTCGGCTCGATTGATGTGGACTGGCCGGTCTTTTCTATAGGTGCCATTTTTTAAAAAATGGTACAAATAGTGTTGGTACGGTTTTCCTCTTGAGCCGACATCTATTCGGGAAGAATAGATGCCGGTTCATAATAAAAACTGGCACTTATACAATAAGTATCGGTTTTTCTCTACACCCAACACCTATTCGGGATAATAGGTGCCAGATTTATTTGAACCGACACCATTTGGGGCGATACCTATATGCTTTTTTGTACTAGTGCGCCCGTCTGGCAAGGGGTCTTTTTCTTGTTTCATGTTCGACTACGACGTTCGTCCTACTGAAGTGAGCTTGTTCTTCGGGAAGATTTCTGGGCGAAGGCGGCGCTGTTTCTTGTTTGGCAATTGAGGGATTTTCTTTTCCGATCCTGTCTCGGTGACCAGATGAGTAATGCCACATCAAGTTGTCTTTTCAAGAGCAGCGGCGTTTGGGTGGGGCTGCTGTGGACTTCGGGCGGCATGGTCCTTCGACACTTACGTTTCTTTGGCAACTTCCTCCGACGGGGAACAGTTCTAGCAAGATCGGGGTTGATGGTGAATCTATATCTCCACCTTGCGCTCGTCAGAAAGTAATACTAAGTTACATTTCTCAATTTTTTTATCTTCGGAAAGGATGGAGGAAGACGACGATGGATGGATATTTATTGGGGACCATGGGGCACAACTTTTGCCGGACCTGCGGCGGACCTTCGTCCTTTAGGTGTAAAATCTAAATTCTGGGCGTTGAGGGATGACGATGAATCCGACGATGAAGTCGTTTCTCAATCACCGTTATCGCCGGAATTGGTTCGACATGCTTCCGTGCATGGCTTCTCAAAGGAGCAACTTTTTGAGGTGGAGATTGTGTTGTGAGATTCGTCGATTAGACGACGAGTAGAACAATACAAAACTCCGGCCTCGGCAGATTCGAAGGTAAATCTTGTATGTAATATAATGAGTGCTTTGATAGACTTCTGTCAGATTCCGATGAAACCTTGGTCGGGGAGTTTACCACAACCGAGGAAATCGCCAGCATTGACGTTGGGGGATTGCTTGCTAAGATCAAAAGGAGATTGATGGCAGTGTACTTGGGTTACATCGCCGAGGCCTTGCAATCCTCACCACCATCCACGACCAATCGGCCCACCAAGACACAACTTGCACAGCCCGTTTTTGCATAGCCGGGATAAGGACTCTTCAATTTCTTCAAGCGGAATCGGGCTCAAACAAGGAAGGGATCGGCGGGTTTGGCAGCACCAAGGGGTATCGTGCGCACGAGAGGACTTCCGGATGTAGGCAACGGCGTGCGGCCAAGCGGCCCCACATTTTTGCCAATTGTGATATTCACATGTTAAACCAAAGAACCCTAGCCTCCATTCCTGTTGCGCCATCCTATTCTCAGATCGTGAAGTTGCCGCCCTCATCTCTTCCTGCCCGACCCTGTATGTGCACCGTCTTTTTCCCTTCTTCCAGGGGGCACGCTGGCTGTCTTCTTCTTGTGCGCAAGCGGTTCCCTTCCCAGATTGGACACGCAGCCTATGCACTGGGTGACAAGGGGAGCGGTGGCTTGGGTCCGGATGGTGGCGGTGGCAACAAGGTGCATGTCATCTTGGTGCAGCAGGGGGCTTGGGAGGTGGCGGCATGGCTTCTGCTAGTGATAATGGAAGGAATTTAGGTGGTGGTCATGGAGGGGGCAGAATTGAGGGAAGCTCTGACACGCGGGGAGGACACCATGTTTACCCCCAGCTGGCCGGCAATCACAGCGATGCTCTCCCTCGGTTTAATCCCAATTTAGATGTCCATCCTCCAAGCTTCGAAGCCGGTTGGGATTATGAGAGGGGACGATGAGGAAGGTATGGTGACAACGGGCCTCGTGGATGGAATGGCGGATACCGACATAATCGTGGATTTCACAGGCAGTGGATTCCCTCCCATGGTCATGGGTTGCATCACATGTCGCGGCAAATAGGCAGCAATCTCGGCAGGATCATTTGGAACTGCAACAGGGGCCGGTGGAGGTTTTAGAGCAGCACCCAAACAATAATATTGAGCATGAGAAAGCTGCATTGAAAGGCTCTTCAGGTTCGAACAAGGCTCTCTCAAGTCAAATAGTTTGCAACAATCATAAAATTTTCGTGGCTCATCTTGGCGGTGGACTAGGGGAGAAGAAGGTGAAAACTCGATGAATGAAACTCAAGAAGATGGGGCAATGGGGCTGAGCCAAAAACAATGACCACCAAAATGTGCGGACGTTGTGGTGTGAAAGACCATCTTATGCTTGAGGCATGGCAACGTTGTTTTGTAATATTTGCACAAGCATTGACCATGCCATGAGTCGGTGTTAGATCCCTAAGCAACTGAAGCTAGTAGCTCAATTGGTTGTCCAAGGAACAGATGGACTTGCTAGTTTTCACATTCCACATCTGCCAATTCAGCCAACAAAGAGAGACTCTAAAATGGCTTTAATTTCTACATCTGGTAAAGATTTGTCAAAAGAGGAGGTAACAACTTATTTACGTATTTTGGTTTCTGATTCTTTTGCTTGGGATGTGAAATGGCATAGTGCTTCTGAGTTTAAGGTGCTTTTTCCTTCAAGAAGTGACCTTACAAAGATGACAATGTTTAATGCTGAAATGAAAGAAGGGGTAACTCTTAAGTTTAAGAAATTTAAAGATGATGAGGAATATTTTGGCCATGCTTTACCAGTTGTTTGGTTGAGAGTGTTGAACCTTCCTAGTGTTTTAAGAGAGTATTCAGTGTTGTGGGCGATAGGAACTCTGTTTGGGGTTACTCAAGAGGTTGATATGGTGACTACCAGAGCAAATAGCTTTGGTTGGTTTGCAGTGGTAGTTTTGGAGCCTAAGGCAATACCGACAAAGTTAGATGTTGTTATTGGTAACATATATTTTCAGCTCACTTTTGAGGTTGAACCTTACCTTCCAAATATCGGTCTCTAGAGTATTTGGGAAGATAATGGGAATAATGATAAAGGTAATGGATCTTCTAGAGACACTATTATGAAGGATCAGGGGTATGGCAGTTCAGACACAAGTGCAGGAGTAGACAAAAAAAATTAATAAGCTCAGAAAAGAAGGTAACAGTTCAGAAGCTCAAATGGATATAGATTTTGAGAATGATGATTTATTAGGAGACGATAATATTCTGAGGGATGCAACTCATGAATCGGTGGAGGCTAAGAAGTTGCAGTCACTTGTGCAGCAAGATGTCATAAGGAAAGAGGCAAGACCTATAGGGGAGGTTTACAAAAACCACAACAAAAGAATCAGTCCTTAGTGGAGTCTCTTGAGTTTGAGGAAGAACCTACAGGGACAACACAGGCTAATGGGGCAGCGCAGGGTCTATTTGCTCCTGCGGATCAGCACCTTGGAGCTTTTCTTGATGCCATGGTTGATGCTGGTGTTTCTGCTGATGGTGGATCAAGAGAGGTGAGGGGAAGTTTCATGACATTGGCAGCCTTGTCAGATGGAGAGCTTACACCTGTGCGGCGCCGTAAGAGGAATGCGAATGCGACTGATGTACACTCTCTACAGAAGGCAGAAAAGAGGGTTGCTATCAAAAATATTGATGAGTCTTATCAATGTCTTTGGGATGTTATTAAGCATGATTTGATGAGTCTTTTTCAAGAATTCTATTTGGGAAGACTGCCTATTCATAGTTTGAATTTTGGGATAATCACATTGTTGCCTAAGATCACAGATGAAACTAGAATACAGCAGTATAGACCCATTTGTCTCCTAAATGTGTCGTTCAAGATATTTACAAAAGTGTTAGACAATAGAATTTTGAAAGTGGCAGATAAACTTATCAGACCGTCTCAGACAACCTTTATCCCAGGGAGAAATATAATGGAAGGGGTTATAGTTATGCATGAAACATTACATGAGTTGCATAGGAAAAAGAAAGATGGAATTGTGCTGAAATTGGATTTTGAGAAAGCATATGACAACCTTAAGTGGCCTTGTATACAACAAATCCTTAGAATGAAAGGATTTTCATCACGATGGTGTGAATGGATTTCTAAGGTCATGTCTAGAGGAAGTGTTGCTGTAAAGGTTAATGATAATTTAGGACATTATTTTCAAACAAGAAAGGAAGTACGGCAAGGAGATCCGTTATCTTCAATCTTATTTAATATAGTGGTAGATATGTTGGCCATTCTAATCTCACGTGCAAAAGAGGCTGAACAAATACATGGAGTAGTTCCGCATTTGGTTGAATCGGGACTTTCAGTTCTTCAGTATGTGGATGACACTGTCATTTTTATGGATGATGATTTTGAGGAGGCCAAGAATATAAAGCTCTTGTTGTGTGCTTTTGAGCAATTATTGGGACTCAAAATTAATTTCCATAAAAGTGAACTTTTTTGCTATGGGACATCCAATGTTATTCAATCACAATATACTCAACTTTTTGGTTGTAATGTAGGAGCTTTCTCTTTTAAATATTTAGGAATCCCTATGCATCATCGAAAATGGCGAATAATGATTGGAAACATATGGAAGATCATTTTCAGAAGAGGCTGAATGGTTGGAGGTGTAAGATGCTATCAGTGGGTGAAAGGCTTGTCCTCCTTAATTCAGTCTTAAGTAGTCTTGCTATGTATATGTTATCATTTTTTGAAGTTCCTAGAGGTGTTTTGAAGAAGTTGGATTACTTAAGATCTTGTTTCTTTTGGCAAAGTGATGAACACAAGAAGAAATATAGACTGACAAAATGGGATGTAGTGTGCACATCAAAAGAACAAGGAGGGTTGGGAGTTCAAAATTTAGAGGTTCAAAATAAGTGTCTTTTAAGCAAATGGCTCTTCAAACTCTTAAATGGTGATGGGGTTTGGCAACAACTGCTGAAAAATAAACATATAAGGGACAAATCTTTAACTCAAGTTCAATACATACCAGGGGACTCTCAGTTTTGGGCTGGCCTCATGAAGGTCAAGAGTGAGTTCCTATCCTTGGACAAGTTTGATCTAGGAGATGGATTACAAGTGCGTTTTTGGGAGGATTCGTGGATAACAACACGAACCTTTAGAATGTTTTTCCCGGCATTATATAACATTGTGAGAAAGAAAAGTGCTTCTGTCAGAATAGTACTGTCCACAATGCCTTTAAATGTAGCTTGCAAGAGATCTTTGTTGGGGGCAAATTTACAAGCTTGGTACAATATTGTTGTCATGGTTGTTAATGTTTGCCTTAAAAACAAAAGTGATCCCTTTGTGTGGGGGCCACATCAAAATGGTTTGCTTTTAGTGAATTCGATGTACAAAGCATTAATGGGAAGCCTGTCCCTACCTTGTAATAGTTTAATTTGGAAAGTTAAAATTCCGCTAAAGATTAAAATTTTTATGTGGTACTTATATAAGGGTGTAGTCTTGACCAATGATAATATAGCAAGGTGATAATGGCAGGGTGATAGGAGGTGTTGTTTTTGTTTCACCCATGAATCTACACAACACTTACTTTTTCATTGTCATTATGCTAAATTCGTTTGTAGGATTGTTCATATTGCGTTAAATTTGAAACCTCCAACTAGCATACACAATTTGTTCACATGTTGGTTACAGGGATTAAATAAGAAAACGAAGTTGCAAATCCTTATGGGGGCAAGTGCTATTTGTTGGTCTCTGTGGCTAGCTAGGAATGAAGTTGTATTTGACAATATGAAATCATCTTTCTATTTACAGGTTATTTTCAGAGGAACCTATTGGACAAAACATTGGACTCTACTACAGAAGGAGTAGGATCGTCTGTTCATGAAGACGGGTTGTAGGGCTATTGAATCGGCTGTGATGGAAGTGTTTACTAGTTTTGGCTGGCGGTTTAGTAATAGAATTGTTTTTTAATTGTGCCTGGTGTGTTTCTTTATTGTCTTGCTGGAATTCTAAACTTATAGTATGAGACTGTAATAATGAACAACCATATGGATCAATCGATACAGAAGCTAGGATATTAATATATATATTTTTAAAAAACTAAAATTGTCTATTTGGATTGGTTTCACCTATATATTATCCTGGAATGGAGGTGACATGTGTAGCATATTCTAGTCTGGACATGTGGTGTAGCACATGCTAGGTCTAGCTATTTACTGTATTTTGTTTTTGGAGCGACTAGTGTCAAAATGGAATCCAAATTCTTGTGAAGTATATATACTTACCGAAGGTGGCAAAACACACCTGGCTACATGCATGAAACAATTCCTTGACAGCAAAAAAAAAACAACAACAGTAAAAAAAGAGATGCTATGAACGTGAACCTCCTATTTACTGTGTCAAAACATAATCCCGGCAAAATAGATCAACAAGGAGTTAGAAAAATTAATTTGTTCATTCCTTACCTATCTCCCTTACCTTGAAAATCATCATGAAGGCATAGAGGATGAGAGGAAGCAACAACCTCTCCAACACTTAATTGCAGCAGCTGAGTAACAATCACTTCAGTCGGAGAGAGTGAAAGTTGTTGGGCTGCACATATTGAAATAAATTAGTTCGATTTGTTTCATCTCCTTGGTTACTGGGCTGCAATAAGAAAAGATGGTCTGCGTTGGGCTTAACTATGCTGCTGACTCCGTCACTGGCTAGGGTCACTTGCTGAAATATAAGGTACGTGGTACGTGGGTTGGGCTGAAGGGGTGTTGGACTGTTGGTTCTTTTTGACTTTTTGAAAGTAATCCTGCCGTTTGCGTTGTTATATTAATTAGGTGGTGAAGCGCTCTATGCAGAATTTGCAGATGGATTTGGAAAACACTTACAGATTCTTTCCTCTATAATGACTTATCACATAACTGAGATTTGTGGGTCGTCATAACTAAATCATCTCAAACGGACCTAACAAGAGATCGATAAAAATATAATCACACAGATATGTCATATGTACATAAATATAAAGCCCGTCACGGATGACACATATCTATGATGGGCCCAATTCATGACTCGACAAAGATAACCAATGTTATATTTGTTGAGTCCTAATATAAACCGGTCACCAATATTTATGATCGGTGACGGGCTCGAACTTATGGCCCGATTGAGATAACAATTAGGCTCGTCACCGATGTGTGCTGTTGGTGACGGGCTTGTACTTAGGCTAGACAAAGATAACTGCAATACATGTCACAGCTGCTAGTTTGTTAGCCGTTACAGATATTTATTGCACTCTATAAATACCCCAACCACCTAGTGGAGTGGTTATCCAACTATTCACTGTTTTGGTGGGAGGAGAAAGAGGGCGAATTTTTGTCTCTTTTTTCTCAAAAAATCAGAAAGTGATACACAAAATCAGGAAAATGAAGACGAACATGACATGTTTGTACCTTCTCTGTTGGGCGGTGAAACTATTGATATGGATCACGATTTGCTGCAAGACATGTTACATGACGTTGAGAAACCAGCCTACAACGAGAGAAATTCCATTAAGTTTAGCAGGTTGGTCAGTGACTCGGAGAAGCCTCTATAGCCGGATGCAAGACAAAACACACCAAATTATCAGCTACCTTGGAGCTAATGAAGCTGAAGGCAAGTAGTAGATGGACAAACAAGAGTTTCACACAACTTTTGGGAATTTTGAAGACCATGCTTCGTGATGAGAACACATTACCCGAAACGATATATGAAGCAAAGCAGGTTTTGTGTCCCCTAGGGTTAGAGGTCCATACAATTCACGCTTGTTCAAACGACTGTATACTGTACCACAAACAATATGCGGACTTAGATGCTTGTCCTGTCTGCAAGACTTCTCGATACAAGAGAACGAAAAGTGCTGATGAAGGAAAGAAATCAAAGTGGGGTGGTCCAGCGATGGCTGTGTAGTACCTATCTATCATTAATCGTTTCAAGAGAATATTTGCCAACCCCAAGTAAGCAAAGTTAATACGCTGGCATGCCATAGAGAGAAGTAACGATGGTATGCTAAGACACCCCGCAGATTCGATTCAATGGAGGAATATTGATCGAAAATACCAGAATTCGCAGCCGACCCTAAAAACATGAGAGTATGTTTGTGTATGGATGACATGAATCCTTTCGGAGACATGAGAAGTTCTCATAGCACATGGCCAATTTTAATTGCAAACTATAACCTACCGTCATGGTTGTGCTTCAAAAGAAAATACATTATGCTATGCTTGTTAATCCAAGGACCAAAACAACCCGGCAATGACATTGATGTATTCTTGGAGCCTGTTATCGATGACCTTGAGACTCTCTGGAAAGAATGTATGGAAACTTGGGATGCGTATAGCCAGGAGAACTTCAACCTACGCATTCTATTGTTCTGCACTATTAATGACTATCCATCACTTGGTAATCTTTCTGGACAAACCGTGAAAGGAAAAAAGACATGCTTTGACTGTATGGAACATACATGCTTTGACATGCTTTGACTGTATGAAATATAGTTTACATGGGTCATAGGAGATGGCTCCCTATCCATTCATACAGTTTACATGGGTCATAGGAGATGGCTCCCTATCCAACACACATTTAGAAGAAAAAAGAAATTTTTCAACGGTAAGAAGGAACTTTAGACTGCACCCAAGGATTTGTCCGGATATAAGGTCCACAACATGATCAAGGATCTAACTAATGAGTTTGGCAAGAAAAGTAAACGAAATAAGGCAATGGACAAGGGTATGTGGAAGAAAAATCCATATTTTGGTAACTTCCTTACTGAAAAGATATTGAGATCCGTCATTGCATTGATTTGATGCACGTAGAAAAGAATGTGTGTGAGAGTTTGGTAGGGCCACTGCTGAATATTCACGGGAAGACAATGGACGGATTGAACGCGTGCCTTGATCTACAGGAGATGAATATTCGCAGTGAACTCCTGCCTGTAAGAGATGCAGAGACAGGCAGAGTGTACCTCCCTCCAGCTTGCCACACATTGTCGAAGGATGAGAAGATCGCAATGTTATCATGCCTCAGAGATATCAAAGTTCCATCAAGCTATTCAACAAGGATAAGTAAGTACGTCAAATTCGACGACCTAAAACTGGTTGGAATGAAGTCTCATGATTGTCACATGCTCATCACACAAATCTTGCCAAATGCTATTAGACGCATTCTACCACACAAAGTCCAGCACATGATCCACCGTGTGTGTGCCTTCTTCAATGCAATTGGTTAGAAGGTTATAGATCCTAAAGACCTAGATGGATTGCAGACCAATATTGTCAATACCTTTTGTCACATGGAGATGTTTCTTCCTCTTTGTTTCTTTGATATCATGACACATCTTCCTGTTCATCTCGTCAAGCAAACAAAACTATGTGGCCCAACATTTCTAAGAGAAATGTATCTGCTCGAGCAATACATAGGAGTTCTAAAGTTTTACATGAGAAACAGAGCAAAACCAGAGGGGAGCATCATTGAAGGTTAAACGACCGAGGAGGTTATTGAATTTTGCATTGATTATATGGCCGAGCCCGATCCTATTAGAGTACCAGCATCTCGTCACGAAGGAAGGTTGTCAGGCGCTGGCACAATAGGCAGGAAAAGAATTGTGCCTGATCGATCCTCCTATTAGCAGGCTTATTGCTCCATCATATGGCAGAAGTTGCCCCATACTTTGAGGAGCATTTAGCGAAAATCCAACAGGAGAACTTCGGGCGATCGGACATGTGGATTAACAGAGAACAAAACTCCCAGTTCAACGAATGGTTCAAGAAGCATATTACAATGTCGACAGATGATTCAAATGAGACAGTATGGTTGTTGGCAATGGGACCATGTTGGGAGATAGACACATGGCAAGGATACGATATCAACGGTTATACGTTTTACACCGTACAACAAGACGATAAAAGCATATTGCACAACAACGGAGTCTGTATAGATGTATTCCAGGATCAAGTTGGGTCCAACACATACTACGGCTGCATTGAACAGATCTAAGAGCTAAACTACATGAGATTCAAAGTTCCTTTGTTTCGATGTCGTTGGGTGAATATATGCACTAGTGTCAAAGTCGACAAGGAACATTTCACTTTAATAAATCTATCCAAGGTTGGATACACCGATGAACCATTCGTGCTTGTGAAATAGGTCGAAAAGATATTCTACATAAAAGACCCTACAAACAATAAGATGCACATCGTCAGGGATGGCAAGCGCCGAATTGTCAGTGTTGACAATGTCGTCAATGAAGAAGAATACAATCAAAATCTTCATGTCAGACCTCACATCGACCTTGAAGATGATCCCTAAGAGGATGTGAAATATGCTCGGTCAGATCATATGGAAGGCATAACCTTGTGACCGATGCATTTGTACTTATTCATTTTGCTATTTCTTGTAATGAAGAACTATTTTGTACTAGCAACCCTTTTGTGTAAATTATTTAGCGAATTACATGAAAATAGTAGTTAATTTGGAGAATTATTTAGTGAATTAAATAATTTGTTGAACTTTACTAAATTACTTAGTGAAATAAATAAATTTAGTGATTTATTGAACTTTAGTGAATTATTTAGTGATTTATTGTATTTGTACTAAATTATTTACACTACAGCTCAACAATGCTAAAATAAGAAAGAGCATACACATATAAAAATTAATTAATAAAAATAAGTGGAAAAAATATAACGGTGACAGGCCTTAAGTCAAGCCCATACCGAATGTCATTACCAATCGGGCTTAAATATTAAGCCCGTCACCGATGACCTCATCGATGACGAGTCTTAATTACATACTGATAGATATGAAGTCAATAATAATCGGGCTTAATATTTAAGCCCGTCATGAATGACCTCATTGGTGATGGTCCTTAATTACATACCAATAGAGATGATATCAAATACTAATCGGGCTTAAACTTTAAGCCCGTCACCGATGATTTTACCTCTATCGGGCTTCAAATTATGCCCGTCACAGATAGATTTTTTCCTAGGGTGCCGATTCTAACCTCATCCATGACGGGTATTAGTTTAAGCTTGATTAAGATAATTACATCTTTATCAGGCTTAAATATAAGCCTGTCACAGATGAGCCCGAGCGCCGCCGTCCCCGAGCCCGTGCGCACGCCGTCCCCGAGCCTGAGCGCCGCCGTTCTCCAGGTAACTCCCTCGGCCCTCACGTGCTATTACTTTTTGTATATTCGATGTCTGTCAAAAATTTGGTTCTATATTGGTAGTATATTCGTTATATCCGAAGATTTGGATGTATATTCATTGTGTGCCAAAGATTTGGATGTATAGTGGTTGTATGCCAAAGATTTGGTTGTGTATATCATATGATTAATATGTCGTATTATGTTGATTTGGTTTTTGTATATGCTGGCCGTATAATATTGGGGTTGTTATAGGGCAGTATAAAGTTGTATAATGTTGTGAATGCCGGCCATAATGTTGTATAATGGGACTGTTATATATTGGGGTTGTATATTGTGAATGTTGCAGTGTTGTATATAATGGGACCATTATATATTGGTATGTTTGTATAATGGTTGTATAATGTTGTTATTTATTTACGTATAATGGTGCTATTTTTATATATTTTTGTATAATGGAATTTGAGATGTTTTTATATATTTAGGATTAATGGTGTTGTTTTTATATATTTTTGTGCTGTTATAAAGTATAATGCCTATAAAAGTAAAATCAAAGATTCATTTACTATTTCTCTTCCTTTCAAAAGTAAATTCAAAGATTCATTCTCCTCTCTTTCTCTTCCCTTTCTCCTTCCTTTAAAAATAAATTCAAAGATTCAAAAATAACGTCCTCGGTCACTATCTTTCTCCCTCTCCTCCTCTTACAACAAATTCAAAGATTTATTCAAAAATTTAATCTTCACTCACGATAGTGTCTCAGGTTATTGGCTGAAAACAAAATTCCAAAAATAAATTTTCTTCATTCTCATTCCTTTCTTTCTCTATCTCTTTATTCTCTCTTTATTGAAGAACAATAATTTTTTTCTAACATCTAGTGTTACAAGTTATTGAATTTCTCCCTCCATTTTCTTCTTGATTTAATTATTTTTTAAATTGTGATTTTGTAAACTATTTAGAGGATGTCTCATCACGACAAACCAATGTCAGCGACAATGGTGACAACTAGTGGGTCCACAAGGACACGGGCCCCTAGGAGAGGAAATAAAATTCCAAGGGAGAGGTACACCATAACAGAGCTGGACCTCATAGGAAAGTCGTCCGCACCCAAGAATGTGTGCAAAAAGTTTAGGTCGATATGTGGGATAATAGGGAGGCATACCTTCAGCATCTTGGTTGATAACATCAAGGACATGCCAAACGTTGAGAAGGAAATTGCTTGGCTGAAGTTCAAGAAGAGCTTCGAATATCCTATAACCGACGAGGAGAGGCTAAAGCAGATGGACTTCAAGATGATTGGACACGCTTGGAAGAACTTTAAGTCCAAGCTGGCTAACGCGTACCTCCTCAACCCCAGTGCAGAGAATCCTTTCGGGGACTACCCCTTCATCACGCAAGCCGTGTGGGATGAGTTCTCCGAGAAGAAATCAACCAACGAAGCCCGAGCAAAAAGCGAGGCTTATAGGGCACTCTAGGCCTTAAATGTGCACTCGCACCGGCTTGGCACCAGGGGATATGCCAGGAAGCATGGGCAATGGCAAAAATAGGATGAGGCGGCTGAGGCATCGAACGTGCCACCTCCATTTGCCGATATCCCGCACCCAAGGGCGAGGAGCTGGGCAAGGGAAAGGGTTGTGAAGAACAACGATGGAACAATCACCTTGCCAAATGCCCAAGATCAACAAGTATATGAAAATATTGTTAGTGTCTCACCTTAATATGTTTATTTTCTTTACATAGATCGTACTCTCGATTTATACCAATCTCACTTGTACTGCAGAAAGAGTTGGTTGTCGTGAGATAGACCTCCCAAGAGGCCTGCTCTTCTAGACGCGAGGATGACATCCTCACTCAAGCGTTGGGCACCAATGAACATCGTCAATGAACTAGGGGCGTTGGTGCTACCGTCCCCTAGAAATATGGATTTCCATAATATGCGGGGCAGTACAAGAAGCGGGTCCTCTCGAAGGCAGAGAAAGATGCACGTCTTGCTGAGAGGATCCGAGAGCAGGTTAGAGCTGAGCTAAGCTCTAAATTACAGGAGAAGCTAGAAGCGGCAGAGGCACGGATCGGGAACGGATCCGACAAGAGCGGCGACCGCCGCGCCCACCGCCTCTACGCGCACCAAGGCAGGTCCAACGAAGGCGAAGCGATTGCGCGTCAAGCGAGGCGGCGAAAATCCACAACCAGGTCCAGCCACCGTCAATCATATAACGGTAAAACTCTCGACTATCTTAACAAATCCTTATAATATAATATTCTAAAAATATGGATCAAAAATATGGATCAATATATCGCAAGAACTTACTTACTGCATCATAACAGTTAGGGTGATGTCGACCTTCATGGTTACGGTGTCCGAGGGACTTGCCTTTAAGCCGACGCAAGATACAAGAGTGCATGGGGCGCAACTAATGGCCGGCCAAGCAAAGGTGCAAGTTGACACGATGAGTACTGAATGGTCCATTATCCACTGCAGCATCCACCAAACAATGAGATTCAAACACTAGGAGCTGCATGTGGAACTTTTATCCAATGTCCCAAGGAGCTCATTGATATCAAGTTGACTCCGAGGTAAGCCACGCACCAAGCACTCGGCCGCCGCCCCAACCAAGACTGCTCCTTCAGCCTCCGGCTCTCGCTGCTCCACAAGTTGACATGGAGGTCGATAGCACGACCATTGTCACACCCTGAGTTTTGCCCTAAATTATTTAAATAATTTACCCTGAAATAATCAGAATTTTTGGAATTAATCTGGAGCCAACCAGTAATTTTAAAATGCAACCAATAAATGGAAACGGCATGGTAGGATTTTTCTTGAATTCTGCATGTCAAAATGCACTAACGAGATTTTTACTCTGGAATTTTTAGAGCACTCTAAGTATTTTTAATCAATTAAATAAGAAATCGAAAATTTAATTAAGCCCCAAAATCCTTTTCTCCTTTTCTTTTTTCTTCCGTACCGCCGTACGGTTTTCCCGCTCCCCCTTCCGTCTTGGGCCATCGGCCCGCTCTTCCTCGACCGAGCCGCTCCCCTTCGCGCGCCGTTCCTTCGGTCGTGGGCGAAGCCCACGGCGCTTGGCCGCGCCGCAAGTCCGCGAGCGATCCCTTCGCTCGCGGGCCACCGGCAGTGGGCCCCGCTGTCGGGTCTCGTCCCCACGCTCGGTCGGCCCGGCGCCGCCTCGCCATGTGCGCGCCGCTCACGCTCCGCTCCCGTGAGCACGTGCTACGTCGGACCCATGCGGGCCGATCTCGCCATGCCACATCCATCCCCGCCTATAGCGTTCTAAGGAAACCCTATCTGCCCGGATTTCGCTGCCGCCATTTCTCTCTCTCTTCGAGTCCGTAACCAACGGCGATGAATCCGCGCCTATCCCGTGCACCTTCCGATCTCTTTGCGCCTCTATAAAGTCCCCTCACCACCGCCGCGTGTTTCCCCTTTGTCTCTCTCGTGCGTTAGCCCTAAAAACCGTCACCGCCATCATCGTCTTCTTCAACTCCGGTGAGTGCGCCGCCGCTTCCTTTCTCCCCGGTTTTGCCGTGACGTCTCTCGAGCCATTGCCCCAAATCGCACCACCCTCCGCCGTCGTTTCCTCGTGCCCATGCAGCGCCTCCGTCGCCGTTGCCTATGCCGCCGAGATCGGCTGATCACGCGCGCTGCCATGGCCGGCGGGCGAGCCTGCCGCCGCCGCGAACCCTAACCCTAGCGCTGCCCGTCTGAGCCGTCCGATCGGTCGTGAATCGGGTGGATCCGAACCGTCCGATCTCGCCTAAAGCCGTCGCCGTCCCGATCCAATCGCCGCGCTGTGATGGCTGCCGCGTGTCCGCCCCATCGGCCACCGCCGAACCCTAATTCCTACCCAAGCGATTCGCACCGCCCGATCCTTGGATCGGGCGGATCTGGGACCGTTCGCTTCCCGCGCAGCCGTCGCCATCCGATCGCGCCACTCCCGCGGATGCGTGCCGCATGTCCCCGCGCTCGCCGCCGCCGCCGTGGACTTGGTCCACCGTGGACCGAGCGCCCGCGCCGGTTGCGTCAGCCGCTTGCGCCAGCTGACGTCAGCCCTACCCACCTGCGCCATGCTTGCGTCACCCCGGGCTTAATTGCGCAATAAATGGTTTTAACCTTTTCTTTTTAGTATAAAAATCACAATTAAACTTCTAAAATCCATATCTTTTGAATCCGAGCTCCGTTTAGCCCATTCAAATTTCATTAAATCAGAAAAATGTCAAGAATCCATTAAAAATACTTTTCAGTACTGTTTCAGTAGACCTTTTAGGGTGTATGTTGAGTGCTTTGTTTGTCGTGTAGATCCAGAGTTTTCCACGAGCCCGTTCTCTTCAAGTAGTCGCCGAGGTTCCTCGCCTCGAACAAGGCAGGTCATACCTTACATTGATCATATTGTACCTATTTTATGTAAATACCTCTTTTCTCTCAAATACTGCATATGTTTTAGAATGTCATTTCATGGGATGATTATACCTATTGTACTCAACCATAGGATTGTTTACCTTATACCATTGATAACTTGGGGTTCAATGTGACTAGATGATAGCTTAAGGTTTGCTTAGTTATGCTTAGCTCAACTAGCTCACTTAAGAGGATCACACTAACCAAGTATGTTACTAGAGGTTAACTCTCAGATGAGGTTAAGATGTGACTCTATTTCTAATAATATTGAATTATGAAAAGGGTGGGTCGTGAGCACATGGTTGGACTTATGTTAGCATGCTCATGACAATTAAGGACCGGTTCTTGGGAAACCCTGGAAGAAGTACTGTGCATACCACAAGCCAGCATGGGTAATGGCTGGGTCTGTAGCGTAGCTGTCTCTAGCCGACGTATCCTAGAGAGGGTGGGCATGATGGAGTTGGGTCGGCCCCGGTTTTAAGGGTTGATCAGCTTCCGGATTCACCGCGGCACTAGAGGGGCTGTCCATTGCCCGATGGGAGTGGGGGCGAAACCTTGGTGTGGTACGATTGGTTAGAGGGGTTATGTGAAGGACCACGTCCAGTTCCTTTCCGGGTACCGTGGTGGTGCACCGGCGCACGGTAACGTGTTGTGGGATTATGTCTTGTGGGTACAGTTGTACACCTCTGATCAGAGTAAAACTATTCGAATAGTCGTGCCCACGGTTACGGGCGATCGACCGATTCACCTTGATTAGTTTCACTTATTTACTTTAATGAAATGTTGGAATGTGACTAGTGCAGGTGGATGGATGGGCCTGTGCAATGTGGTTTTAGCGTTGGACAGTGTTTATTTAATACTGCTTAATGATTACTACTATTTTACTGTCTTCAAATATTGTTATTATATTCTGCAAATGCTGTTTATGCAAATTGAGCCTCTTATCCTTTTCCTTGATATTTATCTTGCATCATGTCCCCTTTTCCGGTGTGATTTGTTGAGTACGGTGGTTGTACTCAGCCTTGCTTCTTTTTCCCCTTCAATGCGAGAGATTGAGACCGAGGTCTCCGAGGAGGTGTAGGCTTGTTCGATGTCAAGGGTTAGCTGTGGTGTTGGCGTTTCGCTTCGCTTGAGTCAAGTTTAGCTTAAGTCAGTTTTACCTTCCTTTCCGCTGCATTTGTGTAATTCTTTTATATTGTTTCTAAGACGAGGATTCTGTATTATCAATAACGTCGATTTGTGTACCTCGGGTGATGCCCGGACGAGGGTGTAATGCACAAATTAGGCTGCGAGTAAATTCGGTGTGAATTTACGGCGTGACAAGTTGGTATCAGAGCCTTCCTTTGACTATAGGACAAGCCAACTGGAAACCTTAAGAGCCCTCTAATTCTTTTCATTTGCATATGTTTAAAAAAAGGGGTGTTTTGAAAAGTGGAGTCGGTCTAGGGTTTAGGAATTGCGAAAATGGGGTGTTGGTCGTGGGTTTTGAGCATGTTTTGATTTTCCCACTCCTTTGTTTCTATAGATGGCAGGTTTCCCAGCGACGCACCGTGGAAAAGGGATGACGGGCTTTGTTGCGTAGCTGGCACGTATGGCCCTTGCAATCGGATATGCCGGCACCGGAGTATACAACGGTGGCGCCTCTCGGTGGCGAGTTGCCCTACCGTGTTCGGTAGGAGGTTCACGGGTTTGTGGGAACGTGTCTTCCCAACATGGAGGTCACAGCTTCCGAGGCACGTCGAGATCACGCTTGTCAAGAAGCCGCCTACCGATGTTGGCGGGATGAGGGGCTGCATGATGCCGACACCTTCGCACCTCCTCCTACCGCTACCATCCCCGTCGAGGTAATTCTGCGAGGTCAATGCATTCAAGTCTACAACAGAGGAGAATGACTCTACCTTCGGCCACATGTGCACCGTGATCAAAGGCCTGGACAAGATGCACTCTGACCTACACAAGCAACCAAAGAGCTAAACGACAAGAAGATGCTAAGGATCGTACGATCGGGACGAAGTGGTTCGTCTTAAGAAGGAGGTAGCTGAATTGAAGGGACTCCCGGCACCGCTTGGTGTCGGGATTCGCACTACGCCTCGAAAGACCACCACCGCGCCTATCCGTATCCGGGCGCCTCGGATTCCCACTTTGCCTCCTCCAGCTTCTCCAGCCACTCCAGGTTCCACCCGCTCAGGTTCGGCGCACATTCCAGTTCCTCTGCTGCGGGTTACGCTCTTACCTTTGCTCCGGCTTCGGCGTATCAAGGCGGAGGTGGCAATAACGGTGGATCTCCATCTCCAGTGACTCAAGCTCGAGAGAATTCAGCTGAAGACATGGACTCGAAGAAACTCGAGATTCCTCGGAGGGAAGAGGCAGGATTGGTTGGGCTACAACAACCGATTCGGAAGAGTCAAAGTCCGAGGTGACGCCGGAGGACTCTAGGAGCCGTTCTGAAGAATGGGGATCTTCTGAAGGAAGCAGTTTCGACTCCTCGCCTCGTGGATCGTTCTAGTTGCCCTCCTTAGTTTTATCGTTTAGCTTAGTTTGTCTTCTTGGTAGTTCTTTGTGTGTTAGGCTGCTTGTGTGTGGGATAGCCGCGCCGATATCAAGTGTGATATGATGACCAATTAAGGATGTTTGGTGCTTTTCCTTGTTTTTAGTCAAGATCGAACAATGCATTTGAATTCCAATAATAAAGCTTAGTTTCTAAGTCCATGCTGTTTTCTTCTTTTCTCTCTTCGGTTCGGTCACCTCCTTCAGATGGTGAACACCAGGATCAGCGGAGCGAACAGCAACAATGGGCAGTCAGGTGCCAACAACAACGAGGCTCACGACGCCAATAGCAATGCTCCTCCACCGCCACTCGAGAACCCCACCATTGCTCAAGTGCTTGCCTCGCAGACACAGATGATGGCTGCAATGATGCAATAGATGCAACAAAAACACCAAATAGATGTAACAGTTAGAGATGTTGCAACAAATGCAGGCAAGAACAAAGAGCAGGCAGTAATTAGTTTGCCGCCCTACCACCCCAATCCAAGTTGCCGAGTTCCTTCGTGTCCGACCGCCGACCTTCTCCACACCACTAATCCCATGGAGGCTAATGATTGGTTTCATGCCATAGAGAAGAAGTTAGATCTTCGTAGTGCACGGACCGGGAGAAAGTCTCGTTTGCCACTCATCGGTTGCGGGGTCCCGTCACTTGGTGGGACAACTACTTGGTTACTCGCCCAACCGGAGCAAGCGCTTACATGGGAAGAGTTATGTCGCGGTTTCGGGACCGCACACATTCCTGCGGGAATAGTTGCACACAAAAGCGTGAGTTCCGTTCTCTTGAGCGAGCAGGTAACGTATCGCCATTCGAGTATCCGCATGAGTTCAATCGTCTTGCCCGTTATGCCCCGAAGATGTGCGCACCGATGCGAAAGGCGGGAAAAGTTTTTGGCTGGTTTGGATGATGAACTCACGGACAAGCTAATCTCCGGGAGAGTATGCTAACTTTGAGAAGTCTGGTTGACAAGGCCATTCGACGGGAAGATCAGCGCAACAAGATGATCAAGAAGAGAAAAGTAATCCAGTCCCGACCTCCTCAACGAGGAAATCATCGAGAGCCGCGTTTCATGCCCGGAAGTCGAGTGGACCCATCACCATGATTGTTCGTCGCATCGACCTTATCACCCGGGAATTTCCAACCGGCGTGAGTGGCGTGGTCAACAACAGCGCACTCCAGCCCCACGCCTCCAACGCGCCACCCAGCAACGATCCACCACCACCTCCAAGGAAGGACTGCGGGGAAAGCCGGGAGTCTGTTTCAACCGTGGTGACCGGGCATTTTGCGGACAAGTGTCCAAAGCCAAGGCGCGCTGGGCCAAGGTTCATCCAGGCCCGGGTCAATCACGCGTCCGCCGAGGAAGCACGGACCGCTCTGAAGTTATACTTGGGTATGTTTCCGTAAACTTTACTCCTGCCACAGTATTATTTGATTCTGGCGCTACACATTCATTTATCTCAAAGCAGTTTGTTGGGGCACATGGGTTGTCAGTAGTGGGACTTAAGATACCTATGCGGGTTCAAACCCCTGGAAACCACTTGGATACTACTCAGTATTGTCCCTCAGTGACAATAGAAATCCAAGGATCTATGTTTCTAGCCAACCTCATCCTCTTTCAGTCCAAAGGCATAGATGTCATTCTTGGGATGGACTGATTGTCCAGACATAAGGGAGTAATTGACTGCGCTAGTCGCACCATTACGTTAATCAATACGAAAGGAGCAGGAATTGTCTTTCGTTCTCCCATGCAAGCCAAGACCATAGCAAGTTTGAATCATGTTTCCGCTGGTGGATCGTCCGAAGTGGCGGCAAAGACCCCTATGAAGTTAGAGGATATCCCCATCGTCAGAGAATACCCTGAAGTTTTCCCTGAAGACTTAACTCAGATGCCGCCAGAAAGGGAGATTGAATTCCGGATCGATTTAGTACCCGGGACCGCCCCAATACACAAGAGGCCGTATAGGATGGGAGCCAATGAGTTGGCCGAAGTAAAGAAGCAAGTGGATGAACAGTTGCAAAAAGGGTATATCCGCCCGAGCACGTCGCCTTGGGGTGCTCCGGTGATTTTCGTGGAAAAGAAAGACGGGACCAAGAGAATGTGTGTCGATTATCGCGCACTCAATGAGGTTACTATCAAGAACAAGTATCCCCTACCACGGAGTGATGATTTATTCGATCAACTCAAAGGGGCCAAGGTGTTTTTCCAAGATAGACCTGCGATCAGGCTATCACCAGTTGAGAATTCGGGAAGAGGACATTCCCAAGACCGCTTTCACCACCGGATACGGCTGTATTAGTGTACGGTCATGTCTTTTGGATTGACCAATGCACCGGCCTTCTTTATGAATCTTATGAACAAGGTGTTTATGGAGTTCTTGGATAAATTTGTGGTGGTGTTCATTGATGACATTTTGGTCTACTCTAAAACGAAGGAAGAACATGAGCAACATCTTCGGATAGTGCTGAAGAAGTTGAGGGATCATCAACTCTACGCCAAGTTTAGCAAGTGTGCTTTCTGGTTAAAGGAAGTACAGTTCCTCGGCCACATCGTGAATGCCCAAGGGGTAGCCGTGGATCCAGCAAATGTGGAATCAGTTACCAAGTGGACCCCACCAAAAACGGTCACGCAGATCCGAAGTTTCCTTGGACTTGCGGGTTACTACCGCCGCTTCATTGAGAACTTCTCCAAAATCGCCAAGCCGATGACTCAACTGTTGAAGAAAGATGAGAAATTTAAGTGGTTAGCAAAATGTAACAAGAGTTTTGAAGAGCCTAAGAGGAAGTTGGTGTCTGCACCAGTGTTGATACTGCCAGATCTAGCAAAAGACTTCCAAGTTTATTGTGATGCATCTCGTCAAGGGTTAGCTGTGGTGTTGGCGTTTCGCTTCGCTTGAGTCAAGTTTAGCTTAAGTCAGTTTTACCTTCCTTTCCGCTGCATTTGTGTAACTCTTTTATATTGTTTCTAAGACGAGGATTCTGTATTACCAATAATGTCGATTTGTGTACCTCGGCTGATGCCTGGACGAGGGTGTAATGCACAAATTAGCTGCAGAAATTCTGGTGTGAATTTTTGGGCGTGACAACCATTAATCCCCCACCACTGAAAAAGTCAAGGAAGACGCGTTCCTCTCCTCCACAGATAACTATCGAAAAACCCATGGCAAGGGGAGAGGAAGAGTGAAAGACAAGACACAACCCTCGCATCTAGCTCCAAAGAAGCTAGACATGGGCAAGACCATTCCTCCAGCGTCGTTCCAACTAGGCATGTCGTTGGTTGGAGACAACGCCCTAGGAATGATGGGCAACGCTTGCAAGGAGCTCCACCGCTACTATATGGAGAAATCAAATGCCAGGAGGATGAACAGAGATAATGACATCATAGGCCATTACAGTGGACAACCATTTAATGGGCCAGAAAATTATATTGTCGTAGACTTCAAGGATATGTTTAACCTCTTCAGACTATGAGCGGTGGACACAAGTCTACTTAAGTGCTATTCCTTGTAAGTGTTCTTGCATTTCTCAATTTTGGTAACAACAATCCTTATAACACGCTTATAAGAGCGTTTGTCTTGTGTGTAGGTCTAGTTGGAAGTGGTGTCAAAGAAATGCACCGGAAGTGGCCTTCTTGGATACACAATTAGTCATGGTCGCCACTCTTCAAGATGACCAGAATGCCATGGTAGATTACATATTTGAGACCTTGTTGGCCTACCAAGACAAGGAGTACTTTATGTGCGCCTATAATCAATAGTAAGTGTGTACCCTAAATATATGCAGTTGCATGACACATATTGCTTTAGTATTTAACTCTCACTATATTAATGCCGCAGTGCCCATTGGATCCTTCTGGTTATTACGTCAAAGTGGAGTACATGTCACTACATAAACTCTGGTTATTACGTCAAAGTGGAGTACATGTCACTACATAAACTCCAAAATCACTAAGGCGTATGACTGGACTCCGATCCAATAAGCAATCAACGAAGCATTGAAAACATATGTAGAGAAAGGAGGCCGGCATAACAAAAGACAAAAAAGCCTCAACCACAAAATTGACTTCCCGTCAAACAACAAATTGGAGACCAATGCGGATTCCATGTGTGCCACAACATGCGAATTTTGTACAACAAAAAGTTCAAGACTTTGGTCGAATTTGAGGTTTGTGATCTCATTTGTGATATATACTAACTACTTCTAATTTTATATATATAATATCGACTAATTTCAAACTATGTACATGTAGAAAAATATATCAAAGTCTGCGCCTACCAGCTTTCAAGGGATTATAGAGGAGATAGTGGGCTTTATTGTCCGCGACATAGTGCACCCCAAAGGAATTTTTAGAATAGAGGTTTAAAGTCCGCGACATGATGAACATTTCAAAATTAATGTCAAAGAAATATAAATGTGTAACACTTATGATATTGTTAAATTACAATTTTGTCAAATGTGTTTTATACTTGCAATGTGAAATATGTGAATAATGGATGCATATGTGAATAGATGTATGAGAATGTCAGATGTATGTGAATGTCAGATGTATGTGAAAGGGATATCTCTGTTTCTTTAATTTTTGCAGCGAGCATGGCTAGAAAAGGGCTGAGGCTAGCCTAAAAACAAAATAATTTTTTGGGAAAAAACTCATCAGTGACGGCTTTAACTTAAGCCCGATGGATATGTTTACATCCATGACGGGCTTAAGTTAAAGCCCGATTAAGATGTTAGTCATCCATGATGGGCTGTAATTAGGGCCCGTTTGAGATTATTTCATCACTGACGGGCCCTTGTTTAACTGGTCTTCTGGGTCAAACATATCAGTGATGGGTTTTAGTTTAGACCCGACAAAGATAAGTGTATCGGTGACTGGCGTTTGCCCGCTAGAGATGACTTCTCACAGCAGTGACGTTTGCATCGTGACGGACGCCATACCCGACACAGATAAGGGTTGTCGCTCGATTGAGATGAGGATGACCATTGTAGTGAAAGATAAAACTCCCTGGGCACAAAAGCCTGGACCTCTTCCAACTTATAGAGGAGCGCTTCTCACGTTACCAGAAACACAACCTCGCTTTCACCAGCGCTACTACACAAATGCATCTCTTTTTAGTGATTTTGATCATGTTGCACCATAGATTCGAGGCTACAGAAAACTCTGTACTTGACCTCCTTCCATATCTACCAATTAAGCGACAGGAAGAGGAAAAGAGAGTGAAATCCAATATAACAAATGATTTTCACAGCACCCTATAAATAGCACAAGCGGTGCCAGCTCCTGTGCGGGGTATTACCCCAGGGTAGCTCAGATAAGGCAAAGACATCCAACTGAAGTGGGCCCAATGGGATTGGCATCGGGCTAATCGCCTGACCCCTTGCCAGGTTCGGCCATGTTCATCAAGGTCGGGGACAGCCACCCCGACCCCTCCCAGTGTTGGTCCTCCCGACCCTAGCTCGGAAGACCTGTTCAGTGTCCCAGTCCTGACCCCTGCAACGGCGCCGACCCGAGGAGACCGAGTCTACCGCCTTGGGAAGGTATCTTCTTCCCGGAGAGATTGCAGAGAAGACAAGGAGGGGACAACTCGAACAAGGATGATGTCACCCGAAAAGACTGCGCACAAGATACCCACGACGATAGGGACCCGTAGTACCTATGTGTGTGCTTGTGTGTGTACCTTTTAGATATTTGCTTGTACCATATCTTTGTTTCAGGGCATAACTTTCTTGATCCCCAAGTCCCCTTGTAACTGCCCCCTTGAACTATAAAAGGGAAGCAGTGCGGGGTAAAGGGTCGAGATTTCGGAGCGGAGGCGAAGCCACGGCATTTGCTTCCGAGGCTCTAGAGTTCACATCCATTGTACCCATTTCCACTTCATACACCACCCCAACAAAGAACACCGGACGTAGGCCTATTATCCTCCGGGAGGGCTGAACCAATATAAACCTCTTTGTCTCTTGTCTCGATTTGTGTTCGAGTTGACCATCGGACCCTTTTGGTAGACGTCCCAACCACTCTTTTACCTCCCGGGCAAACCCCAGGGAGGACTGCCGATCACCCGTTGACAGCTTGGCATGTCGTAGGGGCATCATCTTCGCCGATTAGAGTGGTTCGATGATAGCACGAGCAGGGATCAACTATCTGCGCCAATGTCGTGCTCAATGAGATAAATGTTCCTTGCTTAACTCTTTCAATTTCACTTTCTGTTCTGATCTGTTTGCAAGTTGATGTTTTCTCTGTTTAATCCCTCATCCGATTTTCGGGTAGCCTATGCAAGCTCAATAAACCTCTTCTGTACGCTCACGGTGCTGCCCTGAGCTACGCGTCCCCAACCAGCTATGCTTGGGGTTCCCTGGAAGGAAGCTTATTGAACGTGATAGCCTTACCCGGAAGCTCGGGTTCACCTCCTGAGTAGCCTGAGCTCCCCCAACACCTTCTTCGCTATGCTTATGGTCTATCTTGAGCCACACGTCCCCCACCAACTATGGTCGGGGTTCTCCGGAAGGAAGCTTGTTGGTCAGGCCTGAGCTGCTCGAGGGCTCGGCAGCTTCCCCGAATACTCATTTGCAGTCTCTCCAACTAATTACGATGGTTTGACGCATGATGTCCTTCAGTGTGAGTGGATCTGCTCCCCGCCAAAGCTGGCTAGGGCTAGAACCTATTGTGACTTAGTTGGAAGCCTTGTGAATGAGCTCGTGGGTTACGCCGACTCTCACTTTATTTCTCCTCTTCCCTATTCGGTGTGTAGGCGATTAAGTCGTTTGGACCGATTGGCTTCCCGTCGGTGTTGAAAATACACGCACCGGCCGAGAGATCTCGCTTAACTCTAGTACAGATCCGTAATCTTGCTTTTGGGGTTCAAGGGCGTGCCAGTTGGTTTGATCCTGCAACCAACAAGAAACTAAAGAAAGAGAAGTGTTAAATCCATAAACGATAGCCGATCGGGTATGGCCGATGACGTATCGTTTAATATAGAGCTAATGCGATGTGCACGTAATTGGCAAAAGGAGAAATAAATCTACTCGATCGGCTATAGATATCAATAGTACATAATCTAGGTTGAAATACATTTAAACCAAGTGACTAGGAAAGATCGACAGCGTGCCGAGACAGTATAAATCATTTATGTCTAAAAGTACTTTAGGACAGGGATTATATGTATTTATAGCATAGCCGATGTCATAAATCTAACATGTATCGGCTAGTACTTCGATACCACTTTACACTAGGATATCAGTATAGATTAAATGCATTAAACATGAACTGATCAAGTGTTAAGATAGCCTAACAGATCGATAACAAGCTTAATACATTTTATCACAGTGAGATCTTGATATAAAGGGCAGCTTTAGCATATCAAGTAAACATGTAAGAAACAAGATATCTAAACCTAGTAAGATTGGCTGAAACCCCGATACTATCTCTAATAGCAATCATGAGACAAGATAGATATTATGATTCTAGCTAGTACTTAGTAGGTCAAACTCAACTGATGCAGCACTAAGCATAAAGAGAAGCATAAGATCCAAACAAGTCAATGAAAGCCTTTCAAGATGGTGGATATACTATATAATCTAGGGCGACGTTGATATCTAACCCTATCGGATGTTGTCTAGTAACATATGCTAGCTGATTAGGGTAAAACAGCAATATTGATCTAGATTATATAGCATATATGATAACTCGACGATTTACGTAAACATGATTAGAGTGTCATAAAAATGGAAGCACTAATCCCGAGAGCGCAAGACTCCATAACAATCTTTACCTCTCGTTGGATATCGAACCCGATGCAGCCCAACTCGAAAGCAAAATCTCGTCGAAACAAATGAAAGTAAAAAAGATGGCGATGCGCCGAAGGTTTATCGAACTGATTGTTTTTTATGTTTGATTACATGGTCTTGGGCTATATTTATACCCAAATACAAAATATGTCCCTGTCGGACATGACTCTGATCTCTATTACAATTCAAAATACGAATAAGTCTCTTATGCGGACTCTTACCAGCACAATCTATAAGAAAACTATTTAAAATAACCTAATTAATAGATACAATTGTCTTTTCTGGATCTATCCATGCATGAAAATCCTCATGAAGCACTTCAAACGAATCCAATGATGATTCCAATGCCCTTTTACCGGGATCAGCTACATCGGCTATCCTTATCGGAATCGGCTACATCGGCTATCCTTGTCCGACTCGGTCTTAGCCGATGAACACCTTAGCCGATTCGGTCTCGCCCGACGTGCACTCGTCTCCAAGAACCACGATCTCCTCCAAATCCGCTTTGGCTTTAGTTCCAAATCCGATGGTTTGCTTACCAAATTTGGTCGTTAACACATGCCCCCAAGTCCGCTATATTTGTAATATTGCGGATTTGCTTGATCTTATCTCCGAGAAAATTTAGGGCTTTTCTCTTCGGCCGTTACCGCACCTCTTTAAATAATAACCAGCGTTTGAAGTTTTTCACGCCATCACTCGCGCTTTCACCGCTTTAGCCACAAATGTCCCCAATCTTCACCGGCACCTCCTCGGAGCCCACGGCAAACTTGCAAGCAACTCTTTCGCGATGATAGCTTCATCTCCGGTGATGTCAACCTCAGCTATTCCTTCGGTGTGCCTTCGGCTGAGTTCCCTGAGGTAAGCCCCATCGGCTATAACTCCTTTCCTTGTTGCGGATTTGTTTTTGCTTTTCGTGATTCACCTTTTTTCATGGTAGCATCTCGCCAACCAAATTGCAGTTCCTAGCCTTGTTCACTCCAATCAATTCTTCCTAGGCCCAATCGGCAATTCAGACCCCACCGAATTCATTAACGCTGAGACCAATAGGGTTCCTTTCATATTAACAAACCCTAGTTTGGTACATTGGGCTCGAACATTCAAGTCTTGGCCATCCACCAACAAAACTTGGCCAGAGTGGTACAAGAGGGTATCGTCTAGCAAGCGAGCCACCGGGAGGAACTCGGGATAGTGCAATGCCTAGCCCCGACCATAACCGACATGTCCAAAGATGAGCCCATGCTATCGGCTGCAACCTATTTTTGGTCCAATACTCTGAATGCCTTCTTATTCAATCAAGGACCGATGACACCAACTCTCCTGGACATAACCATGATTACCGGTCTGGATATCACTTCATCAGCTAACCCTGTTTGCTTGAACAGCAAGGGCCAGTTTTCTTTCAAGACCCGGGCTATCGGCGGCTGGAATGGCTTCATCGCTCAGAACATGGGAACCGGCCTAGTAGACCCTAGGGAACATGCAGCCTTCTTGCTGATGTGGTTGGAAAAGTTTCTGTTCTTTAGTCCAAGTTGTGGCCCTACAACCAGGCGCGGCATCTAGCCGAAGCCACAGTAGAGAAAAGGCAACTTCCTTTAGGCAAATATTTGCTAGGATATCTCTACCAAACTTTGAACTTTGCATCGGCTAAGGTTGCCATAGATTCACGCTATCGACACTTGGTGGCCCTTGGTGGCTATTGCAAATTTGGCTCAACTTGCATACTCGCAAGGTTGCTCAAAGGCCAGAACTAGTGGAAGCCGATTTCCCAAGAACACAGTCGATCACAGACGAGGACGGTGATAAGGTCACAACACGTCGATGCATGTCTTTTGGAAAGGCGGCATCTTCATATGCTGGATCAAAAATATCGGCTAACCTCTTTAGAGACTAGTTTGGCAACTTCTACGAAGGGTTTCCAAGTGATTCAAGGATCTAGTTTGCATATCAACACTCTGAAGATTTTGAGCTCCTAAGTGACTTCAGATTTGATGAGATTAACTCTGAGAAGTTTGAAAAATTAAGAGAACTCTTCACAGCTGCTATATCCCCCTGTATACTCCCCATCGGCATCCATCAAGGCAGAAATGTCCAAGTTTCATATGAGTTCTACTATCCGCTGAGTGCTACCAGGCAATTGGACATGGGTCACTGCCGATCGGCTGTTCTTTGCGTACAAGATCCAAACCAGGGAGAAATCACTTCAGCCTCATGATGGACAGATTGCTAAACATTTAAGGCCCTCCACTTGGCAGCATTGACAACATTGAATTGACTTTAATGAGGAGTACAACTTTCAACCGATGGTGGACAGAGTGGAAGAAACATCTTTTCCATCAATCGGCTTCGATGTACTTGATGACTATGTACCCAGAGTCAATTCCACAAGTAAGCACTTTTCCTTTTGTCAAATTCTTCATTATCGGCTAAAATCTTTCAATATTTCACCACATCTTTCTCTTTGTTTGCAGACCACCGACTCCTCTCCTCCTCATGTCGCCAAACTTGGGCAACTATCTCGCTATCTTGTCGGAATTCTCCCCAATGGTTGTGGATGGCCCTTCAAGGATCGGCTATGATGCCCCCAAGACGACTCCTTTGCTTCATGGTCAAACCCGCCACCCGATTCCCTCGAAGTGGAAGGAGAAAAAGGACCAAACCATCGGCGTCGATCCATCTCTGCAAACAAGAAAGCTCCCAAGAAACAAAAGACAACTATAGCCGATGATCTACTGTCCCTAGACCCAGACGTGGAGGAGTTCCTCAATCGGGAAGAAATGGAGGAAGCCGTCAATGATGCTTGCCGATACAAGTGAAACAAGAAGAACCATGTAGATGCCGCCATGATGACCCAGCTCTTCGAGAAAACTCCAACTCCTCCAAGACGCCAACCTCGTCCTCAGTCGGTGTGTACTTTTATTGAGTGTTTCTTCCTTTAAATATTCACATTTCATTTCTTAAATAAACTCCTTCACTTTGCATAAAAAGAAATTGGCCACCAATAAGAAACCGGCTCGCCTCCATCGGTAACTTTAAACTCTAAACCTTCCTTGGCTTTTAATCAACCGATTCTGAACCAAACTTGTTCCTTTTCTTTTGTGAAGCCTCCTTGCTCTCCAGCACCTTCCCAGCATGAATCAAGTGAACGCACTCCATCGGCTAGGGGCAGACATGATGTGGATGAAGGGTTACGCGGAGGCTACGCTAGCCGAAAACAAAAACTTTTACCGCGCAAACCAGAACACTTGCAAGTAAGGGCCGATAGATCGTTACCGATTGGAGTAGAGTGCAGCGGAATAGCCAATCGGGGCAATCCGATCCGGAACGTGTAGCCGATTCCCGGAGACGCCGATTCGCCAATCAGCCGATTCGAGTCGTCCGCCGCGTTCTCACGCCTCACTCCGATGCACCCGACCACGGCCCGATTCCACCACGGCCGATCGCTCCGATTGATTGCAGCCGATCCGAAGCCGATCAACGCGCGCAACGTAGCAACGCCTCTACCGGTATCCACACGTCGGGACAAAACGCCGTACACCCGTGTGCTAGCACGCGATGCAAGGCTAGGGTTTGGCTCGAAAGTGGGAGGGTTTCCGTGGAGATTGATCTCGGCGACTTCGTTGCACGCGATGCAATTGACGTGTCGCAGCTCTCCACCCCTCCCTCCTTTATATAGAGTTGGCCGACCGGGACTAGTGGCCGATCGGGACTCTATTTTGAATCGGATCCTATCCGAATCTCACGAGTTGGCTGCCCATACGTCGTAAGCCCATAGGACTCTATCCGATCGGATCCCTATCCGATCGAGCCGTATCCGAGTCCAACTCGAATGCCTGTTCTTATCCCCTTAAGCGTGCGACCCGTAGGTTCGGGTATACTCGGTTTCGGCTATAGTCTAACTTAGCCGATCGTCGGCTCGAGTCCAACTCGTCGACACATCACAGCGGCGCCTAGCAAGCACATATTGACACCATAGTATACAAGAATATAATATCGGCTCTCGAACCTGTAATGTGTACACAAATCCCTTTGCCTCACGATACCGCTTAAGCTATAGGCAAGATGTGTGCCATCCCTTCAATAGCTTAACCATTCACTCGAACCGTATTGGATTATCCGTCCGTTGATTGACTCCTCAATCAACTCAAGATGGCCATGCATTTCCATAATCCAAGTACCTCGAGGGGCCGAAGATATCTCTCCAAAGGAGGGGCAAATTCCATCTTGATCACTCACATCCCACTCCATGTTTCATAGCAAACCCGAAAACTACCTTTATAATTACCCGATTTAAATAGCGTTTGGTAGTCCCAAAGTAGGCTACTACACATGTTGGAATCCATGGTGATCTCGTGTCTAAGGACTTTGTACCAACACTACCTCGAGACCAACTAATGGCACATTAATTCCCGTAGTGTCTCATGGTGGGTCTATCCAACAATGTGTTCTCTAACACATATGTCCATGTTTATTAATTTGGTATCTCCATACCCATGATCTATGAGACATGATCATCAATCAATAAACATGCCGATCTTAGAATCATATTTGTTCCAACAATATGACATATGATCAGGGATCGTTTAGAAATAGATTCATACATATAGAGTCTCATAAATAAGTCACGTACTTATTGATCAATACAAGATGTCTATTTCATGGAACTGAATAACACTTTATTCATAAATACATAAACATTGACGTGATATCCAACATCTCCATGTTGCCTCTAGGGCATATCACTAACAGTGGAAGCAGAAGGGGAATCGGTTCCTGTCATCCCTGTAAGCACTCTCTCTTAATTCCATATCGACTATTTTAAGATTAACAACACTTTACAATCTCAATGTTTTCTTTTTCAGGTTCTAACCGATATGTTCTCTTTTGACATAGGGTAGTTCTTGGATGATGAGGAAGAGACCACAAGTAAAACTCTAGTTCCTCTTGCCGATGACCTGAAGGCTAAGCTTTTATACATGGCTCGTCGGCTAGAGAGCTCCTTGGACTACTTAGTCGTCAACTGTGGGCCGATCAGAGCTAGGTTTGAAGAAATTCAAGATCAAATCCTAGACAACCTAGCTGACATCATCTCCCAAGGAGCATACCTTGAACAACACTGATACAAGCTGGAAAGGGCATGACAAAGGATTGCCGATCAGCGAGAGAGAAAAACTCTTGAAGCCACCATCGAAGCTAATCGACAATCAATCACTGCAGAGAAAACCAAGCTTGATGAGATTACTATAGGGTCAAGTTCAATTTAGACCAGCATTGATCGGCTACAAAAACGCAAGGATGAGCTGCTAGCTGAGCTTGAAAAATGCAACATCGAGATAGCATCGGAGGAGCAAAAACTTGTCGATCTCCCCAGGGCTATCGAAGAGGAAAAATCAAAATTGAAGACTTCTGTCAAGCATTTGTTAGATCTTACGAAGTCTCTGAAAGTGATCCCTGGAACCTATGCTACCAATGCCCATGCCATAGAAGACATAGAACAAATTAGGCAAAGGGCTATATCGTCTATCACCAACCTAGTGTCTGGATGAACCGATCCATGTAATAGGAGCTAGGAGCTTGAAACTCGAGAACTTTTATGCCGATTCTTGTACCTTGTGAACTTTTGTGATGACTCTTGTAATATATCTTGTGTTGAAAATTTTTTTGAAGTCCACATATTTTTGTACTGTATGTATGCCCCCTAATTTTACAATGTCAAACATTGATAAAATTATGGCTTGACTAAGGGTGATATCGCAAATACCGGCCATCACACATTGGTAGAACTCAACCGATTACGATAATTTAAAAAGACTAAGGGTGATATAACTTATATCGGCCATCTAAAGGCGATGTCAACACATCGGCTACCATGGATCGGCATAACACAGTCGAATCATGAATTGATCCAAACACTCAGATAATATTTCTTTAAGTATTTCCCGTTGAGAGCCCTTCCAAAAACTTCTCCATCAGGCCCTTGCAACATCTAACCTCCCTTAGAAACGGACTTGTAAATTCGAAAAGGACCTTCCCAATTCGGTGACCACTTGCCGAATTTATTATCACGAGTTCCAATCGGCAGAATCAATTTCCAAACCAACTCGCCTTCGAAAAAAGATTTTGGCACAACTTTCTTGTTATAATGACGAGTGATTCTTTCCTTATCTCTTGTCACCTTCTCCAAAGCATGAATCCTAGATTGAACCAAGTCTTCCGACTCATTCACCATGAGATTATGATAATCATGGCTTGATTATGGGATTCATAGCCGATGCTAGTGCTCTTTGAATTGCTCTAAATTTCTAGCAATCTTGACAACCTTTATAATATCTGAAATAATCCTTTGGTATTGTCAGCCAAAAATACTCAGCTCGTCGAAGCAACCACTTCATCTTGTGGGCCGATTGATGAGTACCACATATACCTTCATGTACTTCTCCCATCACAACTTTCGCTTGATCGGCACTCAAACATTTTAGCAATACCCCATCAATCGTTCGATAATACAAATCATCATCCAACAAGACATATCTCAAAGCTTTATATCATAATTTTCTCGAAGCCGATTGAGAAAGATTCTTCAAATAATTAAATACATCATACCTCCAATTATCGGCTGCGATTGTAGCGATTTCTACCTCGATATCTTGTACCATCGACTTGTATTCCGATGCCCCCTGAGTCAAATCATTAGCTTCAACGTTCTGCTCTCGAGGGATAAGCCTCAAAGTCACCAACTGAAAACTATCCATCAATTCTCGACACTTCTCATTGTAGATCATAAATGTATCATTCTTCCACTCATATTCCCCAGCTATTTGATTGATGACCAACAAAGAATCACCCATGATTTCAACGGCATCGGCTTCAACATCCTTTAAGAGTTGTAATCCCTTGAGAACTGATTCGTACTCAGCTTAATTATTGCTGCATAAGGCTTAATAGTATAGGCAAATTCAAAACTTGCCCCCCTAGGTGATATTATGACCAAGCCGATACCACAACCATGAGTACAAACCGATCCATCAAAAAACAACGTCCAAGGCACTATGTCAACCGATCCGATTGAGTCATCATGATGTTCGACAATAAAATCGGCTATGGCTTGCTGTCGACCCCCGTTTTTGAGGATGGGAATCATTTGTGTTCATAGTATCATATCCCTGGATCGAGTAGTTTGGTACCCACGAATACAGTTCTGAATTACCAGGTGCAAAGTGCACGAATAGTCTTACACCAAAAGTATTACAATAATAGGCCCGAAGGCAATAACATTACATATAGGACCTACCGGTCCGGATACAACCAAAAGCAGAAATTAGATAAGATAGCGGACGAAGGCTGCGGCATGTCGATCGTCTACGAGCAACGGCGGGGACTAAGACTTATTGCGCTCCATAGTCTTCATTCATCCCGGTAGTAAGCATAGGGGTCCTCCAGTTCTTCGTTTCCACCATCGAAGGTTTGTGCATATAGCAAGGGTGAGTACCCAACGTACTCACAAGCCAACACGGAATGATGCACATGATAGGGCCATTCAAAGGGAGGCTGTGGTTCATTTGCACAAAGCCAATTTTTGTAAATCATTTCACAAACCTAACATCTAGCCAGTCAAGTTTTAGTTTAAGAGTATATTAAAGTGGTGACAGTTCTGTCTGCCATCCATCGTGATACCAAGGATGGTTTCCCATCTCCGGATTGTCATGGTTTCCTGGGGGAGTCTATCCCTTCTCGCAGGTCGAGAAGTTGAGTCCACCAGCACAAAAATCATTACGCATACCAACCCATCATTTTAGAATTTATGAGTCTAGCCACGGGAGAAACTTGTCACGTCGCTCATTAACCGCGAGCATGGCTATTCGAATAGATTGATTTGCTCACACTGCAGTGGATGTACACTTTACCCGTACTCCGCAACTGCTCATTGAATGAGCTTTCATCCCTCTATATGGGACGGTCACGGCAAAGCCTTTCGATAACCTCACTTTAGCAGTACCTGCTCCATGAACTTAAGTCCTCATGCACTCTAGCCATCATTTCCTAGCAGTGAGAGGAGTTCTGGCATTCCCGGGGTAAGAGAGAAAACTCACTTAATCCTTAAGTCATCGTTAAGTTCAGTTTATTATTCACATAAAGGCCTTTTGTCTCATCACAATTATGGGCACTCTACCGTTGGTAGGCCCAGGACACTCTACCCATTGGTAGGTCCTTAACTCAACACCTACACCTGAACCACTATGCAGGGGTACTGCCTCCGATCGGCTATCTACTCCGCTAGGTCTATACCCATTCGAGAAGTACGGTTGCACTGGTTCGCTCTAAGTTATAAGTCTCATGGCTCGGTCCTTAATCGACCAGGGACGGTTCTTGCCTTTCCCAGAATCCACCCAAATCCAACCATCTGCCCCAGTCTGAAAACATTGGTTTTGTACTTTTGGTTTTCATAAAAACTCATTTCATCATGTTTTAGGCAATGTGGCGCTCATGTCTCCACATACCGTATTCCAACTACCTTCCCTTAAGGTAGTTGCCCAAGCATATAGCATTTTTTAAAAATATGAATATGCAAGATTCTAGTATAAGCATGGCTAAGCATTTTACCGAAGCTATCCTCTGGTTATATCACATCGAGGGTTACAAAGGATATTTCTAAGGGTAATCAATATCAAGGCAAGGTACATCAAGCATAGGTATTCATTTGTGTATAGCATGCATGTTTTGAAGTTTAAATCAACATCATTTTGCAAAATAGGATCAATATGTTCAAAGGGAAGTGTTGACTTGCCTTGCTCGCAATCCTATTGGCTTGAGTATTCGACGTTCTCAACAGTTCCCTCGGACTCTATCATACGTGCGAGAAACCCAATTTGAATTTGATTAGAATTCAAATAAAATCCAATAAGATCCAATAACAGCCAAAAGAATCACGAAAGCGGCTCCTAATACTAGGCTATGACCCTTCGCGAACCTAGGTTTGAGTTTTGGCGAAAACCATGTTAAAGCAAAAGAGTTGCAATGATTTGAACTCTTGTATTGAACCCGATTTAATTAAGTATGATGTGATATTTATTTAATATGTTATGCTTAAAGTTTGAGAAATATTAGAGTTGATGATTCAATTAATAAAAGGAAGTGGTTATCTTTTAATTTTATCAAATTATTTCTCGGGTCGAGAAGTCCTAGGGTTTATAATAACTGAATCCGAAAATAACTAGTTAACCCTAAAGCTTAACACTGCATTAAATAATTTTAGATTTTAATTTCAAACAATCCATATGATAAAATTAGTGTTTAAATACAATCTTTAGGTGACAATTATATTCCTAATGTTTGGAACCGTATTGGTTACTTTAGATTTTGGGGAAGCCTATGATAAATTTAAGGTCAAATAACAAGTTATGATAATATCTTAATTATAGCTATGTTAAATATTATTGGTGAATTTCCGAATAATTTAGAGTTTAGATCAAAGTTATACTTAGGTCATAAATTAATCTCATAATTATCCCCTAAATAATTATTTTCGAAAATCAACCTTTATCCCAATTTCTCTAAATATATATTTCCCTAAATAATTTGTTTCGAAAAACCAATTTTCATTACTCTATACTTTTCCTAAATATTTTCCCTTTTTTATTCCTTTTTATTTCTTTCCCCATTTTCCTTGTTTTTATTCATTTCCTCTCTGGTCTCTCACTCTGTTCTCTTCCTCCTTCCTCTTTTGCGCCTGGCCGGCCGGGGGAAGAGGACGTCGGCAGAGGGAGGGCCGGAGCTCGGGTTCAAGGGGTCTTTGCCCATCTACGAGCTACGGGGATTTCATTTCATGGCTCGGCCGGGCCGAGGGGCGGCGGGGAGGGCTGGCGACGGTGAGGCGGCTAGGGCGGCGGCGACGCTCGTCGGCGACGAATTCCGGTGACGCTAAGGTCGAAGCAAGGGGTCGCCGAGCATCTACGGTGTTCAGGGGAAACTAACGGTGGCGCTCGTTTGGCCGGGGAGGCGACGGAGAGGGCTGGCACCGTGCGCGTGCGGCGACGGGCTTGCGGCGGCGGTGGCGCACGTCGCGGCGGCTAACCAGCGACGGAACGGCCACGGCGAGGGGACTGGGAGCATCAACGGGGTACGGGGAAGCTAGCTAGGGGATTTATTCGGCGGGAAACGCTACGGCGAGCTAGAACCATGCGCACGGCGGCGGCGGAAGCGGGGAGGCACGGCGGGCTCGTCGCCGGCGACTTTCGGTGGCTATTCGGCTCCGGAAACATGGGAGAAATAAAGTTTAGAGCACGGAGATCGTGGAAGTACCTTCAATTTGGGAAGGCGACGAATTTTAGATTTTTGCTTCGGGCGACCGGCGCTAGGATTCTTCGGCTCCTCGTCAAATTCCTTCAAAATTCGAGCGATGTGGTGGGGGAAATTTGGGGAAAACTTGGGGGAATTGAAGGGGAGTGACTCACGAAGAAATTTTATATAGGGAATTTGATCGCCTTGTCCTTTTTATAGGCATTCCATGCCGGTTTTAGTTCGGGCGAGGCCGGCGGCCCATGACACGCACGCGTGGGGGACACGGCGACGTGTGGCGAGCGCCGAAGAGGGGCCTGGGGTGAGGAGCAACGCGTGGCGGCGCTCGCGAGGGGGCCGGGCATGGCGCGGGACGCGTGGGTGCGAGGGCGACGGGGCCGGGCGCGGCGGCGGCGCGTGGCGCGCTCGGGCGGGTCCGGGCGCGGCGCGCGAGGACGGCGAGGCGAGGTGGCGGCGTTGGCTCGGCGCAGACGGTGCGTCGGCGTGGGGCACGGCACTGTGGGCACGACGCGCGGCGCACGGTGGCGAGCGGTTCGGGGCCCCGGGTACGACGTCGAACACTTGGCGCGCAATGAATAGTGACCTTTCGCATTTTCCCGAATTAAATTTCCTATTTTCCCATTTATTTTCCCTTAACCTCTAAAATTTAAAATAAATTCTAGCACACCTAAAATTAGTTTGGAAAATATGTTTTCACCCCATTCATCCATTTTTTATTATTTATATATACACATATATATATCCATATGTATATTTTGTATGTATTCATATATATATATATATTCACATGTACATTTTCCTTCTTAATTATATTTAGAAATTCTTGGTATTTTATCCTAACATTTTAATATTGTTCCCAAAGCAAGTTTTATTAAATCATACCTCTCCTAATTTATTTTTCTTAGAATTTTATTTTAATTATTTCGTTCTTGCAACTACTCTTTTCCTTTTTTGGGTTTTGAAATTGCTCTCAACCTTATCCTTTTCAAAACAATTTTTCATTTATTTTAACTTGGTGCATCAAAGACTCACGAATAAAAGGCAAATAAATACGATAAGGTGCAATCAATCAAAAGATTTTTGCAAGTTCCGATTTTTATGTTTCGATTTTTAAAACTCCGATTTTCAGGCTGTTACACTTGCCCCTTGACGCTTTGGGCGACTCATATCGTGATCAAATTCCGTTAAGGCATAAATCCACTTTCCAACTCTCCCTTTCAACATTGAAGCCGATAGCATGTACTTGACAACATCGGCCTTGCAAACTATGGTGCATTCACTGGATAACAAATAATGCATCAACTTTGTGCAAGAAAAATACAAACACAAGCACAATTGTTCCACAGGAGAATACCTTGTCTCTGCATCCAGAAGCCTTTTGCTCAAATAAAAGACTGCTCTCTCCCTGCCCTCAAATTCCTGGATCAAGACCGAGCCGATTGACTTCTCATCGGCTGACAAGTACAACTTGAAAGGCACTTCCTTTTATGGAGGAATCGGAATTGAAGGGGAACTCAAATATTCCTTAATATTGTCCAAGGCCTTTTGTTGCTCTGTCCCCCAAGTAAACTCTGGTTGGCTTTCAATATGAGCAAAGGTGTGAAGGGCTCCATCTTTCCAGATAAATTAGAAATAAATCTCCTGATAAAATTCACCTTACCAACCAGAGATTGCAACTGCTTCTTGTCCCCTGGAGGTTAGATATTCTTGATTGCATTGATGCTCCTATGTGTTACCTCAATCCTCCTCTCGTGAACAAGAAAACCCAAAAATTGTCCAGCCGATACACCGAAAGCACACTTTGTGGGATTCATCTTCAGGCCATATTTCCTTGTCCTCTCCAAAACTTTCCTCAAATCGGCTATATGATCGTCAATATCCTTTGACTTCACTACCACATCATCAATGTAGATTTCAACCAATAAGCCGATTAGATCATGGAATATGTAATTCATGGCTCTTTGATATGTAGCTCCAGCATTCTTTAAGCCAAAAGTCATCACAACCCACTCATACAAGCCAATTGCAGGACATCTAAAAACAGTCTTATGAATGTCTTCTTCTGCCATGAAAATCTCATTGTATCCAGCATTGCCATCCATAAAACTTATAATCTTATGCCCTGAAGCAGCATCAACCAATAGATCAACAATCGACATTGGATACTCATCCTTAGGGGTAGCCTTGTTTAAATCTCGAAAATCGATGCAAACCCTAAGTTTACCGTTCTTCTTGATGACTAGAACTATATTAGAAACCCACTCGGCATATCGGCATGGCCGAATAAAACCAACCGCATACAACCGAGTAATTTAAGCTTTGATAGCGTCATACATATCGGCTTTGAATCTTCTAGGAGTTTGTTTATACGACCGATATCCAGGTTTGATAGAAAGTCGTTGTTCTACAATCGATCGTCTAAGTCCTGGCATCTCAAAATATTCCCAAGCAAAACAATCTCAGTATTCTTTCAAAAGTTTTATTAGTCTGGTTCTAAAATAAGAAGATAAATTTTTACTGATAAAAGTCGGCCTAGGCCGATCCCCTGGACCTATATCCACTTCTTCCAAATCATCGGCCGACATGAAACCTTGTCCCAATTTGCCATCGAGATCATCTATAGTATGCTTGGTGTAGAAACTTGAACCCTCCACGACGCCCTCAAAGCAACAGTTTGGGCTCTTCATCTCCAATTGGTTGTATATCACAATCAAACACCTTTAGATAATCTCCTTCGCAAACTTTCCCAGACAAGAAATCAATTCCATCCATCTCCCAAAGAGTTAAATCGGCGTTGGCAATATTGACTGACCTATCAGCTGGTATGATCTCTACCTTGTCACCTTGCCATTGGATCAAACTCTGATGCATGGTCGAAGGAATACAACAATTCGCATGAATCCAATCCCTTTCAAGCAACAGACTATATGAACACTTCCCATCAATGACAAAGAACGTGATAGGAACGGTTTTGCTCCCAATTGTTAACTCCACGTTTAACACCCCTTTGGTTTTCAATGGATTGCCACCAAAATCTTTAAGAACCATGTTGGTCTTGATGAGATCATCGGAGTTCTTGCCCAACTTTCTGAATGTAGCATATGGCATCAAATTCATGGCAGCCTCACCATCAACCAACATTTTGGACATCGACTTGCCATTGACAAACCCCTTGACATACGGTGGCTTGAGGTGCGATGCCCCGTCCCTTCGGTTTCTCAAAGATAGCTTGTTCGGGGACTAAACCAACTTGGCTAAGGATACTTCCACAAGATCTCGCATCGGCTTGGCTAGCCTCATATTCTCGCGGTAATACAAAAACCATGTTAACCGATGCGAAGCAACAACCTTTCCCTTAGCTGCCCTTTTTGCCTTGTTGGCTTTGACCTCATCGGCTAAAAGCACCTTGCTCTTAACACGCCACTCTTTTCTTTGAGTGTTCTTGCTTTTTCTTCTTCAGTCGATGATTGATCTCCGCTTGTACCTCTTGGAAACGTTCCCTGCTCCTCATCCTCTGAACCCTCCTCTTCTGGTTCTTAGTGAAAATACCAGAAGAGCACCATTGTGGGTTCATCGTCTCATCTTCATCATCATCAAAATCCTCCTGTGAAAAATCCTAATGAGTTGGACCCAACCTCTGATGAACAGGTAATTTCCTCTGTGTTAGCCGATTTTCCCTTGGATGAGATCGGCTTGAACTTCCAGCATAATCTCCATCGTGGTTGCTGCATGCTAGACAATCTTTTATCGATGGCAGTCTCATCCCTTTATTCCAGCAAAATCTGAAGAATTCGCAACTACAATGGGGATCAAAACTGTCATCTTCCTCATAGTATCTCTTTTCCTGCCTATCATGCTTCTTCTGTTATTTATCAATGATTCTGACAGAATTATATTGCATGGACCGATAATCCTTTCTATCGGCTGCTCTCCCACTTGTGTGAACCATGTTGACATGAAAAGTATTACCATCAACTTTCATCAGCTTTTTTGAATCATCGAATTTTATCTTTCCTTGCTCAATAGCCGATTGGATCTGCTGCCTGAAAACTTTACGAGTCATTTGTGTCATGAGATCCAGTATTGTGCCACTTACAGTACTTCCTTTTTCTCAACTCCTCGTCAATCAAATCACATGACCAGCAGGAAGTTGAATTTGTGTCTCCAGAAGTAGCAAGTCAAAGATCTTGTCGGCCTTGGTAATGTCAAAGTCATATTTTTTCTTCCTTTTCAGAATTTTTGACCCATTGACATGTAACAACCTTCTTGTTTCTGGCCCATTCGGCTGCTGCTACTTCGAAGTCATCTTCTTCTTTAGACTCATAGGCATATGCAACATGGCTAACCTTTTTAAATGTCTCTTGGCTTCTTGGAACCTTTGCTCATGTGTTGTCACCTTCTGAGCCAAATGAGCCAAACTCTCAAAGTCCTGAGCCAAAAATCTTTTCTTGATTGGTGTCAATAGTCCTTGGAAAGCAAGATCGACTAACTGAGAATCTGACAAAACCAAGTTGTAACATATGTTCCTCATATCTCTAAACCTCTCGAATGTAGTCTTGAATAGATTCATCATGCTTTTGCACGATAGCGTCGAGATCGAACAATTTCATCTCATGGATTCCACTTGTAGAAGTACTTATGAAACTGTTTTTCCGAGATCGCCCGCTTTGAACGAATTATAGGGCAAAGATGAAAACCATGTGAAAGCCGATCCGATAAAGACAGAGAGAATAATATAACCCTCAGAGCGTCAATAGCCGATGCTTCACCACACTGGGCCAGAAATCGGCTAACATGTTCATAGGTTGACACGTTATCCTGCCCTAAGAATTTTGAAAAATCTGACACCTTATATCGGTTTGGCAATGGTACCTCTCAAAGTATTCTGGGTATGGATGCCGATACAAGTTACCAGTGTCCTTGGGCTTGAGACCAAATTGTTCCCTCATTACATCGGCTATTGTATCAGACCAAGGCTTCTGTTGAGGTGCTCCTTGAAATTGCATTGTATCGGCTCAAACCGATTGATTTGAGGCAAGTATTGGGGTTGAGGTGGTGTCCCCGCCGATACTGTACTCGAGGTGAATGAGGCCGATTCTGGAAATTGACATTGTCCCCCATGTGATGTTGAGGATACTAATGTACCCCACGAGCTCGTTGATCATGAACAAACTGAGAACCGATAGGTTGATGCTGCTGTAGGATTGGTGTCTGCTGCCCTATCGGTAGCTGTGGAATCGGCTCAACAACCGGCTAGTTTGTTCTAAACATAGCCGCGACTTGGTCTTGGGAAACTTGAGGGATGTTGTATCCAATGTGCTAAGGTTGTTGGTTGACCAAAAGGAAAGGATTGAACTCGGGTTGCTTCTGTGCCGATGATGATGCAATCGCTTTCCAGGAGCCGATGCTGATACTATCGGTTGTTCTGGGACCATACCCGAAGCAACCTGTTGTTTGTCAGTAACCAGAGTTCTATATGGTGGAAAATTGCCTTCAGGAAGAAATACCGGCCCCTTGGCTTGATGCTCAGCAATCCTGCTATCAACCACAGAATTGATCATGTTGTTTAAGGTGTTAACAAGGATCCTCGATTGGTTAATTAGCACATGATGCACGACATAATCGATCCGATCTTGTAGAATGTTGAAATCCATATGGCCTTCTTCTTGCTTGTGTCATGAGGTTTGCTTTCCTTGCCAGAACTTCACTCGGGCTCATCATTGCTTGGAAAAGCTACCTTGTACCGTTGAACAACCGTGCGCGAGCGAGTTTGAACAAATGAGTGCAAAAACTGACTCTGCAGTTTGTTCATCATCTCTTCAAACTCAGCCTTTTGTTCTGGTGTCAAATTGTCCATGGTAATGGGGATGATGTTCTCTGGGTCAATTTCAGATGACTTGATATCCACCATGACGTCTTGCCGTGTCCCACCGGGTATGCCAAAAGTGTGTCGGTGTTGAAAATACACGCACTGGCCTGAGAGATCTGCTTAACTCTAGTGCAGGTCTATAATCTTGCTTTTGGGGTTCAAGGGCGTGCTAGTTGGTTTGATCCTGCAACCAACAAGAAACTAAAGAAAGAAAAGTGTTAAATTCATAAACGATAGCCGATCGGGTATAGCTGATGATGTATCGTTTAATATAGAGCTGATGCGATATGCATGTAATCGGCAAAAGGAGAATTAAATCTACTAGATCGGCTGTAGATATCAATAGTACATAATCTAGGTCTTGAAATACATTTAAACCAAGTGCCTGGGATAGATCGGCAGCGTGCGGAGACAGTATAAATCACTTATGTCTAAAAGTACTTTAGGATAGAGATTATACGTATTTATAGCATAGCCAATGTCATAAATCTAACATGTATCGGCTAGTACTCCGATACCACTTTATATTAGGATATCAATATAGATTAAATGCATTAAACAAGAACTGATCAAGTGTTAAGATAACCTAACGATCAATAACAAGCTTAATACATTTTATCACAGTGAGATCTTAATACAAAGGGCAGATTTAGCATATCAAGTAAACATGTAAGAAACAAGATATCTAAACCTGGTAAGATCGGCTGAAACCCTGATACTATCTCTAATAGCAATCATGAGATAAGATAGATATTATGATTCTTTATAGTACTTAGTAGGTTAGACTCAACCGATGCAACACTAATCATAAAGAGAAGCATAAGATCTAAACAAGTAAATGGAAGTCTTTCAAGATGATGGATACACTATATAATCTAGGTCGACGTTGATATCTAACCCTATCGGCTATTGTCTAGTAACAGATGCTAGCCAATTAGGGTTAGACAGCAATATCGATCTAGATTATATAGCATATATAATAACTCTACAATTTAAGTAAACAGGATTAGAGTGTCATAAAGATGGAAGCACTAATCCTGAGAGCACAAGCCGCCATAACAAGCTTTACCTCTTATTGGAGATCGAACCCGATGCAGCCTAACTCGAAAGCAAGAACTAGTCGAAACAGATGAAAGTCAAAAGGTGGCGATGCATCGAAGGAGTATTGAACTAATTGTTTTTTATGTTTGATTACATGGTCTTGGGCTATATGTATACTCAAATACAAAATATGTCCCTATCGGACATGACTCTTATCTCTATTACAATTCAAAATACTAAGAAGTCCCTTAGGTGGACTCTTACCAGCATAATCTATAAGGAAACTATTTAAAATAACCTAATTAATAGATACAATTGTCTTTTTTGGACTCTACCCATGCATGGGAATCCTCATGAAGCACTTCAAACAAATCCGATGATGATTCCAATGCCCTTTTACCAGGATCGGCTACATCAGCTATCCTTATCGGAATCAGCTACATCGGCTATCCTTGTCCGACTCGGTCTTAGCCAATGAACACCTAAGCTGATTCGGTCTCAGCCAACGCGTACTCTATCTCTAAGAACCATGATCTCCTCCAAATCTGCTTTGGCTTTAGTTCCAAGTCTGATGGTTGGCTTATCAAATTTGGTCGTTAACACTTGCTTCTCCGGATCGGTTCTGATGAGGGCTCGAGTTGTCCGAACACGACAATCATAACATACACCGAATAGATGTCAAATCTGAAAATCTTTCTTTATAAAGCTAAAATCTGATTCATGAGAAAAGTCAAGATTTTATTGAAATAAAAATAAAGTTAGAAGTTTACATTAATGACTTAGACTAATACAATTTCATCTATCTTAGGTATGTCGCAGCCTAAAATTCCATTTGGGAGACTAATTATTTCACAATTGGATCAACTTCGGCATATATACTAGGGACATCCGCCTAAGAGACCCCGGCCGGCCAGCCCTCGGTCACGGCCTCAATCTTGACGCGAGGGTACAACCAGTGCACCAGCCAAAGTCATACCCAAGAAGGTTCAAGGGACCAACTCGAGGCCTTGGCCTAAGAAAAACTTTGACCCTAGGCCTAGATGAACCATCTGGCCCTAGGCTTGGAGCTACACCTGGCAGGTGCACCTGCCAAAACATATTTGGAAAGCCTCAAGACCTGGTCGGAGGACCTGACCTAGGGAATTCAGACCCTAAGGGCGAATGTACCATGCGTCCTTAGGCTCGGGCGCTGCTGTGGGGGTATTACCCCAGGGTAGCTCACATAAGGGAAAGACATCCAGCTGAAGTGGGCCCAATGGGCTTGGCATCGGGCTAATCGCCCAACCCCTTGCCAGGGTCGGCCACGTTCGTCAAGGTCGGGGATAGCAACCCCAACCCCTCCTGGTGTTCTCCCAACCCCGGCTTGGAAGACATAAGTGTCCCAGTCCTAACCCCTGCAACGACGCCGACCCGAGGAGACCGAGTCTACCACCTCAGGGAGGTATCTTCTTCTCGGAGAGATTGCAAAGAAGACAAGGAGGAGACAACTCGACCAAGGATGACGTCACCTGACAAGACTGCACACAAGATACCCACGACGATAGGGACCCGTAGTACCTATGTGTGTGTGCTTTTTAGATATTTTCTTGTACCATCTCAGTGCTTCAGGGCATAACTATAAAAGGGAAGGCAGATCGCAGGGTAAAGGGGTCAGATTTCGGGAGCTGGAGGCGAAGCCCTGGCATTTTGCTTCCAGGCTCTAGACTTCACATCCATTGTACTCATTCCGGCTTCATACACCACCCAAACAAAGAACACTAGATGTAGGCCTATTATCCTCTGGGAGGGCTGAACCAGTATAAACCTCTTTATCTCTTGGCTTGATTTGTGTTCGAGTCGATCATCGGACCCTTTCGGTAGACGCCCCGACCACTCTTTCACCTCGTTGGGCGACCCCTTGAAAAGACTGACCGACCACCCGTTGACACCTTCTGTAGTGTAATAAGATGGAGTGGGCTCTACAAAGAGAGCGTCCGAAAATCCACACACTTCCAAGGTAGTCATCTTAAATGAACTCTTGTGAAAAATTTCTGTGTTGAGAAATGTTAAGTCGACTGCATGTAAAAATGTTGATATTTAGACAAGTCAGATTAAACCTACCGTATGTTGAAAAGTGTGTTTTTCTAGGTGGAACTCTTCATTATCCGTCTCTGTCTTCTCTTCTCATCTTCATCGTGACTCTTTATTGATCACACCAGTGTTTCAGAAATCTAGCCACCAGCCGCCGTTCGCATCCTCCACTATTACTCTGCATTCTTGTCTCTCTTTTTTCAATAAATAAATGGAAAGAGAGTCGGTTTTCACACCCCCTGATCTAACTTCCTCTTCTCTTCTTTCTCCGCTACAGCCACGGTGAACTCACCGCAGCAAATACAATACGCAAGCAAGGAGTGGGAGTGGAAGCCTGTGGCTGCCGGATTTTTTTCTGTTCTTGTGTTTGTTTTATCCTGACCAGTATTCTATTTTGGCTCGTAATTTATATTGCACAAATGGTTATGGTAGAAATAAATATGGATTGAGCAAATTATGGAGTGCATTACGTATCTTTTCTTTGTCGTTTTTGGTATCACGTATGTGATAATTTTATATTTGTGAATTATGAATGCAACTGCATATTTTCTTGGCTAATAATTTATTTCCATAGGCAGTAACTCTTAAGGATTCATGTGCAAATAGTTTTGCACCAAAGGACCTTATGATGCATAAGCGCTGCCTATGAAAATTCTTCTTCATAAGAAGTTTTCTTAATATATTCCACATGCAGCTAGCTATGAATCTGCCTATAAAATGCATCATTTCCCGGTTTGCTGAACCGTCTATGAAAATCGGTTTTACTCACTGGGGTAAATTTTTTTTTAGTGATGATCCTTTTGCACAATAACTTTCACCAGCTTAGTTTCCATGCACCACCATTTTCCCCATGTGCCATCTGCTTGTGGCTGGATATATAGAGTGCTTGATACCAACCTGATTCCTTTCCAAACAGCATGGGTCCTCCAGGCTCCTGCAGTCCTCGTCCTCGAAATGGTGATCTGCCACTGCCATTCCATATTTCCAAGATTGCCAAAGCACAGCTGGCAAAAATGGTTATTTGGCCATCGCGAAACTGCGGCTGATTAAAGGTCCATAGTCGAGGCGTCTAATTTGCGCAGGTGTGCCGCTACAGTAACTCGCGCACATGCTTTAAACGGGCGCTTAGCGCTAAGCGCGATTAGATTAGCGTAAGCTTGATTATTTATAATAAATTAATGAAATGATAGTTGAACTAACGGTTTTAAAAATAAGTCGAAAGTTTTAAGAAAGTTTCATATTTAATTTAAAGTTTTAAATTTGAGTTGAAAGTTTTGAATTTTGATTTAAAGTTTTCAAATATGATTTGCATGTTTTTAAATTTGCATTGAACGTTTACAAATTTTATTTGAATGTTTTGAAATTTGAACGGAATGTTTTGAAATTGGAGTTAAAGTTTTCAAATTTTGAGTTGAAATTTTTAATTTTGGGATAAAAATTTCAAGTTAAAAGTTTAAAATTTATAAAGTCTGAAAATTTTGGCTGAAACATTTTAAAACCATTTAATAAAAAAATAAAGAGAAACTCTCTTACATGGTATGGGCCTATATAGGCCCATAAGTAGACGCTAAGACAAGGCGCAGCTGTGTGGGCTACACGTGCATCTACACGAGTTGTGTGCCCACCGTAGCCACGCCAATTAGAATTCTCATCCATAATCTGTTTTGAACCAACAATCATGCAAAAGATCATGCAAAAGATCTTACACTTGGAAGGTGCACCAACAATAATGAGGCATAAAGTGGGACGACATGTCATATAAACTAGTTTAGAGTGAAGGGTTACGCGGAGGCTACGCTAGCCGAAAACAAAAACTTTTCTACCACGTAAACCAGGAACACTTGCAAGTAAGGGCCGATAGATCGTTACCGATTGGAGTATTGCAGCGGAAACAGCCAATCAGGGCTATTCGATCTGGAACTGTGCTGGCCGATGATAGTCGATTCCCACAAACCGACAGCCGATTCCTGGGAACAGCCGATTCACCAATCAGCCGATTCGCCGATGTAGTTGATTCGCTGAGTCGTCTGACCGCGTTCTCGCGCCTCGCTCCGATGCGCTCGATCGTAGCCGATTCCACCACAACCGATTCGTAGCCGATCAACAGCGCGCAACGTAGCGGCGCCTCTCACGTACCCACACGTGCGGGGACGAACGCCGAACACCCGTGTGCTAGCACGCGATGCAAGGCTAGGGTTTGGCTCGAAAGTGGGGAGGGTTTCCGTGGAGATTGATCTCGGCGACTTCTGTTGCGGATTCGGTTCAATGCGATACAACAACTCTCCACCCCTCGCCCCTTTATATAGAGTTGACCGACTAGGACTAGTAGCCGATCGGACTCTATTTTGAATCGGATCTCATCCGAATCTCATAGAGTTGGCCGCCCATACGTCGTAAGACCATAGGACTCTATCCGATCGGATCCTATCCGATCGAGCCGTATTCGAGTCCAACTCGAATGCTTGTTCTTATCCCCTTAAGCGTGCGACCCGGTAGGTTCGGGTATACTCGGTTTCGGCTATAGTCTAACTTAGCCGATCGTCGGCTTCGAGTCCAACTCGGCGAGCACATCACGACGGCGCCTAGCAGCACATATTGACACCATAGTATACAAGAATATAATATTGGCTCAACCTGTGTACACAAATCCCTTTGCCTCACGATACCGTTAAGCTATAGGCAAGATGTGTGCCATCCCTTCAATAGCTTAACCATTCACTCGAACCGTATTGCATTATCGTGCGTTGATTGACTCCTCAATCAACTTAGCATGGCCATGCATTTCCATAATCCATTACCTCGAGGGGCCTAGAGATATCTCTCCAAAGGAGGGGTAAATTCCATCTTGATCACTCACATCCCACTCCATGTTTCATAGCAAACCCGAAAACTACCTTTATAACTACCCATTACGAAATAACGTTTGGTAGTCCCAAAGTAGGCTACTACACATGTTGGAATCCATGGTGATCTCGGTCTAAGAACTTTGTACCAACACTACCTGAGACCAACTAATGGCACATTAATTCCTGTAGTGTCTCATGGTGGGTCTATCCAACAATGTGTTCTGTAACACATATATCCATGTTTATTGATTTGGTATCTCCATACCCATGATCTATGAGACATGATCATCAATCAATAGACATGCCGATCTTAGAATCATATTAGTTCCAATAATATGACATATGATCAGAGATCATTTAGAAATAGATTCATACATATAGAGTCTCATAAATAAGTCACATACTTATTGATCAATACAAGATGTCTATTTCATGGAACAGAATATCACTTTATTCATAAATACATAAACATTGACGTGATATCCAACATCTCCATGTTGCCTCTAGGGCATATCACTAACATAGGGAACATAGTTATTAGAGTATATGATAGAGATGTATTAAGATAGAATTGATTTCTATCCTAGTTTCCCCTATTTAGAAATACTGATCTCCTACGACTTGATACGACAATCCAGTATTCGTACTATCTATCTCCTTATGCTATTGAACATGGTATTAGAGTGAGTGAGCGAGCGAGCTAGGGTTGTTGCCGCCATTACTACAGAAAACAACATTGATGCCGGTCGTGAACAGGCCATAGGTATCGAGATTTCCCAACCGACACCCGGCGGACGACCGTGACTTCGGTCATCGGTGTTGGTTGTAGAACCGGACCTATAAGAGATATAAGTGCTAGTTCTTAACTAAAATTCAGCACCTATAGAGAATTATAGGTGCCGATTCTAAACTAACATGTCATGCGGTTGTCTTATAGGTGCTATTTTCAAGAACAATTGCCACTATAAGTAGCATATAGATATCAGTTGTTCAATGGCCTGGACACATGGCAAGGACTTTAGGTGCCGGTTTATAATAAAAATTGGCATGTAAATATTGGCAAGATAAAAAATAAAAATGACAGATCCTATCAATTTCACATACAAATCACATAATGAGAGAAATTTCAATCATTTCACATTCATTCATTAACATACAACCACATTCACATTCATCAACATCCAAATTTACATCAATTCCACAACTCCATCCACATCTGCATCGACATATATATCAACACATAAAAATAAAAAACCCTAAATGCCTAAGTGAAAAATTTCTAAGTCTAAAAATTCCAAGTCCAAAAATTCCCAAGTCTAAATTCTAAACATTTTCATATATATATACATATATATCCTAAATCAAAAATTCTCAAGTCTAAATTCTAAACATTTCCATATATATCCTAAGTCAATAATTCCTAAGTATAAATTCTAAACATTTGCATATATATCGTAAGTCAAAAATTTCTAAATATGAATTCTAAACATTTGCATATATATTCTATGTCTTATATCGAAAATTCCTAAGTATAAATTCACATTATCGCAGTAGACCAAGGTGGCGCGCGTCGGGGGGGGGAGTGTTGCTCATGGAGTAGTTGGCGAAGCCAGGTGACCTCGACAACGACGTTGGCGACGGCGCGGTACTCAGCCTCGGCACTAGAGCGAGAGACAGTGGGCTGTCGTTTAGACGAACAGGACACCAGGTTGTCCCCGAGGAAGACGGCGTAGCCAGAGGTGGAGCGGCGGGTGTCGGGGCAGCCGGCCGAATCTGCGTCGGAGTAGACGACGAGGTCGTGGGAGGGAGACCGCTGAATGTGAAGACCCAAGTCCACCATGCGGCGGATGTACCGGAGAATCCGCTTGAGGGCGGCCAGATGTGGTTCGCACGGGTCATGCATATGGAGAAAAACCTACTGTACGGCATAGGCAATGTTCGGCCTGGTGAAGGTGAGGTAGTGTAGTGCCCCAGCGAAGCTGCGGAAGTCCGTAGGGTCAGCCACAGTGGAGCCATCGGTGGAGAGCTTGGCGTTGGTGTCAACCGGAGTATTGCAGGGCTTGCAGTCAGTCATGCCTGCTCGTTTGAGGAAATCGAGACAGTACTAACATTGAGTCAGCACAAGGCCGGCGGGCTGCCGGAGGACCCTGATGCCGAGAAAGTGATGGAGAGGTCCTAGATCCTTCATGGCAAACTCAGCCTGGAGCGCAAAGATGGTCCACTGAAGAAGCTTGGTGGAGTTGGCCGTGAGGATGATGTCGTCGACGTAAAGTAGCAGGTAGAAGATGTCCTGGCCGCGATGAAGAATGAACAAGGGCGTGTCGGACTTGGCTTCAACAAACCCAATGGACTGCGGGAATGTGGCGAACCGATAGTACCATGCACGTGGGGCTGTTTTAGGCCATAGAGGGATTTGTTGAGGCGGCACACCATCTCGGGTTTGGCGGGGTCGATGAAGCTGGGGCTAGATGCGTGAGACAGTCTTCTAAAGGGTGCCATGAAGGAAGGCGTTCTTGACGTTGAGCGGATGAACCGGCCAATCGTGATAGACCGCGAGGCTGAGGACAGTGTGAACTGTTGCCGGTTTGACGACGGGACTGAAAGTCTCATCGAAGTCAACATCGGGGCACTGGGTGAAGCCACAAGGACCCAGCGGGCCTTGTACCGGTTGAGGGAGCCGTCTGCATGATATTTATGTCGAAAGATCAATTTATCGGTGACAATGTTGACGCCAGCAGGACGAGGAACGAGGTCCCACGTGCGGTTGGTAAGGGGGCATTGAATTCGTCCTCCATAGCGACACGCTAAAGAGGATCTGCAAGAGCCACGCGGTACATCCGCGGAACAGGAGAAAGAGTATCTGCATGAAGAGTTAGTTTGTTGAGGCCGACGTGGATCCCGGATTTGCCACGAGTGGTCATGGCGTGGTCGTTGACCACCGGTGATGTGCCCAAACCGGAGGGTGGTGTCGGGCGCCGGAACGCGAGCGGACCGGGCGCCGTGGGGCTGTCGGCCCGGTGGGGAAGCAAGTCGGGACGCTGAAGGCCCGATGGCGGTGGGGGCCGTGGAGCATCGTCGGGGCCAGACCCAGGTGGAGGCGAGCCGAGTGTTGGATTAAGGACAAGATATCAAAGGACTCACAATGATCACATTTGGAGCTTGCTGACATCGAGTTCCTTCTTTGATACATGTTGAAGAGTTCTCTAAATTCTATAAAGCATATATTGGGGTCGTGGTGAAGTAGGTGTACTATGCACAGATCATTTGTTCACCCTTTGTGGCCTCCTCGAAATACCATCCATGCAACCACTGCGCTAGAGTTCCTATTTCTTTAATTTCTGGGTCAAGTACCATGTGTTGTTCATGTTAGAACTGCAGTACCACCTTGGCTTTTGGAAGATTATCTAAATCATCAAGGCTTTCTAAATTGGCTGAATCACAGAATGCCTCTATCTCAAATGCTTTCTCTGTAACAAACAACTCCTTAGCCTGAGTCTGCAGATCCTTGTTCCCAACAATTCTCCGAAAGTCTGATATAGGTTTCTTAGGTGGCCTCACTTGTGCGCACTTGATGTAATGATAGATCACTTTCTTAGGAATTGGAATCTTTGGTTCATCGAGCTTCTTAGGGCCAAAAACCGAAGTGATGCTGCCACTCACTGTCTTCTTAAGCAGCACCGTTGTCGGCTTTAACACTGAGTCCGACTTAGTTGGTGGGAGTCACGACTTGCTCGATGAACCAGACCTTTGCGATGCACTTGTTGTTGAAATCTTTTTTCTTAGTGGGGGTGGTTTCGGGGACTTCTCTAGAGGCTGTGCTTGATTCGGTGTGTTCTAACGAGGGGGTGGGTGGGGGGTCCTCTGTCAAGGTGGAGAAGGAGCTAGATCTGTACTCAATCGCTTGAAGGGCTAGAACTGTCATCGCTCTAATCACCTGTCCCATCGTTCAACATGATAAGATGTAGCGTTTCGGCCATACGATCACGTTGTGGAGAGCAGCGCACAGAGGGTCAACCCCTTCCTTCGGAGGAAACTCCTACACATACCCTCTGTATTGGCTTGGCACGTCGTCAACTCCAACCCTTGAGTAGCCTGGAGGCAATGCAATACCGTGTATAGTTCGCCCCGCAGATATAGGATGTGTCACGCCGCTAGCAATCTTTTGAGTGATGTTGTTTTGAAGTGGGACGTGGAGCACGTACGGGGTATGTGTCGTTATGTCATCCACTAGATAATGTGTTGTGTCATGTTCTACAGGTGCAGCTTCCACATACGCGCAACAGCTACGTCACCCACTGAGGCTTACCACTTGGTTTCCGGCTTGCCCCCGGTGTTGCTCTGCCGTCATATTAGGAAACATATCTAAAAGTTTCTCCTTTAGCTGCTGGTCCACCTCTATCACGATACGATCGGTTTCCTCTTGTTGCGTGGGTCTTCTCTTATGAGCCCGGTAATGCCGGCCTTCCATGGAACAAGACGGACGCCTCTTGTGCATCCGGGTGCTCGGGGTTTCCCAATGCCAGTGTGAGCTCATCTCCCTCCCTTTGTGGCACAAAAGTTCCTTGTGCTGATTGGGAATGGGCCTCGGCGATCTTCGCTTTAGCTCTTGCTATCAAGGTCAGCGCGACCAACTCCCTAAAGATGACAGTTCAGTCTTCCCGGCATACGTGTAGTCCTTTGTTCGGGTGCCCCATCTTTCTGCCTCAGGTGTGACACTGGCTTGACGCAATCGTTCCTCTTTCTCTTCCCAATTAGGGATATTCTTAGCGTATCTACTCGGGCCAACTCGGTGTGGATACTTGTTCTTCTCTGAGTTGGCTTTGTTTTGTTCACTCATTTCTCTTGCCTTCTCAGATGTTTTCCATTGCACGAACTCATTCTAGTAATCTACACACTTTTGATACATAGGTTTGTTAAAACCTAGGCTCTAGCCGTGTTGGACAAAGTCCGTGTTCAAGGCGTCCTTCCAATTCTTGAAGAGAATGTCCATCTTCATAGTGCCCCATGCTTTGCTAGCTCTTCCGCGCCTTCAAGAAAGGAGAATGACTGCTTCAACTTTCGCCAGCATTCTTCCTTCAGATTTTCTAGTACCATCCAGTCATATTGTGTTACATCCTTTGATCTCCAATGGCGGTACTTGATGGAACAAAATCCTTCACAACGACATCACACACCCTGCCATACGGGGTCAATGTCTCTAATGGTGATTTAGTCAAGCCATTTCTAGAGAGTTTTGTCATTACATAGTGACCATCAAGCATCGTGCTAGGACCCCTAGCCTTCCTCTCTAATGACGCGGTTGATTTTTGAGGTGTACAAGCAGCACAAGTGCCAGCATCCTTGAAAACAGGAATGTTGATTTTTTAGAACAGTCTATTAAAGTAGAAGTCTCGTAATGCACGGTTGCGTCAAATTTAGTCGGAATAACCTCAGCGCCTTCACGATTCTCTTAATTCAAATTTAGGTACGCATTAGGGCTACCATGATGTTTGTCGTTTGATCCAGACTTGGCGAATTCTTCGTGCTTCATCTTGTAAGCTAGTTTTAGAAAAAAAAACTACATGATTCTATAGATTTAGTACTAGTGAAAGTTTTAAGATAGTTAACCTACTCTAAATTATGAAATGTTTTAATTTTGTGCTCTCATAATATCTGTAATAGCATAATGCATTGTGATAGGTCCGGAGGCAATTAAGCAGAAGGCCTCCTCCTTTGATGCAAGGATTGATGCGAAGACCTTCTCTTGCCTCCAAGCCTTCAACACACCTAAATAATTCGAAACTTGGTTGGATGTGGCAATTTCCAACGATAGCCAAATTTGCAACATGTCCGAATGGCTCCAGTTCATCATCTAGAAAAATAATTTATTTACAATAATTTAAAAAAACAACTAATCAAATTTCATGCAAATGGACTAAAACATATATAGAGACAAGCAAATTATATGCAAATTTGTAAAAATGATATCTCTATGCTCTCAGAACTACATTTGTAAATGCGTTGCACCATTTAGCCTTCGTTGGACAACTAGAAAACTATATATTTGTAAAAGCAGTAGGTGTTGTGGTAGGTGAGGTGGGAAGCAAAAAGCATCCGTCGCGACCTTTGCCACAAGGATTGACACGGATGCTTTCACTTCCCACCAAGACTTCAACACGCCTAAATAGTGTGAACGGTAGTTGGAGGTGGCAATGTCCAATGAAGGCCATCTATTCATCATTGAGCACGACCAAACTAAAATCCTAAAAATATAATAAAGCTTAAGAAAATAATAATTCACAATGATAAGATAATTCACAAATATATCCCCAAATTCCCAAACCCAACCAGGATCACATAACACCTAGTATTCTGTGATGATTTGATAACCAAGGAAATAACCAAAAATCTACCCCAAATTTTCTCACATTCCATATCAGCACATATGCATCACAAGTATACCGCAAAATATACCCTAAATTTCTAACATTTCAATCACATCACAAATGCATTAACAATTTGAAAGTACATAGTCCCCAAATATACCCCAAAATTCCCACATTCCATCTTATCACATGTACATCACAAATTAAGTTTCACATGCCAAAATTATGTTTTTCTACCAGTTTATACCTATATAAAACATAACTACTAGTTGGTCATAATATGTTAAAAAAATTCAACATTGCAGCAGCGACGGTGGCAATGACAGCTGCAGCAGCTCAAAACATCACAAATATATCCCATTCACAAATAATCCTATTCACAACATCACAAATATATCCCATTCAACAAATCCATCTCATCTCATCCATTCACAAGTTCAACAAATTCAACATTGACAGGGACGGTGAGAATGGGTGATGGGGGAGGACAGAGGATGGGGACTACCCATACAGGTCACCGATGCCGAGTTGTTTCCTCCATGAAGGGTTACGCGGAAGCTACGCTAGCTGAAAACAAAAAAATCTACCGCGCAAACCAGGAACACTTGCAAGTAAGGGCCGATAGATCGTTACCGATTGGAGTAGAGCGCCGGAATAGCCAATCGGGGCAATCCGATCCGGAACAGTGTAGCCTATTCCGGAGACAGCCGATTCGCCAATCAGCCGATTCGAGTCGTCCGGCCGCGTTCTCACGCCTCGCTCGATGCGCCCGACCGCGGCCGATCAAGAGCGCGCAACGTAGCGGCGCCTCTACCGGTATCCACACGTCCGGGGACGAACGCCGTACACCCGTGTGCTAGCACGCGATGCAAGGCTAGGGTTTGGCTCGAAAGTGGGGAGGGTTTCCGTGGAGATTGATCTCGGCGACTTCGTTGCACGTGATGCAATTGACATATATATGGCAGCTCTCCACCCCTCCCTCCTTTATATAGAGTTGGCCGACTGGGATTAGTAGCCGCTCGGGACTCTATTTTGAATTGGATCTCATCCGTATCTCATATAGAGTTGGCCGCTCACACGTCGTAAGCCCATAGGACTCTATTTTGAATTGGATCTCATCCGTATCTCATATAGAGTTGGCCGCTCACACGTCGTAAGCCCATAGGACTCTATCCGATCGGATCCCTATCCGATCGAGCCGTATCCGAGTCCAACTCGAATGCCTGTTCTTATCCCCTTAAGCGTGCGACCACGTAGGTTCAGGTATACTCGGTTTCGGCTATAGTCTAACTTAGCCGATCGTCGGCTCGAGTCCAACTCGGCCGACACTCAAGGGCGCCTAGCAAGCACATATTGACACCATAGTATACAAGAATATAATATCGGCTCAACCTGTAATGTGTACACAAATCCCTTTGCCTCACGATACCGGTTAAGCTATAGGCAAGATGTGTGCCATCCCTTCAATAACTTAACCATTCACTCGAACCGTATTGGATTATCGTCCGTTGATTGACTCCTCAATCAACTTAGCATGGCCATGCATTTCCATAATCCATTACCTCGAGGGGCCCAGAGATATCTCTCCAAAGGAGGGGCAAATTCCATCTTGATCACTCACATCCCACTCCATGTTTCATAGCAAACCCGAAAACTACCTTTATAACTACCCGATTACGGAATAGCGTTTGGTAGTCCCAAAGTAGGCTACTACACATGTTGGAATCCATGGTGATCTCAGGTCTAAGGACTTTGTACCAACACTACACGAGACCAACTAATGGCACATTAATTCTGTAGTGTCTCATGGTGGGTCTATCCAACAATGTGTTCTCCAACACATATGTCCATGTTTATTGATTTGGTATCACCATACCCATGATCTATGAGACATGATCATCAATCAATAAACATGCCGATCTTAGAATCATATTTGTTCCAACAATATGACATATGATCAGGGATCGTTTAGAAATAGATTCATACATATCGAGTCTCATAAATAAGTCACGTACTTATTGATCAATACAAGATGTCTATTTCATGGAACTGAATAACACTTTATTCATAAATACATAAACATTGACGTGATATCCAACATCTCCATGTTGCCTCTAGGGCATATCACTAACACTCCATGCCGCCTGCTCGCCCTCCTCCTCATCGCTCCTGGCTTTTGAGCGCCGAATCCCCGCCTCCGCATCGACGAGCATCGCCGGATCTAGAAAAGAAGCTAGGGTTATGGCAAGATGCACCACGTTATCGTACCACACGACCGCATCGAGCCTCTGCCTGATTCCACCGCCATGTTCCCCCTCCTCGCCTAGATGCACCATCAGCGCCTCTCCTCTGCACCGTGCCACCGCGGAGGTCACCTCCTCGCCGCTGGGAGAGAGAGTGTGGGAGAGAGAGGGAGTGAGTGGTAGGTGGATGGCTGACCAGCGAGGATATAAATATAAGGGAAATAGGTGTTGGTTCTAATAATAGATCCGACACCTTTGACAACTATAGGTTGCCAATTTTATAATAGAACTAGTACCTATATCTCCCTATTGGTACCGGTTCTAATTAAGAACCGACACCTATCTCACCTTCCCCCAAAAATTTTTTGTCATGTATAGTTTCTTTTGTAAAATATAACTTCTTTCTTAAATTAATATTTGGCTATAAAATAAGCCTACTATTCTATATACCTTCTCCTTTAAATAAATTTTCTATCTTAAATTAATATTTGGTTTTAAAAGGTGCCAAATAATTTAAATATCTTCTCCTTTACACTCTCTTTTATAAAATATATTTCCTTTATACATGCATTCACTTAAAATTATAGGAACATTAGAGTGCCAATAATTTGTTCCAAAATTTTCTGATTTCAATTAAGCAATAATTGCATAAATCAGTACATTAGTTTACAAATTATTTTAAACCTAACTAGTAGCCCTTCTTGATGATCGCTCCATAAATACAAGGCTTCTTCATCTTCTTCATTGGCTTCCTCATTTTTAACCGGTAGTAGTTACATCATAAGCACGTGGCAGTTGTGTGATTTCATTCCAACCAATCTATTATCTTTCATGTTAACCCATTTCTTGATGTTTTCGCAGTAATTAGATGGGACTTTGACTCCCTGCAAACATTCCAACATACTCGTTTTTCAACAGCACTAAGAGTGTAGCATGAGGGGGAGGTAGTAGCAGTCATTTCCTTTTTCTTGAGGATGCACCTCTTTCCTAATATTCATGTCTTCAAGGTCTTTCCATGCTTGCAAAGTGTCTTTTGTTTTGTCTGGTGTGTTCAACAATACCCCGATCATGGTTTTGAACACATTCTTCTCCATGTAAATCATATCGATTGCATGACGGATATCCAAGTCTTCATAGTATGGTAGGTCCCAAAAGACATATTTCTTTCTCCAAAGAGAGCTCTCACCGCTTGATGTCGATGCATGCGTGCTTCCACTCCCTTTACCAAATAGAACTTCGATATCCTTCACCTCATTCCAAATGTCACTGTCGGTTATGAACGTTGGACGTGCTTCCTCTTCCACTGTTCCATCAAAATCTCTTGTATTCTGATGGTATGGGTGATTTTGCCTAAGGAACCTTCAATGGCGCTTGTACACGGTCTTCGGCGGTGAATCAGCCACTTGCCTCATGTTTGGGCCATTCACCTTACACATGCTTTCATGCCCTTCACCGTCTAGCCTGACGTGTTAGCAAGTGCTGGGTAGTTTTGTATTGTCGCCAACAAAATAGTCTAACATATGAAATACTCTTGTTTTACGCATCCCACATCTTTGCACCGTCCGTCCATAGTATCCCAAGATCCTCTACTTGTGGCTTGAAGTACACATCAATATCATTGCTAGATTGTTTAGGCCCTTGAATTAGAAGTGGCATCATATGCTTCAAACAAAGCCAATAAGGAAGGTTGTAGATAATAACAGCCACTGGCCATATGCTATGATGACTGCTCATGTCACCAAAAAGGATTCATGTCGTCTGTGCTGAGCGCAATCCCCATATTCCTCATGTCATACGCAAAATGCTTTCTATGCTTCCTATCTATCTTTCTCCATTGAGATACATCAACTAGGTGACGTATCATTCCATCTCTTTTACACTTTTCGTGGTGCCAACGCATCACCTTATCATGTTTCTAGTTTGCAAACATATGTTTCAAATGAGGGATGATTGGAAAATACCATACCATCTTCACTGGCACTCTTTTTTTCACTGTACATTACTTCCACTATCACCATCACCGTCTGCACACTTATACCGAGAAGCCTCACACATTGGACATTTGTCCAAATCTGTATAATCACCCTGATAAAAATGCAATCATTTTGACAAGCATGAATTTTCTGTATCTCAAGGCCAAGGGGACATATAACTTTATTTGCTTAGTACGTTGTTTTTGTCAAGGCATTACCCACAGAAAGAATTTCTGTCAACAGCTCTAGAAACTTAGTGAAGCTCTTATCTAACCATCCATTGCTTGCCTTCAGGTGAAGGAGAGATAGGACCACCTGCAACTTGTTGTGCTCCGCCTTACATCCATTGTAAAGCGGAGTTTTTGAGTCCTCCACAAGGCATTGAACTTGGAATATTTCCTATAATTAGTGTCAGCCCTCTCCCCGTCGTGCAGCATCTGATCTAGATCAGTTTCATCATGATCAATGCACATTTGGTCATCCTGCTAATCATAGCTGACATCCTCATTCGGTACGTCACTGTTGCCTGCATTTCCCTCGCCTTTCTCCTCTTCACCAAGAAATTAATGACATCTAAACTTTCACATAAAACCCCTTGTAAGAGTATGCCCATGGACCCATTGTACCGAAAATTGCCTGTCTTTCTTGCAATCAAAGCATGGACACCACAGACAATCCGGCACATTAACTGAGTTTGTGCTCGTCTCCATGACAACGAGAGATGTTACTCCCTTGATATACTCTATGGAGTCATGATCCACTTAATACACTCATCGTAGATCCATTACAACCGATGGGTACCAACGAATATTACTTAATTGTTAATTACTCTGAATGATACAAATTCAATTTACCCCTACGAAAAAAACCGATAGATCTAATAAATGAACAAAATGTCGGGATGCCTTCAGACCTCTTGATATAATCAAGAGCCGAATGGAACTCATCCATTCTTCTCCAAAGTATAGCAAGACATCCGATGCTCCGAGAGAGAGATAACTGAGACATCGCTGGGTTTTTAGTCTGCCAGACAACTTCAGCCTTGATTGTGCCCGTCAAACCACTCGATGGTGGCGACCAAATGTGTTACACAATCAAGAGACTTGACATCAAATGACTAAAGATCTACGTTGTCTCAATTATCTTTAGCTCATACTCGTGGTTAATACGTTCCTAACAGAAGGAACGGGCTAACCACTTTCATCCAAGCATGTGGTATCGGTAACTGGTTCAACGACCCATTATGGGTCTTAAGCTATTACAACATAATAGGTCTTAGAGATACATATGGCCATCAGGCCTATTAATTATATAGATAGGAGCGGTAGCATACGACATTCCCGAGGATCTTTCCTCAACCGACTAGGGAGTGCCCTAGTATGAACCGTACGGATAGAATGGTGCATCTTCGGCGTACTCTTCCACCTCGGGGAAAGATTCTCCTACAATCATATCTATGCACAAACAAATATGCATGCACATAGCAAGAATCAGTACAAGAATTTGTACTTGCAAGCACCCAATCAAGCCTAGTACTACATGAACGGTATAATCAAGAAGAAGCTCATGTGGGGTTCCATTTTTGCACAAAGCTATCTTTTTTTAGCAAAGCCCAATTGTAAATACCCAAGTTTGAACAATAAATTTCAGCGAGCAAATAGTTCTCTAAATTGGGCATTAATACATAGTATTGCTCATAATTACTCCTCACTTTGTGTTACAGGGCAGCAAAGGAGTATAACATTCATAAACCATTCATCATTTGCCTTTTTGGGGCAGCAAATAAATAAATCAGAGAGCAAGAAATTTTTGAATACTTTCGGTGAAGAAAGTTGTACAAATATTCACAATCACATGAAAACTATACCCACGACACATTAGCACGACGCTCGTATCCGTGAGCACGGCTAATCGATTAGTTTAAACTATGCAGAGTGTGTACACTTTACCGACATGATGTGTTATAATAATCATGCAAAACATGGCATGTGGTACATAAGTACCCGATTTATTATACACAACAAAGCCCTTCAACTATCCGTGATTTAGCCTTACACCAGCACGATATGTGTTTTCTCCATCCTATACTATTTTGGAGATACGGTATAGGACCGTTAAGTGGCGGGCCCACGCCTTAAACTTAATGCCGTGGGGGCGGACACGATAGGGAACCCACTCACGTGGCACATTATCGTCATATTGGACAGACTTAGTTGCCTAATTGCCACGCCGGGGCATTAGGAAGCTCCTCTGGGTTATACGAACCCATACACTTCGGCCTACCGAAATGTGAAGCTAAACCACAAATAGGGTACTAAGCTAGGGCTATCTCATACTAGCACATGTGGTTGTACTGTATTCGAGTTGAATAATCGTGGACTGAAGTCCTTAGGGTAGTCTGGGCACACACTCCCCCTATCGGTATACAACTAAACACCATATGTGTACCACTTGCGGCCCAAACTTGAGAAACCAAGTTGTACCATGTTTTTGTTTTTAACATAGAGCGTACTTGTCATAACATAATTTTTGGAAATGAAAATTTTGTAAAGAGAACATCGTTACTTAGCCCAATGAGCGTGGGAAAATGTATACTACTAGCAAACTAAGCATGGGGATAAATAAGTCATAGGACTTCAGTTGGGTTCACTATAATTTAGCCTCTGATTGTTTCTAGGGTTTGGAAATGGCTAATGTGGGAAGTGGAGTGTTCGTATCAAGATTTTAGTTTTATACATCAAACATCATGCAAGTTCCCAACCATTTGGAATAACCTCCACAAAACTAGGATCAATGTGCTCAAAGGGGGAGGTGAGACTTGCCTGGTTCTTCTTCTTCTTCCGGTTCATACGAGTATACGGGATCCTCGAACGATGTCGACGGTCCGTCTAAGGTAAATATGCAAAGTCTTAAATTTTAAGTGCTCATGAAAACTTTAACGGACTAGGATGAATGCATATGAGATGCAAGGGTTTTGGCCTCAGATCGACATATTAAGTGTGGTTTCTATTAAGTCTTTTTCTCCCTAAAGTGAGAGGCTTATTTAGGGCCCATTTTGGTAGTATAAGGATATAGTGTTGGGTCGTTCTAATTTGTTCAGGACCAAACAATAGGCTTCCTGGTAGGTGTGTTATTTTTAGTTGGTAGTACACAGTAGAATGGTCCTAATAAAATTTAGTTTGTATCTTTAGGGATTTTATTGGGCTCACTATGATTTTTAGAAATCTGGGTGTTTTCAAAATAACTCTATTGCTAGGTAAATCTATAAGTGGTTTTTCTGGCACAGAAAGCATATGGTTTCTCATTTTTGACTTAAGGTACATCTTTCATGGTTTCTATAGAGTCTTGTTTCATATTTTTCAGAGCTAAGATGATTTTCCTATAATTTTTACAAGTGTGACCTACCCTATTTAGGGGTGTTTAAAAAATGAATTTTCCTGACTAAATATGCTAGTGCGAGTAGTCATTTTTATTCCACAGAATTAAAATACATAATCTTACGGATCTAACAAAATTTGTTCCAAGTTAAAAGATGTTGTTTTCAATTTTTAACAGATTTTCAAATTATAGTTAATTTTCTCTTGGTAAACCTGTCTTCGGATTTATTCTTTCACTAAGCGTGGGGCCTACATTCAGCGCAGCTGCTTAGTGTTTAAATGGGTTTTGGCGCTGACGAATGGGTCCCAACGTCGGTGACTATCGGTGGGGAACAGAAGCGGCGCGCGGCGAGGTTCTCACTGGTGCCGGCGGCGGAGGGCGGCCGGTCGGAGGTCGCAGTCAATAGAGAAAATATAGTAGGGCTCATGGCGAACCTAATGGTGGTTGGCTTGCTAGCTACTGTGGCCAGAATGATGGCAGGCGACGGCGACGGTGGCGCCATGATTCGGGTTCGCCGGGCATGTACGTTTCTAGAGTTGGCCGGGACTTGCATGCAATGAAAATAGCATCTAGGTGCACTAGGGGTGCTTACCGAGCAACGAAGTGGCTCTGGCGAGGTCCGGGTTGCGGTGGCGCCGTGCGGGTCTCTCAGCAACGGCGTTCTTCCGCTTCGGGTGATTGGTGTCAGCGGTTTTGGGTGCTTGGCTGCACGAATCAAGCACGGGACATTGTCAAGGGACTACTAGAGATGCTCGGACCGAGAGGAATTAGTATGGGGCTCATCGGAGAGGGAATGGAGGAAGATTGATGGCGGCGACCGGAGTTGGGGACGAAAAGGGGCTTTCCTTCCTGGTGCTTCTCCAGGTCGATTCCTTGCGTTTCAACCATCGTTAGGCATCAAGGTACACGGGGTGAAAAGGTTTGGACAATGGCTCACCGTAGATGGCTGGCGACGAGCGGGTGGTTCGGCGGCAGTCGGGGCAGAGCGCACGGTTCACGGGCTCGGCTTGTCGGTGTTCCCGATCAATAGCTTGCTCAGCGGTGGAGAGAGGTCACCGGCGGTTTCTCGGCGCTTCGAGGACGGTCGGCTCGGTCTCTCGTGGAACATGTGCGGACCGAGGGAGAGCGGTGTTGGTCGGGCGGTTGAGTTTTATTTGCATGCCGACGTTGCGGTGGGATGCCGTGCTCGGGACGACGCGTGCACAACGCGTTCCTCACGCGCGACGCATGCGCGTGTGTGTGGCGAGGGCACCAGTGTGAGGGAGACGAGCTGGGACACGGTGTGACGCTGGCAACGCGGTTCCACGAGTCAGTGTGCAAGGAATGAGATGGGAATCCGAGAATTTTTCAAAGTCTGGACATCATGCTGACTTTCCAACTTTGGGCTCCATTTAGAAATACTTCCAGTCCGATTTAGGGGCGGTGCCCTATGACAAACGTGTAAAGTGTGACTCAATCTTCAGTACTGCCAAGTTTCACCGCTTGGGGTTTGCTGGTTTAATTTTGGCAATGGCTCAAATTAGGCTCCGAGTTACGTGTCGGCCAGCTCTATCACTTGGAAAAATTCACTATGGTCAAATCTAGTCTTTGTACTAATTCACCATTTTCAACACTAATGATGTGTTCCAACCTTTAGAGTTTATTTGCTTGAGGTGCTTTGCAAGTATTTGGGAATTTTACTAAATTTTTCTAGGGCTCCTTTTAACAATACTCCAAAAAGGAATTTTTCATTACTATGTGTTTGCCTCTTATGCATGTAAACCGTATTTCGCTCTTTACTCAGCAGAAAGTTTTTGGGTTCAAAATTTACACTACACAATCATCTTGTTACTTCCATTCCAAGATTTTCTAGGATGTGACAGCTCTACCCCCTTACAAAAGAATCTCGACCCCGAGATTCGTCCCATCTAAAATAAACTAGGGAATTCATCACTGAGGCAGTCTTCGCGTTCCCACGTAGCTTTGTCTTCTGTGTGATCACTCCATTGTACTCGGAGCATTTTGATGGTCTTCCTTCGGGTTCGTCGTTCCTTTTCTTCGAGGATTCTGATGGGATGCTCTTGGTACAAAAGATTCGGGTTCGATTTATAGTCTCCAAAGTAGTGTGCTCGATGGGTGTACGAAGACACTTGCGGAGTTGAGATACATGGAGCACGTCGTGTACGTTGGAGAGCGTGAGGGCAATTCCAAGCGATAGGCCACTTGCCCACGTCTGGCAATGATGCGTAAGGTCCAATATAGCGAGGAGCAAGCTTGCCCTGGATTTGGAAACGTTGAGTACCCGCGAGAGGAGAGACCTTCGATAGACAGTCTTCTACATCAAAGCTTAACTCTCGTCATTTGCGATTGGAGTAACTCTTTTGTCGGGTTTGAGCCTCCCTCAACCGGTCTCATATGAGAGTAACATTCTTTTCGACCTCATTTATAACTGCAGTCCGAAAAATTGTCTTTCTCCCACTTCGACCGTATAGCGGTGTCGACACTTTCTCCCATTGAGTGCTTCAAATGGTGACATTTGAATGCTAGATTGAAAGCTATTGTTATAGGAGAATTCTACAAACGGTAAACATTTCTCCCAATTTGTGTTATGCTCAAGGACACAGGCTCAAACCATATCCTCAAGGGTTTGATTTGTCCTTTTCACCTATCCTCCGGTTCTTTGGTGGAAAGCGGTGCTAAAGAACAATTTAGTTCCCGGAGCTCGTGTAGATTTTCTCGAATCGGGAGGTGAATTGAGTGCCACGGTCGGGCAAAATAACTTTAGGTACGCCGTGGAGCCTCACAATGTGGGTTAAGTACAATTTGGCCACTTGGCTCCACCATATGTCACATGTACTGGTATGAAATGAGCCACTTTCATCACTCGGTCCATAATAACCCAAATGGAGTCATGCCCACTAGGGGTCTTAGGTAAGCCTATGATGAAATCCATTCCGACTTCATCAAATTTCCATTCTGGAACATGTAGAGGCTGGAGCAGACCAGCTGGTCGTTGATGCTCGGCTTTGACCCGTTGGCGGTGTCGCAAACGGCAACATAGGCAGCTATGTCTCGCCGTAGGCCGGGCCACCAATACTAGGTCTGAATATCTTGGTACATTTTCGTACACCCCGGATGAATAGTTAAAGGAGTACAATGTGCTTCCGTAAGAATAGTCTCTCTAAGGCCCTGGTTGTCCGGAACATAAATTAGTTTCCCATGCATGATTATTCCATCCGGATTAAGTGTGTACAAAGTCTGAGATTTGATACTGATCTCCTTATGAATTTCAGCCACCTCTTTGTCGGAGTTTTGGGCTATTTTAATTTGGGAGTAGAGAGTAGGCTATAATGCTAATGCAGCAACATAGCAATCTTCCACTAACCCCAAATTTAACTTTTGGAACTCAGTTGATAGAGATGTTGGGTCTATTGATTCAATATCATCTGGGTGGCATTGCTTTCGACTTCAAGCGTCTGCTACAACATTTGTCTTTCCAGGGTGATAATGAATACTGAGATCATAGTCTTTTATGAGTTCTAGCCATCTTCTTTGCCTCAGGTTCAGATCTGATTGGGTGAAGAAATACTTCAGACTTTTGTGATCAGGGAAGATTTCACATCGGTTCCCAACCAAATAGTGCCGCTAGATCTTTAGGGCATACTCTAGGTTATGGGTTGGATAGTTGAGCTCATGGGGTCGTAGCTGGCGTGCAGCGTAAGCCACAACCTTTCCTTCCTGCATAAGCACACATCCCAGTCCTTGACGTGATGCCTCACAGTAGACATGGAATGGCTTGTTGACATCTGGCATAACCAGCACCGGGGCAGTGGTAAGCCTTCTCTTCAGTTCAAGGAAACTTGCTTCACAAGCTTCAGACTAGAGGAACTTAGTTTCCTTTTTGAGGAGTTGTGTCAAGGGCTTGGATATTCTAGAGAAGTTCTCGATGAAGCGGTGATAATATTCGGCTAGACCGAGAAAACTCCTAACTTCAGAGACATTTTGTGGTTGCTTCCAATTTAGTACATTCTGTACATTGCTTGGATTTACAACAATACCACCCGCTGAAAGGACATGACCGAGAAATCCAACTTCCTTTAACCAAAATTCACATTTCGAGAACTTGGCATAAAGTTGGTGTTTCCACAGCTTATCAAGTACCAGATGTTGCGCATGCTCTTCCTCATTCTTGGAATAAATAAGGATGTCATCAATGAACACCACCACAAATTTATCAAGATACTCCATGAAGATTTTGTTCATCATATTCATGAAGGTGGCTGGCGCATTGGTTAAGCCAAAAGAAACCACGGTGTATTCAAATAGACCGTAGCGAGTGGTGAAAGCCTTTTTCGGAATATCTTCAGTTCTGATCTTGAGTTGAAAATATCCCAATCTCAGATCAATCTTTGAAAAGACACGGGAGCGAGTTAATTGATCAAATAAATCGTAGATTCTGGGGAGAGGATATTTGTTCTTGATGGTGACCTCATTCAGGGGTCGATAATCGACACACATTCGCATGGTTCCGTCCTTCTTTGGTGCGAATAGCACAGGACAGCCCCATGGAGATGAGCTTGTGCGAATGAAGCCTTTGGCCAGTGAACCTAACCACTTGTCCGTTAGTGCTAAGGAGCGTCACCACCCCACGTGCGCAATCAATGGTCCCTTTGTGTTTGGATAACCAATCCATTCCAAGTATAATGTCCAATCCCAAGGTGTCTAACAATATAAGATCGGCCGTAAAGTTCACCCATTCATATGAAATTGTACCCCTTTGCATAATAATTTCGTGGCCATGGTAGACCCAGGTGATTGTATGTGCATGGCATTACTAAGAAATTCTGGTTTCAATTAAGCTGTTTTGCTCTAGATGCTGACATGAATGAATGCATTGCACCAGAGTCAAATAAGGGTGTTTACCGAGCAACGAAGTGGCGCTGGCAAGGTCCGGGTTGCGCTGGCGCAGTGCGGGTCTCTCGGCGGCGGCGTTCTTCCGCTTCGGGTGATCGGTGTCGGTGGTTTTGGGTGCTTGGCTACACAAATCAAGAACGGGACATTGTCAAGGGGACTACTAGAGATGCTCGGACCGAGAGGAATTAGTATGGGGCTCATCGGAGAGGGAATGGAGGAAGATTGACGGCGGCGACCGGAGTTGGGGACGAAAAGGGGCTTTCCTTCCCTGGTGCTTCTCCGGTCGATTCCTTGCATTTCAACCATCGTTAAGCATCAAGGTACACGGTGGTGAAAAGGTTTGGACAATGGCTCACCGTAGATGGCGGCGACGAGCGGGTGGTTCGGCGGCGGTCGGCGAGCGCATGGTTCACGGGCTCGGCTTGTCGGCGTTCCCGATCAATAGCTGCACCGTTTCGAGTGAAACTCAGGGATTAGAGAGCACGAAGGTTGTAGATTCAAGAACGGTGATTGGTTAATGGATTCGCTCACCGGAACGGCAATGCGATCGAATCTTGCTCGACGGTGGAGAGAGGTCACCGGCGGTTTCTCGGCGCTTTGAGGACGGTCGGCTCGGTCTCTCTCGTGGAACGTGTGCGACCGAGGGAGGAGCAGTGCTGGTCGGGCGGTTGAGTTTTATTTGCATGCCGACGTTGCGGTGGGATGCCGTGCTCGGGACGACGGGTGCGTAGCGCGTAGAAAAATTCACTATGGTCAAATCTAGTGTTTGTACTAATTCACCATTTTCAACACTAATGATGTGTTCCAACCTTTAGAGTTTATTTGCTGAGGTGCTTTGCAAGTATTTGGGAATTTTACTAAATTTTTCTAGGGCTCCTTTTAACAATACTCCAAAAAGGAATTTTTCATCACTATGTGTTTGCCTCTTATACATGTAAACCGTATTTCGCTCTTTACTCAGCAAAAAGTTTTTGGGTTCAAAATTTACACTATACAATCATCTTGTTACTTCCATTCCAAGATTTTCCAGGATGTGACACAAAATTAAATGAATAGCAAAAGATAAATAAAATTTAGCATCCCTAGAATAAAAATGTAATAATTTATCTTTTATTAAAAACCATGCATAATAAATACAATCTGGATTTTATAATTTACAAGCAAATTGGAATAACACAAATGAACAACTTCAAAAATTTAATCACTGTGACATTGTGTTACATCTATCGGTATATATACTACTCTATTAATATTATTTGATGCACCTACTAATAAAATTTATGTACAAAGTGAACTACTGGCATGTCAATACTTCAATTCAAAATTAGCATGTTATCATTCGAGGATAGATCTAATTCTAAGAACACAAGATGATAAAAAATATTACACCTATGAAACAACTACAAATAATTTATTTTGGTAGTGCACTTTATATGTGTACATAACAAATGGTACTCAATTCAATAGGCAAGAGTGAAACAGAGTGAGAAATAATGAAAACTAACCTTGTAGGCTTCAATCTTCAACCAAACCAAAAAATTAGAGCAAAACCTCCTCCCTCCTCTAGCTGGTTGAGCAGGAATGAGAGGCACCGCTCTGTTCTTTGCTCGATCATTTGGAGTGGGGGGAAGAGGTATATATACCGGTCTTATAGGTGTCGGTTCTATAAAACATGCACATATGTCTAATAGCTACATAGGTGCAGGTTCTCAAAGTGGGAGGTGGAGGTATCAAAGGTGTTAGTTCTTAAATAAGAAACGACACCTATCACTGACAGCATCAAAGGTCTCGGTTCTATTGTGGGCCTCATGACCAACCACTTCGATGTGACGTATATGAAAGGTTTCAGATTTTAGTTCGAAATCGGCACCTTTATCTAACAGGAAAAATAGGTGCCAATTCTATTTAAAAACTGTCACCTATTTGAAAAGAAAGATGTCGGTTCTTGGCGCTGACTCCCTCGTGGGTGGGCGTGTGGGCAGGAAAGACACGATAGGTGTTGGTTTTAGCTATTCCGCCACCTATAGTGCTAACCACTTTGTGCATTTCTATAGTAGTGCGCTCATGCTTCTGACACGTCGCCCTAGGGAGGAGTCAATTTTCTACGGGTGGCATACCCTTTTTCCCTCGCCATTGATTTTTGTCGTACTGCTTCTCTGCGAAGAGAAATCGATCTAGAGCTGCTTGGGCGGGCCTCTCATCAAGTTAGTCATCTGCAAGCAAGTAGAAGCGAACCTACCTTAAGTGGTTGGTGAGCCCATGGATCTGAGTCTGCGCGACTTCTCCACGCTCCTCTTCTACTCCATCAACCCCGTCGCCTGGCGGACTCTTTCCTGTCGGCGTAGGCCTGCCTCCACCGTCGCCTCGTAGCTTTGCCGCTAGCCATAGAGCTCTCTTCTTGTCGCCGCCTCCGAGCATAGGTGCTCATCTCTCGTGTGCACTCCACCGCCACTGGAGGGACGAGGCCGTCCATCACTGACCTCCTCCTCCGCTGGGCAGCCGTGGCCTAGATCTGGGCTACCATCGGGCAGCGAGCGGAGTCCAGGGTAGCCGGCAGGGCATCATCCCCTCATCATCACCAATGCTGTCTATGGCTCCTCTAGATCCACGGGTCATCAGCAGATCCCGAGCTCCCACCCTCGGTGCTGACCTCTGTTGTTCCATGGTACCGCCGGCGCGCCATAGGGAGTTGTCCCCGCTGCCCGCCAGTGGCCCCATAACCTCCAATCTTCAGTGCTGTCACCCGCCTTGATTGATGCCAATAGCCAAGATGCCAGGCTCAACACCCATTGTTGGCATCCTCTGCACTGCCGCTTTGGCCTTTTGGAGACTTGTCTCCACCTCCAACAGGATCTGCATTGTCATCTTCATTTGTGTTGGAGCTCTCTTGGGCCTCTCGCGGCCTCGGTGCCCCAATCGGCCACACATGTACAGTCAATAGCTCGTTGACCTTCATCCCTCTGTTTGCTGCTCATTTCCTGCTTCTAGCGAAGTGCGCATTGGAGCAGGGAGAGGACAAGAGGGATATAAGCGCTTGATCTGTGGACTTGGCCTATGGACCATTGGGGTATAGGTGACTGCTCAATGCTTGCTATTGTATCATTGTTTTTCTCCAATTCAAAGATTGGGTTTGCGTTGCCAGCCACCTCATTAACTTCATACGCTATACTCCAACATCGACATTGACTTTAGCTTCATCTTCGTCGACCACCACACGCAACTTTTACATGATCATCTGATCAAGCACATGGATACTACGACTTCTGCAGCCAATCATTTTGGAGTGCGCGTTTATGCCATGAAGCTTTGGGTTGCCGCTGCGTCGCCTCCTCGAGCCACTGTGTCGCTGCATGTGGTTCACATCTACAGGCGACACTGAGTGGCGCCATCCTCAGTATCACGTCACCACTGATTGACTTTCCACCACCAGATCGACATGGAGTTGTAGTTGTCTTGCCCATTCAGGTCATAGCGTCACCGCTCTAGTCGTCTTCATCACCATGCGTGCTTCAACACCCTCGTTGTCCACACTGCTCATCATCAGCCACTTGGATTCTTTGTCTACTTTGAGCATCACCACTGCATCTTCTTCAAGCTGTCACTGGTTCAGCCACACCTTCTCAAGCAATGGCGTCGCCTTTCTAGGTAGTTGGTCCCACAGCTTCGCCTTTGTCTTCGTCTACCTTCAGCCACGTGTATTGGCAACACTGTTGTGAGTGTTCATCCTGAGCTGCCCTGGGCCTTGCAACCCCGATGTGGCTGGCGTCTCGTCCTTCATGGTTCAACGCATGAGCTCTTCACATCATCTTTCTCAACAATTGTTGCAATCTCGTCATTGTCTTTGTCCACTTGTGTGTCCTCATGCACCTTGGTCCATTGTGCCTTTCGTGAGCTCGTTACCACTATCATGGTGTCCCTTGCATGCTCTGTGGCTAGGCTACCTCGTCATCATCTCCCATGACTTCGGCTACATCGACCACGACTACTTTATGCATGGCTCCCTCGACCATGGCTCCCTTGCGCCCTATGCTTTGGCTACCTCGACAATGGCACAAAGGGTTATCATATGTGTTGAGCACTCTCTCCGGTTTCTTCTCTAGTCTAAACATCCGGACTGCTCAAGCTTGGGCAGCGGGGAATGTTAGTGTATATGGTAGTTAGAGATTTATTATGATAGGATTGATTTATGTCATAGTTTTTCTCATCTCTGCACATGTATCTCCTCATCTATAGCTCGGGCCTCAATACAACAAGTCCAATATCCGTAGTATCTCTCTTCCTATGTATACTATTGAACAATAGTGAGTGTGAATCTCAAAGTGAGAGTCGTACTGATGAGAATGTGAGTGTGACTGATGAGGCCGCTGTGTTGGTGAAATTATTGCCTCAGGTGTGAAAACTTTTCCATTCGGCGTCAGCACCACTAGGATGTTTTCATACCGAATGGAAAAGTTTTCACCACGTCGATGTTTATTTTGCCAAGTAGTGAATATAAGTGCACAGTATGGCGGTAGAGTTCTGTGTGCTTATGAGATTTTGTTTCTCCTGTGTGCTGAGCAGTCTCTTGAGACCTCATGGAAACACAAGAGAAGTTTCTGAATATTCCATAGTGTCTAGGGATGGCAACAGGACGGGGTGGGGCTGGGTTGGACGGGAATAGCCCCACCCCCGCTATTGCGGGTTTACCTGGCCCTGGCCCCGAAGTGTAGAGCGAGGCGAAATCAGTCCCTGCCACTAGCCCCTACGACCCCCCAACCCCCGGTGTGGGCAGGAGCTCCCGACAGCCGGAGGGAGAGGACAGAGAGAGTGTGGGGAAGCTAGCTATAGCCAGAGGGAGGACGAGAGCATGAGGAGGTGGCTAGAGAGGGAAGGGAACAACACGGGCGTAGGCAGTCGATAAGATGGGAAAGACGACGCAAGATGAACTGTGGCCGAGAGAGATTGCTTATGGCAGCTTGGTGCTTCGTTGGGATGGAGGATGGGCACTCGGCGTGGTGGGCATAGTGCGACGCACGGGGCATCGTGCCGTGTGCGTGAATCGCTGGAACCTCGCACGATTGTGCTGCCGCTGCCGAAATTCGATATTGTAGGGATGGTTTAGGGGTTTCGTTGGATGTTCTGTTTATATATCTTCTAAACTGGCCTGCAAAAACTCCTTTCTTGATGGGCTTTAGATGGCCGGTAGTACGTGATGGGCTTTTGATGGTTGCTAGTATTTGAGCTGCCTCTGATAGGCTTTTGATATCTGATATTTGATAGTTACTGAACTGCCTATTGCTCAAAACTTCGGGGCCCATGGGTGACACGTGGGTGGAGATGTCCCCGGGACCCGGCCCTGCCCTGCCGCCGGGGCTCCGCTTCCAACATAAAAATTGCCACCCCTAAGAGTGTCTCATCGAAACCACTCTACGAACACAATATATAGCACTCAGGAGGTCATTCACACAATGTAGGAGTTGTACATGAATGTGTTTTGATGAATAATGCATGGAAAAAGAGTCACATAATTATATTAAAATTAATTAATCATATTGAACAATTACCAAAACTTGCACAACAAAATATAAATACAAACACACCCAATAGTACACAACCACATATCCGTCAAGAATGGTTATGACTTCTCCTTACAGTGAGAAACAAATACATGTAAGAGAAAACAGAGAAACACATATGCATGCTTGACTCTGTTGTACAATTAATTAGTCGAGCTAGCGTAAACGCCATGCATTAAGCGAGGTGTTTTATTCTAGCTTAATTTGCCATGCAGAAGTGTACATCTGCTTACAAGAAAAAGAAATTAATAGCTCCATATGCAGACCCTTGCATATGCATGGTTAATTTAGTTGCCAAGTGACCACATATGATATTGATGGACAACCTTAGCATGGCTTGATGCAGATGCAGTTGCGCACGAAGGTGCTGCACCTGCCGTCAATGAACCCCTCCGTCCGGCACACATTGGCGCAATTCTCTTCCACCATGCAAAGCCCCTCGAATCGGAGGCTCTTCGTCTCGCACGGCCTAATTGCCTGCGCTGGTGCCATCGCCTCTGCCAACGATTCACACATAATATATTACTCCTTCCCCTCATAAAAATTGTCATTATAGACTTTTCGGACCAAATAAAACCTGGGTTCGCAATTTCAGTAAAGACTAAAATTTCGGTGGTTACCGTAATATTGAGAATCCAGAGAATTTTTTTATTTTTTCCACGAAATTATTTAAAAATTTATCAAAGTTTCACAGAATTTAAATAAATTTTGACAAAATTCATAAAAAATTGAAAAGTATCCAAAAATTCGTATGAGATATATGCTTGTCGTGGGGTCCTAATTTTGAACCAAAATTTCAAACCCTGAATAAGACATAAAATGTAAAAACTTTGTTTTTTCACAAACCTAAGAAATAGTAGTTACACAGGTGTAATATTAATTATGAAAGGTCATGCTATAACAAACTTATCTATATCATTTTCATATAAAAAACTTATCTTCAAACAATAATCATGATCAAGGGGAACACGCATACCAGTGGCAACAACAACAACCAGTAGGAGGACGACGATGGCTGGAAAGAATTTGCGCATTGTCTCCATTATAATTATGCTAGTACTAAGCACACACTTCTCAGGAAATTAATATATGTTTCAAATTATTCAATCACTTGTTTGGGAGGGAAGGGATGGCACCCTTCTTATATATGCAAGAGCCAGCGTCATGCACGGAATTAACTAGAACCATGTATGTCCTCCTGGGCTAGGCGTACAAACAGGAATGTCCCTGCCATATATAGCCGCTGGCTAATATTGCAGGCACTCTATCTACGGGCCACAAAGTGCTTAATTTTATGGTAATTATTTTATAGTGCAACACACTTACACTACTGGAGAAACCATCATTGGTTGAAGTGGCAAAAATCACAGTAGTCCCGGTTTGATTTGCACCTGGAACTAGAGATGGCCCTCTAGGAACTTTAGTCCCGGTTCGTGTCATGAACCGGGACTAAGATCACCTCTAGTCCCGGTTCATATGTTGTCGAGCATGTCAAAGCGCCCGGGCACCTTTAGTCCCGGTTGGTGTTACCAACCGGGACTAGAGATGCTACCTCTAGTCCCGGTTTGTGTTACCAGCCGGACTAAAAGGTGCCAAGCCTCGACACGCTCGACAACATTTGAACCGTCCGGTTCTTGATACAAACCGGGACTAAAGTTCCTAGAGAGCCGTTGAATTTTTAAACCGTTGCCTCGGGACTAGAGATGTCATCTCTAGTCCCGGTTGGTGTTACCAACCGGAACTAGAAATTTTGCTTTATATATATTCCTTCTTCCTCCTCTATCCCGAGCCAGCCACACTTGTACATCTTCAAAATTTTTCTCTAACTAGAGGTCCGGTGCTGCTAAGGTTAGCAACTTCTTTGGTGATAATACACAAATATTTGTTATCTACAAGGTTAGCAACTTCTTCCTCTTATAGATTTGCGGTTGTTTTCTATACATTTTGCTATCTACATGTCATGTGCTATCTACAATCTTAGCACTTAGCATTTTGCGGTTGTTTTCTATACATTTTCATCTCTAGATTTGTATGCAAACATGAGGAGATGTTTTCCACGCAAATGTAATATGATCCGATCTTGGTCCCTGCGAATGTAATAAAAACGGTAAAAGAACAAGATCGAGGTCGACGAAAAAGTCCTCAGGGAGAATTACAAGCGGAGGAGGACGGCGGCCGTCGACATGGTCCATGCTCACAGAAGATCCTAACTTGTGGTCAGGACAATAATGCTCTAACAGCTAATGCTTATGTGGCAATTCACGAGAATAAGACAGAAGACATTAGCAACGAGAACTTGAACATTGCCGCTGAAAACAGAGAAAGCACACCTCTAAATCACGGGGAGCCATCACGGAATGAGGTGGCTATCAGATTATCTAAGAAAGAGCAAGACAGAAAGATTATGAAGCAAAGGGAGAAAAGCAAGAAAAAATACCGTGATCTGGATCATGACATGTTGAAGAGACCAAGATCGGTGAAGAAAGCTACTTCGATGAATCATGACACGTTGAAGAGACCAAGATCGGTGAAGAAGGTAGGAAGAAGGCGTCGGGGCCTCTCCACGGATCATCAGGAGCAGCTGGATGCGGATACGGACGAGACGACTAAGATAAGCTATTTCATTGATCCCGACTCATTGGAGTGTGAGATTTGCTTCATATCTCTCGACAGAATGAAGCCCAACCAAGAACATAGGTAAATGCAGTTTTGTCTTGCATCATGCATATGGTTAACCATGCTCATCGCTCAGAAAATTTTATAGCGGTAGCTTCTTTTGGCTACAAGACTATCTTTGTTTATCTGTTTATCTCGTTGTTGATCTAACCTTTTTTTCATGAACTAGTGGTGGCCTTATTGCACTAGCCTTTGGCCTGATAGTTACCTGCTTGAGGAGGAAGCTCTCTTCTTCAGTATCTCCTTCCCGAGCTTCCATCCCCAACCATTCTGCTCTATTGTCATGCAAAGCAATGTTTTACAAGGTATGATTCTCTTCTTTCTACTCGAATCAATGCAAGAATGATGCTCTCTTTTTTCTAATAAAAAAGGAATGGTGCTTTCTGGATTTGTGTTGCTTAGACACTTGTTTCATGCCATGTAGACGAGCTTGGTGTCATCTTTGAAGATGATGTCTGAAGTGTTAGGATGAGATAGAGCAATCGGAGAACAAGGTAGAACAAAGTGAGAAGGGATTGCCACTCCTCTATTACGGTGATGAGAACGGAGTAGCCTCCAAGACCATGAGAGACGATGTTATATCACAGGAGAAGGCATTGACGTTCCAACTCGTGTCGCAGTACTTCTACATGCCAATCACACAGGCCGCACGAGGGTTTAGGGTTTAAAATAGGGTTTGGGGTTTAGGTTAAGGGTTAACGGTAAAGGGTTTAGGGTTTAGGGTTTATGGTTTAAAATAGTTTTAAATACGACAAATGTTTATTATATGTTGTTATTTCAATTTAAAATATTTTTCAAATAGGCCATATATTAATTATATATTATTATTTAAATTTTAAATAGTTTGGAATATGACAAATATTAATTATATGTTATTATTTCAATTTATAATATTTTTTATTAATTATATGAACATATATTAATTATATATGAATATATGAACATATGTTAATTATAATTATATATGAATATAACACAATATAATTGGGCCTTGTAATAATTAGTCCCGGTTTTAAAACCAACCGGGACTAGAGGTGAATTTCGTGGGCGGGAAAACATCTCTAGTCCCGGTTGGTGGCTTCAACGGGACTAGAGATGGCCACCTACCACGGACACGTGGTTGCCCCGCCATCTCTAGTCCCGGTTGATGGCTTCAAGCTGGGACAAGAGATGTCGTACCTATATATAGCAAGGGCCCTCACTAGGATCCAAACACTTAGCTGTTTTCGCACAACGCATCATCTTCTTCATCGTCGCGTCGCCGAGCACCGGGGCGCCGCCGCGGCACGCCGTCTCCGCCATCTTCGTCACCGTCGTCGTCGCCGAGAGGACCGCCGCGCCACCGTCTTCATCGCCGTCGCCGTCGTCCCCTTTTTTCTCCGTGGTGCACGCTAGGGTTTAGGCCACCGTCGATGCCATCGCCATTGCCGCCATTGTCATGGCCGCCGTCGCCGCCGCCGTCGTCGTCGCCGCCCCCCCCATGCCGCTCGCTCCCTTGCTGCCCCCTCCCTAATCCCCACGCGCCGGCCGGCCGCCCCTAAACCCTTAAACCTTGCCTCCCGGACTCCACGCCATCGGCGCCGCATCCTCGTCGCCGCCGGTCGCCTCTCCATGCCTCCGCGTCGTCGTCTCTCTCTGCGCTGATGTGCAATTTTAATTTGCAAATTATGTGAATGTGAATGAATGAGCCGGTTTGAATATGATTTAAATGTGTATGTGTAAATTTGTGAAAATGATTTCGATGTGTATGTGTAAATTTGTGTGGACTTTATATGTAAATGGACGTTTATTTAAATTTTAATGTATGAATATTGTGAATTGTAAATTTTGAATGTGTATTTAAATTTAAATGCATGAATATATTTAAATTTGAATGTGTATGTGACTTGTGAAGTTTGTATTTTTGAACGAACGAGAACGATAAAATCAACAAACGGATGTGAACGGACGGACGTACGGACGTACGGACGTGGGCGAACGGACGGACGGACGGACGAACACTCGTTCGTTCGTTCGTTCGTTGATCGTCGTTCGTTCGTTCGTTCGTTCGTCGTTCTTTCGTGGACGAACGGACGTGGGCGAACGAACACTCATTCGTTCGTTTATTCGTTCGTTCGTTCGGTTGTTCGTTCGTTTCGGTCGTTCGTTCGTTCGGTCGGTCGGTCGTTCATTCGGTCGTTACAACGTACATAGGCATGCAATGTCCTCTCTCTCCTCTCCTCTCCACTTTCTCTCCTCTCCACCTTATCTCCCTCACATCATTCTCCTCTCTTTATCTCCTCTCCTCCGGATGATCGTACTCACGAACGTCAACGAACGTTAGAACGAACGGATGATAGTTTAGGATGTGGGTTTGGGTTAGGGTTAAGGATCCGAACGAACGGAGACGTGAACGATAGATTGAACGAATGGTCGGTCGTTCGTTCGTTCGGTCGTTCGGTGTGGATGTAATCCAGAAGTGACTTCTAAAAATATCACCATTGTGGATGTGCACAATTGGATCTAGTGTCTGTCGGATTTCATCTATTTTTTTCCATCTTCTTCTTTTTTGTCTATGTTTTTTACGTAGACATACATGATATTCTGAATAATTGATACATGTATTAACCGAATAAATTTTTTTCAGAATTCTTTGATTAAGTCCTCAACCCACAACAATCAAATGGCGGATCGTGACGAGGAACAGTTTCTCCTTGATGAGATCGCACGAAGAACTGAGTTTTACAACGAGGAGGGACACGAAGATCCAGGATCATTACCTCAACGAGGAGGGAACGAGGGGAGACGAGCGGAGGAACGAGGAGGGGAATGAGGGCTCACGCCTCCGCCTCCGCCTCCACTGGACAGAAGAGGCCACGCGGCCTCAGCAAGAAAATAGAGGGCGACATGTCATAACGGAGGTGGCACCTGACGGTCGACCAATTGCCCCAGAGGATGCTGGAAATACGGGTTCCAAGCTGACGTCGACACATACAGGAGCCGAATGAGGTCAAAGCAAGAGAATGATGCTAGATTCGCTGATATGGAAATGAAGCTCTCACAGATCGATCAGATTGTCGACGAAAGGGTGGCCCTAAGGTTGGCTGAGGAGCGGAGCAAGTGGGTTAGCCAACAGCCGGATCCAGCAACAACCGCAAAACTCCAACAGCAACGCAGCAGCTGCGCATCTACTGGAAATGAAGGCGAGTTGGCCCCACAAGCTCAACCGGGTCCGCCATGCCTCATGGATGACATCACACAGCGGACCCTGTGTGAGCTGCACATCCCGCTAAAAAACATAACAATAAAGGTATGTTCATACTTTTATGTTGTACTTATATTTTCTTGAATAACTTGTCAATCAACGTTCATTACTAACTAATAAGCAATCTTCTCGAACAGGTCGTGTCGGGCATGGCTATTCCAGTAGCCCGAGACGGCACCTACCACTCCCGGCCCGTTCCACCTTCGTACTCGAAGGTTGAAATTGAACAGGTGGAACGCGGCTATGAAGATCTGGAGCTGGACATCCCCGGAGGAGACGGGGAGACCAGGCTAGGAGAAACGGCTCATGGAATATTTCTTTGGAGGAAGATCTTCATAAAATTCCCCAGAGGAATAGAGTCTCCTATCGTTCCACCACCCTCGCCTCCACGTGGGCCATCTCCTCCATCTCCTTCGCCACCTCCGCCTCCTCCGCCTCCTGCGTCGCCTCCACAAGCACCGACTCCTAAACGGCCGTCTCCAACTCCACCGCCTTCCAACCCTCCTCCGTCGCCACAACAAGCACCGACTCCTAAACGGTCATCATCAAAGAGCGCGCCGTCAATATCAAGCGGTCGTCCAAGAAAGACTCAGAGAACTGAGAAGACGCCGCCACCCGCACCAAAGCTTTCCTATGAGAAGACCGATGACGAGCTGTGCGAGGCCGTCCAAGCTGAAGTCAGGGCCCAAGCTAAACCGCAAACTGAACCACAGTTTGACTACGTGCAGACTATTCGGAAGGCTGCTGGCAGGGCGAAGAAAGCGGGCAAAGATGTACCCCAGCTTGGCATGCAGCCACAGAAGCCTCTGGAGTTCAGCACGATTCCAAACATTAGACCTGATTTAAGACAATTCATGCAAGAAGCTAGAATTAATATGGATCAATTACACGGGCGTTCACCCCTGGCGAAGGCTCCGCTTAAATACAAGTTCAAACTTGGAAAGCCTCTTGTCAAGCCGGATCAAGTGAAAAGGCTTCCAACTCGAGATGTCTTGCTTCCATCGGTGGTACATACAACGATCCGATAAGGGTGAAGACATGATAACATGCAAATATTCAATTGACTACTTCTTCGATGGAGGTGACTACCTCTATCTCCGATTCGAAGATATATTCGACTGTACTAACTTGATGCCCTCGACGTCTCACTTCTAACCGCGGGGTTTTGTAAGTATCGCCTGTTATTTCGTTTCTTACCTCCTTGAATTTAGGCGACTAAAATTTTTTTAACCGTTGTAGAATGACGATCAATACTGCAACAAGCATGAATGCACCAAGCATGGATTCATGGATCCACGCAAAATCAACGGCCCATTGGTTGATCGGTTTCCTAATGACACCGTGGACAACATATACAACGCCCTTATGCAGCACCACTTCCGGTCCTTCATCCTTCGCCCTACAATCTGCGTAAGTTTTTCTTTCTTTCCGAACCAATTTCAATCCCGTGCATACATAAAGTTTCATATGTGTCATCTAAACCAATTTGCGATTCTCTGGATTACATTAGTACTTGACATGGGTCGAGTCAAAGATCCATGTCTTTGACTCAATGGATAAACCGAGTCCACGTACTCAGACATATTTGAACTGTTTAACGAGGTAATGCCATCTTACTTTCTATTGCATATATGCAGTTCTCGGATAATTACGTGCTAACTTTCAACTGCACATAGGGCATGGGAATGATTTCGGGTCAATGTTCGTGGAAATTGGAAAGATAAGCTCTACGTGCGGATGAAGTTTCCAGTGAGTAACATGCACGCTCCTAATTTGAGTTGAATCATTATTATGTTCTAAAATATGAAATGCATATTAAATCGTCGTCGTTTCTCTTTTAGTGTGCAAAACAGTCACAGGGCCCCAACCTATGTGGATATTACGTCTGCGACTACATTCATCCCTTTGTGACCGAAGTCAAAATTGTTGATGATCTAGATGTACGTATAACAGCAATTCATACATTACGTCTCGATTTCTTATTCACTTCATATATTTATTTCTCGTTTATTCTAATTAATGACAGCTTATGCGAGTAAGAGACGACCTTCCCCACAAGACTTTCATACAAGCCGCTTAGGAAGATTTAATGGGATTTATTAACGAGCAGGTCGTTGATCCCGCGGGGGAGTTCTTCATTAGTTTTAGTAGCTAAACCACTCCATCCACAACAAAGTAGATTAGAGACAATTTTTCATAAGCTAGCTAGGAAACATGTATGAACATTGTACATATTTTGGTAATATATGTATATTTCCTTTCTTAAATTTATTTAAATGTGTGTAAATTATATATTTATACATATATATGCATGTTGCATATATATGTATATGTGTAATATAATATGTATGTGTAATATATATATATAGCGATGCTAGCTGGAGAAAGGCCAAATAAAAAATAAAAAAATCTTTAGTCCAGGTTGGAGCCACCGTGGGACTAAAGATGGCGAGCCGGCCACGTGGCTTCTCCATCTTTAGTCCCGGTTGGTGGCTTCAACGGGACTAAAGATGCATCTCTAGTCCTGGTTATTTAACCGGGACTAGAGGTCGTCCATCTCTAGTCCTAGATTTGTAGTCCCAGTTTGACAACCGGAACTACTGAGGGTTACGAACCGGGACTAGTGTGGCTTTCTCCAGTAGTGTTATATAGTAGTACAGCTTGTAAAGATATACAAGTTAGTCACTTGTCTTGTTAATTACTGGAGCGACTGATCACTCATCTTGTTTAATTTCAAGGATACAAATCTCATCAAACACCTGCTAAGAGCGCCGGTTGCTACCACGTTGGACGTATTAGCCTAATATTTGAAATTTAGTGAATTCTAAAGAAAACTTCTAAGCATGAATATCAGTTAGTAACACACTAGTATAGATCATCTCCTCTGTAACGGGCCATCACATGCATGAGATTTGCGGACCGTCACAATAAAGTCATCTCAAATGACCTAAAAAAGACTGACAAAGATATACACACACAGACATTTTAGATGTGCATAAAACTTGAGCCCGTCACGGATGACAATTATCGGTGACAGGCACAATAAAAAGCCCGACAAAGATAACAAATGTTATCTTTGTCGGGCGCTTCCATAGAAGCTGTCACCGATGTGTACCATCGGTGATGGGCCTCAAACTATAGCCCGATTGAGATAACAAGTATAGCCCGACATTACGGCCCGTCACCGATGAGTGCATCACTGACAGGCTTATACACTTGCCCAACAAAGATAACTTTCACAGTCTATAAATATCCCCATCACCTATTGTTCTGGTTATCCCATAGTTGGGAGAAGGAGGGGGGCGAATTTTTGTCCTTTTTTCCAAGAAAATTTAAAAAATAGTAGGTCAATGCCCTTTAGCCCCATGGTCTTCTCATCCTCCAGCTTCTGTCCCATTCTCGCCGCCATCTTTGTCGTCCTTATGATAGGCTCCTTCCATGTTACCCCAAACGCTGAGGATATCTTCGTCGAAGATGGTGTAAAGCTCGTCTGCATTGACAGGTAAAAAATACGTAAACTTTCAAAGCTTTCTACCACATACTTGCTTGGACACATGATGTTCCATCGTTACTCGATACAAAGACTTGTATTACCTGGCAAGAAACTGCTTTGAACACTAGTAAAGAAATGGCGAGAAAAAAAAGGTTCATCCTCTCCCAGCTAGTAATCAAGATTCCCATCGACCGTGACTCGCTCGAGTGTAGAATTTGCTTCCTGCCTTTTGAAGCTCGAGTTTACATGGTAAGCCTAGACATTACACCACATCATTTTGAATAAGGCGCGAATGAGGTAGGCGAAGAAGGCATCGGGGCCCCTTCATGGACCAGCAGCAGGATGCGGTGTGGTTGCCTATGAGATGACCAAGGTGACCTACTTCATTGACCGCGACTCGCTGGAGTGTGGAATTTTCTCCATGTCTTTTGAAGCTCGGGTTTACATGGTACTCCTAGACATAGATCGTACTAACGCACGTGTCCACTACTCGTCACCACCACCTCAATAACAAACGGTTGCATGCATGCATTGCAAAAAGACATGATGAACTGATTTATGATTTTGGAACAAGATGTGGTCCCCCAGCTTTGAGGGGAAACTCTTCAAAGCTTGCAAACTCAAATAATGCCTCTGTGTCTCTAAGCATTGTCGATGTTAGATGAAGTTTCAAATACAGGGAATGAGTATGGTTAAGGTCTTTTCCGACCATTTTCATCCCTACTTGTAGTATACATCCATCATTGCTAAAGAAAAGTTCACTAAAATAGTATTTATAGTATTTACTAGAAATACTATAAATATTTGATATATAGTAATTTACAGGAAATAAAACTTCGAAAAATTCTATTAGTGACGGGCTCGAAGTCAAGCTAATCGGGCTTAATATCTAAGCCCGTCATCGATGAGAGCATCGGTGACGGTCTTTAATGAAAACCCAATAGAGATGATGATCTCATCCGATCGGGCTTAATCTCTAAGCTCGTCACCGATGATAACATCGGTGACGGTCATTAATTATAGCCCGATAGAGATGATGATCTTATCCGATCGAGGCTAGGTATTTAAGCCCGTCATCGATGACTATATCAATGACAGGCTTTAGGTTTAGCCCGTCAGCGATGGAATTTTTCCATCGCCCTTGCACGCCGAACTAGATCTTATCTCGTGATGGGCATTACATTAAGCCGATTGAGATGATTCATCTCAATCGGGCTTATACATAAACCACGGATGTTCTTCGAATTCCTTTAAAAGAGCACGCTGATCCAGATCTACATATTATGGCAAAAATTTCTAAGTCTTCGAAGAACCATACATCGCCGCCGTCCTCGCGTCCTCCCTCGCCGCCACCGAGCGTTGCCGGCCGTCCCGAGCCCGGCGCCGTCCTCCTCGCCGCCGCCACCGAGTGTCGCAGGCAATCCCCGAGCCTCGTGCCGTCCTCCTCGACGCCGCCACAGCGTCGTCGCCGGTTAGTCCATATATAGCTTTGGATCCATGCTAAAATGTTGTTTAGTCCATAGCTTCGGATGTTGTATTGTTGTTCATGTATGCCATAGCTTTGTATCTTGTAGTGTTGTTCATGTTGCTGTTAACACTGGAATTTGGTAATGAGGTTCCTAAGTCCTAAGAGAACAAGATTGAATCGGATCGGCTGAAGTCAGAAGTTGTATCGGCTAAAAGAGTGATCGGTGCAGGGCTGGTCGGCTGAGGATGGGTTGAATGGAACAGTGGCAGCCGATTCCGAGTTCGAAGGGATAAAACCGTGTCCAATGCAGAAACTTGAGGATAAGTGGGGATTTGGATGTTAATTGCGCGTTTAAAGATATTGCCACCTATGGATGGAGTCCTGTAATGGCAGTTGTATCTGTAATTTAGGAGTTTGTTAAATTGGTAGTTGTAATACATTATGAATCTCGCTAGGGATGATATGATGTTTTAAAAAGTAGTTTAGATAGAGTCCGAGGTTGTTACAAAGATTTGTATCTTGGGTATAAATAGGACTCGAGACCCTCTGTATGAGAACGATTGAATCAGTCTAATCTTTGGCGCATCGCCATCCTTTTCCTTTTAGACGAACACCCTGTTTGGCTTTGGGCTGCATCGTCTCGATCCTCAAACTCAGGTAAATGTTTGTCATTAGTGGTGAGATCGCTTTTTTCTAATGCTTCCATCGCAATGACACATTGGATTCAATAGTTTCACTACGATATGTATCATATAGTGCATATGAACTAATTCGGTGTTTAGATCTATCTTGTGGTTGACTCATCTTTTTGGGAGTATATGGTCAGCAAGGCTAGGTTTAAAGGCTGGTTGGTTCGTATGTAGTATCTACCATCTTACGGAGTGTAAGTCGAAAGTAATAGATTGAATGCTTCTTTTGATACTCAATGCTTTGCATCAAGGCGAACTATTGAGTCGTCTTTAGAATCGTTGGTAATCTATTCTTTTGGATTTACATTATCTGGGGATAGCGTCGGGGTTTCAGCCGACCTTACTTACCCTAGTGTATTTCTTTAACATAATTGTTATTAGATCTGTAATAGGGCCGTATTTCATGTCTAGATTGTGCTTGCTTACATCTTTGATCTAGGAGTATTGCGCCTGCATGAGATTCGTTGGAGTATCAGCCGATTTGATGTTAGTTTCCCAGCATCGGCTATTTCCCCTTGAGAGTTCGGCTATTTCCCCTTTCTCTTTCAGTATCGGCCTTTACTTGGATCTCCTCGTTGCCTTACAACTCGATTCGAGTTGGGCCGATCTTGAGAAATAGTTTCACGCCTATTTTTATTCTGGCAACCATGAAATAAAGTTGTCGGACCTCACCAGCGTCAGGCAAAAACATAATGAATCGGTTCAGGATTACATTCAGCGCTTCAGAGAAATGAGAAACCGATGCTACGGCTGGTGCTACCGGACGCCCGGTGGCGATTTAGCCTTCCATGGTCGATCGCGCCGATCGGAGAAAGATTTTACGCGCAGGGACTTCGAAAGTCTAGCCCACTGGCGCGAAGGTAACGGCCCATGAACAACGTTTCCAAGAAACGGAAGGCCGTCAAAACCATAACGCAAGTCGTCGTCGATTCGGATTACGGATCCGACGACAATGAAACGGAAGTGGCGGCAACCGAATGGGCTAAGAACAAGAAGGCCATCGTCTACCGGTAGCTGCGAAGACGGCTAAAGAAGAGAAATACGATTTTGACATCACTAAAGCCGAAAAGATCTTCGATTTACTACTCAAAGAGAAACAGATTCAGTTGCACGAAAATCATGTGATCCGTCGGCCGAAGAGTTGAAAAGAAGAAATACGCAAGTGGCACAACTCCACATCTCACGCCACGAACGATTGCAAAGTCTTCGAGCAACGGATCAATCGGCCATCGAGGCCGGAAGTTGAAGTTTGCCGACTCAAGTCAGCCCATGAAAGTAGACGGCAATCCGTTCCCGGTCAACACAGTCCATGCCGGCCTCGGGCGAGTTGATCGCGGGACGAGAATGGCGTACGGCTTAGCCGATACGGATGAGGCCGAAACGGGAGAGGGCCGAGATTGGAAACCCAACCGCACGAGATCAACATGGTACGCCCGGTTATTAGGTGGTGGCCGGCGGGCCCGATCCATGAACGAAGCCGATACCACCATCAATGTCGGTCTCGGCGCGAAGAAATTTACGACGAAGCACCTCGCCGGCACGAGCCCGAGTCCAAAGCCGGCGCAACATAGCAAGCCATGACGATCCACATTGGCATTGCGGCTTCTTCGAGCATTGTTGGGAATCCGGCATGAGACTACCAACACGGAAGACGCCCGGCATGTAACGATCATCACAACCATGACGAACACAGGGAGCTCGTTGTCCGCAAGCCCGATCCGGTTCATTCCCGAGCCGTCCAACTAAACCGAGAGACGGCGGCCGGTCCACGATCGGCTCGGTCCGATCCATCAAGACTTCTTCATCGACGAGAATCAGGATGGGGACGATCGCAGTAACAAGGAGGCCAATGAGGAGGGATTGGCCAATCCCCAATGGTGCCCGTCCGACCTATTTACGAAGACCCAGAAGAGGAGGATTCGGCGGCTTAAGCATGAAGGAAGAGAGGACGAGGTAAGACAAATGATATACGAACAACGCCGTCGGCTGGGTAAGATCAAGAGGCGGTGGGTACCCAAGCAGGAGGACGCTACGGCCACCGAAGAGCAAGGCGAAGAAAGCCCCGCCGACCAAGCCAGAAGGGCAGCCAAGGGGAAGAGTAAAGCTACCGCGTCGGTCAACATGGTCTTTGTGTTGCCCGCCGAATTCGGTGCCCCCGAAGCCGACGCAGACACTATCGAGGATGACCCAACAAAACTAATGATCTCACCAGACCAGGCCATCTTCGACAAGCCGGAAGGGACCGAAAATCGGCATCTGAAACCGTTATACGTTAAAGGGTTCATCAACGGCAAGCCGATTTCCAAAATGCTGGTCGATGGGGAGCGGCGGTCAACCTCATGCCTTATGCAACTTTTAGAAAGCTTGGAAAAGGAGCCGAAGACTGATCAAAACCAACATGGTACTCAAGGACTTCGGTGGCAACCCATCGAGAGACCAAAGGCGTTCTCAACGTTGAACTCACCATCGGCAACAAAGCGTGCCCACAACGTTTTTGTCATCGACGGGAAGGGGTCTTACAGCTGCTTTGCTCGGAAGAGACCGGATCCACGCTAACTGCTGCATCCCTTCTACAATGCACCGAGCCTCATCCGGTGGGACGGCAATAAGATCGAGATCGTGCCGGCCAGATAGGTCGATTAGTATCGTCGGCGCCGATTTGCCCCTTTGGGAAATCAAAGGCATCGAATGTTTATCCAGGAAAATGGCAAGTCGATTTTCTAAACGTGTCCAATTCAACAATACGGCCCATCGGAAGCGACGAGCCGCAGCTGCTGCTTTGAACAAGACATGGTGGAGGGTTCCGGCGTGCTCGGCGTAGCCACCAGGGACGAAGACGATGGCAAGTTAGGACAAGGCTTCACGTCGGCCGACGAGTTAGAAGAAATCAACATCGGATCTGGCGACAAGCCAAGGCCGACGTACATTAGTAAAAATTTATCTCCCTTTGTAGATCCCAACTTATTGAATTACTAAAAGAATATAAAGATTGCTTCGCTTGGGAATACTTCGAGATGCCGGTCTAAGCCGATCGATAGTGGTCCATCGTTGCCAATGAAGGCAGGATATAGGCCATTCAAACAACCTCCCAGGAGGTTCAAAGCCGACATGTACGACGCAATTAAAGCCAAAATCACTCGGCTATACGACGCAGGGTTCATTCGGCCGTGTCGATATGCCGAATGGGTCTCTAATATCATCCCGATATTGAAGAAGAACGGCAAACTTCGAGTATGCATCGACTTCAAAGACCTAAACAAGGCGACCCCAAAAGACGAATACCCAATGCCAATAGCCGACACTGCTTGTCGACGCTGCCTCGAGCCATAAAATCATCGGCTTCATGGACGGCAACGCGAGGGTACAACCAGATATTCATGGCCGAAGAGGACATCCATAAGATGGCTTTTCGATGCCGGTGCGATCAGCCTCTACGAGTGGGTAGTGATGACGTTCGGCTTGAAGAACGCCGGGGCAACGTATCAAAGAGCGATGAATTACATTTCTCATGACATGATTGGCGCACTAGTAGAGATATACATCGATGATGTCGTCGTCAAGTCGAGAGAGTAGAAAACCACATTGCAGATCTGAGGCGGTGCTTGAGCGGACGAGGAAATACGGATTAAAGATGAATCCGCTTAAATGTGCGTTCGGCGTGTCGGCCGGGCAATTTTAGGGTTCCTCGTGCATGAAAGAGGAATTGAAGTAACACAGGAACATTAATGCCATTAAGACAATTCAACCCCCTAAGGATAAAAGACAACTCCAGTCACGGTCGGAAAGATAAACTTCATTAGACGGTTCATAGCTAACCTCTCGGAAAATGGAGCCGTTCACGCCATTGCTTTGGCTTAAGGCCGATCAGATATTCACATGGGGGGCAGAGCAACAGATGGCGTTAGACAACATAAAAAATTATCTAAGCTCCCTCCAGTTCTAATGCCCCCACGAAAAGGGACCCCATTCAAGCTGTACACGCTGCCGACGACAAGTCAATCGGCTCCGTTCTAATCCAAGAAGTCGATGGCAAGGAAAGGGCCATTTTCTATCTTAGCCGGCGGCTACTAGATGCGAGAGACTAGATATTCACCCGTCGAAAAGTTATGTACTTGCCTCTATTTCTCATGCACAAAGCTAAGGCACTATCTGCTTTGTCCAACGAATGCCTTGTAACTTGCAAAGCCGATGTAGTCAAGTACATGCTATCGGCTCCAGTGCTCAAAGGGAGGATCGGAAAGTGGATATTCGCGCTGACCGAGTTCAATCTGAGGTATCAGGCTCCAAGAGCAGTAAAAGGACAGGCCCTAGCCGATCTCATCGTGGAACATAGAAACGACTCAATCGGCTCCATAGAAAATCACGCCTTGGACCCTGACTTTCGATGGCTCAGTGTGCACCAACAGCTGCGGAATCGGCTTAGTTCTTATCTCACCCAAGGGGGCAAACTTTGAGTTCGCCTTCGCCATCGACCCCCACATTACGAACAACCAAGCTGAGTATGAAGCCGTTCTCAAAGGGCTACTCCTACTCAGGGAGATGGAGGCCGACGCGGTCGAAATAATGGGAGACTCGTTGCTCGTCATTAGTCAATTGTCAGGAGAATATGAGTGCAAAAATGACGCACTGATGATCTATCATCAACGGTGCCGGGAGTTAATGGAAGGTTTTTGGCTAGTCACTTTGAAGCATATTCCCAGGGAGCAGAACACGGAGGCCAATGACTTGGCTCAAAGGGCATCAGGCTACCGGCCGATGCTAAGAGGCATCGACATAGGCGTCGCCACCATCACAACCACGCTGGAGATTTGACGTCTACAATTACCTCAAAAACCCTTCTCAATCGGCCACAAGGAAGCTACGTACAAGGCACTACGGTACGTATTGCTTGACGAAGATTTATACTATCGGACAATCGATGGCATCTTGCTCAAATGTTTGGGCGCCGATCAAGCCACGTGGTTATCGGGGAGGTACACGAAGGAATCTGCGGCACACATCGGTCGGCACACAAAATGAAGTGGCTACTTCGTCGAGCCGGTATTTCGGCCGACAATGTTAGAAGATTGTTTTAAATACTATAAAGGATGCCAAGGCGCGGAAGTTCGGCACGGTGCAACGAGCCCGGCTTCGGCCATGAACCCAATCATTAAGCCATGGCCTTTCGGAGGGTGGGGCATGGACATGATCGGCAGATCAATCCACCTTCAAGCAAGGGGCACAAGTTTATACTAGTGGCCACAGTTTATTTCACAAAATGGGTAGAAGCGATTCCCCTCCGAAAAGTGGATTCTAAAGACGCAATCGAGTTCGTCAAAGAACACATCATCTACCGATTCGGCATTCCGCAAACGATAACGACCGACCAAGGATCCATCTTTGTTTGGACGAATTCATCCAGGTTCGCCGACGGTATGGGGATCAAGCTTGCTTAACTCTTCGCCGTATTACGCGCAAGCCAACGGTCGAGGCCGAAGCTTCAAACAAAAGCTTAATCAAGCTGATCAAAAGAAAAATATCCGAATATCCTAAACAATGGCACACCCGATTGGCGAAAGCATTGTGGGCATATCGGATGGCATGTCTCGGGTCCATCCAAGTTCCTCCATACAAACGGTCTATGGACACAAAGCAGTCTTGCCATGGGAAAGTAGCATCGGCTCAAGACGCATTCGATTCTGGGACCAACTCACGGCCGACGACTATTATAACCTCATGATGGACGAATCGGAGGATCTCGCCTTATCCGAATGAGAGCTTTAGAAAAAGTAACAAAGGATAAGGAACGGGTAGCCGGACATTACAATAAAAAAGCCGTCCCTAAATCATTTGAGGAAGGCGAACTCGTTTGGAAGCTCATACTCCCAATCGGATCCGAGAGATAACAAATTCGGCAAATGGTTGCCGAATTGGGAGGGACCTTTCAAGGTCCACAAATACGTCTCCAAAGGAGCCTACATGCTAAAAGGACTAGATGGGGAAGTATTCGAAAGGGCCCTCAATGGAAAATATCTAAAGAAATACTACTAGAGCATATGGATTAATGCGTGAGTCGGCTATCGCCACGGTAAGGCCGACCCACGACGGCCGATGCCTTACAAGGCATCGCCTTTAGGCACTCGCTTCCCCCTCCCACACCCCATGATCGGCTCTGGACCCCCGGCAGAGATCAGATTGAACAATCGCGTCGGGCTCACAAATTTTGTCGACATCGAAGCTATCAACAAAACTTGGGGGCATACACATACACATAGTCGAAAAAACCAACAGTCAAAGCCAATTTTTGACTAATCAAGCCAGGGAGTTGAAGAAACCTCAAGTCAGATGGAACCCAGGCACATTAAACCGCATTTTATTCGGAGTCAACGTGAGGCCGCCTTGGATTACATGTTTGCCAGGTACTCCCTAATGGCCGCCAGGGCTCGTTCGACGGGCTCCGCAGTTTCCATTTCCAGAGCATCCAGGATCAGATGCTCCAGCCGAGTGACCCTGATGTCGGTGGTAGTGATCAGCAACTCGTTGGCGAGTTGGGCCTACCTCCCCCACGGTCAAGGCGCGCGGCGTCGGAGTGATACGCCATGGGGCAGCAGCCGAATGCCACCAAGATGGAAGGCGGCCGGCCGCCGGGTGCGAGCCTCCAACTCCCTGAAGCGCTTCAGTGCGTCCTCACCCGTCGGTCTGGCGACCGACGGCTCGTCGACGTCTCCATGATTCCCTGGATCACCCGGCGGGTGCGGCGGCTGCAAATGGATTCCGTCCCGAGTTTTTGTAAAAAGAATCGGCGAGAGTAGAGGAGTTGAGAAACTACAGTTCACCGACGAACTAGAAGACGCCATGAGAAGCCTAGCCGAAGAATCAAAGGACTAGGTGTTTCACTATTGAAAGTTCATCGCTTTCGTAGTGAGTTATTCGGAAGAGCCGGGAGCCCATTTATAGAAAGAAAAGATACGGTTCTTAGATGTGAAAGGACGCTGCCAACCCGGAGTCAAAGGGATCATCATTAAGAGCGTCGGGAATCGTTGAAAGCCGACGGCTACGCAGTATGGATACCTATCGCCCAGGGCTCACGGGTTCCCGGAGTATAGATTCGAGGGGGTCGGCCTACGAAGACGGGCGATGACGTAATCGGGTATTATCGGCCGATGGCTAGAGAGTTGAATGACCAAGAGATAGACGTTGAGTGTTGGGCGTCACTTCGAGCGGTTTCAAACTAAACGATACAAGCACTATTAATACAGGCTATCCGGTTACATCACAAAGCAAATGTTGGAGAAACACAAGCCGACCTCGTAGGGTCGGACATTTTACAATCTTCATTTCTTTAAAAAATTGGCTATCGCCGATAGAGTACATCGGCGTAACCTGGTCGACCTCGCCGATTGCCCCGAGGTCGTCGGCCTCGAACCCTGCCACCGATCGAGCACTCTGCACCAAGCCCCGCAAATGCGCAACGGCGCCCGATACTTTGACGCTCAGCTTCAACCCTGGTCGGCAAATCGGCCATATACTCTTCATGGACGTCGATCTCGTTTGTAATCTGGACGAGATCGGCTACCAGTTGGTCCCGACGGGCACGGAGTTGTTCGAGCTTAGCTGCCGGCTCTATTTTTAGGCGGTCGAAGCGGCCTTTCGGGCTTCAATGGCATCTTTGGTCGATTGGATGGCAGCCGACCGCGCCCTGACTCTCGCGCCGATCAATGACTGCGCTGCCGGGCTCGTTCGTATTTTAGGCGCTAGGCTTCCATGAAGGTCGCGGCACGATGGCTTCAACGGCATCCGGCAGCTGGTCTTGGATATCCCGAAACCGTGCGCGTATGGAGACGCAATCGACCACCAACGCATCTAATGAGGCTTCAGTCGGTTGCCGATATCAGCCGAGTAGCCCTCGGAATCTCGGCCACGCCGCGAGCGTTTCCTCGCCAGCATCGCCAGGTTCCTCGAACTCCAACAAGTCAAAGTTGAGGAGATCGGCCACGCGTGCAGCTGAAGAAAGAGAGGATTAGGGACGTGGCAAGACCAATGGTTGGGACCGGTCGGCTTACAGTCGGCGCCGTCGTCGGGATCATCGTTTCGGCCGGATCATTCCCCGCGCCGTCGGCTTTCCTTGCCCACGTCATCGTTGCCGTCCCCAACGAGCACGGTACATTCGCCCGACGCCTAGGAGCAAAGGCGAAGATCGCGGGAGCTGCAAAAAGGGAAAAGGGATTAGCGGACGAACTAATTGATTATCACAGGCAAAGGGGTAAGAGCCGATTACCGGCAGAGCAGGGCGAGGGCACGGCCGGCCAATTTCTTGAACTGCGAGGAACAGACAAATCGATATGGGTGAACATCGCGAAATCGGGACCAACGAAGTGAAAACTTACGGGAGGGCGTTTCGTCGGCGGACTTGGGGCCGGGCGGAGCGTCGGTTGGGCGTTACCGATTCAGGACTCGAAGCCCCGGTCTCGACCGTTGCCTAGACGGCTGCGGGCGCCTCTTCGTCGACGCGCGTCGAGGAATCGCTCGGCGACCGGATCTAGAGGAGGAAGGCTGTCGGCCGAGGCGATCGAGATCCATCTTTTCACCCTTTTGGGGGCGGCGCAGTGATGAACGCGGCGGTGGCGCCGTCTTCCTTTTGGCACGATCGGATGGCGTACTGCCCTCGTAGTAAAGATGAAAGCTTGGGCGCCCTCCGGCCGATGGCCAACGGAGCGAGGCCTCCCACGTCTAAAACGCCTAGTTTGTATTCGATGGGGCGCCTAGAATCGCTTACCGCCGGCCGCTCCATTTCTGTTTTCTACGAAGTCAAAGCACGAATGTTAAATTGGCTGATGCGGTCGATGAATGATCAAAGGAAAGGAGTAATCGGCTGTGAGTAGAAATATACCGAGGGGATCTCGTCCGGCAGAAGCAAGTCAATGTAGCAAGACGGCCATTGGTGAAAAATGTGGCGTCTAAGTTCGAACCACCATCGGTCGTAAGCAGCGCTTCTCCTCATCGACAGGGTGATTCTGTCGGCATCGCCGAAGGTAGGACCGGCTATGTTCAGCGGCGAGTTCATCATCGGATCTTGGCCGACCGCTCCTCGGTCTCGATCTTATCGGCATAAAAGAAGCCGATGGGAAGTTGCCCGAGGCCGAATTGTCTTGCCACCGTCTGGGTAGTAAAATTCATAACTCGGGTGTAGATCGGCCTTGGAGAACCGCGGTCGGCGAATGCGGGGAGATAAAGAGGCAAAGAACAATTTTCTACACCTTGGGTGTCACTGAGTTGAGATCATCCCATTTGAAATCGATCGGTAGTTCAAAAGATCCTTGGTCGGCGTAGAAATACCGGGTGCGGTTGTCGCGAGATAGCCGTCGTAAAAGCGTGAACCAATCGGCCAACGGCTCAGCATTGTCTTGAACTGTATGGGCGGCGCGCCTCTCCATAGTTCGTGCATCGCCCGGTGGTGATCGGCCGCCTTCTTCATCTTCGATTGGCTCTAGCCTTGGGAACCCGACGTCGGGCGGGGCCGACCGGCCACGTTTTGGGTGGCTAACACCAGCCAGATTTGGAGAAACCACCGGGGCCACCGGTGTTGGCTAGGGCGTTGGCGGCTATTTTTGTGGCGGCTTGATGCGGCATTTGATATGTGTAGCCGAGGAGGTTTTTACCAATGCGAACTCTGTTCCGTCGGCTAAGATTTTGGCCATTATTTGCCAATTAGCGGTCGGCCACGGCTCGATCCACGAACACAAATTTTTCCAGCCACATCATGAGAAAGATGGTGTATTCCCGGTGGCTGACTGTTCCATCTTTCATGTTTTGGACAATGAAACCACTCCATCCACCAATAGCTTTGGTTTTGAACTGGTGTTGACCTTTTCGGTTCAAGACACATGGATTAGCCGATGATTCGATGTCTAGCCCAGCTGTCATGTGTACATCGGCTAGTGTGATGGTCATCGGCCCTTGCCTGAAGAGGAAGGCATTGAAACTGTCGTTCCAAAAGTAGGCTACAGCCGATAGGAGTGGTTCATCTTTTTCCATATTGGCGATGGATAGTTCCAAGCATTGGGCAAGATTCCTTTCTTCCCATTGGGTGTACTTAGCCGATTGTATCCTCTTGTACCATTCGGTCCAGCGTGTCGGTGACGGCCAAGCCTTGAACGTCCCGTTCCGAGTGGGAAAGAGATGGTTTGGCGTGTTGAAGGGCATGCGGTTGGTTTCGGCGTGATCACGTCGGTTAGGTCTCAGTATCGCCGATAGGCCAAGGAAGTACTTTCCCTCTTGTGTTAAGTTGGGATGAGCACTTGGTGAGAGAGGTGCTACGTTTGAAGAAGGAGAAAAAGGTACGATCGAGGTGATGGTGTTTTATAGTTGGGAATGAGAAAAGTATTGATTAGTAAGAATGCAGGATGAAGTATTATTGAAAGTTACCGAACGGACTATTGGTATAGGGGTGTTTGGAGGAATGAGTTGAGGATAAAATTATAAAAAAAAGATTACCTGAGGGAATTCGTTCATGGCAGCGTCTGGAGCAGTTCCAGTGACGGCGGCAGGTGGTGTTGCGGTCACGGCGGGCGCGATGGTGGCCGGCGAGTTGGAGGTGCTTGAGGTCGCAGCGGAGGCCATCGGGAAGGTCGGAGACGAAGATGGAGTTCGGGAGTGTGGAGAGGGGCGTCGAACGTCGATGGAGTCGCCGGAGGAGAGAGGGAAAGGCAAGAAGTTTGTTTGAGAAGGAAGCCGAGCGCACGATGAGGGCATGGGTGGCTCGACCAAGGAAAGTGGATATTTAAAGGGTCCTTGGGGAGAAGCCGAGACGATTCGGGCCAAGAAGGGAGTAGGAGTTTGAATAGGTAAACAAATCCGCAACACTTTATGTTACGGACTTGGGGGCATGTGTTAACACTGGAATTTGGTAATGAGGTTCCTAAGTCCTAAGAGAACAAGATGGAATCGGATCGGTGAAGTCGGAGTTGTATCGGCTAAAAGAGTGATCGGCTCCGGGCTGGTCGGGCGAGGATGGGTTGAATGGAACAGGCCGACACCGATTCCGAGTTCGAAGGGATAAAACCGTGTCCAATGCGAAACTTGAGGATAAGTGGGGATTCGGATGTTAATTGCGCGTTTAAAGATATTGCCACCTATGGATGGAGTCCTGTAATGGCAGTTGTATCTGTAATTTAGGAGTTTGTTAAATTGGTAGTTGTAATGCATTATGAATCTCGCTAGGGATGATATGATGTTTTAAAAAGTAGTTTAGATAGAGTCCGAGGTTGTTACAAAGATTTGTATCTTGGGTATAAATAGGACCCGAGACCCTCCGTATGAGAACGATTGAATCGGTCCTAATCTTTGGCGCATCGCCATCCTTTTCCTTTTAGACGAACACCCTGTTTGGCTTTGGGCTACATCGTCTCGATCCCCAAACTTAGGTAAATGTTTGTCGTTAGTGGTGAGATCGCTTGTTTCTAATGCTTCCATCACAATGACACATTGGATTCAATAGTTTCACTACGATATGTATCATATAGTGCATATGAACTAATTCGGTGTTTAGATCTATCTTGTGGTTGACTCATCTTTTTGGGAGTATATGGTCGACAAGGCTAGGTTTAAAGGCTGGTTGGTTCGTATGTAGTATCTACCATCTTACGGAGTGTAAGTCGAAAGTAATAGATTGAATGCTTCTTTTGATACTCAATGCTGCATCAAGACTGAACTATTGAGTCGTCTTTAGAATCGTTGGTAATCTATTCTTTTGGATTTACATTATCTGGGGATAGCGTCGGGGTTTCAGCCGACCTTACTTACCCTAGTGTATTTCTTTAACATAATTGTTATTAGATCTGTAATAGGGCCGTATTTCATGTCTAGATTGTGCTTGCTTACATCTTTGATCTAGGAGTATTGCGCCTGCATGAGATTCGTTGGAGTATCAGCCGATTTGATCTTAGTTTCCCAGCATCGGTTGGTCTATTGATCTGTGTATTTATTATTCTTCGTCATATTTGGATCGGATGACTGATGATCGTCTTGGTATAGCCGATGAGCTTTGGTCATTTGGCCCAAATATGGTTTGGAATAGCATATATACGTTCATGGATTCCCTCGGCCGATCCCGCGGGGACTTGACCTAACACTTAACGAACGCTTTCTCGTCTTTTCTCTTGTTGATTGGCAGATCAAATCAACTGGCACGCTCTACACATTGTAGGCAGCTAAGAAGGACCTGCACTGGAGTCAAGCAGATCTCCCAGGCCAGCGCGTAAGAGAGATTTCTCGTCAACAGTTGCACAAATACGAGAAACCCTCGCCGTGGATACGGGGATACGGGGATACACCAGGGGCATCGCTATTCCGGCCGAGGTGTAAATGACAATAATATTTGCACGTTATTACAATGGAAACTTACTACACATTCTCTGAAATATGAACACTATTGTCTCACTTAATGTTTGAATAAGTAATGGATTGTAGTATCATCCAAAGCTCAAAATGAAAAAGTTTAAGTCCTCTCTCTCTTATGATTGTGTCTCAAAATGAAAAAGTGAATCATTTTGATAGTTTATACGAAAAAATGAGCCAAAAATCTTGGGAGGATGTGCACAATTGGATCGAGTATTTGCCGGATATATATTTTCCTCTGTTATATTATTTAGTGTTAAGCACGTGCAAAAATCCTACTGTTAAGGACGACTCCTAGTGTTAATTTTTTTTATTTTGTGATTTAGTAAGCTATTTAGAGGATGTCTCAACACGACGAGTCAATGTCGGCGACAACTACTGGGTCCACAAGGACACGGACCCTTAGAAGCCCTAATAAAATCCCAAAGGTACGTTACACCATAATAGAGGTGGACCTCCTAGGAGTGTCGTCCACTCCCCCGAATGTGCCCATGAAGTTCAAGACGATCTGCGGGATAATAGGGAGATAGACCTTTAGTATTTTGCATGATCACATCAAGGAGGTGTTGGACATGGAGCAGAAAACTGCTTGGCTGAAGTTCAAGGAGAGCTTCGAATATCCTGCAGCCGACGAGGACAAGCTAAAGCGGACGGCTTTCCAAACGACGGGACATACTTGGAAGAGTTTTAAGTCCAAGCTGGTCACCAACCACGTTCTCAAGCCCAGCACCCCGGATGCATTTGAGAAATACCCCTTCATCACGCCAACCATGTGGGAGGAGTTCTACGCGAAGAAATCAACTACCGAATCCCGAGCCAGAAGCGATGCTTATAGGGCACTCTAGGCTCGGTATGTGCACCCGCACCGGCTTGGTAGCGGAGGATATGCGGGGAAGCAGGAGCAATGAAAGAAAGAGGATGAGGTGGCAAAGTCATCAAACGAGCTGCCTCCATTTGTCGATATCCCGCACCCACGTGCAAGGAGCTGGACAATGGCAAGAGCCGTTAAGAACAGTGATGGGACGTTCACTCTGCCAAATCCCCAGGATCAACAAGCTTACAAAAATATGGTAAGTGTCTCACCTTATTATGTTAGTTTCTTTACACATATCGTACACTCGATTTATATCGATCTCACTTGTAATGCAGAAAGAGTTGGTTGTCATGAGACTGTCCTCCCAAGAGACCTGCACCGATAGACGCGGGGATGACATCCTCACGCAAGCATTGGGCACCGACGAACACCGTGGATGGACAAGGGGCGTTGGCTCTAATGTCCCCTAGAAATATGAACTTTCAGAATAATAAAGAAGGCAAAAAGAGATGCGCGCCTTGTTGAGAGGATCCGGGAGCACGTTAGAGCTAAACTAAGCTCAGAAATTGAAGAGAAGCTAGACCATGCTGTGGAACGGATTAGGCAGCAGATCCGAGCCGAGCAGCTGACCATCGAGCACACCGTTGCTCTGGATCGAGAAAGTCCAACGTAAAGACGAAGCAGTTGTGCATCAATTGAGGCGGTGGAAAATCCAACACCGGTCCTAGCCGCCGTCGACTATATAACGATAAAACTCTAGGCCAAAATGTGTAACACTCTTAACAAATCCATTTTCAACAAATTATCTAAAAATTATGTTTGGATCTATCGCAGGAACCGACTAACTGTGTGCTAAGAGTTGAGGTTATGCTCTCTTTCATGGTTCCAGTGGCCGAGGGACTAGTATTTAATCCAAACGTTGATACAAGAGTGCACGGGTTGCAACTTATGGCTAAATATGCAAAAGTGCAAGTGGACAAAGTGAACGATGATTGGGTCCATCTGTCGCTGTAGCATCCATCGAACGACTATATCCTAACCCTAGGAGCTACACGAGTTAGCTTTATCCAATGGTCGAAGGAGCTCATTGACATCAAATTAACTCCGATGTCAGCCCCTCCATCTCCCTTAGGTGATCCAACCCCTCCATCTCCCTTAGGTGATCCACAAGATGACTCGATCGAGCTGTAGTATGACACCGACTTTGGCGGGTCTAGCCCTGAATGGTCTGCTCGCTCTGAACCATCATCTATGGAGAAGGGCAAGAAAGCGGTGTTGGAGCCATCTGTATGCATGCCAGTTGAAGTACAAGACCACTTCATTCGCATGGCAATGCCACCAGCACCAAAGAAACCAATTTTGGACTACCGACACACGGTCAACAAAAGAAAATTGTGATAATTTTCCAGGGAAGAGTTCATGAAAGACATAGCACAGAAGTATGAGCAAGATATTCTTGAAAGTTCAGGGGTGAAGAGTTATACTGATATGCACAATATTGCGAAGGCCTCTCAACCAGCTAAGTTCAAGTTAGGTGCTCCTTTGACCACCCTTGAATATCGCAATGTAGTTAGAAATTGTATTCAGATGAGAAGGGTAGAAGAGTGGTACCTACAGATGGCAAAGGAGGGTAAAGAGATGTTCACCATCTTTTATAGGGACAATGACTTTGAATCACGAGGATGGTATAATCTGGGTGCCATTTGAGAAACTATTTCAGCTATACAATCTGAGGGACCTAGACGTATCGATATTTCAGCTATGGGCATTATAAGCATACTCAAACCCCTCGCTATTATTTCTAAGTTGATATCCTCACAGAGTGTCTAACTTGTTTCCTTATGCAGAATGGGGACGCTTGAGTGTAGAACAACCTATAACAAAGTAGGATTCCTCGATCCAGGGGTTATCAATTCCAATCAGATTGATGACGGCCCAAGGTCCCAAAAATAGGTGCTGGACTATCTCTACAACTCATTTGTCAAGCTTAAGGACATGAATACGATCCTTTTGCCCTACAACTTTGAGTAAGTGTGACATTTGTTGTGTTGTATATACCATTTGTGCTTGAAGGTGTTAATTGCTCTCTCCATTTGTATGCAGCCATCACTGGATCCTTCTTGTCATCTATTTAAATGAATCTAGGATTGTCGTCATGGATGGATTAAGGAAACCCAAAAAGCTTTCCAATCCGTCATTGACATCCTAAATAATGCACTTCTGAAGTATAATAAAAAGTGTCATCGACACGCTCCATGTGCCAATACATTTCAGGTTTGCTGCCACCGTTGGTGCCAATGTCAAGAACCACGTACGAGCATATGTGGTTTCTACGTGATGAAATTTATGTGATTTTACCTAGAGGACTGCATCTGCTACATTTCAGATTCTGAGGTTCGCCATATTTGTTAAGACGTAAATACACGTTTCTAAACACATATTACGTTTTCACATATTCAATCCTTTCATTTGCAGAAATTAGATCTCCCGACAAGTCAGTTATTGCCATATGTTTGCTTAGCCCTCACTGAACAACTCTGCAGATTCATGTTCCGACATGTCATCTCGTCGGACGATGCATATCACATTTCGAGAGCTCCGGATGGGCTAATGGCTTTCCTTGAGGCTGGCAGCCCTGGTAACACTTTAGACAGTCGATCGACGATAAAGAATAAGCATTAGAGTCGATCGACCACAAAGAACAATTTTGATAATCATTTGTAAATTATAATTTTGTCAAATGTGTTCATGAGAAATATGTAAATAATGGATATGTTCGTGGATAGATGTGTGAATGTCGATGTATGTGAATGCATGTGAATTTCGGACATACGTGAATTTCTGCAGCGGGCATGGCTAGCCGGCTTTAAAGGAAGCCCGATGTAGATTACAGTCATCCGTGATGAGCGTAAATTAAAGTTCAATTGAGTTGTTAGTCACCCGTGACGGGTATAATTTAAAGCCCGATTGAGTAGTTCATTATCCGTGACGGGCTTTAGTTATGGCCTGTTTGAGATTGTACAATCGGTGTCGGGCCCTTGTTTGACTGGTCTTCTGGGTCAAACCTATCGGTGTCGGATGTAAGTTTAGGCCCTACAAGGATAATTAAAATTGGTGACGGGCTTTTACCTGATAGAGATGACTTCTCACATCAGTGACTTTATCGTCATGACGGGCACCATACGCGACACAGATTAGGGTTACCACCTGATTGAGATGAGGATGACGATTGTAGTGACACTTTCTTCAACTTTATATATATATATATATATAATTTTGTTATTCATCAGTGTCTAAAGATGTTAGTCTATTAACTTATCATATCTAGTTTTATCACCCTTTTATTTCTTTTCCATGTTATGTTAGCCCTCTCGATCATCTACCATTTGTTGATCTATCACTACGTGCTAGTAGTATGAACCATGACAGACGAGACCACTCATCTATGACTCATGTGTGATGAGTCGTAACTTCCACCCAGATAATGTTATCTCTGATGGGTGATAGTTACAACCCATTACTGATGGAGACATGTCATATATAAAAGTTGTAGATTTCAATAATATCCACGGCTTTATAATTGATAACATTTTCATTTGAGATCATTTACATCCCTGAATATGCATTATAAATGATGAGATCTATTTTGAAAAATGCAATTTCAAATTTTTCAAGTGACCTCGAATGGAAATACGCTATATATCAAAGTTGTAGAGCTCAACCAGATCTACAACATTATAATTGACAATATTCTTATTTGAGATAGTTTATATGCCCAAATATTTATTATAATGACTCATCTGTGGTGTTCACCCTTCAGAGATGAGATTTTGTGTGACCACTCATCTATGACAAGGCCTATACCAATCAAACATATGAGTTACAACGCGTGGCAGATGAGGGGATCCGTGGTACTGTATGCACCGAAACTCTGTTTTGCGTGTATCTGAACAGGACCTATGCATGTCTGGTCTTGTTGGTTGGGTGCCCAGAAATTAAAGTCTCTTTTCGTGTTCCCTTTTTAGCCAAATTTGGTATGCAACAGCACAGAGTGCTTCTCTAATACCATCTTTCCTTGACGCACCACTTCATAAAATATTCAACTGGTTTTAATGTAACTGACAAAATGGTGTTAAGAATTAATACACCACATGCATTTGAGAACCAGGTTCACTGCGCCTTCATTTGGTCTTATTTGGTATAACTATAAAAAACTTACTATCAAGTATACTTAAATGCACAAACATCTCATACAAAATTTGTAACGAACTCCAGATAAAAAAGTGGAATAAAGTTTGCAGGAATATTTGCATACCGTCAGTACAGAGCAGCTCCTGTTATAATCATTGATAAGGTATATACTGTCGTCCAATGTTGCTGATTAAGAGACTGCAAGAATTGTAGGAAGTCGAGTTCATCATTGCCGCCAGGTATAATGTATTTGATTCCATGGCAGCAGCCCCTCCTGGGGTCCTAACCATGACTCCTTGATGTAGATAATGTCTTTCCAACTTTTCTTTGATAGTTCCTTCAGTAAAGAATGTTGGAGCACAATACAAATTCTGTGGGACACACCTCTGGACCTGGGCTCCATGCTTCTGTAGGATCGAATGCCCAACAAAAATCCAACTAGAGGGGGGTGAATGGTTGAGTACCCAAAAAATAAAGTTTTAGCGGAAATAAAACTTTACCTCTGTTTTCTGAAGCCAGTATGACCACAAGTGTTGCGCCAGTCTGACCAAGTAGCCTAGTCGGTCTGACCGCCCAATGACCTCCAGTCTGACCGTCCGTAGCCGATCGCCTCAGCCGATTGAGCGATGTAGCCGATGCCGATAAAGTTCAATGCCCGCCGGTCTGACCGCCAATGTACTTGCGGTCTAACCGGGAAGAAAGCACAGTCTGACCGCCGTAGTATCTGCGGTCTGACCGGTTAGTAGATCCGGTTGAACCGACAATTTCGCCGTCGCACCGAGGAAGAAGTAGACACAAAGAATTATCAAGAAAATTGATCTTTATTGAAACTCTATGTGTTTACAAAGTGCATGCAAAGCACTCCTAACAAAATCTCAAGCTAAACTCTAACTCGAAACCCTAAAAACTTGAACTCCAAGCAATAGAAGCGATACAGAGAGGCCACGCCTCCCCTCACTATTTATACCCAAAATCCACAGCCAAGAGCCACGAATCCTACTCATACAAGAAGCCCTAATCCACTAGAAAACCTTCCCGTACAAGAAACAAACTATACATAAACCAACCATAACAATCTCGGTCTTCCTAAAACCGAAATTCCGCTTTCTATACGCAACAATATCTCCATTGTATGCCATATGGAAACTTTCCAATCATGTGCACTAATCTCTACCCTTCAGCATCCCGCATGATCCCCATCTTGGACGTCACCTTATCTCCAAGTTGACTCCGACTCGACCATCGCAACAACACTTTCCCGAGACGTAAAGAATACGCACACAATTAAATAAAGAATACCATATCCGAGCACAAGCTATCCAAACTTGACTCATTGTTAGCATAAACAACCGACACGTGCATAGGAACACCAAACTTCCATGTATGTGTAAGAAAACAAACCAAAACCAAAACCGAAACACAATCGGCAACCGCGGATCGCTCGGCCGGTCGACCACAGCAACCGCCCGGTCGACGCCGAAACACCTCCGGTCGACCGGCGTAACACACCGTCCGGCCACCGGTGGCGGCACCATCGAACACTGTTCATCATCCGAAAATTCAACTCTTCCAAAATCAAAACACTCAAACCAATAAATCCCAAACACCAATTGTTCATCATTAAATAAAGAATCAAACACGCTTTGATTTTACAATCTCCCCCTTAATGAACACATTGGCAAACAAAATAAAAGAGTTGTTTTGGTGTTTGAAAAAATAAAAATAAAAATGGTAAAAATCATTTGAGTGCTCAAAAATCAAAGAAAATTTAAAAAGAAAGAAATCCTTTGTCCCAAAAAAAACTTTGTAAACTTGCACTTTTGTTCTCCCAAACAACATTAAAAAGCATTTGAGTGCTCAAAAATCAAAGAAAATTTCTCCCCCTTTTTAAAAGAAAGAAAATCCTTTGACCCAAAAAAAACTTTGTAAACTTGCACTTTTGTTCTCCCAAACAACATTATGTTCTCCCCCTTTTGACAATGAATTCATCAAACATAGGAATTATGTTTATGAATGTTTAAGAGCTTAGCACCATACATAAAGCAAGTCAAGTCATGTGTTGTAATAATAAGAAGATAAATTTATCAAGTAGATAGCAAATATGTATTAAAGTATAATCATGAATCAAATATTTTATAATTAAGAGCAATAACACAATAAAGATTCATGGATTTCAATGATTTATAATGCAACATCTTTACAAGCACATAGGTTGAAAGATAAACCCAAATATATATATACCGATTGCAATCTTTATTCTTTCTCAAATATACCTTTTTGCACATATAATTCAAGAGAAAAATTTTCATAGTGATTTGAGCCATATTTGTTGCTCCTTTTTTCTCTCAATTATTTCGAGTACGTCCTTGTCGTCAAGACTGTTTCCAAGGATTCGGTACTCATTATTTTTGCTCACATCGAATATGTCCTTGTCGTCAAGACTGTTTCTAAGGATTCGGTATTCATTTTTTTCTCTCATAGATAATATTTTATTCTCTTTTCACAATGAGCAATTTTAAAGTAATTTGAGGAATATTAATGCAACATAATATATATAAGCATTTAAAATCCAACACAAGTACTAGTATCAACATTGCATATTTCTTTAATTCAAGTGTAATATTAAAGTGTCATGCATTATTTCTCTGTAATATAAAATCTAGATCACATAAAATTACTAGAATACATATAAGCTATACTAGTGACAAATAAACCTTCATAATATTGCTAGTATGCACATGATCAACAATATGTATGGATAAAGCTCTCTTTTTCAATTTATTTTAATCATAGAGCTTGATAAAACAAAGAGCACAAAAACTCTCCCTCAAAACATGCCAAAAAGATGAATGATTCCCAATTCTCCTCGAAGAAAAGCAAAGCGAGAAGAATCAAACACGAATGCACAAAAACATAAACTCCCCCTCAAATTAACCTCCAATTTTCCCAAGGAAAAATAAAGAAGAAATTAAAGATTTTTGAAGAAGACATCCAATTGCAAATGATATCACCAAGGTTCTCATAAAATGACACATATTCACTTATACTAACACAACTACTACCTCAAATACTAGCATATAAAAACTAATAATCAAGAGTAAAAAAATATCAATCCAAAATTACCTTGATGCCATCGTGAAAAGCAATCATTGTCTCCACATTACACACATATGGGGAGTATGCCATCAAAATACCTACAAAGAAGAAGATGTCGAGACCTCCGTGTTGGGTTTAGAAATGAGAAATTTTGGAACCCAACACTGAGTCACACGACCAGTAGAACTAGTAGGTACATATGCGCAAACAAAATCAGATCCAGACTTACCTGAAACATTACCTTGTCGCTTCACAAAAGTCTGATTTGAACTATGCACAAAACTTCCCTGAGGCCGGTCTGACCGTCGCTGTTCCTACGGTGCGACCGGAGCACGGCTGCCGGTCGACCGCTGTTCAATCGTGGTCGACCGGCGGTCATGGCCGGTCGGCCAGGCTAGTCGAGTCGGTCGGACCGAGCTCCTCGAACCAAAACCCGATTTTTGCCATTGTTGCTTTGCAAAAGCAATTTCTCTTTCCTTTTTCTGTTTACGGGCAAGTCTAAAACAAAATCCAACCAAATGTCCATCTTTTCCACAATACGAACAAGTATATCTCTTATGATAAGTACAAGTAGAAACAGATGGTTTTGAAATATTAGTTTTAGTTTCTTTTAAACAAACAGAAAGAGATGGCAAATTTCCAAGATACTTGAAAAATGTTTTCATGGTGTTAGGTTTAGTCAAGATTTCACCGTTTTCGTTATTCCTAAAACATTTGGAGGATTTTTGGTGAAGTAATCATGAGCATCGAACATATTCCCTTATTGTCACTACACACTTTTGATTTGTCCAAAATCATGTTAAGTTGTTTCTTACCATCGAAAATTTTTGCAAAGAACTTTTCAAGTACGAAACTTCTTTTCCAAGATTAACACAATTTTCACAATCAATTAAAACATCTTTGCCTTTGCGACATCTAGAGCAAGAAGCTACCTCATCTTGTTGAACTATTTCTTCCATGTGCTTAACATGAGCTAAAGCATCTTTTAGTTTCAATTCATTAGCATCACAAGTTAAACAAGATTTAGAAGCCAAAACTTGAGAATTATTGACATCCCTAATCTTTGAAATTTCCAGCATTAAAACCTCACAATTTTTGCAATTATCATCATTGGGAATAAGAGATTTCAATCTAGCAATTTCAGCATTTAAAGATTCAATTACAAATTCTTGTTTTTTAAACATTTTCTCACATTTTTATTCTTAGCACTTAAAACAAGAATTGCATCCTCAAGTGAGCTTACCTCATTTTCTTCATCTCGAAGAATCTTCATCTCCACGCATCATGAGACAGACGCCGAGATGTTCTTGCCCTTCTCCTCCTCACTGTCGAGTCTATGCGCGAGTGGCTCAAAAGCGACATAGACTTGACTCAAGACCTTCTTGATCATCTCCTTGGAGCGCCTACCCTTGGGCTTGTCATCTTTTATTTTTTTGGCGCTCTTGTCCTCCTTCTTGCTCCTCCCAAGCTTGGGGCGTTGGAGCGGATGTGATCCAAGGCGCCGCACTCAAAGCAACGCGTTGGTCCTCCTTTCTTCCCGAATCTAACTCGTTCACGCTCGGAAAGTTTGTTAGTAGCAAGAGCCAAATCCTCCTCCTCGAATTGCTCGAGTTGTTTATCGGACATAGCGTTAATTAAAGCAAGAGCATTTGGAGATGATGAAGAAGCAACATCGAAGAAGTCGAAGGAGAAATCAAAGCACTTGACTTAGAATCCGTTTTCGAGAAAGAATATTCATCTCATGAGTTTTGAGTTTTGTATAAAGCGAATCCAAAGTCAAATTTGCCATGTTAACGATTCTTGAATAGAAGTTACTTTCATCTCCCAAATGGACATGTCAAGACCATTTAAAAAGTGACGAGAAATCTCATATTGTGGATAATTAGTATCATAAGAAGAATCAACAGATCTAAGATTACTCAAAATTTTGTTAAACCTATCAAGATAATCATCCAAAGCTTCAGCAGGTTTCATCTCAAATTTTATATATTCCTTTTTAAAAAGATCTCGACGAAGTTCTTTTATGTTTGTAGTTCCTTGATGAAAGTTTTTCAAAGCATTCCAAATTTCATTAGCGGTTTGAAGATGAGAAACACGATCAAAATCAGAACGCGAAATTCCATTCAACAAGATGTTTTGAGCTTTGCAATTGTTATTAAACTAAGTTTTCAAAGCACAAGTATTAATGGCATCGGGTATGGTGTAGGGAAGCGCAACCTTTTGCCACACATCATAGTCTTGAGCCATGAAGTAAGATTGCATCTTACTACACCAATACGCAAAATCGGTGCCATCAAAAACATGTGGCTTAGTTGAAAAATTATGAGACATGGCGAAAAATCTTTAGATCAATAAAAATCCAAAGAAGAAAAACGTGGCTCTGATTCCACTTGTAGGATCGAATGCCCAACGAAAAGCCAACCAAAGGGGGTGAATGGTTGAGTACCCCAAAAACAAAGTTTTAGCAGAAATAAAACTTTACCTCGTTTCGAAGCCGGTCGACCGCAAGTGTCGCGCCGGTCCGACCGAGTAGCCTAGTCGGTCCGATCGCCCGATGACCTCCGGTCGACCGTCCGTAGCCGATCGCCTCAGCCGATTGGGCGATGTAGCCGATGCCGATAAAGTCCAATGCCCGCTGGTCTGACCGCCAATGTACTTGCGGTCTAACCGGGAAGAAAGCGCGGTCTGACCGTCGTAGTATCTGCGGTCTGACCGGTTAGTAGATCCGGTTGAACCGATAATTTCGCCGCTGCACCGAGGAAGAAGTAGACACAAAGAATTATCAAGAAAATTGATCTTTATTGAAACTCTATGTGTTTACAAAGTGCATACAAAGCACTCCTAACAAAATCTCAAGCTAAACTCTAACTCAAAACCCTAAAAACTTGAACTCCAAGCAATAAAAGCGATACAGAGAGGACACGCCTCCCCTCACTATTTATACCCAAAATCTGCAGCCAAGAGCCACGAATCCTACTCATGCAAGAAGCCCTAATCCACTAGGAAACCTTCTCGTATAAGAAACAAACTATACATAAACCAACCATAACAATCTCGGTCTTCCTAAAACCGAAATTCTGCTTTCCATACACAACAATATCTTCATTGTATGCCATATGGAAACTTTCCAATCATGTGCACTAATCTATACCCTTCAGCATCCCGCATGATCCCCATCTTGGACGTCACCTTATCTCCAAGTTTACTCCGACTCGACCACCGGCAACACTTTCCCGAGGCGTAAAGAATACCTGCACACAATTAAATAAAGAATACCATATCCGAGCACAAGCTATCCAAACTTGACTCATTGTTAGCATAAACAACCAGACACGTGCATAGGAACATCAAACTTCCATATATGTGTAAGAAAACAAACCGAAACCAAAATCGAAACACAATCGGCAACCAGTCGGACTGGCTCGGTCGGTCGACCACAGCAACCGCCCGGTCGACCGCGAAACACCTCCCGCCGACCGCGAACACACCCGGTCGACCGGGCCGTGGGCGCCGAGCGAACACTGTTCATCATCCGAAAATTCAACTCTTCCAAAATCAAAACACTCAAACCAATAAATCCCAAACACCAATTGTTCATTATTAAATAAAGAATCAAACACACTTTGATTTTACAGCTTCATGCTGCTAACTCTACTTTTAGATCACCATATTTTATAGACAAGGCTTTATATGCAGCCTGGCTCATGTGGAATCAGATAAATGATAATTTTCGAAGGCACCTTCTGTTCAGAATTGGAGGCATCATTTCAACAACGATCTCCTTCTCCTTGTTTTTCGTCTTAAAGCTTCTGTGAGAGATCAGCTCTATAATATCTTGGATCAGTGCTTTGTAACCTTTTCTTTGCAGCCTCTTATTGTAAATCCACCTCTTTATATTAATAAAATTACACTGAAGGGGCATATATGTTTACACACGCGACGTGTAAATAAAAGCATTTATCTGGATGAGCCCAACGGATGCATATATAATAGCTGTGTGGTTATACACTAAGTGCAAGAAGGCAGTTATTGCTTTGGCTACCATAAACCATGGGCATCTCTCATCTGATTTATTCGACACAATCTAGTATACATTACTATGCGTGCGAAAACGCAAGCATATATAATTTTTGATATAGCCGAAGACACCAGGTAGATTTATACAAGCCATGTCCGAGTCCGACATACAATAATACCTGACTTATATACAATAAAAGCCTGGTTATACTTCGTTACATAACTTGATACCCCGTGAACTATAAGGATATGATGCCAATGGTCCTTCGGCACAATTTCATCGTCATTACGGTTTGTTCATCTGGCTGTTGTGGATGATCTTCCGATACTGATCCATTGACATGTCATGGTGGGAGTCTGTGGTGGTGGCAGTACTCATTGGTGTGTAGGCTGATGAAGAGTCTCCAGTTTCAGAATTTGTACTTTCAGCATTGTTATTGCTAACACCTCCAACACCGGCGCTAGTTGATTGCCCTTGTAAACCGCCAAGTGATGAAGCGGTTCCAGTGACAGCTAGTTTGCGTTCATCTTTCAGACCTTTGCGAGAAAGGACCATTGTGTTCTGGTTTGCTCTGACCTCAACAACAGCGTTGGAGAACAGAAGTACTAAGCCAAGTAGTACAAGAATGGAACATCTCTTCTCCATTTTGTCACTGAATAATGAATATATGCAGTTCAGTCAAATGAGTTATATAATGTGATGCCAACTCAAGTATGATGTATACCACAAAAGAACTATCAAAATACATCTCGTTGGACAAACTAGACATAGAAGAGTGATTCTAATTTAGGAACTATAGACTCCTACGTGTTCCTAGAAATAAATTCCACCACGCCGTGCATGTTGAATCAAGAATATATTTTGTTATCTATTATCAAAGTGTTAGCGAACACTACTGTACATGTCGACATGAAAAATATTCTTACATTCTAGCTTACTGTACTAATGCAATCATCCGTACATGAATTATATCCCAATTATTTTATGCTGGTCATGTATAGTATTACTGGAAAATTCATGTGAGAATTACTGTAATATTCCTCTTCTACAAGTTAATTTTGAACAATAAATATTTTTGGATGAATACCGGCCTATATCCTTTTATGACTGTATTCAAAATTGCAGTACTTGTAAAGCTCTCTTTGTCACTATATGATCATAATTGCATGATGCTCACGGAATTTAGATCCATGGTAAGTTTAATTACTGTCTATAAAAGCCATGTATAGGAAACTCAACCATCAAACACTCATTAAATAACTTCCACGATAATAGTAAAAACAAAACACAACCGTATCATTTTAAACAAGGGAGAAATAATATTATGAATAATATATACTTACCTTCTGCAAGCACATCCAAGCTGGGTAGTATATATATGCCCAAAGGAGGTATAGTATATATAGAGAAAGATTCATTGCTATTGCCACACAATGCGGATAACCATATCGCATATCGCCTAAGCTAGGTAGTGGATGTTCGGCATGCGCACTTTGATAGAAATAATAATTGTAAAGCGCATATATCGAATAATTTCTTGACACGCTCGACAGGTGATAAAGTGAAGGAGGAAATAATTTTGTCGCCAATGACAAGAGAAAGACGAATGGCACGTTTTCCAAACACCCCACTTAGGATGGCTGGTTTTTCCAGGAGAGGCTAATATTAGGGTATGGACTGATCATCAGCTTGAGTTATGTATATCAAAATAAGTAACTCTTATTCTAAAGCATTGATGTATATTAGTATAGCTAACCTAGCTATATGTATTGTAATGTTACTAAATAGGCATTCACCATTCTTGTCCTGAAGAAATTAAAATCACGTTTTGCCTGTACTCCACGTAATATGATAGAAATCATGATCTGCCAACACAGTCTGTGAATGGATCCTCCAGCCCTAGGTTATAACTTTTCCTATCACCTATCACCTTTTGTCATTGCACAACACAAAGGCCATTAACCACTAATGTGTCTAGCACTTTCCAACCTAAAAATTTCTTCACCAAAAAAGACTTCTACATTTATCAATACAAGATACATAGTAAATATTTTTAAATATACAAATTAATATATCTCATGTTTTAAAACGAATTTCATTAATTGAGATGAATATATATATATATATATATATGGCATTTAGTACCTATGGCAACACAAAAAATTGTGTGCTTGTTGGCGCGCTTCATTTTCAACATTTTTTACCATAAAACTGGGGGAGGTCCCCATAGTGACGAGCAATTTTGAATTAAAAAGGAAGGAAAAGGTTTAGAGTTTAGAATACAACCTTTCGAACATAGACGAAGATGCCTAGACAACAAACAAAACACAAAAGACGAAAGGAAAGGCGCGCAACTAACGAAAGCGTCTAGCCAGCACGAAAGAGGATTTGTCTTCATTTTTGAGTCTAAGGATCTGGAGGGTGCACCGATGCTTGAACTTTCTCTTCCAGAGTGCTAGGCTCGGGGTCGCTCTATGAAAAACCTTGTCATTCCTCAGCTTCCAGAGTTCCCATGCCGCCATAAGTGCTATCTCAGATATACATGACGTTGGGGTTGTAGAAACCATCTAGACCATTCTATCCATGATGCTTAGAGAGTTGTCCCACTGGATTTGCAAGGTTGATCAGCATTGCCCGGCGAAGGGACACAAGAAAAAGAGATGATCTGCAGTTTCTTCTTCCCTCGCCTCGCACATGATGCAGAGACTGTCATCTTGAATGTTTATATGTCTTCTTTGAAGCATCGATTTTCAACATTTTTATACCTATTAACAAGTGGAGAACACTTTGTTTTATATTATGATCCCAGAAATAACATGAGGATTGTTGAATGTCGATGTATCTTCTATATATTTGTGGATTCAGGGATAGCTCATACATATATATGAAACTACAATTATGAATTCTTACTTACAAGGATCAGTCGACCATGGAAGATCGCCTAACATGCATGGTGCTCAGCGTGCCTTTACCATTCCCTACATTTTTATTTCTGTGATACCGCCTATCGGTGCCAGTATATGCTGAATAATGTAGATGGACGCTTCCTCACCACTAAATGTTACCGCTATCGGTGCCAGTATCATGATACCAAATGCCCTGTCTTGCATAATAGAGGTTATACTGAAATTTATTCACAACACTAAATGATTTTATGAAGGGAACAATGCAGGCCGCAAATCAGTGAACAAAAAACTTAAGCTAGATAGATACCGTGCTCTTTATTTCAGCACTAAGGTTGATGAGGAAGCTGCAGATCTTTTGCAGACTTGGCTTTCTCTGCTGCATGGAATTGCTTGTCTATGAAATATTCAGACGACATACTGTTTGTCTGCTGGACATTTTTGTTGACAAGCTGCAGGCTTTGCAGCAAGGCTGGTACGTGACTGACTTGATGGTCTAGGTACGCATGAATTCATGAGACCAAACAGTACCTAGCATGGGAGATTGATGGATGCAGAACGGAAGTTTTATTCTTCAGACATCATTATATATATATCGATCATCAGGATTGTCAGTATATTTGTCGTTGTTTGCACTGCATTTTTGCCTTCAGAGATGCATGGAATCATGAGCATGCATAATTCTCTTGTTCCAAGGAGTTGGCAGATTTTTGGCGCTGATCAACATGGAATTCAAAAACAATAATATAGGATCAGCTTCATGAGAAGTTACATCAAATATCAGTGTTTCCTGATTGGTACGGAATGAAGATACATCACGAAATTCAGCTAAGCTAGGCCTTCCCTTCCAGCTAAAAAGCTAATCAGACAAAATCATCTCCCTAATCACACCACACACTAGCCTATAATATTTCTTTTCGTATAACAATTCTTCACTTCTGCTTCATAGCACGATAGACCTTATCATCATTTACTAGTGCATGCATGGCATGCACTTGGTATTCTAGGTAACTTTGGAATGAGAAATCTTTGCCTTTTCCTGTGGGAAGTGAGATAAGGTGTTAAATGTTTTGTTACGTGTGTGATGTTATCAATATCAAAAAATTACGGCTTTTGCAGACCTATCTAGAGCTATTGCATATGCTATGCAGTAATGGGGGTACAAAAAGATAGTAGTTCTTATTGTGAAATATTCCACCTGAAGAAAGATCAGCCGTTCTACTCCACTGAAGGTCATAATTTGGTACCATAGTCTACCTAATAAACATTATGTTTTAGATTGCCCTAACATGAAGATATAACAGATCACAATGACAACTACCACCTCTATTTCAAACTATAAGTATTTCTAGATTGTTTACCATAGATTAAGGTTGAGAAGAAAAGACTTTGGTGCCCTTTAATAATTGTAACGGATGTGTGGGGGTGGGAGGATAGGTGGGAATAATATGGGATGAAATTTGAATGGGGGTGATTGATTAGACAAGCAGTATTGTGAATAGTACTAGAAATTCTTACATTTTAAAACAAGATTAAAATGCTATAAATTTTTATATTTTGAAACGAGGGAATACTATTTTATGTATATGCCATATCAAGAACACCTACTGAATATGGCATATACAGTAATAGTTTGAAACGAAAGTTGTGCAATATAGCTTTTGCAAGTATACCTACTTTAATCTTTCATCTTAGACACTTTCATGGAATCAATTTCAAACAAGTTATATAAATCTAGATTATTATTTGGCCCAAATTTTGTGAAATCATCACCCAGGAAGAGCAACATAAAATGGGAGGGACAAATTGATATGAGCAATTGATCAGCACTTCGGGAAGCATATGCGTACGGAAATCAAGGAATGAGAAGTTGGGAAGTGTATAGATTGCACCCTCATTCCATAGAACAAGCATGGGATTGAGGGGGCACCCTAGTTATATACATAAAGGAATTCATCATGTGATTCGTCACACGTACTTGTTAAGGAAATTGGACAGTACAGTTTAATTCACTCGAAGGATAAATCTCTGGGTAAATCAAATGTATTACTAGCAGTGATTAGAGTGAAGTGCTGTGAGTGATCACTATTATATCCTCGTTTGAATTTTATACTTACCTATATGATCAACTTTAAATGTTAAGAAACTATGGAAACTAATGTTGTTTGAACTTTGAACAACATCAAACAACATCAAGTAGATAAACAATATCGCAAGAATACCAATAAGGATGAGTAAACACAACTACTTATACGGTTGCAAAATAGCTGAAAAGAATCATCGTTGTCATTCAAAGAAGACAACCATTATACAACTAGGGTAGTGGATGAAGATCACGCGCATTAATTCTTAAGGGATAAGAGCCGCTAGCAAGCGGACAGCGAATAAATCCTGACATGTCACACACAAGATAAAGTGAATGATAATAATTTTGCCATCGATAACACGGAAAATGAGTGAAGGCGCGTTTACCGAACGCACTCTTCTAGAAATATCTTTGTCAAATCAAGTTGCATAGCATATGTTAACTCATAAAATTGCAGCCAATAATCGATCGTGTTCATGAAATGTTGCATCACACATTGTAGGAACTAAACATGGTCTACAAATCCTATGAGAATCCAATTTGCATTTGAAATGCACAATTGTTTATTGAGTCCCCTGGCCATTGAAGAAGTACCTATTGTTGTCAATATATGCAAAGTGTGCATTCATGGATATTGTTTTTCGTGGGTAATATGATGAAATCGATCTTCTCAATACAACTCCTCTTTCGTTGTATTTATGTTCAAATGAGCACCAAACAATAGCTGCTCCTCTTTCCCTGTATGAGATAGAGTACTGTCATAAGATATCCAAATTGAAGCATATTACTACACATGACAGTGACACAACACACAACATAGTTCTATTTTTAAAAAATTATCTAGGCAGCTGCCCATCGTACTGCGGAGCTTGCGTCTTTGCTCTGCACCATATGCTAAGAACAATGTAACGCTGAAACATCAGTTTTGTGTCTTCACATATGCAGAGGCCCCAATGATTCTGATTTCATGATCACGCTGCATATGTTGGTCTTCACTTGCATACAATTGAAAGCAGACAGGAGTAGGCTAGCTAGCAGCTCTGCCATGCCAGCAGAACAGCATAGGATGTCATACACAATTAAAGTGAATGTTAGAGCCAGAAGAATAGAGCAGAAAAAGATAGTGCCGAAAGCAAGAAGGATGGAAGCTTTGTTCGTCGGATCAAGAATGCAAGAATGGTCAGCACGGAGGTCGATGTGCAACATGTGATATGTATGACAAGCTAGCATGGGTTTGCTGACAAAAGTGAGCAGATGGCGATATGGCATTATAATGTTACAACTGATATTACAGAATATTAACGGCCTGTTTTCCATACGTCTTCAATCAACTCAGCTAGATATTTGATCTATATAATTGCTATCACATATAGTTCCATTTTTAAGCCAACATACAGTTCCTTTGTTGCTTGGAAAATTAAATATATATGCGTTTGAACATGTCCTCAGAATATTATCTGCATTTTAACTGATCAAAAAGAATACCAGTCTTTAATTAATCTCCTTATTAACACACGAATCGATCAAGCACAAGCTTAACATTAATTCAAAACATAAAATACCATTACAACAGCATGCGTTATTACATGATGCCAGCTGGCTGCTGGAGATTATTTAGGTGTGAGAAATATACTTAGGTAAGGTGAGGACATGGACCAGTAATAACTTGGTACCTCTGTTGAACATCCCCGTACTGAAATGCATATACATCTAAAGCATTTCATTTGTACATTTAGGTACCAAGGTTTACACATGCAGGCACCAGAAACACGAACTCAGGGTTGTTTATTACCGCCAAATCTCTTCATGTACTCCATGTACCCTTTCATACTCACGTAATAGTTTGAATCGGTATTAATACCGGAGACACCAGCTGATGAAGCACCGGAGGCACCAGCTGATGAAGCACCGGAGGCACCAGCTGATGAAGTACCGGAGGCACCAGCTGATGAATCAGTACTGGTTGCCTCTGAGACGCTTCCTCCATTACTTCCGTGAGAGTTTGCAGCAGTTGTGATCTGCTTTTCAGTAACTCCATGAGAACTTGCATCGTCAGAGTAAACAATCGCCGACATCATCAGCATCACTATCATAACTACCGACGCCACCATGGAGGCCTTCATGTTCATAAGTTCTGCAAACTCTGCCATGCATGTACAAACAGGTTGGATAACAAATTAGGGATCAATTTGAATCATACTGAGAGAATTTTCATCACTTATTAATTTACTTTTGAGAAGGGAGAAGAGATACTGACCTGATTTACTTGAGCTCAGGGCGCATTTATTGGTGTTAAGGATGTGGAAGAGTTTGATATTTATAGCCATATATTGAACGAGAAGGATCAGTATCAATCTTCATAGGGGCATAGGGCAGTCATAAACCTTGTTGTGCAATTGGAGGAAGCCTCAAATCCAAATAGTAGTGGCTGTTAGCGCATTATGTGAAATAATATTTTAGATGTGACTATGAAGTTGGCCTGCAAATGGGGTCGGATTGGTCAGCCCGTTACCAGTAGAGATTGCAATTTCGGAATGAAATTTTGAAAATTTTCGAAAATTCGGTAATTTCGTCCCCCACAGGCAAGCACATATCTCGCTCGAAATTTTTATTTTTTTTCAATTTTTTTGTTAATTTGGTCAAATTTTATTCAAATTCATTTCAAATTGGTCAATTTTCAAAAAATTTCAGTCAAAAAAATACTGAAATTTTTGAAATTTCGAAGATTTCGGCTCCCTCGGTAAAAATCACAATTCCAAAATTGCTAACATGGTTACCAGGACCCTCTACCCTGTTCATTTGCTTGGAACTTGAAAACCAAGGGAATAATTTGACCCACCCTTTTTGGTGAGACGGGCCGACCCATTAGGGTTTACTAACCCCTTTTGGTGGGACGGGTCGACCCATTAGGGTGTACTTGCAGCGCTGCAGCAGCCATGCAGAATAAGCATTACATAAAGTGCACCCAAAAAATAAATTCGATCCACAAATCAAAATCTGACTAAGGATGTGGGATCGAATTAAAAACCAGAAAATTTCATCCATGAATTTAACAGAGATAGAAATAACTTCATTAACTTTCTGAGAAATTCCATTCACAAACTGTGATTCTTTACAAAAATAAATCGCACCATGTATCATCAAACAGCTTTGCTATAACTGGCAGTTGTATAGCTAACTCGTAAGCAAAAACACCGAGCGAATTTCTGCACCTGATCTTCAGAGATAACAAGAGCAAGGAGTAAACTCAACATCGCTGAGACGAATTGAAATACCAAAACTATCAAACCAAGCATAGCAAGATTTGCTATAGCGTGCACCAGAAATGACAAGACCAATTGGGGGAACAACCCGAATCAAACCCTCGAGTTCTCAAACCTTCGCACTAAGAACCAAAATTCGACACCAAATCACTCAAATCACGCGACATGGAGGTAGCGGGCAGCAGGATTGCCGCGACGGATCTGGGAAGAACATGCACCATTCACTCCGGATCGAGCTATCGCCGTCGCCGCCTTGATGGATGGTTCGATCTATGCCAGAGCACGTGTCGGTGTCGCCACAGAGCCCTAAAGCAAAAGCTACCACCGGCCGCCGCCTTCCTCGATCCACGCCAGAGCACGTGTCACCGCGTAGCCCTGAAGCCGCCGCCTCCACGCCACAGCCTTGCCTCGATCCGCGTCGGAGCACGTCCCGCCGCGTAGCCCTGAAGCCATCAGCGCCGCCGCTTCACGCATGGTGCGCTCGTTCCATAGGCCACGGTGTGGCCCTAGGATCAACCAAGTACTGGGCCTATTGGTTCCCAAGAATATATGGGCCAGCCCATGAACCTCATGGTACCAATATTTAGGGTTGGGCCGGTGGCCCTAACGGGGCTATCCATCCCACTTGAATGCTGACTATTAAGTATGCTCTGCAAAAATATATAATAAAGTAAAACTGAGAAACATGCGTATATATTTTTATATAAAAAGAAAAATATGCCCTTGATATATTGATATGGCCCAAAACCATCTCAATGGCTTTCAAATCTGCATTAGTATGAACACTTTCAGTTGCTAAATTATCAATGGTTCGAAAGGTCTGCGATTCTAGCTTCCAACACAACCAACGATGCATCATTTGGACTTCCAAGGGAGTTATGCCATTTTTAGTGGAAGGTGTGCAGCCTGCTAATAAGTGGACGAAACTCTAGGACTCTTTAGCTTCTTCATTATTTATCTGATTTCCAAGAGTCATATGTATCTTAAAGTATAAGGTTATTAATTAGGGTGTCATTATCTTGTCCTAAAACTCCATGTATTAAGTATCTTACTCTCCCTCTCTATATAAAGGGATAATATGCAATCAGATGAGATAGTGGATGAATAAATATGTTATGAGATTGAGCATGGCTCTTCTTGGAGAAACCCGTAGAGTAACCTCTGGTGCTAGTTGATCTCGTCGAGTAATCTCCGATTTATCCTAGTTGAGAAACCCGTAGCGTAACCTCCTGTGCTAGTTGATCTTGTTGAGTGATTTCCGAGAGATTCTAGTTTTATCCATTCCACCCGCCATCACACTCCATTGAGTCGATCCGTATCATTTGGTTAGCTTAGGGTGATGGCTGGTCGTCAACATCGTCGAGCGAACTCTGGCAACGACAATGCCAACCATGAGCGTGATCCCCGTGATGTGATCCTCGAAGACCTTGCACTACCGGACTTAGGATGTTGCTGAGTGTCCAGGACACTCGGCGAAGCCCACAAAACACTCGGTAAAGGGTTTGCCGAGAGTAGCACTCTGCAAACCTCTCTCGGCAAACAAGGAGTCGGCAAAAGCCTATTTGCTAAGTGCAAGGACTCGAGCACTCGGCAAACTCTTTGCCAAGTGGATGGCACTCGGCAAAGAGCGGATACTTTGCCGAGTGCATGCACTTGGCAAAGTCTCGCTCTCGCCGAGAGCTTACACTCGGCAAAGAGCGGAATCTTTGCCGAGAGCGAGCACTAGGCAAAGTCTTTGTTCTTTGCCGAGTGCCATCCACTTGGTCTGGAAAAGCTCTTTGCCGAGTGCTGCACTAGGCAAACCCCTCTTTACCGAGTGCTACACTAGGCAAACATGTATCCTGATCCTCTAATCTATTTAATCCTTTCTGTAACTCATCACAAATACACAATCACAACAGGCAATGCATAATCATCATCACAAGCATTTCACAATCATCATCATAGGCATTCCACAATCATCATCACAGGCATTCCATAATCATCATCACAGGCATAATAAATATATCGCAAGAAGCATCAAGGACAATATCACAAGGACCATCACAGGCAAATATATCACAACAATCATCCCGAACCATAATTTAACTCCGGCGACAAATACACAACATCCGAACCATAAATAGAGATACGGTGCTTTGGTTCACATGCAATTAGAACTTATTCTCTAGTAGTTTCACAACATCAAATTGAGATAGGGTGCTTACATAGCTGGTGGCCTATGATGCGCCGATGACAAATCCACATCCTGAGGCCCAACATTTGATGCCGACGAGGCATACTGCACAATGGAAAGTAGAATGCATGTGAAATGAAGCTACAATGTTATGCTATATGAAATGAAACTACAGTGTTCTCAAGTGACACACAGGAGTGCCCATAAGAGCTGGCGGAGTGGCCATAACAACTGGTAGAGGCGGCAAGACCATCGTTGGTGGAGGCGGAGGCTGACCCATGTTCTGAGAAAGAGTCTGAATGTATTGATAGAACTGCTGCATCTGGGCATGTTGCTGCCGCTGTACCTCCATTAGCTGGATCTGATGCATTTGTGTCATCTCCTCCCGTAGCCTCCTTTCTTCGTCTAGTTGGGCCTACATTATTAATTGCATCCCAATGATACAATGCAAATCAAACATTTGTAAAAATCAATGGACGACGAGTGTAGGGGTCGGGCGTGACCGTATGCCCGGGCCTAACCCCGTACTCCTCGCTCGAATCTCGGCGAGAGTAGGAGTACTAGCCATGTCGATCACGCTGTCGCCCATCCATAACCGCCCGTTTTGCCTGCCCCCTCCCACCCCCATGACGATTTCACCGTCAAGGTCATGGGTGCTCGGATCGAACTCTGGCCCGTGGATCTCTCTTGCCATCGCTGAGTAATCGGTGAGGCGCTTGTGCACGCCCGGATTGCAGTACACCGAGGGCGGGTCGTCCGGGTTGTAGGAGACGTCGGACGTCGCCTTGCCCTTGCGGGCCAGAGCATACGCCTGGAACGTGTTAATAGGCTGGCCACCATGTGCTTCGGACTACGAAAACAACCAATATGATTAGAAATTATAGAGAATTCAACGTTACAATAAAGAAAGGAATTTGCATACATATTTCTGGGCATATCATCTGAGGCTCCTGTTACCCTGACGGTGTGATGCACATTCCATCATCAAACACCGACCACGGAACGCGAGATGTCAGGCCTGCCAATCGGGGGAGCACCACCTGTCCACCATGGCTGCCCAGCACTCGTCTAGGCCCGCGCACCAACCCGGAATCGCCTGCACGTCATCAATTAAATGACATAAGACATCAAATTGAGTTTACTAAAACTAAGGGTCAAATCAGTCTGTTAGCTTTATACTTACCGCCAAGTATTGTTCCCGGGTCAAGCTCTTGGTTATTGCTTCGGTTTTGTTGATCTTATGTCCTTCATCAGCCTAATGCGATACAACAGCCTGGAGACGCGCCTCATAATGCATGTCATTCACGCGATGTGTTGCCACTTTCTCAATCACGGCAACTGCAGCGGCCTGTGTAAAGTTTTCATCAAGTGCGTAGAAATCCTACATACAGACACAATTTATTCAATCATTAGTTCAAGAATGTACACTAATCAATATCATGTGTTGAACAATGTAATGCGACAAAGACATATCCACAGCTCGGCTTTGATCCACTCCGCTCTGTTAGCAAAACCCCGCCCATTAGATCACAAACATCGGGGCGGACTTGTAGTGGGCCCACGTCTAGGTAGGCTCCATTTTACCGGCATGGTACACCATGCCAGGGAAGTGTTCCTGGCATAAAAGACCGATGATGCCGTTGACGAGGCGTGTGTGATCACCTGGTCTGACCACCTCCCAATCCCTGCCCAAGTGATTAAGACAAATTATTAGTTTCCATCAATTAGAAAAAGTAATGAACTCATGGAAATGTTACTTACTTATCCCCATCGGGTCGAATCACCGGCCGTTTGTGAAGAGGTGGTCGCCTTGGCAGTTTCGAGGGACCTCTCAGTCAAACAGTCGGTGGGCCACTCCCGCAGCCGCCTCCTCCTCCTCCTCCGCCTCCTCCGACTCCGCCGTAACTCCTCCGACTCCTGATCCGCCGCCTCCTCCGACTGCGACTCCTCCTCCTCCCCCGCCTCCTCCTCGCCCTCCTCAGCGGGTGGTGGTGACGGTTCTTGACATCGCGGTCGACTCTTCCCACCACCCTGACCACTGGTCGTGCCTCCACTACCACTAGAGCCACCACCACCTCCTTGTCCTCCACTCTTTTTGCCAAAAAACGCACTCACCGTCTTCTTCAAACCACCACCGCCCACCATATTTGTACAATCACCTGCAATAAAAGAGTAAACTATCGCACGTATATATAAATTATACTTAGAATGATTTGTGCAAAATTAACAGAACTTAATTACAAAATAACATGGTATTACAAAATAATAAAATCATTTAGTATGGATCATACATGTATTAGAAATAGTCGTCAGGAGCAGGATTAGCTGGATCATAAGTTTCATCATCACTATTGTCAATAAAATCAATCCCATACTCCGAAATCCAAGTTATCAACACTGTTATTGTCTAAATGTAATCGTTGAAGTAATTCCAAGTCCTTCACATTACGAACTTCATCTTCAACGTCATCGTCAACAACCCTATCACTGTCACCTTCCATTTCAATTGCTGCAGTTAGGTCTATCACAAAACTCCCTTGCAGCCCATCCTCTTGAAAGAACTCTCCGATGTATGTGTTTGGATCTATGTTATAATCTTCATTGTTTGGGACAGGTAGTTTACCGTATGGCGATATCTTATGCACAACATCCCAACCCTTAAGTCGGGCGACATTTTGGCACGGGTAAGAGAGATAATAAACCCGTGTGGCTCGTTGAGCCACAATATAGACATCGTCTCCTGTCATGACGGATGATTGTCGAATTTTGACTAGCCCAAGATCAGGGGTCCGTCTCACTACTTTAGGATCAAACCAATGGCATTTGAATATGACAGGCACAAGAGGTTTGCAACCATGAAACTCGAGTTCGTAAATTTCTTCAATTCTTCCATAGTACTTCTAGTCCATCTGAGCCAACCGTAAGGACTCCGGTATTTGTGGTTCTTCGATTGGGCTGACTTTGCTCGTGCCGAGTTGTGTGAAAGCGATATCCATTCACGTCATAACCGTTAAATGACTTAACCTTATAGGAAAATCCATTGGCAACTTGTCTCAACTCGGCACTCATAAAAGCATCGGTTTGGGCCTGCAAGGTCAAGCAAGAAGGTCAAGCGCATGGGAAAAAACTTATGCATATCAAACTAAGTAGCGAACCGAGAAATTGAGTAGTACCTTCGTTTCAACCAAGAAATGAAACTTAGCTTTCTATTTCTCGGATCCCGTTTAGAAGGTTCTCAATTTCTTGCGGGGTTGGGTCCCTTGATTTACACCATAACTCTTGAAGAAATTCACCGTACAAAAGAGAACAAGGGGGTTGGATGGATGCATAACAAGTAACTACTAGAGAACAAAGTTATTGCCAACTTACATACGGTACGGCTCCATTTCGGGAAGGTTGAGCAACACATAGTGCATGATAGATCGCCACTCTTCATGGTTCGGTTCTTGAAGGTCGCACCACTTGCACTTCCGAGTTGCCCTCGGAAAAGGCCGAGGGTTGATTCATTTTCACCAAAGATTGTAACGAGTGGGTGGATTATGCACATTAGGAAGGTTGTCGGCATAATACTTTGTCGTGAAGTTTGACACCTCCTCCGAACATATGCCTCTGCGACAAAAGCTTCAATTTTGCATTTATTTTTATATTTGGTTCTAAGATCTTTTAGTTCTCTCTCAATCCCATAGTGCCAACGGTATTGCACAGGGCCCCCCATTCGTGCCTCATACGGGAGGTGCAAAATCAAATGCTGCATCGGATTGAAGAAGCCGGGTGGAAAGATCTTCTCCAACTTACGGATCAACACAGCGCCATTTCTTCCATTTCTTTAACCACAATCCGAGATAACTCCTTAGCACGAGTAGCGGAAGAAATTGCTCAACTCTGCCAGCACCCTCCAAATATGCTCAGGGACATAGCCACGAACCATCACCGGAAGAAGCCGCTCAATCCATATGTGGTAGTCATGACTTTTGAGCCCGCTGATTCACATTGTAGATAAGTTCACTCCCTCCTCCAATTTGCTACATACCCATCAGGGAACATTAACATTTGGAACCATTGCAGTACCTCCTTCCTTTGGGCCCTCGTCAGGACGAAATCTGCCTTAGGCTTCCTCCATGACTTGCCGCCGTTGGGAGGCGCCATGTCCAGCTTGGGTCTATCGCACAACCTCTCCTAGTCCACTCTAGCCTTAACGTTGTCCTTTGTCTTATCAGGAATGTCCATGATTCTACAAAAGAGCGCCTCGGTGATATTCTTTTCAATGTGCATTACATCAATGTTATGTGAAAGAAGGAGGTGCCCAAAATAGGGGAGCTTCCACAGGCCTGACTTTTGTGTCCATGCATGGTGCACACCGTATCCCACAAAACCACCTTCTTCATTCACCATGAGAGCATCTAACCGAGCATGAACCTCGGCCTCGTCATCATCTCGCGGTGCAGTGTCTTCAACGACAACACCTTTTTTAAAGTTCTTGATGTCTCGCTCGAATGGGTGGTTCAAGAGGGAGGAATTATCGATGTTTGTCGAACGAAGAATACTTTCCACCCTTTGTCAACCAAAAGAACTCTAGATATTCCTTGCATATCGGGCATGGAAATTTTTCGTGAACACACTAGCCACAGAATATCCCATAAGCCAGGAAGTCATGCAGGGAGGTATGGTACCAAACATGCATTTTAAAGTTTGTCTTCGTGGCTCGGTCGTACGTCAATACCCCTTCATCCCAAGCACGAAACAATTCATCAATCAAAGGCTTCATGTACACACTCATGTTATCCCTCGGGTGTCCGGGAATTATTGACGACAAAAAATTCCGTCGTTGAAAGATAACGCCGGGGAGATTGAGGGGGATAACGAATACGGGCCAACCGCTTCTTTGATTGTTGACACTTGTTTCGACAATCAGCGCATGGACACCAAGTGGTAGGCTTCCCATTAAGCCTGGCAAAAGCCCCCTCGATGAAAGCATTGGTCTTGATAATCCATTCAAGGGTCATCCCATACACATTTGGGCGGCCCATGTACATCCACTCACGGTCATCCATCCTCTAATAAATCAGTGAATAATATAAGAATTGTTTGAATTTACCGAGTGCCTATACTCTCTAATAGGTGAGGATAGGTCCTAATCTCACCCGAGGATGTGTAGACGGTGTTAGTTTTCATGCCCTACTTCGGTCCGAGACGGAATTTTGCAGCAGACTCCTGTTGTTCTCCAAATACACGTCCCATCGGAGATTGTGTATCCAGAGAACAACAGGGAGGTGCGTCGAAACCCTATCTCGGACCGGAGTAAGGCATGAAAACTAAACCGCTCTACACATCCTCGGCCGTCAAAAACAGGGACAATTCAAAATGATACGGTTTCGTATATGCAAAGATCTGCATATCTACTCCAATCGTATCTCTTTCGAACGGGAGACGACTAACTAGGTTACGTGACACACCTATATTATATCTAATTAATGTAACTGTGCAAGAGAAGCCCGGGGTCTCTCACCTAAGTGCCTCTCGGGCTACACGGACGACGGCGTCGGTGAAGGCAGCGAGGAAGCCGTGTAGTAGAAGGAGGCGACGACGGACTCACAGTACATCCCCGGTATCGAAGCGGTCACGGCTACACAAGCCGATGTAGGTGCAAAGGTCTGTACTGAAGAAAAATAGTCATGTCAATTAAAAATTTCGGCAGCACCTCCCCCGCACGGGGAGGTTTCCAAAACCTGCAACAAACGAGACGGCACGATGGCCGACAACCACATACACATATAACAAGACATATATGCACCACATATACAAATTATCTATAAACAATAAACCCAAAAATCACTACATATGCACTACATCAACTTCATATGTTTTCTTTTGTCGAATATCACACTACTTAGTCTATACTATATAGTTACTCTATACTAAAATCTACTTTTGTTCCATTAAACACTTACATTAAACCCCGGCGGTGGGTCGGGGGAGACCGGCCGGTGGAGAAACTCTACGCGTGGAGGACGGTGGCGACGGCCGGAGGACGATGGCCGGGAAGGGTGGCGGGAGGCGCGGCCATGAGGCGGTGGGCGCGGCCGGGGTGGGGGCCGAAGGGCGCGGCCAAGGGCAGCGGGCGCCGCTGGGGGAGGGGGGGCGCGCGCGGCCGGAGGCGGCGGCGCGGCAGGCGTGGCTGGGACGGGCGGGCGCGACCGGTCACTGGGGCGGCGGGCCGGAGGGGGCGGCGAACGGTCGCAAAGAGCCGTTGTGTGTTGTGTGTTGTGTGTGTTGTGTGCGGCCGGCAAAAATTACTAAGTATTGGACGAGTTTGCCGAGTGCCCTAGATCCGACCTCGGCAAAGGTTTTGCCGAGTGCCGAGCGCCGGGCCCTCTGCAAACTTAAAGAATTTTTGTAAGTTTGCCGAGTGCTTGAGGAGCACTCGGCAAACCTAAATAATTTTTTAGGTTTGCTGAGTGTCCCTTTGGAGGCACTCGATAAAGCCTTTGCCGAGTGTCACCTGGAAGAGCACTCGGCAAACCTTAATAATTTTTTTAGGTTTGCCGAGTGCTTTATTTCGGGGCACTCGGCAAACATTTTTTCCCCCTGTAGGCCTGGGTAGAGGCCACGTGTCGCCTTTGCCGAGTGCCCCTAGGGTTGCACTTGGCAAAGGCTTTGCGGAGTGCTTTTCTCGTGGTGCACTTGGCAAAGTAATTACCTACATGGAAAAAATAATTTTAAAATTTTAAATTGCTTGAAAAGAATCCCATAACTTGGCATGGTGCCATGTATGTTATATATTACGTGCACAAAAAATTTTGTCGCCAATTTATAAATTTGATCATCATTATGATTCTAATTTTGTGAGATGAGTATAAACTCTAATATTCTTATTCGCAGATGTTTCGGTTTATAAGCGTCGTACGTGATAAAATGTACAAAACCTTTTCAAATTTTTACCACAACGCCAATGTCCGATTTCATGATACATTGACAAATCTCGTGATTTTTGGACTTTAATTGTTTTTCTAATAATTTAAAAACCGAGCGAACTTTATTTGACTCACGGTCTTCCCGAATAAGATCTTTGTAATTACTTTCTATTTCCTAGATATGGCCTCAAAATGGACTCAACAACATGAATATCATTTTTTAACACATTTTATTCTATTATTTGAATCACTTTTAGTTCAAATGTAGCACTATTAAAGAAATTTCTATATATACAAAATAATTATTTAAATATAGCAAACAATTAAAAAATATCTCAAATTTTAACATATAGTAATTCATGTTCTATATGTGGGCGTGAAAAAGTTTGGAGGGTGTTATACAACAAAATCTTAAAATTTTGCCGAGTGCATAGGCTAAGCACTCGGCAAAGATTATTGTTTGCCGAGTGCATATGGTAGACACTCGGCAAATTTCACCTTTTGCCAAGTGCCTCTCAGCGCCACTCGGCAAAAATGAAGTTTTGCCGAGAGCCTTGGTGGGACACTCGGCAAAGGTTAAGTTTTGTTGAGTGCTCCTGTTTGCTTGAGAGCCACACTCGGCAAACATGTTCGACTTTGCCGAGAGGCATTCGGCAAACACGATGTTTGCCGAGTGTCCGAGGTTGGGAACTTGGCAAACGTCAGGGTTCCGGTAATGTTGAAGAACAACTCCGCCAAATTCAAGAACACCTAGAGCATCTTGAGGCTGCTCGTCATTAGGGAGCTGGCTGCCGAGCGTGTCGAGAGTCCAAGACAACTCCAGCAGTGAAGATGAAGATGGTATGAATCCTTTGCTGATCTCGGAGCCGGCTGCCGAGCGCGTCGAGAGTCCAAGACAACTCCAGCAGTGAAGATGAAGATGGTATGAATCCTTTGCTGATCTCCATTATAATTATAGTGATGAAGAGGATATCCATTCTCAGGTTTTTGTTGGCAATCAACGAAACAATTCTTATCTACGTTTTGATCTTCCTAAGTTTGAGGGAAGTATGATCCTGATGAATTTATTGAATGGCTAAGCACCATTAAACGTGTTTTTGCTTACAAGAGGATCCTTGATGAAGAAAAGGTGATGCTAGTCAATATGAAACTTCAGAAGAATGCATCTGTTTGGTGGGAACAAGTCCAACGTTGTCGGGTGCAACTAGGGAAAAGGCGCATCCGAACATGGCAGAAGATCAGAAGAGAGTTATCCACAAAATTCCTGCCAAAAAGCTGTCTCCAAGATGCCTTATACAAGCCTTCAAGCAAGATGAGCTACCTGTTGAGGAGTATATAGAGAGATTTGGTCACTTGCTTGTTCGTTGTGATGTCAATGAAAGAGAAGAGCAAACTATTGCTTGCTATCTACAAAAATTGCAGAAGGATATCCATGATGTTATTGAGTTGCAGCCATATAATTCTTATCATGATGTGTTTATGCTTGCAGTCAAGGTAGAGACATGTCTCCAAGATAAGATTGCACCACCGTACTTTATGGGAATAGGTATACCAAGCACGAGGGAAGTAGGAAGCAAGACTACAGCAAGCATCGATCTATGCTTCTAGTGCTAGTAGTAAGCCTGGGAAGGAGGAAAATGCAGTAGGCAAAGGTGTCCAGTGTTTTCGATGCAAGGATTGGGGTCACAGGATGCAAGATTGTCCAAACAGACGTACTTTTGACATAGATTGCATCGCTGCTAAAGAAGATGACTCTCCACCAATTTTTGATGAAGATCCATCTGAGAAGGAGACACCCATACATGCTGAATAAAGCGAATTTCTTATGACACGTCATATTCTGAACATTGCACCTGTTTGGAGGATGGTTGGCAACGTAAGTGTATTTTTCGTACATACTGCACATCCCATGGTAAAGTCTGTGATGTCATCATCGACGGTGAAAGTTGTGAGAATGTAGTCTGTCAAGCTATGGTGGAAAAGCTTCACTTGTGTCGACTATAGAGCATCCTCATCCCTACAATTTAGTTTGGCTGGAGAAATCACGTACGGTGAAGGTTTATTAGCAAAGTTTTGTCAACAGACATCTATTACGATGTTATTTTAGGCATGCCTTGGCAATATGATCAGCACGCTATGCATGATGGGGAGCATAATACATATTCATAATGGCATCACTATCACTTTGTTCCCAACTAAGCTGAACTCGAGGAAGAGTTCTTTTCCTACCGGGAGAGGATGATATGGCCCAAAACCATCTCATTGGCTTTCAAATCTGTGTTGGTATGAACACTTTCGGTTGCTAAATTATCTATGGTGCAAAAACTCTACGAGTTAGTTTCCACCGCAACAAACGGTACATCATTTGGACTTTCGAGAAAGGAGTGATGCTATTTTTAGTGGAAGGTGTGCAGACTGTTAATAAGTGGACCAAACTATCCTGGTAGTCATCCTAAGAGTCCATGTAGTAAGTGTCTTATTCTCTCCGTCTATATAAAGGGATAATATGTAATGAGATGGGACAATGGATGAATATATATGTTATGAGAATTAAGCATGGCTCTTCTTTGAGAAACCCGTAGAGTAATCTCTGGTGCTAGTTGATCTCGTCGAGTAATCTCCGAGTTATCCTAGCTGAGAAACATAGAGTAACCTTCGATGCTAGTTGATCTTATTGAGTGATTTTTGAGATATTCTAGTTTTATCCATTTCACCCGCCGTCATAATCCATTGAGTCAACCCGTATCATATATAAAACTGTCTATTCTATGCTCTAAAATATGAGAACTAGCATAACCTACCTACTACCTAACGAGTGGTTTTGGAGGTTGTTTTGCTAAGAAGACAATGACAAAGCGTTTGGCTCGGTTTTCTTTCAAAATCCAGGAACCATTTTATCTAGAGGAAACTCTTAATGTACCGTGGGCTTAGCAAGTCTAGACTGATCTGAGGTAATTAAGGTAATCAGAGAAGTGATCGAACCAGTCAAACCAATAATTCCCAGTGCCCCAGAGAGAACAGCACACGGTATTCCGGTGAGATGAGTGCAAGAAAGAGATGCTCTGGTTCAGGTTGGAACACAAACGCCATAGAAGAAGAGGAGAGGAGAATTAATGGCACTACTGATGCTCAATTACACTCAGGCTTGGTTATCACTAGGCCTGGTTATCACTAGTACAGGAAACATCTTAAATGGTTAAAAGTGGTTTTTAAGACATCAAAGCCAACCGTCTCGCTCAAGGTGTCTATAAAAATCCCAATTTTTACATGCGGGTGTCTCTATAGCACACAAAATCGGTTTTCGTCGGCGGTCAAGTTAGGACGCCCGATTGCAATGTTTTTTTTCAAAAAAATAAAAAAAACAAAAAAACAAATCCGGAAACCTTAGCAGTTGTCGCCATCGTTGGGCGCCACCGTTGTCATTGCTAGTAATGGGTTGGTCGCGGTCGAGGTCATCGTTACCGACATGTGGTCGTAGGATCCGCCTCCTCTCTGCCACACCGCCTGAGCCCACTGTCTCCAAGCCCACAAATGGTGGATCAACCCTTCCTTGGTCACCACCGTCGCCGCATGAAATCCACTGCTACCTTGGCCGCCGTCACCGCTCACGCCATCCCCGACCTCCCAAAATGCCGACGATCCATCGCTCTTGTGCGTGCAGCGACGAATCCGCTAGCTTGAGGCTACCACTGCCGCCTAGCCCGAGGCCATCTTTGCTCCCCAAGCCCGCTGGCCACCGCAAGGAGAGACGAGGAGGCTGGCCAGGAGCGGGAGAGAGAGGAGAGGGAAAATGGGAATAAGGGAGAGGAGTGGGAAGAGGAAAGGAAATGTAAGGGGCCTAGTAAGGGAGCCAAGGGAAGGAAAAAAAGGAGTGGAGGAGTGCTGCTGTTGTGGGGTATAGAGAGAAACCCCCTCTTGTGAAAACCGATTTTCACACGCGGATCTCTTGGCCTTGACCTAACATTCTCAGTGAATTTTTTGCAGGTGACGCTCTTCTTAGCCTATTTGTAAAAATAAAAGAGGTATCTGTAAAATTATTTTTTACGTAGTGCATGGAAGAAAGCAGCCGGGGTTTTCTTGTGCAGGACGTTGATCTTGACGGCGTCGGCCATGCTTAAGAGTTAAAATTGGCTGAAACAGCGGTGATGGCGTGCTGGACAATGGCATGTCGGCACGCAAATATCAGCCTTAGGTCGCATGGCGTGAGGTTGAAGACGATCATGTGCTCATGGGCCGGCATGTCATGTCTCGATACTGGGGGAGAAAAGGAAAATGGACGATGGGCTCGATGTGGGATGGATGGCTGCTATATTGCGTAGCTAATGGGATCAGCCCAGTTATGAAAAAGAGTTTATATGTTTTTAAACCATTCGTAGCATAAAGTCATAATAAATTCTCCGAAGTAGTACAGGTCCAAACCACTATATCAAAATATAGTTCCACGAGGATATTAAGAAGAGAAGTAAAAAGACTAGGTTGTCTCCTCGGGTGGATGAGATTATAGGTCTAGACTAGTTAAGGCCTCGGATGGGTGAAAAACTGATTTGCCTATGAAAATAGATTTTCAGAAACGAATTATGGACACGCATGTGGAAAATTGATGATTTTTATAGCTATTTAGTTAGAGGCGGCGTCTACCTACCTTTGAAAATCTTCTTTGAGCACGTGCAGGAAAAAGATTTTTAGTAGTGAGATGAAGTACATTGACCTCAACAAGAGATGTGGCGGTCTCGGATGGCCAGCCAGCGAGCTCAACAGTGTAGGTGATTGGCAAAGGCAACAGAAGGGCATGGCATCATAGCACTACAGAGATCTGGATAGCGAGGGATTGGGCCAAGAAAAGGTTAGGGAAGGTCAATTAGTCTGTCGGCAATGGATTTTTTAATTTCTATATTTTTTAAAAAAATGTTTTCAAAAATAAATACCGGAATAAAAATTACAAAAATATACTTCTCCCGCTCTCCCGTAGGGTGGGGCATATAAATCGTCCTAGGGAGGGCAGGGGAATGTGACATGACAGACAGAGAGGAGGCGCGCCAAAGAGAGGAGGCGCGCCATTACAATTTGGCGACGGCCCCTTCTTGCTCCTCCCCTAGGGCCCTTCTCGCCTCCCGTAGCCCTAGGGGAGGGAGAGAAGGGGCCACCGCAAAATTAAAGCGGTGCGTCCCTCGCGGGCAAGGGTGCCACCTACAAAATGACATTTTCCGTTCTAGGAGAGGACGATTTATTCGCCTAGGCTATAAAAGCCGCCCCTCCACTTTGAAAATCTCACTTTATTCCGCAAAATTCGAGAAAAAAGAAAGAGGGGTGAGGGAGGGTAAGAAGGAAGCGGTGGAGCCCCGATTGCGTTGTCGATCGTAGGTAATTTTTTTATCTCATAACATTTGAACACATTGGTATTAATAGAGATAATATAATTGCTAGCTATTAATTAGTATAGAATTTTTATGTTAGTACTAAAATCCGATGTTAAGTGTGTAGATGATCTAGTATATATATATATATATGTTGAGTAACCCTTATGACATGTTTATTTAGTTCTACATGTAGCAACATAGTATAGTTAGTAATTATGTTTATCCCGTAAGATTTGAACACATTGGTATTAGTAGAAACAATATAATTTGGTAGTTATTAATTAGTATAGAAATTTTATGTTAGTAGTAAAATCTGATGTTAGGGGTGTAAATCTAGTATGTATATATGTTGAGTAACCCTTATGACATGTTTATTTAGTTATACATATAGTAATATAGTTAGCAATTACGTTTAGTTTAATATATTGTAACGAGACTTTAATGCGTGAACAGATATGTCAAGTAAGTTTATATTCAACTTGTATTATGGTGAAGGCAATGTTAGATATGGTCGAATGAGGTAGTTATGTATGATTTCAAGTGTATGGTTAAGGGCATTGATAGGGCTATCGAAAGGAGTTTTGGGGGCGTATGTAATTAGTTGATGAGAGATTTTAATATAGATCCATAGACCCATGGACTTATAATTTATATAGTGGTTAACCGTCAATGCGAAGGCTATATTTGGGAACTTATGCCTATGGGTTGCACCGATATATGGAGAAGATATGTTGAGATGGCATACGAACGTTGTTGGCCACTTGCCATTCTCGTTCGTGTACGAGAAGGAGAACACAAGGATGTGGGTATGGGGGAAGACGAGAGACCAAGTATGCCTAGTAATGTAGGAAGTATGGAAGTGGAAGTCACAAAGCAAGGCAATCCTAAGCTTCAAGAAACCAAGGTGGAAGAAACTGCTGAGGCCGATGAGGGAGAGAGGATTGGTAGTATTGTGGATCCGATGGATAGGGAGGATGAGGAGAACGAGGAGGATATTGGATATGCATCATCCGACGAGGATACTCCTATGCCTTCAGATTTTTGCAACTAGGATTTTTCTCATCTTGTTATCTCGGAGGGCCATCACGTGTTGTGGAAGTATAAAGAGAATGAGATCGTGCGAGTGCTCAATATGCTGAAATGGAAGATTTGAAGAAGGCAAGTGAAACATTTTGCTATTTCTCTACGGAGGAAGTTCAAGGTAGAGAAGTCTTGCAAACTGTTTATGAGGTGAGGTGTATGAAGGAGAGAGAGGGATGTCCATGGCGGGTTTACACATACAAGTGTAAATGGAAGGATAATTGATGTGTCTCAATTGTTACGGAGCATCTATGCCACTTACAAGGAGTGGAGAAGTACCACCGTAATATCACATCGCATTTGTAGCAAGTGATGTGTATTGCCAAGTTATGAAGAACCTAAACTTTGAGCCAAAGTCAATAATTGGGCAACTAGAAGAAAAATACAAGTACACCATCAGCTATACAAAGGAATGGAGGGCGAAACAAAAGGCTATAGAGACGAGATTTGGCACGTTTAAAGCATCTTATGATAACTTGTCGAGATTGCTAGCAACTATCCAGTTCAGAACCCAGACACCCTTTTTTACCTTCAAGACTATCCATCACCCGAGAATGACGAGTGCAATGCAAGCGTTCTACGAGAGCATTATTCTCTTTTGCAGCTTGCATCCCGACATTTGTGCACTATCAGCCCAACCTTTGCATTGATGGCACATTCCTAACCGGTAAATATAGAGGGCAACTTTTGACAGCCATAGGTGTTGATGGGAATAACCAACTGTTACCAGTTGCTTTTTCTTTCGTTGAGAGTGAGAACACTAATAGCTGTTATAGGTTTCTAAAACGAGTCAAGGAACACGTTGTTAGGGGAAGACTAGATGTTTGCTTGATACATGACCGACATGCAGACATAATGCGAGCTATTGATGATTTGAAGCATTACAACTCTAAGTATGCAACCAAGTGGCCTTATGTTAGTAGCAGATGGTGTATGAGGCCCATGGGTACTAACTTCTATAAAAAAAATTTAGCAACAAGAGTCTGATGGACCTTTTCAAGAGGTTATATTCATAAAACCAGCATAAGAAGTTCAATGAGTTGTGGGACAGGTTGGATGAGTTGACTGCTAAGCAAACAGATGAGAACAGATCGAAGCCGCAGCCTAAAGGTGATGACGCTCCCGAAGCACTTGGTCATCTTACGAGTGATCCACCACGAATGAAGAGGACGAAAGCATCGGAAATTTCTAAATTTTTTGAGTGGATTGAGATGGAACTAAAGGATAAGTGGACTTTATTGTTTGATAAGGAAGGTTCGTGCTACGATATAATGAGCACAAACTTGGAGAAGATATAGAATTGGGTTATGCAAGGCTGTTGGTATTTCTTATGACCACACATAAAATTCGCAAGCGCATGGAATACCATTGTAGCACTTCACCCAGGAAGTATTTCAAGGGATATCAAATCCAAGGAAGGGTAGAGACTATCTTAAGAGTTAGGATTATCCAAGGACATTCAAGACTAGGTAGGCAACGGTATAGAGAGGATTCCTATGGTTGCGGCTCTAAGAAGCTGGTAAATTACTTTTACTTCTCTTTTTCTTGCTTCGGGCGTCAGCTTACACTTGGTCTGCCGAGTGACTCCGGCCTACAGCTCTACCCCGTACCCGAACATGGAGGAATACAATGGACAGACAGGGCTGTCACCACCTGTCACCTACTTCTCACCCGTGGAGTACAAGGCAAACAAAGGTAAACTCTAGCCTAGACATCACGTCTAAACTATTGAATTCTACTCTAGCCTCGGCCAAGAACACCCGTCTTTATCAGGGGTCTTAGACTAAAGCATCCAAATTTATGGACGATGATCCTGCAAGCAAAATGCAAGAAAGTAAAGTACTCAATGTAAATACATAACAACCATAGTAATCTCAAATACTTACTTTATTGAAGAAAGAATTCGCCGAGGTAGAAGGCCGAAGGTCGGTACCAGACTCCCGCACTCCTCCGAGCTAACCCTGAGAAAACTCCGACATTTGGGGCACTCCTTTCTGAGCTTCCCTTCACTCTCTAACCTATCTTCTAAGTACTAGAGACCTAGCACTAAAACCTTTGGAGTGAAGCTTTATTCTTCTTGGAGTTGTGTCTTGAAGTGGATGAGTGCCCACCTTAAATAGGTGGTTAAGAAACCATCATACCCACCTAACTGTTGTTGGCAACCAATAGGGATGCACCACGTGAAAGTTGGAGACGAGGGGAGGTCGGCCTGGTTCGGCTGAACCCTGGCTGGACCCTCTCACAACCGCCTTTCTCCGGTGACTTCCGGTGGGTCCCTAAGGCGGTTCCCTGTTTTCTACCATTTTAAGTCGGTTTCATCCAACTTGTGGGCCCTCCGATCCGTGGGAAGCTGACTTGGCGATCGCCGGTTGGTTGAAGTTATGTTCTTCGCCACGAAAGTGCACTTTCACTTCATTTTGATACATTATTCACCTGCATATATTAAATCACCAACACTCGTGAAAAGAGTTAGTAAATAACCCTACCGCTACGTTGATGTGCCAAGTTTGTTCCACTTATGCAAGAGTTAATGGTCGGATTTTAGGTGATAGTGACCGTCAATAAAGGCGCACGTGCTCTCCCACTTATTGGCATCGTTGAGTTCATTTTGCATGGCACTTGCAAGTACTTCAAGGATCGGTTCATTGCAGCTACAATCCATGGCAGACAATAGTTTGATATATGCCAACAAGGTAAAGAAGTACATTGATGAGGGTATAAAGAAGGCCTAAAATCATCGAACAATCCCACATGGTACGACAGAGCATAGGTATGAAGTTAAGTGAAGGGACAAATCAAGGTGTGGCATCAACCGTAAGAGAACGGTGTAATAGTGTGTACTGAAAGCTGATGGAACATGTTCGTGCTCATGCCAAAAGCCCGCTTTACTTCATAAGCCATGCACACACGTACTCTCAGCTTGCAGTGAGTGCAGAATTTATCCACAGTGTTATGTTTCACTATACTTTATGAAGAAAGTTGTGTACCCACACATGAAACCATGGGATATATGGTTTCAGAATTATTGGGACATTCATAACTTTGCAGCCACAAACCTTGTATGTCCTAGCTCGAGGCTCACTTAGAGTAAATGCAAGTCGACGCAAGATAAGGCGTATCAAGAATGACATGGATGAGTCCGAAGCAGGCTAAAGGGTGAAGTGGTGTAGCAAATACGATGAATATGGTCACACATAAAAGAAGTGTCCTAAAACAACTAACTGGATCACGCGCTGCAGAAACTGGACCATCCAATGATGATGCCGATGGTAGTTGACCGTCGGGTGAAGGAACCATTACAAGGCATCGTCGTGCTAGGCATCCCCGAGAATATGGTGATGTTGTCTAAGTGTGATGCATTTGTATCTTGTTGTAATAATTAATTTGATGTGTCGGATGTTGAACTATCGTGTTGTGTCCAAAGTTGTTGTAATGGTTAATTAGATGTGACGGATGATAAACTGTCGTTTGTGTCCAAGTTTGTTGTAATAATTAATTAGAAGTGAGGGATGATGAACTATCATGCTACGTATTATCATGAACTTCGTAGTACTCGTTATGAACAACCGTTGTTTTATCTATAAGAGTGGTGTTTTTATTAAATCTTAGTTTCTATTTTCCCAATTCAGTGAACATCTTCAATAATATTATTTCACAATATTTATTAGTATACTTTAATTTTCATTTTAATCTTTACAATATTTATTAGCATAATTTATTTTTCATGTTCATCTTTACAATATTTATTTTATAAACTCTATTACATTATTGCAGGTATGACGCATCGTAATATGCCGGAGCTAGTGGACCCTATGATAGATGTCATGCATTGATCGTACTAGTCGGTTGTACAGGGAGCTTCTCTTTCGATGTTGAGGCCACAGGCTTCATGCAAGCTTCTTTGTCTAGACCCTTGGTAGATCTACAGGTACTACGTGTGAATAGTTCTCCTTAATAATCTTGTTCATTACATTACATTATTGTTCATCACATTACATTATGCACCGTTGTTGTCACATGTGGTCGGTTCCATCGATTTTGCAGGGTAAGGGAGGCTGGCCTCATTCCACTGTGTCAGATGGTAGAGGACACAACGAGCCAGAGGGACCCACCTAGGCAATTCGATTCAGATCATTCTCTGTTGACTGCACTTGTCGACTGGTGGAGGCCTGAGACACGGACCTTTCACCTTCCTTGTGGAGAGACGACACCCACGCTGCAAGATATCTCGTACCTGCTTGGCCTTCCTTTAGTTGGAGTTCTGCTAATGGAGTTCCAATGGGCCCTGTAGATGGGCTGCAAGGGTGAAAGCCTGACATCACGAGGGTCTTGGGTCTCGGGCGATTTATGCCATGACAGGCTACGAGACCCACGGGCCCACCAAGAGGTGGCTTCTCTAGTTTACTGTAAGTCCAGTACAACAGGTTCTTAGAGGCTTAGTTGTTGTGGCTCTTCGGCTAGGTGTTGTTCTGCAACACCTACGACAACTCGGTGGACAAAGAGTTGATCCCGTACGCACGTTCCATCGCCAATGTTGAGCAAGGTTCTGTCCCACAATATAGTTAGGGGTCTGCTATCCTTGCCATCACGTACCGCGCACTGTCAGATGTTTGCTCCAGGATGGACTCAGGTTCGGTGATCAACGGATGCCCTCTTTTCCTACAGCTTTGCTCATGCGAGCGGATCACCATAGCCAGATCAGTTGTGTCGTAGGTGGAGTATGAGCCTACCCTATACCAAGACATTCCTGAGGACCGACCCACAATTGGTGCATTGTGGGTTTGGCAGCAGGTATACATACTTCTTGTATAAATTCGATCTTAATATTTGTCCCGTCAATGTTTTTACCAATCTCACATTTGTAGCATACGTTGGCGCACGTGACTGTGCACAAGGCATATCACCAGATAGTGTGGGAGCTCAGCCGCCTGCGACTGAAGGACGTCATCTAGCAGCCGTACAGTGACGCGGCTATCCAAAGCTAGGCACCACAGGGGTTGTCCTCTCTATGCACCCAAGATTTCGCGTACTGGATGACGATTGCGGCGTTGGTCTACGACATCTTTGTCAAACCACACTGCCCGTACTGAGTGCTGAGGCAATTCGGTCTGCATCAGTCGTGACCCCTTCTTAATGGGAGAACCCTATTGACGCTTGAGATCGAAGATATGGGTGTTTTGTAGGCTCATGTATAACTGTCTACTTGGAAACTCGATAACTAACTAGTCTCCATTGCAATCAGGTGTTTACGGCAGGGACAAGCAGCAGGTACCAGCTAGGCTCCTTGCATCCAGCAGTACATCGTCAACTGGGAGCTCGCCACCGAGGAAGTTGTCGATGAGTTTCACGAGCACACGGAAGCTGCTTTCACCGCCTACTTGAGGTGGTACGTCCCTCGAACACGGACTCATGTGACTTTCACCGACGGGAACCCCTAGCCTCACATTGCCGCTATGACGAACACGTACCCACTACACCACGACCGAGCTTTTGTCGGGGCTGTGAGTTACACTCTACTTCCAATGTACTACCACATTCTGAGATCACAATTGTAATGTTTATCGTTTCACAACTTGCAGGTCAAAATCTTACATCAGGTTGACATCGAGGCGGACACATCTCTCGGACGCTTGCGTGTGGATCGATCTTACCAGTGGACGAGCTTACTAGCACATTCGGGCAGATTCGACGCATGGTTCAAGTTATGCCGAGGACATTTTCTTGTCGGTCAGTGTCGATGTGTACGTACCACCACTTGAACCCTCTTCTCATCACCATGCTAGGCGGATGTGTCCAACAAGTGAACATACAAACTCGTGTTTATTGCAAATCAGCAGATTTATGAGCACAACCATCTTAATATTTGAATTCATTTGAACAAGGTTGCACATTAGTACTGCAGCAGCAGTGTTTGAAGATGCTAAACCCTCTACCTCACGTGGTCCCGTCGTTGGGTGTGGAATAGAACCTACGCCCTTCAAGACACCGCACCGCTCGTCTAACAAGTAAACCTACACACATTTGAACTTCACTTACTCGGTCGACCATGAGCGTAATCACGCTTGTGAAATCTTAATATTTGAATTCGTACTCAATAGGTTACACAAAGACTATTGAACCAGCAATGTTTGGGGACATCGGGCCTCGTCCTCATGTGGTGACCCGTCGTCTCAACCGACGAACCAGACTTCGACTTCGCTGACTACGACGGTGACAACACCTACGATCAGCCGGACGTCCTTGGCTCGTCCCAGCTAGGAGGTGCTCCACCGAGCGAAAACAGAACCTATCTCGATGCTACGCCCACACAACAATGCCTAGAGCCGACGCGGTGTGTCGCATGATAGGTTTACTTACTCGTAGCATCGATCGGGGCCCAGGGTAGGAGAGGGCAGCCTAGGCCTAAGAGGGCACATGATTATGGATAGGTGAATAGTAGTGTTTCCCAGCCTTGTACTACGAACGGACTAGTTTGCTACTGCTTGTGATACTACTATTTTGCTTGATAATTATGTGTGTCAATTCGACTTTTCCAATGACTTTTATAGTTAAGAGTGGTCACGCGTGCTCGTCATGTCTTTTCACATGTTAGCAAAGCATGGTCACAATCTACTTTTTCGGCACCTATGTCATTTTGTTTTCCAAAGAGTTGATACACGCATACTCATTTATCACGATCAACTTTAGCGTGGGACGAGTTATCACATGTATGTTGTGCGAGCTCGACTAGTCGCTTTCACCTTTTGGCGTAGCATGATAGGTAAAGTAAAGAGTGATCGCGCGTGCTCGTCATGTCTATTCACAGATTACCCTATTGTAGCTATAATTTACCTTCGACACCTACAGTTCCTACAGTTGCCGCCACTATATGTACACGGATCTTGGTAAATTACTTTCGCAAGTTCTTTTGGTCCTAATATTTCCTTTCCCATTCACATCTCGATCTTTAGATAATGGAAGCTCCATTTCGTTAGCATCTTGACTTGCGAAGGCATCCTTTCACTGGTCTATTTCCACCATGGTGCGACCGTCCATTGTGCATGTGTGATGATTGATGTATACTCGTGACATTCCTTACTTCGTAAATCCGTGGTAGAAGGTTCTTTCAATGCCCAAACATTTATCGGTATAAATCATTTGTATCTGAAGGGTTACGCGGAGGCTACGCTAGCCGAAAACAAAACTTTTTACCGCGCAAACCAGGAACACTTGCAAGTAAGGGCCGATAGATCGTTACCGATTGGAGTAGAGTGCAGCGGAATAGCCAATCGGGGCAATCCGATCCGAATGTTGCAGCCGATTCCCGGAGATGCCCCGATTCGCCAATCGGCCGATTCGAGTCGTCCGGCCGCGTTCTCACGCCTCGCTCCGATGCGCCCGACCGCAGCCGATTCCACCACAGCCGATCGCTCCGATCCGCCGATCAACAGCGCGCAACGTAGCAGCGCCTCTACCGGTATCCACACGTCCGGGGATAGAACGCCGTACACCCGTGTGCTAGCACGCGATGCAAGGCTAGGGTTTGGCTCGAAAGTGGGGAGGGTTTCCGTGGAGATTGATCTCGGCGACTTCTGTTGCACGCGATGCAATTGACATGCCGCAGCTCTCCACCCCTCCCTCCTTTATATAGAGTTGGCCGACTGGGACTAGTGGCCGATTAGGACTCTATTTTGAATCGGATCTCATCCGTATCTCATAGAGTTGGCCGCCCACACATCGTAAGCCCATAGGATCTCTATCCGATCGGATCCCTATCCGATCGAGCCGTATCCGAGTCCAACTCGAATGCCTGTTCTTATCCCCTTAAGCGTGCGACCCTGTAGGTTCAGGTATACTCGGTTTCGGCTATAGTCTAACTTAGCCGATCGTCGGCTCGAGTCTAACTCACCCGACCTGTCAACAGCCGGCGCCTAGCAAAGACATATTGACACCATAGTATACAAGAATAATATCGGCTCGAACCCGTAATGTGTACACAAATCCCTTTGCCTCACGATACCAATTAAGCTATAGGCAAGATGTGTGCCATCCCTTCAATAGCTTAACCATTCACTCGAACCGTATTGGATTATCCGTCCGTTGATTGACTCCTCAATCAACTTAGCATGGCCATGCATTTCCATAATCCATTACCTCGAGGGGCCCAGAGATATCTCTCCAAAGGAGGGGCAAATTCCATCTTGATCACTCACATCCCACTCCATGTTTCATAGCAAACCCAAAAACTACCTTTATAACTACCCAGCTTACGGAATAGCGTTTGGTAGTCCCAAAGTAGGCTACTACACATGTTGGAATCCATGGTGATCTCAGTTTTAAGGACTTTGTACCAACACTACCCGAGACCAACTAATGGCACATTAATTCCCGTAGTGTCTCATGGTGGGTCTATCCAACAATGTGTTCTCCAACACATGTGTCCATGTTTATTGATTTGGTATCTCCATACCCATGATCTATGAGACATGATCATCAATCAATAAACATGCCGATCTTAGAATCATATTTGTTCCAACAATATGACATATGATCGTGGATCGTTTGGAAATAGATTCATACATATAGAGTCTCATAAATAAGTCACGTACTTATTGATCAATACAAGATGTCTATTTCATGGAACCGAATAACACTTTATTCATTTATACATAAACATTGACGTGATATCCAACATCTCCATGTTGCCTCTAGGGCATATCACTAACAATCTCCCACTTGCACTAGAGTCAATCATGTAAGTATCTAATACCCATTGCTTCTTGTGTACGCCATGCTTCGGCTTACTGGAGAGGTTTTGTCACGGATCGGCTATGTTGAGATCCGTGTGTACTTTGCATATCTTGACATCACCTCTGTCCACTATCTCGCGGATGAGATGATATCGCCGAAGTATGTGTTTGGTCTTCCGATGTGACCTCGGCTCCTTGGCTTGCGCAATGGCTCCACTATTATCACAATAGAGAGACATTGGACCAGTCCATACTAGTCATCACACCAAGCTCGAAACGAATTTCTTGATCCAAACAGCCTCCTTTGCGCCTTGCGAAGCAGCAATGTACTCGGCCTCCGTTGTAGAATCAGCAATGTATCCCGCTTGGAACTCTTCCACCGACTCGCGCTCCGTTCAGTGCAACACGAACCCGCATTGCGATCTATAATCATCCTTGTCCGTTTGGAAGCTAGCATCGGTGTAACCACTTACAACGAGCTCTTCTTCACCTCCATAGACTAGAAACATATCCTTAGTTCTTCTCAAGTACTTAAGGATATTCGTTACGGCAAATCCAGCTGACATTCACCTGGATCTCGACCGGTATCTACTCGTAGCACTCAAAGCGTACGAGACATCTCGGGCGTGTACAAAGCATGGCATACATGATGGATCCAATTGCCGAAGCATATGGAAACATACCCATCTTATTCCGCTCATCATGTGTCCGAGGACACCGATTCTTGCTAAGATTAATCCCATGTGACATGGGCAAGAAACCTTTCTTGGAATCATGCATGTTGAACCTTTTCAACACCTTGTCAATGTATGTACTTTGGCTTAATCCAATTAGCCTCTTGGATCTATCTCTATAGATCCGAATGCCTAATATGTATGTTGCCTCCCTAAGTCTTTCATGGAAAAACTATTTTTCAATGAAGACTTGACGGATTCTAGCATAGGGATATCATTTCCAATCAATAATATGTCATCCACATATAAGATTAGAAATACAATTGCGCTCCCACCGACCTTTTGTAAACACAGCCTCTTCTTCGTTTTTGATGAAACCAAACCCTTTGATTACTTCATTAAAACGAATATTCCAACTCCGAGATGTTTGCTTCAATCCATAAATAGATTTCTGTAGCTTGCATATCTTTCCGTGCGATTCTCGGATCGACAAAACCCCGAGATTGTATCATGTATACATCCTCGCTTAGGTTTCCATTTAGGAAAGCCGTTTTGACATCCATCCGCCATATCTCATAATCGAAATATGCAAAGCAATCGCTAGGATAATCCAAATAGATTTAAGCATTGCGACGGGCGAGAAGGTTTCATCATAATCAACTCCTTGAATCTGTTTAAAACCTTTCGCCACCAATCGCGCCTTATAGATGTGAACATTTCCATCCATATCGGCCTTTTCTTAAAAAACCCATTTACACTCAATGGTTTTGACACCATCAGTGGATCAACCAAGTTCCAAACTTGATTGTCGTACATGGATTCTATTTCGGATTTCATGGCTCCAAGCCACTTGTTGGAATCGGGTCCCACCATCGCTTCCTCATAGGTCTTAGGTTCATCGTTGTCCAACAACAATATATCACGTTGTTCCGCACTGTACGCTCGTGCGCACGACGTGATCTTTCGTACCTCCCCTGGGCCGGTGTATCTACAACCGGTGGCGCAACACTTTGTTCCTCCCGTTGTGGTTCCGTGGTCGCAAACGTTTTCCGGTGTTTCTTGAACTTCTTCAAGATGCACCCTGCTCCCACTAACCCTTCTTGAAAGAAACTCTTTCTCCAAGAAGACACCATGCTCGGGCGACAAACACTTTGCCTTGTTCCCGATTATAAAAGTAATATCCCTTAGTTTCCTTAGGATATCCCACAAAGAAGCACTTGTCGATTTGGGTGTGAGCATGTCGACCGTAAACGTTTTACATAAGCCTCACATCCCCAAATTTTGAGAAAAGACAAACTAGGGGTTGCCCGTCCATATCTCATATGGTGTCTTTTCAACCGACTTAGATGGAACTCTATTTAGTGTGAGCGCAATGCTTTCAAGAGCATATCCCCGTAAGGATAACGGAACATCACTTTGGCTCATCATCGACCGCACCATGTCCAACAAGGTGCGATTTCTCCGTTCGGACACCCCATTCCATTGTGGAGTTCCCGGCGGAGTCAACGTGGAACAATTCCGCAATCTTTCGATGATTACCAAACTCTTGGCTCAAGTATTCCCTCCACGATCCGATCGTAGAAACTTAATTGTTTTCCCTAAATGATTCTCAGTACTTCATTCCGGGAATTCTTTGAACTTTTCAAAGGATTCGGACTTATGCCTCATTAAGTAGATATAACCATATCTACTAAAGTCATTGGTAAAGGTAATGAAGTACGATAACCACCTCCGGCCGTTGAGCTCATTGGTCCACATACACGCATGTGCGAGTGCCAATAAGTCACTTGCTCTCTCACTATGTCCCGTGAAAGGTGCCTTTGTCATCTTACCAAGTAAACAAGACTCACATGTCTCAAATGATTCAAAATCAAAAGAGTGAAGCAATCCATCCTTATGGAGCTTCTCCATGCGTTTCTTATTTATATGGCCTATGCGACAATGCCGATAAACGTGGGGTTTATATCATTAGAGAGTTGCCTTTCTCGTATTAATGTTATAGATGGGAGATGCTTCAAGATTCAAAACGTATAATCCATTCACCAATGGAGCATGAAAATAGAACATATCTCTCGAGATATATTGAACAACCATTGTTCATTGATCTAAAATCATATCCTTCCGCTTGCAAACATGAAGCGGAAATAACGTTTTGACATAGTGTTGGAACACAATAACAATTATTTAATTCCAAAACTAATCCCGAAGGTAGATGAAGTGGTACGTGCCGACAAGAATCGTAGCAACGCTTGCTCCATTGCCGACGCGCAGTTCACCTCTCCCTTCTCAAGCCTCTACTTCTTCTCATTCCCGCAACGATTTGCAAATATGAGCTACCGATCCGGTATCAAATACCCAAGAGTCAGAGGTGAAGTAGCAAGATTAATGTCTATAACATTAATACCGGCGTAAGTCGTACTTTGCTTCTTCTTGAGATCCTCCATGTACTTCTTGCGCCTTTTCCAAAGGGCTCTGCCTCCTTGCAGTAGAAGCAAACGGCATCCGATGTCGCCGACCCTTTCTTGCCCTTCTTTGCATTAGGAGGCACTCGCCATCTCATCGATAGTTAACTTCCTCTTGGTGCAAAGTTTCTTGACAGTGGTTTGCGCTTAGCCTTCTCGCATCATCATCACATGATGACCGCTTTTTCCTGGATACTCTCCTCACCGTCTTTAGCATCCCATGCAATTCAGCCAAGGTCCTATCCATATTGTTCATGTGATAATTTAATATGAATGGCTCGAAGCTCTGAGGAGCGATTGGAGAATCACATCGCAGCCAACTCTTGGCTAAGGGAAACCCAGCTTTTCCGACTCTCAATGTAGCCAATCATCTTTATCACATGCGGATCGACGGGATTCCCTCAACAAGCTCGCACGCAAACAAGGACTTTGAGGTGTTGAACCTCTCGGCCCGAGCTTGGTTCTCAAACATGCCACGCAGCCCCGAATAATAGTGTGAGCATCGCCGCTCTCATATTGCTTCAAGCTCGGGGACATTGTAGCAAGCATGAGACAGCTTTATATCTAGGGCATCATTAGTGTGCTTCTCATAAGCCCTCCGTGCAGCTGCAAAGGGCATTATTTGGCAAATCCTCGGATAGGGTACTTCAAGAACGTACTCCTTACGCTCTTGCTTGAGAACAATTCTCAAGTTGCGATACCAATCCATAAAGTTTGTTCCTTTTAATTTTTCCTTTTCGAGAATAGATCGCAAATTAAAGGTACCGGGTGTTGTATTAGCCGCCATTTATTCTACAATGTAAAAGCAAAGTTTAGCACAATGTTTATGCTATGTCTATTGTTAAACAATTTAACATTAGACTCCCATTACGTATTTTCCACCTTCCCTCTAGGTTACGTATTGGGTCAAGATCCACATGTTAGTTAATTTTCTAGTGAGCTTTGGCATCACCGCTAGAAAATTAGTAACATCGGTAAGCAACACCTTGCTAATCACATCTCTATGTGACTCTTGTTGTTGGTGTGGCATCTCCATGCCCCGGCGCCAACCTATGCCCCAAGGCCCAAAACTGTTTTGATAGCCTTGTTAAGTAAACCAAATGCTCCCCGCCGTATATGTCCGACATATACCCCTCGTGTTATGATAGAGAATGGCACTCTTTAGTGCACCCACCATTGACGAGCATAACGGTGACGGGTGCAATATTTGGAAGGGCATCATTACTACTTAATTTTGCGAGGGATGCTATCCTATCAAACAAACATATCACATATGAAAGCAAGAAGAATAGCATATAGTGAAATAGTATGGCCCCCTTCACATGGTGATCTCCATCTCCATGCCGGTGTATAGGATCTCCATCTTCATCACCGCTCATCCGAGTGCCGAATGCTTGATTTCTTCAAACTAAGCTACTACTATAGAAGCTTTAATTGAAGATTACATTGACTTGCAGTGTCATGAAAGAATATTACAAGCATTGCACGTATGAAAGAATATTACAGGATTGCACATATGAAAGAATATTACATGCATCACATGCATCTCATACATCTCATACATACAATAGGGCCATACCATCTCAAAGCATTCTCTCGCAAAAACAAGTTAGGCGTAGAAACGTTTCCTACTTATCGCAGAGCTACGGCATCGAGACGACCTATAAGGGGTACGCACACGGCGGGGGTCGAGGAAGCCGCCTCGCTGGCGGCGCGCCGAACACCACACGAAATTCATAGATCCAATCTATGAAATCGCTTACGGAAACCATATCGGCATAATCATATTATGCCGTCCCGATACACTATCAAGGGAGATGGTTTGCGTAGGCGCGAGGCAAGAATAAAGTCGGACTACGAGATAGCTTCTAGATAATCACATTATACCGTTCCGATACACTATCAAGGAACGCTATCTCGAACTCCAACTCAAACCGAGTTATTTGGAAATTGCTTCGACATAATCACATTACGCCGTTCCGATACACTATCAAGGAACGCAATTACCATCTACTCTCCTCAACGATCCCGTAAACCGATTGATCTAATCAACCCGTGCGCAAAACTTGTTCCGTATCCAATCTAAAACCCGAACTAAGCAAGATTAGCTCTGATACCACTGAAGGGTTACGCGGAGGCTACGCTAGCCGAAAACAAAACTTTTTACCGCGCAAAACTGTAAACACTTGCAAGTAAGGGCCGATAGATCGTTACCGATTGGAGTAGAGTGCAATGGAATAGCCAATCGTGGCAATCCGATCCGAACAAGTAGCCGATTCCCGGAGACAGCCGATTCGCCAATCAGCCGATTCGAGTCGTCCGGCCGCGTTCTCACGCCTCGCTCCGATGCGCCCGACCGCAGCCGATTCCACCATAGCCGATCGCTCCGATTGCAGCCGATCCGAAGCCGATCAACAGCGCGCAACGTAGCAGCGCCTCTACCGGTATCCACACGTCCGGGGATAGAACGCCGTACACCCGTGTGCTAGCACGCGATGCAAGGCTAGGGTTTGGCTCGAAAGTGGGGAGGGTTTCCGTGGAGATTGATCTCGACGACTTCTGTTGCACGCGATGCAATTGACATGCCGCAGCTCTCCACCCCTCCCTCCTTTATATAGAGTTGGCCGACTGGGACTAGTGGCCGATTAGGACTCTATTTTGAATCGGATCTCATCCGTATCTCATAGAGTTGGCCGCCCACACGTCGTAAGCCCATAGGATTCTATCCGATCGGATCCCTATCCGATCGAGCCGTATCCGAGTCCAACTCGAATGCCCGTTCTTATCCCCTTAAGCGTGCGACCCCGTAGGTTCAGTGATACTCGGCTTCGGCTATAGTCTAACTTAGCCGATCGTCGGCTCGAGTCTAACTCACCCGACTCGTCCAAAGCGGCGCCTAGCAAGCACATATTGACACCATAGTATACAAGAATAATATCGGCTCGAACCCGTAATGTGTACACAAATCCCTTTGCCTCACGATACCAATTAAGCTATAGGCAAGATGTGTGCCATCCCTTCAATAGCTTAACCATTCACTCGAACCGTATTGGATTATCCGTCCGTTGATTGACTCCTCAATCAACTTAGCATGGCCATGCATTTCCATAATCCATTACCTCGAGGGGCCTGTAGATATCTCTCCAAAGGAGGGGCAAATTCCATCTTGATCACTCACATCCCACTCCATGTTTCATAGCAAACCCAAAACTACCTTTATAACTACCCGCTACGGAATAGCGTTTGGTAGTCCCAAAGTAGGCTACTACACATGTTGGAATCCATGGTGATCTCAGTTTAAGGACTTTGTACCAACACTACCCGAGACCAACTAATGGCACATTAATTCCCGTAGTGTCTCATGGTGGGTCTATCCAACAATGTGTTCTCCAACACATGTGTCCATGTTTATTGATTTGGTATCTCCATACCCATGATCTATGAGACATGATCATCAATCAATAAACATGCCGATCTTAGAATCATATTTGTTCCAACAATATGACATATGATCGTGGATCGTTTGGAAATAGATTCATACATATAGAGTCTCATAAATAAGTCACGTACTTATTGATCAATACAAGATGTCTATTTCATGGAACCGAATAACACTTTATTCATTTATACATAAACATTGACGTGATATCCAACATCTCCATGTTGCCTCTAGGGCATATCACTAAGTATCTACTTTAATTACCTATACCGAGTACACTCGCTAACTGTTTGTACACAGTCATACCATCTTTTATAGACTTACTGTAGTTTGTGCGACTTTGTTGAGTGGGTAGATAGGAAGAATCACAAAATGACGAAACACGCACGTATTCACGTAGTGAAACAATATCAGACTATCTAAGAAGAAAGGATGAGCACGAACAACGAATTGCTACAAAAGTCTTAGAATAGCAAGCAAATCCCCTGGGACTTCTCACATGGCGGGAGCGTACAGAGTGCGGTTGTAGAGACTGTTGCCATGTGATAAGGTCCGTAAGACAACAAACTATAGGACAAAGATGCTTCGTATGTCCTAACATTGTCGATGACAATTTCATCGTAAGTACCGTTAACTTTTCACTCCCATCGATCGATGTAAGAAAATGTGACTTCATAAAATGAATCAATACGGTTAGAGTAACTTCCATCGGTGCAACGATAACACAACCTGAAACAACAACACAATTCATAACACAACCTGAAACAACAACACAATTCATTCAAGTGTGGATAAAGTACGAGTGTCGGGTGCAGTTTACTAGCTTAGACTGAAGAAACAACCCATTAGGTCTACTTAAATGGTCTGAGTGCAAAACACGGTTACAGAGATCACTATCAAGTGGCTACATTCTATATAGAAGAGACATTGGAAAGGAGATATTTCGTCTGTCCTAACATAAACAATAACTTCGTTGTATGTCACATCCTTACCTATTTTTATTTTTGCTCGTGTTTATGTAATATACCTATCCTCATTGACTAATTAGATTTATTTCTTAGGCCAATCGAAGAAGGTCTGGATTTACTTTGTGGATCGACATGATCAATCCGACGCATGATGACGGAAGAGTAACTGAAGCTAAAACGCAAATAGAGTACATGCGAATGAAGAGACACAAAATTACAATATGTGCTGAACGACACAGAAGTGGTCCGTAGACAAGCTCAAGCACGATTCGTCGAGACTGACAATTTCATATAGCTTATCTATGTGACTTATTAACTCTCTTATGTTGGTATATGTAGACTAATGGGTTATGTTGGTCTATGCATCACGAATAGAAAACTATTTCAGTTTTTGTTCCATCAATAAAGTTGGTTTCTACTCCCGCTCTCCTTGCATTCTTTTTTCTCCATCCACTTGTGCTCTTTCTTCAATTAACATTCATTCAAGACTTGTAACGATGTCAATTGGTGCCGTCTTATAAGGGCAAATAAATTACAAGAAAGATATAAAAGGAACGTATCAAGTGAAAACCGTACTATTGGTGTAACCTTAGAAACTCTTCACCGTAACTACACGATCTTCATCTAATGGATTGTTTTTTGCGTTTTAACCCGCTGCGTTGTCATTTTAACCCGTCCAAACCTCTTTGCGCGACTGGCGGGCTTTAAAACGTAAAAGTCAATCTTCTCTTATCCGTTGGATGAGGATCGTGTGGTTCTCATGGAGAGTTTTCAAGGTTGCACCAATAGACTCGGTAGATATAAAACCAACAACGCCAATAAAAATAAATAAAATCCTAACAATAATCAAACATTTTAATAAAAACTACATGTAAAAAATCATCCAAAAGATGAACGGGACATATAAATCGTCCTTCCTTATGACGATTTATATGACATGACAAGATTAGAGATGGACACACGCCACGGCAATTTTGCAAACGGCCTCCTCTCGGCGATAAATCGCCCTAGAAAAGGACGAGAAAGGGTCGCCCGCAAAATTGCAACGGTGTGCCTCTCTTTCCGCCTCGCCACGTCACATTTCCCACCCTCCCATAGGACGATTTATATGCATGGGCGGAAGGAGTATATTTTTATAAATTTTTCACTCCAATATTTATTTTTGGAAATCTTTTAAAAGTATAAAAATAAAAATTCCTGACAATAGCGGCACCGAATCCCCAGTCCTGGAGCGAAGGCCCAAGGTGCAGATTTTTGGGATGCTAGCAAAAATGCGGTCCAAACTAGGTTGGTGCAGTCTGAGCCTTAGCCCATATCTATGTCCACCCAAAGGTAAGTGTTTTTTTCTAGGTAAATTTCAAAAAAGCCAAATTATCATAAAACTTTAAAATGATGTATCATAAAACTATAAATTTAACACTAAATTTCTCAAAAACTATATATTTATACATATTTAAGGTGAAGTATTATAAAACTATAAATTTAGTAACAAAAGTTATCACAAAACTATAAGTTTAACATTAATTTAATCAAAACTTAGACGTTTATAACTCAAACATACACATTTAAACTTCAAAATATGTAGTTTATGATAACTTTGATTTAAACTTTAAAATCTATATAGTTTTGTAATAATTTTGTTACTAAATTTATAGTCTCATGACAAATTAAATCTGTAGTTATATAATAAATTTAATGTTAAATCTTTAGTTTTATGATACATTATTTTAAATCTGTAGTTTTGTGATAATTTAACTAAAATAAAATTTACTCTTTTACTTTTTTTCTTGAAACATGCAAAAAGTTATGTGCCATTATTTTAAGAAAGAAGAAAAAAAGGTAAGCCCTATTACAAGTTACAACCCATTCAACACAGATTGTTTACATTTGCGCCAAAAGGCAAAAAGAGACCTCAACCTATAAGATCCTACGTAAATATAGGGTGTCTTCCAAGAGAAAGCAAACCCAGCAGTTCTCAGAAAATTATTAAATCCTGAGGTGCTTTATGTTGCATAGCAAAAATGTCCAGCTGTTAATGTAGAAAAAGACGGAACCATTGTCTAGTTTAGGTCAGTTCAAACAAAATACCGTTTGAATCGGCGAAAAAACTCTCTGACTAAACAGTTTTACAATGAACCTCGTCGTCAAACCTGGTTTTAGGTTTTACAAATCTAGCGCCAGAAAATTATAACACACTAGGTATCCACATACTACACGACACAAAACGATCCGCAAAGTTCGAAATTTATTGAAAATTCTGCGAGAGAGCTTTCCTTATATCTACAAGTATCCACAACGAACTGTCTAGCTAGAAGAACAGTTAAATGGAACTTTATCCCTAAAAATGATACCACAGTCCCCTTCGAGAAATTCACACAAGCTTGTCACGATAGAAGTAAATAACATGTCAAATCCAAGGAGAATATGAACTATTATGCACAAGTGTAAAATATGTTGGGTGCTGCTACAGCCTATATATGCTGGTTTCACTTGTAAAAAACTAAATAAAACATGAGTGAGTATAAAATGTTTACCGAGTACCATATAGAACTATGAAACCATACACATAACAATTGACGATAGAGGACGAATATAATCAATTTTCTTTTATGCAACGTAGTAGTTTTCATCAAGACAATCATGAACCGATATTGTAGTTTCCATCTAATAAGGACAAACATGAATACTAACTTTAAAACTCGGATGAATCCAATAAATACTAGTTTCTCTCCTGGATAGTTTCGTTGCTATTGCGAAAAACAACACAGCTACCATATTCCATTCTGTTGGATAATTTATCGTTCATTATAATCACCCCTTGACGCAAGTACCAGAAAAAGACCTTAACTTGCAATGTTATTTGATGCAAGTACCATGAAAAGACAAAACTTGCAAAGGTAAATCCGTGTCCCAATTGACTCTCATTGGGCTACTCTTCGTTTTTCATCGGTATCCTTTTTTAACTGCTAAATGATACGTTTTGTGAAAAACAACAAACTATATAAAATTTTCTTAAAGAATCAAATAAATCAAGTTTATAATAGTTAATACTTAATTAATTATACGCTAATGATCCATTTAGCTTCGCGTGCCAGAAACAGCTCACCAGCCCCAGCTGTTTCGAACGGTGAAGAGCCCGCAAGTTCTTATTCAAGGGTTGATTAGGTAGCTAGACAGGGTCGACTAGCCGAGCATTTTGTTATTCCTAACTGGCTAAAAATGTTAATCGGTTTACTTAGGATCTTGTGCTACTTAACATAATTTTTCTATCTTTTTCTATCATTAGCAGATATGTGCATGAAAACTACATTTTGAGAAAACAATTAGAGCATAACCTGGCAAAGTTTATTGTACTGAATACAAGCACTACAATCCAGGTTTATGAAAGGACACAGCTAGCGTATTGAGGATCCAAGACGAGTTTATTGCTTCATGGCTTTTAAGCGGCAAAACACGCAGAGCAAAGAAGGTCCTCGAAAACGACATGAAGCAATAAACAACAAGATGTAAGACAGCATTTTGCTTCTACTTTTGCTGTGAATATATATATTAAGCAGTACGACTAACTACAAGGAAAAAGATAATCTTGCATCATTACTCATGAATGACCCTTCTTGGTTAGAAGACAATACCTGCAATTAAATTAGGCATGTCCCAAGTAATTTCCTCATCGAGCTATCACTGGTTCAGAGGGTATCTGCAATTCTGATTAGAACCAACCTGAGCACTAGCAACCAGAAAGGCATAGTTTTTTCACATAAGCTGGTTCACCGGAGCATAATAAAAATGATCTGCTTGGAATGGGTCACCAGAAACAATGTCTTAGATGTTACAACTATGTTTAAAATTAAACATGATAGACTTTGTGGGCAGCTCAATACAATTTTTAAAATGTGAATATCTTTGTGATGAATAAGCGGAAAATCTATGCAATGATCATCTATACTCGATAGTGGTGGTGGCAGTGGATCTGCCACCTCACCTACTTCCATCGTAAATTTTGCAGTTACCCCTTGAAAACGACAGGATTACATGAAACAATAAACAAGAACAAGAGACCATTTTGCTTCTACTCTTGTTGTGAATATACTATGCAGCAAGCAAGGTACAAGAAACCAAAACAAACATGAATCTTGGGAGACACTACCTCCAATTGTTAGGCATGTTCCAGCTTCCAAGTAGTTTCCATCGAACTATCATTGGTCCACACAGAGGGTATCTGCAATTCTACAACAAGAATACTGCCACTCCAAAAGTACCTAGTTATTAGAACCAATGTCAGCACCAGCAGTCGGAAATGCATAGTTTTTCACAAAGATATGAGTCACCTGAGCATTAAAAAATGCTCCACTTGTAATGAATCAACAAAACTATTTTTACATGTAACAACTATGTTTAATTACACATAATTAAGCATAAGAGACTATGTGGCAGCTCAATATTTTTGTTAAAAAATGTCAGTAACTTTGTGAAGAAAAGCGCAATTAGTGCAGTGAGCATACATGGAAAACTAAATAATGAAACTAAAGTAAAAACAAGCAATATTTTTTCTATTCTACCATAGGACATTAGAATATGTAGTATATCATGAAGCTGCTCGGAGAAGTAATACAGCTTTGTTTTTTGTATTATAATGATCTATTGACTACATCTACATACAAGCTCTCCACATCAACAATCCTTGCTCTTTATGCAGCAACTTGAAACCAGCATTGAACAACTCCTTGGAGTTAACAATTGCAGCTACAGAAATAGGGAGTGGATCACCTCAGCCTGCATCTCAAAGCTGATTGATAAGGTGTGTTCTTATGCAGGAGATCAGTATTGATGAAGACACAAAGCACAACCTGAAGGAGAGTCTAGTGGCAGTCCAAAGAATCGATAGAAAAAGCTGATAGATTGAAGCAGCATCAAACAACTCCTTGGAGTTAACAATGGCGGCTACAGCAATAGGGGGATGGATCGCCTCAGCCTGCATATCAAAGCTGGTTGATAAGGCGTGTTCTTATGCAGGAGATCAGTATGAATACCAACGGGAAGACACAAAGGACAAACTGAGAAGCCTTAAGGAAAATCTACTGACAGTCCAAGAATTGGTAAACAGAGCTGAGAGATTGCAAGCTAAGGGAAGAAACATTGGCGATCAGTTGAGGGAATCAAAGATGCTGCTTATCAGGCTGAGGATGTTCTGGATTTATTTGATTACCGAGTTCTAGAAGCACAGGCTGAAATCATGGACAAGGTGACCACTAAAGCACAAGTCATGGGCAAGGTGAGCACTAACTCTATTTCATCTGCAATAGCTTGTTCTTCTTCGTCCAGTTCCTCTTCATCATCATCCATAAGCACCCTTAGCGGTGACTCAACAGTAAAACGGTCAGTCCGCGCTCTCAAACGCTTCCTTTTCTCTGATGAAGATCTCAATAAGTTAGAAACTGTAGTGACTATATTTTATGAGAGTGATGATCGGATGAAAACACTCCTTGAGTTACTGAAGCTAGAAAACAGGACACCAGAACAACCAATTCAGTGGCGCACAACCACCTCTATGATGGACACAACAAAGTTTTTCGGACGGGTTAGTGAAGGTAAACACCTAAAGAATTTACTTATGCGGACAAATGAAAAATCCAGCCAACCATATGATGTTATATCAATTGTTGGCATTGCTGGTGTCGGTAAGACTGCGCTTGTGCAAAAAGTGTATAGCTATTTTTATGATAAGCAGGAAAATTTTGATTTTATGGCATGGCTCCATGTCTCAGACAAATTCGACGTTGAACGCCTAACAAAAGAGATGGTACAGTCAGTTAACCTTAGTACATCTGCTGGTTTGAGCAGCATCAGTAGTTTAGATCAATTTCAGAGGATACTTCAGGGCAAACTGAAAGGTAGCAGGATTTTGGTAGTATTTGATGATGTATGGAATGAAATGACCAGCCAGTGGGAGAATCTATGCAAGCCTCTGCAGTTTGCCAGTAAAGGCAGCAAAGTAATAGTAACTACTCAAGTCAAAATGTTGCAAACATTAGTGGGGCAACCGAGATACTGCATTTAGATGGCCTAGAAGGTGAAGACTACTGGAAGCACTTCTCACGATGTGCCTTTCATGATGCCAATCCTTCCGATTTTCCACAATTGAAAATAATTTGTGAACAATTGGTAAAGAAATTGTCTGGTTCGCCTTTAGCAGCTCAGACAATAGGGAACTTACTAAAGTTCAAGCTAGACGAAGAACACTGGAAGACAATCAATAGAAGCAAATTGTGGCAGATAGAACAGAAAGAAGAAGATATCATACCAGCATTGAGGTTGAGCTATGAGCGCCTTCCTGATCATTTGAAGCAGTGCATTATTTACTTTGCATTATTCCCTAAGAATTACCAATTTCGAGGTGATATACTCATACATATGTGGAGAGCTCATGGTTTTGTTAACAAGGAAACACCAGATGAAACCGCATATCGTTACATCGATGAACTCTTACAGATTTCATTCATTCGGAAGGCAGCCAATCTCGAGGATCATTATGTTGTTCATGATTTGGTACATGATTTTGCCGAGTCAGTCTCCAATGGAGAACACTTCCGTATAGAAGATGATTACAATGTCAGTATTCCAACAAATGTACGCCACCTATATGTCAATGCAAGCAACATATCAATTGTGTATGCAAGTCTTGAAGAAAACATAGAAATGAAGAAAAAATTGAGAAGTTTAATAATATGCAAGGGAGATGTTGCTTCCTGGGGCTGGACCCGCACATCTAACTTCAACTATGCTCTGGAGGAAACACTGAAGGAGTTAAGAAGCTTACGGGTATTAGTGCTCCGCCATCCTGATGGTATTCTGCCAAACAACATCCAGCATATGGTCCACCTTAGGTATCTGGACATCAAAGAAAGCAACAAATTTACCCGTCTGCCAACATCGTTATTTGGACTCTACCACTTACAAGCATTGAGTCTGCAGTCTCTGTATGTAAATGGACTGAAATTGAGCCTCGAAAAGGCATCAGCAGGTTGACCCAGTTAAGATACTTAGATGCTCCAACAGGAATAATTTCAGGCATAAAATTGATTGGCAAGCTCACATTCCTCCAGGAATCCAACCGCGGCAATGCAAAGAAAAGAAAAAGGACACCATCATGATAGAAAAACTATAGGTATGACAAGTGAATTCCCTCCTTAATCACGAGCTATGGATTAAATAAAAATCTATAAGCATATGAATCATGTCTAATTTGTGGATACAATGTATACAAATGTAACAAAAATTTATTCTGTGAGAGGTACAATGGTACATAAAGTGGTTGTAAATTATCATCAATTAATTAAGTATGTGTTCAAATTCCCAATACCCCGATATTCTGATTATATATAACAGCCGATGGGGAAACAACTTCATGTACTGGTTGTGACGAACATACATAAAAGTTCAATTAGTTAACTCAGGATTTTGCAGGTCACTACATATGCATCTAAACACTGTTCTAAAATCGCATCATATCATTTGATTTTCGCTAACACTTATATTCTGATTCTATTACAGCAGACACTCAAGCATACAGATGTGTGCACTCGCATTTTATTGAACAACTGGGTCACTGCAAAGAACTAGTCAGACCAGGAACCTGACACCAGAAAAAGTTTACAATGTATGTAACGAAGAAATCAGTTTTTTCAATCTCTGTTGCACATGACACTCTAAGAAGAATAGCATGAATAAATAACTAATTGTGTTTTCTATGTTGCAGGAACCGTGTTATTTTTAAGAAGGAAACGACAAGTTGCCAACTGCCAACATGGTGTGACATTATCATTACAGTTAAACTTAAGGAGCCAGAGACATCAGTTCATGGAGAGCAGATAGGTTGAGCTATGACAACTGCAGGAAAATAGAAGGTAGAGCATGGTCCTTGACAATATGTGCCATGTGCAAAAGCTTAATTGTAAATAATTATGCTAGCTGCTAACTTGTCAAAGTCGCCAGTCACCAGGCCAACATGCAGGAACATCTCAAACAACTCAGGATTTTAGGATAACTCAGTTCACATGAACAATTTTCCTTGTGCTTGACATTTGCCTTTGCGTTATTGGCGGCTGCTTCTTAATGCCATGATATGCAAGTCATTTGTGTACCTAAAAGTTCAAATGAAAAATATTCTTCCATTTTCGGTTGTCAATTTCAATAAGGAAGAAGGGGTGAAGGAGTAGTTTCATCCAGAATCTGAAAAAGAAAATTGTTTCATGTAGATGATGGTTTGTTATTTTTCTCAACTTGTCACTTATAGACCACAATTGGGTGACATCACACAACACAATTTATTTACTTCTCCCTGTTAAAGTACCAGAAAGAAATATTTATCAAAGAGTACAGATATGTATGAGGCTCCGAGTAATCATTCAAAGTATCTGCCTCTCAAGGCTACAACAATCTGCTATTGTATAACAATGCAATCCTCGGATGATGAAAGCTTTACTATTGCCTAACAAAAAACACAAACAATATGCTAACAAAACAGATATGCAATCAAGAAGCTGTATTTGTACAATCAGATGTGGTTACGGAGAAATTTAGTAGGCCCCCACGCATACGAGAATATCCTGTATCCGGGGCTCCAAGCTATGTCTCGAAACCCCAGTTTCAATCTGAGCTCCAATCCTTCGTTCAGAAAATATGAGCCCCAAATCCCCAATCCCCCTGTTATCTCATTGCTACTATGTGATCTACCGAGAAGTGAAGTTCATCAGAACTAAAATCTACCAAGTCGAATGAATAACTACAGTGAGTCTAGTAGATAGGAGTTCAATCAATAAGAACACACAGAAATTTCACCAAAATGAACCCAAAAATGAGAGAAAAACGGATCACCAGGACAAAGAAGATAAATTGGCAGCTGGAGCTGAGGAGCGAAGCCCTTACCAAGATGGCATGGCGGTAGCCCTGCCTTCACCACGGTCGCCGCACAAGCCCGAAGGGGTTGCCTTGGCAGCGGAGTGAGAGGTGACAGCAGAGTGGAGCTATCCATTTTCGGGGACCGCGAATTTTGAATGGGCCTTCTTGGGCTTAAGATCTGCAGGGCAAGTTTGGGCTATTCTGAAAAAAATAAATTGGTTCTGAACAGAAGAAAACTGTAACTCAATTTCAATACCAGGGCAAGTCAGGCAGGGACATGCCATCTGAAAAATGATTGACTGCATTTGTTGAACAGAACTGTCAGCTATTGTTTTGTTCTGCATTATATTATCAAGTGACAAGAACACTAGCACATAGCATGCTTCTAAATTTCAGAAATAACCCCTGCAGGTTCTAAATTTACAAAAAATGGCTCTCACGAACTATCAATATAGCCAGGCCATCCCTACAATATAGCAGGTGCACATCAAGGGTTTTAACTTTTATTGCTCCATCTTTCTTGAAATAATCTACATTTCGGTCAAAAGAAACTCTATTATTTGTATATCTATTGTCTTGATACACAAAGTGCATGTTCAATGCCATTGTAGATAAAATGTGCACAATATTCCAGTTCAAGAAAATTAGAAGCAAAAGTGAGATTGCACCCTGTCAAAAGTTCATACTGCAGCACCAAATGACTTCCAAAATTTTGTAGATGAAACCATAGGAGTGGTATCATCCATCACAAATCAATCGAAGTAGTTTTTTTAGATAATGGTCATATGGTCATAGGACCTTGCTTTTCATTGAAAGCAAAACAAGGTACTGCTGGTATTTCCAGCTTACAGGATAAATATCTGGTTCTCTGGTCACACCCCGGCCATCTAACAGACATAAGTCGACAAGTTTTAACAGAACATCCAAAAGACGGTAAACTAGGACAATAAACCTTCCCCTGGCTTCACATAGTCAAAGCGATAGCACATACCTAATAGACACACTGTACAACTTCTGTGGAGAAAAAACACAAAGCAGCTACAGCCAGCAATCAGGTCAGCCAACTCAAGAACGTGATAATCGTAGATCTTTCACAGCATCATGTAGCGCCAAGACAAGAACTCCAGCCAACCTACTTCATCAGGTTGCAGATGGGTCTTCCACTGCAAAAGTAAAAACACATTCATAAAGGGGTAATCAGAGGGGATGTGACAAGCTTATTTCCCAAGATCATATCGCTTCTGGTCAACCAGAGTTGCTAGCAAACAGCAGCAAGTAGCATAAGTTTAAGGTAACTCTAGCATTTTTAGACCCAGCTCTACCAATAACTAGAAGAAGGGAAAAAACATCAAAACTTGCAGGAATTCTGCCCCAGCTCAAAGCATCTATGCAAATGCACCACAAAACAACAGCAATTGGGCGATTGAAAAGGATACGGTTAGCAGTTCCAAATTCCCAACACAACTGATAAAATTCAGAGCCATTGCAGCTCCTTTTCATCGATTGGAGTGCAGATTGGATTCTATCTTTACAAGTTAACCAGAGAAAATGTTCCATTTTCAAGGAGAAAGGAGCTGATCAAATATCCTGTAACCTCAGGTCAGTCACATAAGCAAAAAAAGAAAACAAAAGAAGAGGCTATCAACATGTCCTGAAGTGGTAATTCATCAAGATGTAGCAGAGTATGCATTATAAGACAATAAGATACTATGATGAAACAATTCATGCGACGAATAACACTTGTAGCTTTCTGATTACAAATTCATCTTCCATCAGTTTTCAGGCAAGAAGTTTAATTGCATACATAATGCATAACTCAATCAAGAAATTTGTGAGGCTAAACCTCATCCAATACACAGAGATTGCACCATATATAATTCAGAAGCACACAAGGGCAACAGAAAGAAGTCTTAAAAAGAGGAACCACCTCATTTTCAGCAGGCATTATACGAAAGGCGAAGCATTCATGACATAATCCAATAGAACAAGGCTTGGTTTAAGCTTCATTGGAGTAATATTGAGGCCTTCATTATCATGTTTGCAAACTCGCCAACAGCTTGCCATCAGTACCAATGTAAAGCATGGATCGTTTGCAGTTAACCAGCACAAGGACATCCCGATCCTCACAAGAAACCATCACACTGTAAAGATCAGGCTCCTCATCAAGCTCTCTCCTGATCTCTAGAACCAGCAATTGAACCCGGTACTTGAGAGACCAATCCTCTCTCTTATTATCCTGCAGCACCCAGATATGTACAGTCATCGCATCATCATCAGAGCACCGTGGAATGCTCTGCCCACCATCTTGTCGAATGGAGAACGCATGCACCGGAACGACTTGGCTGTAGTGTCTAACGCCAAAATCATGTCTTCAGTGCTCTTATAGCAATGCAGGCTACCATGGAGCAGGACAGATGCGCCATTTGCCTCCACCTCGGGCCACCCTATGCACCTCGGCAATGTGTAGACGTAGCAGGCATTTCTATCGCCGGGAATCAGAACATCAACAATCCGTTCAGTTCTATCCTGTAGAGCAGAAGCCGATACTCGCCGGTGGCGCGGTGCCGGTACAAGCCCATCAGCATAAATCCGGTGAGCAGCGGCAGCGGACGTCACCGAATTGGCGCGTGGTCGGGTTACAGATCGAGAAGCACACACTGGAATGGGCACAGATTGGTCCTCTTCCTCCATAGGACAAGGATGCCGTCGCAGGAGGCCGCCTCCACACAGAAGACGGAGCTGTCGAACCGGCCGACGGGATAGAGCCGGCGGCGGCGGTCGATGGTGAGGACGTCACAACCTCTGCAGCCGGTGATGAGGGGGAGGGAGGGCTGGTGTCTGTGGTGGGCGAGGAGGAAGTCGCGGGTGGAGGTGAGGCGGCACCATGCGCCGCAGACCAAGCGGCAGCGGAGGAGGGGTTTGGGGGGCAGTCTCACCAGGTTCTCCCAGACGATGAGCGCCTCCGCGGAGCGCGATGCCGGAGCTGAGCGGCGGCGGCGGCGGCGGCGACGGTCCCCTGGTGCTGCCGCCTCCACCATGGTCGCCGCCGCCGGTAAAGGTGAGCGACGGTCCCCTGTGGACGGCAGCGGAGGGAGGTGAGTGACGAGGCCGGTAAAGGTGACGAGCTATCCTTTTTGGGGGATTTTGGGCCTTGGAATTGGGCTTTTGTAGGCCAGCGGAGCTGTCTGACTCATTAAACGTTCATTTTGAAATAAGATCGCTTTAGATCCCTCAATTTGTCACGCGCTGATCAGAGATGGTGAAAAGAGAGAGGAAAAGAAAGAGAAGGGAAAAAAGTTGACGAGTGACATGTTGTCCCTAATGAGGACATAATTTTTTTAATAAACACACTAACACTACTTTTCAAATTGTTATGCAAGGTTCAATCACTAGAGCTCACGCCCAACGACAATTAAATTTACAGGTGAGCTAATTCCTAAGTAATTCTTTACGTGCATTTGAGGATAGATTGTTACCTAATGATTTAATTATGATTAGGAACTATGGAGAGTACCATGGAGCACTTGGAGAAAGGCTAGGAGATGGGCAAGGTCATCATGGATGTTTAAATCAAGATGGAGGTCCAACTCATATCAAGTTCGAGCCCACCTCAGGCTTAGAAGCAGTCCACACTAAAATTATCACCCATATTGCAATCGAACTCTGATTTCAGCATTCTTACAAACGTATGGAAAGCTAACGAGGCCACCTTTCTAATGGATCTGGTCCCACGTCAAAAGTCCTTTCGAGTCAACGGAAATTGTTGAAACAAGAAGGTGTTCAAAATCTGTCGGGTGCTGTGTCACCATCTCTGGGCCGTTGGTCGTGTATCTTGTCGTAGTCCAGTAGGGACGCGTCCAGGGTCCAAGTCGACCTTAGAATCTATATATTCAATAGCCGTCATTGAGTTAAGGTTGAGTTTTGCTTAGATTAATTTTGCATCGCAGTTTCACCGCTAGTTTGGTTTGTGGAACCCCAACTTTGAATTCTTAATTAATCATTCATCTACAATTAAGTTGTTGTTTTTTGTTCCTACTTGTGTTCTTCGATTCACCCACAGGGATTAGCCTTCTCGGCAAGGTCAATCTGGTTTTGGTATAGTTGATAAGCAGAGGAGACGTGTCGCGATTGCAAGGTTCAGATCGTGTGTGTCATGTCTCCGTCAAATCGATAGTTATTTTCACCTGATGGAAGATTGGGCATCCCGTAGCCATCAGTCTCACTCGCCATGTCAGTCAAAATAGGTCACTATACTGCCAAGAGACCAAAGTTGACACAGTATTGCAAGTTAGGGATGAGCTATACTAGAAATTTCGGTTCAGGGACGAATTTTAGGCTCAGCGACAAATTGAGGACCTAAAATGAACTTATTCCGTTCATTTTCATGTTCAGCATCCACACAATTGTTCTTTCATGCCAGGCATTTAAATTTCAAATACAGTGGGATTCAAAAATGAAAATCAATGACACTTGAAGTTCATTTCTAAAATTGTTTTACTATGTTCAGGCGTTTTCACGCTTTTTTCATTGAAGTTATTTTTGTATGTTTGTTTCTCTCAGTTTAACTCTCGAAATATGAATGGATATTCCGTTCAAGTTAGTATATGCAACTGAAAAATATACAGTAACCTGTACAAGATCATGCTGACACGCTTTTTTTCTTGATCTTAACAGCTGTGCTTCCAGCAACATGAGGCCACGGCCCACAGCAGAAACAAGACTCGTTTTGCTTCAAAAAGAAAACTTGGCCTGCTCTCTACCTCCAGTACATCAAGATATAGGCAAAAACATTCTCAAATTCCGTCACCACATACCCTGATCATGGTTACAGTTAATATTTCACAAATTCAAGTTATCAACAGTTCAATACATGCTGATGCACAGTTCTAAAAATTCAAGCACCACATGATCAGGTTACTAAGATTTGGGCAAACACCATGTCACCATCACTAGCCCTGCGAGCGTGAAATTGAATTTATTCCAAAGGAACACATAACAGTTCTGGAGGTCGAGTGAGCTATGCCAGTATGCTCTTATGAAGGAGATCAAAGCAACCTTAGGTGCAGCTCAGAGATATCAAAACAAGAATTCAAGCATGGAAGACTAACAAACTACTTATCAAGCTGAAGATGTTCTAGACTTGTTTGATTATCGAATCCATAAAGCTACATCTGAAGCCATTGACAAGATGACCACTGAATTTGTTGATTCAATCCCTCTTCCATGATGACCAGTTCATCAAGCAGCTCAACCTCAAAAATTAAACATCCATCTTGCATTATCAAACATAATCGTCTTGAAACATATATGCACAAAACCTTAAATAGCTGAATTTTCTGCATAACGGTGCAGTAAACAAAAAGGCAACAGCAATCAACATCATGAAACAACAGTATACCATTGTGATTTTCAATTAAAAATTATAGAATATGAATATTCCTAGCTACGACGAAACACCTTGGGGAAGTTTCAGACGACAATAGTATCTTTTTTTCGCCTATTCAGATTGTTTCTTTGAGTAATAACCATACCCACTTAGCTAAATTGCAGTACTTTTTACATGTATGAAACAGAACTAGAAACCAGCCCATGTCTGCTCCTTAGACAATCAGGATGGAAGCCTCATTTGACAAAGTCTGCCTGCCCGTATGCAGCAGATCGGTATTACTACCAAAGGGATTATGCAACAGAGAGACTAAAAAGAACGCTGCAGTACAGCTGGTGCAATATGCTCTTATGCAGGAGATCAAAGCAGTCGTGCGTGCCGCTGAGAGATGTCAAAACAAGAACCCAAGCATAGCAAACTGGAAAAGTACTTATCAAGTTGAAGATGTCCTGTACTTACTTGCTTATTGAATCCTTGAAGCTACATGTGAAGCCATGGACAAGGTGGCCAATGAATTTGTTGATTCTTCAGCTGCTTGTTCTCCCTATTCCATGATGACCACCATCATCACCACCACTTCCATCGCTAATAGCAGCTCAAACTCAACAGTTACACATCCATCTTTTTTTTGTGGGGTGCGACCAAAGACTTGGCCGACCAATCTTTATTAAGGTACTTTGGAGAAAAAGTTTGATTACAACGGCAAAAAACTCGCCGATCGTAGCCAAAGCGGCTAGGGAATCAAAAACGAAAACACAAGAAAAAAATCAGCAGCTGCTGCACTCTGCTCCAACGGAACAGAGCACTCCCACGCCGCAGCTGCACGAGGCGGACTACTCGCGTTCTTCGTTGCACCCTCCGGCCTCTCTCCAAATCGTTGCCTCTTCTTTGATGTCACAGGTTAACAACTGAGTTGTAGTCAATCTATCTTCAAAAATTCTCGCGTTTCTCTCCTTCCAAATCCTCCAGCACACAAGCATGAAGAGCGCATCGAAGGAGCCCCTGTAGCATTTCCGAAACAACTTTCGGGTCTGTAGCCACCAAACCGACAACGGCTTCCCTTCAGCATTCGGCGTTCGGAACAACATATTCATCTCCTTCTCAGCGAACTCCAAACTTCAGATGTGTATGGGCAAGAGACAAACAAATGCTGACAATCCTCCTCTCCCGCCTGGCCTAACTTACAAATCACATCATGCTGCCAATTCTCTTTGCTAGATTGTCCGCCGTCATACATCTTCCTTGCAACGCGATCCACATGAAAAACTTGACCCTTGGAGGCGCCTTCGTCTTCCAAAGAAGCTTGCCATGGGGAGAATTCTGCCTTGGCAAGAAGAACATGTCATAGGCAGAAGCAGCCAAATGGCAACCATTGGACCCCAACTTCCATTGAAGCTCATTCGGGCAAGACCGCAACTGCACTTGCTGCACCTCATTCCAGAGAAGGAAATACTCCCCAATTGCTTGGACTAAGAGAGCGCTCTGAATATCTTTAATCCAGCGCTGACCCTACAAAGCCTGCTGTACCGTCAGCTTCGAACGGTGGACAAAAGAGAAGAGGCAAGGCCATCGGTGCACAATATTTCCTTGCCTCAACCAATCTGCTGTACAGAACAACGTTCTTTGCCCATCCCCCAAGACGAACCTCACCGTCGAGTCAAAAATTGTCATAACGTCCTTGTCGAAAGGAGGCTGAACCATCACCCAAGGTCTACTTTGATCTTGCACACTTAGAACCGGCCATTCAACCAAAGAGCCTGCCCGAAAAGCTCAAGGTTCTTCAACCCCAGTCCTCCCTTTTGCTTTGGCACACAAACTTCTTTCCAAGAAACAAGACAATGACCTCCGCTAACCGATTCTTGCCCCTTCCAAAGAAAGCATGTACATCTTCTATTGATTTCCTTAATCGCCCACTTGGGAAGCTTCAAGACCGAGGAGTAGTGTAAGGTAAGCGCTAGCAGCACCGTCTGAATCAAGCATAATCGGCCGTCTATGGAAAGGAGCTTCGAAATCCAACCCGCCACCTTCTTCACCAATCTATCCAGCAAGGGTTGTAGCTCAGATCTTGTTGGTTTCTTGAACGACAACGGCAGGCCTAGGTAGACCACTGGAAATGTTGAACTCGACAATGGAGTACTCCCTGTACCAATGCAACTTGATCCTCCGAGCAGCGAATAGGTGTAATTGCACTTTTGGAAAAGTTAACTCGAAGCCCTGAGTCATCTCCAAAGAGGTCAAGAATGTGCTTCAAAGTATTTGCTTCCAGCACCTTCGGGCTCAAGAAAAGAACAACATCATCCGCATACAGAGAAATATTCGGCAGAATTTGACCATTCCTTCCAACCCGCAGCAGAGGGATGAGGCCTGCCATGCTTGCTTTACCAATCAACGCTTGTAGTACATCCATTACAAGAACGAAAAGAAGTGGAGAGAGCGGGTCTCCCCGCCGTAACCCTCTTTGAAGGCTTAAAACATTCTGAACTTGCGCCATTGATTAGGATGCTTGTGTGTGAGGTTAGCATGAGGGCCGAGATCCACCTTCTCCAACGCGTTCCAAACCCTCTGTGCTTTAGCATCCGGCGTAAAAGGCCAGAAACCGTGTCAAACGCCTTCGTAATATCTAGCTTTAGCATTAGCTTCTCTTTCTTTTCTCGATGGAATTTGAGCACTAAACCCTTGATCGAAGGAAATTTTCATGAACGCACCTTCCTTTAATAAAGGCCGGCTCGCGACTCCGGCACCAATTCAGCCATCCTTGGCGCCAAACGCCAGCCAAGATCTTCGACACAAGCTTTGAGAAGCTATGAATGAGGCTAATCTAAGTAAATCCTTGAGGAGTGAAGCATTTTCTTTCTTTGGAATAATTGTCACCACCGCGGAGTTAAGCAACTCAAGGTTTTGTGAATTGCCCAAGCAAACTTAGTTAAAGCTGCTATTAAGTCTGTTTTAGTGATTCCCCAACATAGCTTGAAGAAAAGGCCGGTGTAACCGTCGGGTCCCGACGCCTTTTCTCCCGTGACTCCTTAATGGCCTCCCAAATCTCCTCCTTAGAGAAGATATCATCGAGGAGCCTCGTTGCGCCATCCGGATGTTCAAGTTTCTGAGGTTGATCTGCCTCTAAGAGCTCGGGCCGTGAGTGAGGATGTCTTTCAAAAACTTTGTAGCCAATTCCTGCATCGCCTGTTGTGTGGAGCATACAAGACCATCATGCTCAAGACGCAGATCGCCTTCTTGCGCCTTCGGGCACTTAATTTCAGCCGAAAGAAAGCATCACGCTTGGCCCGTTTGAATCTCTCTAATCCTTGCCCTCTCGCCGCAGCCTTACTCTCTCTCAAGAAGCTAAAGCAAGGCAGCGACCCTTAACTCGCTGCTCTCAAGGTTCTTTCGTCCTCCTCCAACACCCTTGTCTCTTGCGCCACATTGAAGCGGAGGATGATTTCATTAGCAACTTGGATTTGAAGCCTATTAGCACTTATTTTGCGTTGCCCCCATCTTGACAAACATTTAGACAATCTTGCCATTTTGACATAGAGCTTGATATATGGATCATCCGATTGAACTTTTCTTATCCCAACACTGCTGTACCACCTCATGAAAGCCTTGAAGCTTTGTCCAATACGTTTCAAATTTGAACTTACGATCCCTTGCAAAACCTAGATCACAGGAGAGGAGCAGCGGGCAGTGGTCCGAGACCGAAGAGCTCAGTGCTTGCAGGGTTGCATCCGAAAAACTCAGTTCCCACTGGGCCGTGACCAGCACCCTATCCAACTTGACTAGAGTCGGATTTCGTTGTTCATTGCTCCACGTGTACCTCCTTCCAAAAAGGTAAAGGTCCCTCAGCTCAAGCTCATTGATCTTACTTCGGAAAGCATTCATGATTCTTCTATTTAGACGTGTATTGTTCTTCTCAGAGCTAGAGGCAATCATGTTAAAATCACCCATTATCATCCAATTTTCCGAAACCTGGGTCTGAACCTCCGTAAGCTCCTGCAGAAACATGATTTTTTCCTCCTCTGCCTGCGGTCCATAAACAGATGTTAAGAAAATAGAACAGTCCCTTGAAATCCATGTGAGCTCAACTATGACAGACCATAGCCCCATATGTGCCAATCTACCTGAAAGAATTGCGTCCTTCCAAGCAATAATGATGCCCCCTTTGTTCCCTCTGCCGGCAAGTGCACAAAGCCCCCAAAAGACATCCCACAACAAGCAGCAACCATCTCAGCACCAACAGAAGCTAATTTAGTTTCTTGCAAACAAACAACTGGTACATTCGTGGATAACACCAACTCCCTCACCACAACCCTCTTCTCAAAGCATGATTGAGCCCTTCCGACATTCCACCCTAAAACCCCAAAGAGATCAGAAGAAGACGACATGGGAAAACAAACACAACAGAACACACACCGCCGACCCCACCCCCTCAAACTTCTCTGTTCGACTTGTTAAGCCTGCGAAGGCACCAGCCCTGGTCGTGCTCTTCAAGCTGAAACGGCGCTGACGTCATGATGCGGAGATCAAGCAAATCAGCCAACGTTCCTAGGTTTTCCGCAGAGAGCAGCTGCTTGAACAGGTCTTCGTACCTCCCATAAGCTGCTGGGGACGGTTCCTCGTCTTCCTCAAGCGTGCCGAGTTTTCTCATAACCAGGATCTGCACTTTGGCCATCGTGTGGCGTCGAGCCCCCTTGCCTTGCTGCATCAAACGTGTGCGCCTCCAAGGCACAAAATTTTCTGGTACTGCCTTCTGGCGCCGCTTTGTCTTGGTCATCAGAGTTTGAGGCGGCGGCCTGGGTCCCAGCATCGAATCCTCGGCCGGTTCCGCCACCTCCTCCAGGAGCCTCACTAGCTACTCTGCTTCGGGAACGATATCCTCCGTAGCGCTGTCCTGCTCCCCGTCATTTGCTGGCAAGGCCTGCTGTAAGCCGTTGTCGGCCCACTATTGCCCGTCGTCCCGACACCGTAGTACATCGTGGCCAATCCTTCGCGGAGCCATGAGCCGTTGGCCGCGCCCGTCGTGTCTACCTTCTCACATAGACGCGAGGAAACCAACAAAATCCCTGGGCCAGGGCACCACTCACCGGCGCTATGGGTTGCCAAGTCTCAAGGGCTTCATTTGGGCCGTCAGTTCCTCGAGGTGGTGTCGCAGACTTTGTTGCCAAGCTTGAAAAAGGGGGGTTTCCCGCCTCCCGGCATGGCGCCCTTTGCCTCTCGCTCGGGTGTGCTGCGCATTAATGGCGAGATTGGTAGGTATTGACTTGGGGCACCCTCCCCCTCCTCTCGGACAGCTGGAGCAGTAAGAGCAGTCCCAACCCTCCAGCAAGGATAGTGTCTATAGCATTTAATAAGGCACCACATAAGCAAAATAGATGATGTGGCACAATAGTTATTGAGAAGAGAGGATAAAAAGAGATGAAACGGTGTCCTGCATGCGACACCGTTTCGTTGCGGTGTCCACCGGGTTGGGAGGACGGCGTTGTTTCTTTGTCTCGTTCGTTGCTCCCCCGCAAGATCTGTTGCGCCGGCGATGGTCCTCCATTCCCGCGATCCACGCCGCACCCCTATTTCTCCTCTCACGCGCGCCTTCTTCTTCCCGTGATCCGCGCCCCTATTTCTCCTCCCACGCTCGCGCATTTCGCAACCGCCACTCCCGCGCGCCGATGAATCGCCCCTCCCGCGTGCTGATTCATCTGTCCCCCACGCTTGATTCTTCGCTCCCGTGTTCATGAATTGCCGTTCCTAAACCCTAATCGCCGCTCCCGCTCCTCTCACGGCACGCTTGTTTCGCCCCTCCCACGGGCCTGGTTGCTCGTCCGTCCCGGCCTCCCATCGACATCGCCACCGATCTGCAACTTCATCGCCGAGGTATGCCATGTCCCCTTCGCCGTGCCACAGAAGTGATGCATCCAAATGTGCCATTGCTCTGAACACACTGCTCCTCCTCTACAGGTCACTCAAAAATGGGGACATCCAAGAAGCATGGCCCGAGATCAAATCAAGCAGCCCCTACTGATTTGGGACGTTCTACTCCAGACCCTGTTGATGAAAGTGCTCCAAACCCTCGTGTGACTGCTCTTGGTGTTGAACCCCTGGTGCACGGTATGTAGGAGTGAATACTTTAGTTTTGGATTTTTTTTAAAAAAACTCTGTGCAAAAACATATTGGCAATTTGAATGAATATGCATATCGATGTGTAGGAGTGAATGGATTTTTTTGTAAACTCTGTGCTGGTACATATTAATGTGTTATTTTCCAAACTTCATAGGACTTAGTACTTTTTCATGAGCATTTTACTGATAGTGATGATCTATTAGGCCTATACAGTGAGGTTTATCAAGATATTGCAGCATATATGGTTGATGAATTGAGGTCAGATTTTGATGATCTTCAAGATGTGAGACCTGTACGAAGGAGTGGTCCACGAAGGTATGTTCATAGACCATATGAAGAATCTGAACAGGGGCTTTTGAAGGACTACTTTGTAGATGATCCAATTTACAATGAATCAATGTTTCGCAGAAGATTTAGGATGAAAAGGCCCCTGTTCTTACGTATTTTTGATGCCCTAGGACAATGGGATAAAAATTTCACTTTGAGGATGGATGCTCTCAACCGGCCTGGTTTATCTCCTCTCAAATAATGCACAGCAGCTATTCCGCAGTTGGGAAATGGCAGCCCTGCTAATCAACTTGATGAGTACCTCAAGATTGGAGAGAGAGCACTGCAGTGGAGTGCTTGAAGATGTTCGTGTAGGGTGTGATTGATGTGTTTGGTAAAGACTATTTGCGCGCCCCACCGTACAAGATGTGCAATGTTTAGTTGACATAGGTGAGCGTCGTGGATTCCTAGGTATGTTAGGGAGCATCGATCGTATGCATTGGCATTGGGAAAAATGCCCTGTAGCATGGAAGGGAATGTATACCCGTGGTGATCAAGGTGTTCCTACCGTGATTCTAGAAGCAGTAGCATCATGATCTTTGGATATGGCATGCTTTTTTGGGTGTCGCCGGATCAAATAATGACATCAACGTGCTCAACCAATCACCCTTGTTTGTTGAACAGCTTGAGAGGGGAAAGTCCTCAAGTTAATTATTCCATCAATGGTAGGCAGTACAAAACCGGTTACTACCTAGCTGATGGAATACACCCTGACTAGGCTATTTTTGTTAAGTCAATACGTCATCCCCAAACATAGAAGCATAAACTATTTGCAAAACACCAAGAAGGTGCAAGAAAGGATGTGGAACATGCTTTTGGAGTATTGCAAGCTCGTTTTAGTATTTTGAAGCGTCCTACCCGACTATTTGATCAAGGGGATCTTGAAAACGTGATGCTAGCTTGCATCATACTTCACAATATGGTGATATAAGATGAAAAGATTTGGAGCAGAAATCCTTTGGATTTGAATGAAATAGCAACCACATCAACTCTTCAAGAAAGCTTCAATCTCTCAAGGACCTAACCCACGATGGAAGAAGTTATAGAAAGAAATGCCATTCTTCATGATCGTGACACTCATAAACAATTGCAAATTGATTTGATTGAACACGTTCCGGCACAAGTTTAGAAATTGAAATTAATAAGGTATACACACATGTACACATATCTGCATAAGTAAAATAACATGTATACTAGTTCTACTTATGTTCATTGTACAGTTTTCAGCATGGAAATATTGAGATATACTTATTTTCTTTGTTTGCAGACTTTGAATGATGAGCAGAAGAGATCATTATATGATCGTGTAACAATTTCAACCTATTGAATTTAACAAATGCCCGAAACTCGTATTTAAACTACCCTACTCGTAAATATAAAAAATAAACAACTATGCAAAGGTCGTGGCGTACTACAGCTAGGGTATCCAGTGGTAGCAAAAGAACACCTCTTCACTTTTAGCTCTTTCAAGGCTTTGAACCTTCTGGTCAAGCAGATTTTTTTCAATCATTAACTTCTTTGATAATTCCTTTGACACATCAAGCTCCTTTTTACATGATTTTAACTCCTCCTCAAGCTTTGCTAACATCTATTCAGAACTCCCAAAAAAAGTCAATTGCATAATAACAATTTGCAGACCTAAGGTTGGCTACAGTAGATACAAGCAAGTCGTTTAAGATAAAACACAGCCTTAAAGGTTTGTAATTGTTCTAAGATACCTCAATGCTACTCTTGACAGTGCCTGCAGTTGGTGCGGACGGCTATGGACACTATGGAGGACAGGTAAGACGGCTTTGTGCGGACGAACCACTTCGGATAATTTGGATTTCTGCAGTTGTTGGATACTTGGTTCAGTTGTTGCTCTTTTTTGGTCATGCTATTTCAGTAATATGTACTCATATCTGTTGCATGGTTGTACTTTTTTATGAAGTCCTGTGTGCTTTGATCCCCTTTCAAATATTTGGACTGGATGTATTTACTATCTCTATATATATTTGTTTCACTGGAACTTAGCTAATGGACTGCATCACTAGAACTGGATTATTGGCAGTATGTTCAATATTGTGATGGCTTGCCTCTTGTCTGCTTGCTGTGCTGGTTATTGTATGAGTTTGGTCATATATTTTTCTATATTGTTGTCTAAGTGTATAGTGTATACAAGGTTACACATTTCTTATCACAGGTGATCAATATATGCATGTTAATCTTTATAGGAACCATCTATAAAAACTATGCATTGGACATGACAGTGTTTACTCTATATTTAATATTTTTTTAACCTATTAACACTACTCATACATCATATTATGGGTTAAGACTGCTCTAATGGTTGTTTGAGAGGTTGTTGCCGAGTCACTGTCCGGGCCGTCCTGCCGTGCACCCGAACCGAGGCCACCTCATCGTGTCCCCGCCTTGCAACAGACGCTCCGCCAAGGAAGCCCCCAGCTGGGGTCACCCGAATTGCTCACACTCCTGGAACGAGACGAAACGTGGGCGCATCGCCGCCGTGAGCCGTAGGCTGGCGAGCTTGCAGCCCATCTGCTCTTCCTCCGAAAGCGCTCCCAATGCCGTTTGACAATGCATTTTTTCTCCGATGAAGACCTTAATGGCTTAATTAATTTAGTAAACATATATGATAATATTGATGAAAATATGCCAACATTCCTGGAGAGAGACTAATAAATGCTTGCAAACACTAGCTTCGATGGCGCAGAACAACCTCTTTGCCAGGCGAATCCTTTTTGGTAGGATCCATGGAAGTAAAGAAATTGAAAGGAAAACTTTTGGATCAGAATGACAGTAGCTGGAATCGCGGGTGTTGGCAAGACTGCTTTATTGCTGCAAATGTAAACATTTAGTTCTGCTGTGAATGCATGCTTCAACCATTTAACAGTTCAGTTTGTCAAGATATCAACCATTGTCTCCAAATAAGAATAAAAATCGTTAAACATTTTAACTTCCTGGAAGAAGACAAACATACCCAACAACAGTGATTTCAATACCTATTCTTTGCAGAATGCAGTGGACTCCGTCAAGAACTACCGTGAACTGATCATTTCATTGAACAGTTGGCTCTGCTGTAACCATTTCATTAAGTGTTTGTAGAGCATTAGAGCACTCCCTTGAGTGTAAAAAACAGAACAAATCAAATGTGCACAACATCCCGGTTCAGGAAGCAAAATCCAGGCTGCGTCTTGTCCAATGTTTATAGCGCAACACCAAGTGAGTTTCAAAATTTTGCAGATGAAACCATGTGAGCAGTATTGTTCATCACTAATCAGTGAGAGTTGTTTACACCTTAGACCAAAAGACTATCAACATGTCCAGTATAGGTAATTCAATCAAGACGTAGTAGGTTTTGCATTATAAGACACAATGAACCAACTATTCATGTGTCGAAATACAATATTATAGCATCCTGATTTCACATTCATCTACAATAAGTTCAACTAAGAAGGTTGCGTGCATAAAGCACAATTCAGGAAAAAAAGTTTGTGTGCTCAAACTTCATTCAGCAGACATCAGATGAAAGGCGAATCATTCACGACATAACCTTCTAGCAACGGAAAGAATGCATGTGGAAAAAGGCTTTGTTTAAGCTTCATAGGAGTAACCAAGAGGTCAATACCATCATGTTCGAGACTCACCAACACCTTGCCATCAGTATCAATGCAAAGCACCAATCGTCCGCATTCAACAAGCACAACATCATCCCCATCCTCAGACAAAACCATCACACTCCAAAATCACCCACATCAAGCTTCCCTATTATCTGGAACCGGCAATTCGACCTGGTGCTTGAAGAACCAGACCTCTTGCTCATAATCCTGCAGCACCCAGATATTTACAATCGTCGATTCCATCTCAAGTAGATCTTCCTGGTCTTCCGAGTCCAATTCGTTCTTGGTCTTGTCAATCGGTGTGCGCATCCACCAGAACGACTCAGCTGTGGTGTCAAACACCAAAATCATGTTTTCAGTGCTCTTGTACCAATCCAGCAGGCTGCCATGAAGCAGGACAGGTCTGCTGCCCACCTTCGACACCTCCGCCCAACCAATGCGCCTCGGCGTGTCGTTGGAGCCCAATGTGTAGACGTAGCTGGCATTTCTATAGCCAGGAATCAGATCTTGAAACACCATCTTCTTGCTCCGGTAGAGCAGAATCCGGTAGTCACCGGTGGGGCGCTGCAGGTACCACCCCATGAACATGAATCCAGAAATCAGAGGGAGGTCACCGTACTGACGCGTGGTCGGGTTATAGATCGAGTAGTGCGGGACACCTGTGTTCCAGGAGATGACAAGGAGGCCATCGCAGCAAGAATCCACGTAGTCCGCGCCGCTGTAGTACCGGGCGACCGGATGGAGCCGCGCGTGGCGAGCCCCGGCGGTCGAGGGTGAGGATGTCGACGAGGTACAGCTCGTCGTACTTGCAGGCGGCGATGAGGGGGAGGGAGGGCTAATGGCGGTGGTGGGCGAGGAGGAAGTCGCCGGTGGAGGTGAGAGGCGGCGCCATGCGTGGCAGACCAAGCGGCAGCGGAGGGGGTTGTGGGGCAGCTGTACTAGGATCTCCCAGACGACGAGCTCCTCCGGGAGAGGGAGGCCGTGGCTGACCGGCAGCGGCTGTCCTGGCGTTGCCGCCTCCGCCATGGTCGCCGCTGCCGCAGCGGCGGTGGAGTGAGGTGAGGCGAGGACGCGTCCTCCCAAATTCACGTTTCTTAAGCACAAGGGCCCACAGTTTCTCCTCCTCGTCTCCTCTCTTCTTCCGAAGCGGTGATACCTTTGAAAAAAATTGCAGGTCGAGTGGCGGCAAAATATAGTGGTCGAACCGTAGATGATTGACGGCTAACCGCTCTTTGTTATCTCCATGGCACATAAACATGGTCAAAATTGGTTTAGGTTTAGGATGCGAATTGGGCTTACTGGTTTAGTGCTAAGGATGTGAGACACTGGCTTTTGAACCGCTGGCCGACGATCGTTGTTCTGGGTTTATAGCCGTTATGATCTTCGGCCATTGACTCCGCCGCTCGCGGCTCGTTTGATGGAGGTCCATTTACGGTTTCTGATTCCGCGAAAATTGTCGCGGTTTTCGAGCGTATTATGAGGTACGAGTATATATGATTTTTTAATAATTTTGTACGGATTAAAAAAATTAAAAAATTTATTGAAAAATCGTGATTATAAATCTAGATTTTACAAGTATTATGATAATTTTTTCATAAAAATACACAAATTATCGTCATTAAAAAATTATTTTCTCACTGTGCATACGTACTGTTTCACAAAAGCCCATTTGAGGCTCATCAACTTTCCTGCACATAAAACTGTTTGTTCCTTCTTTCTCAAGCCGCAACCAACTTAACTTCTCCCCCTTTCATCCTTCTCGTTTCAAGCCATCGCCAGATCTACAGAAGCTGCTGCCGGTGAAGGGAAAATCGTGCGGTTTAAGGCGGAAACCACGGCAGTAGCCGTGATAATCGCGAACAGAGGTATGTCGTCTTCGCATTGGTGTCATGCTCGGTTTTCGCGAGATATGATTGTATTACCGTCCAGATCTACACGGTTTTCCTGATTGGTGAGTCGGCACGGTTTGTGCGGCCTGTCGCGCGATTAGCCGCGAAAACCACGAGCTCTGTGCATGCATATCATGCAGTTAGGAGTGGTTATCATCGATTATTTGATGTATCCGTATGGATGTTGTGCCGCGCGGTTAGGTGCGAAAACCGTGGTCTTGCGCATGCTTACCGTGTGGTTAGGCACGGTTTTGGGGAACATACGTTCATAAATATCTAATGGGTTTTGGGAACATACGTTCATAAATATCTAATGGGAAATTAATTAGTTAGAGGACAGGTGCTGCTTATGTTGTCCTAAAGCATGTAGTGACCTGACAAATTGGAGCAATTAGTAGTTGTAGTGGTGCTTTATTTAATTGGACATATATGTTTCTTGAGTAGTTGCATAATACGTTCATAAATATGCCATTTCTAGAAGAAAGATTCTATTTCAATCACTTCACTTGCTCAAATTTTAAATCGATTGAATTCCCCTTAAGCATCTTATTAGCTAAAAATGCATATATCACTGGGCATTAGAATCAATGTCTCAAAAATGCTTATATTCATGTTTATATGATGATAGAGGATGTGCAAGTGTCAAGAGTAGACATGTATATAGTGCAACAATATATAGATAAGGGTAAACATGTACAATTCTACATTTTTCAACATATGTATGGTTATATATATTGAGCGACATCGTGATTTGCATGTTTAATTTGACTATTTTAGGTTCAAAATGACAGACAAAGACCTAGTATGGGAATGTGAACAGAAGGTGAGGGATGGATTAGTATGTAAATATTGTCATACAAAGAAGAGTGAAGGTGGAGCCACAAGATTTAAGTATCGTTGTACATATGTCTTATAGCCAACTATTAGCAAAGGTCATGCTAAAATTTTCAACAAATTTCGTACTTAGCCAAATTTATTGAGTACTTAAAGCTTTTTTCACAACGAAATATTATCAAGTGTGCCGGACTCGTGTGAAATATGTGGGTGCTCACCTCTTTGGATATGAAGTCTGCAACAACTTACTATTTTATTTATTTATAAAAAACGTATTGTCTCCTCAATATGTAACTCTATGACTCCATCCGAGTATATATACGAACTTCAAATTTCTATAATTTTACCATGTTTATTACTTCTATTTGCATCTTATTTTAATTTGTTTCTATTAAATGTCATAAAATTATTTTTATCCCACAAATGTATTAATGTACATATCATACATATTTATCACTAATTTTAGTTTTTTTTCAAAATTTTTAACATATCACAAATATAAATATCCCTGTCCGAGATGAAAACCGCGGTTTTGACGCGGTTTGAGCGAAAATCGTGGCACGACAAATCGTTTGAAATCGATTCAAATTGAAATCCGTACTATTCACTTCGCCGTGGTTTTCATGATTTTTACGTGAAAATCGTGCTACCACGTGAAAGCATATGGCAGGCTTTCATGAAATCGGAAACTTCCGTGTGTTCCTTTCATGAGAATGACGAGAAATTATGGGCCCTAACGCTTTTAAAACGTGAGTCGTTGATGTATCCTGAAGCATATATAGGAGCAATGAGTGAGAGCAGGCAAGCCACGTCTGTGACTACGGTAAGAAGGTTTGAATGGGCCTTGGCTTTTTTTTATGGGCCAGCGAAGCTATCTAACTAATTTAATTAGACATTGAGTTTCATGTTCAGTGTACAGTGTCTTTCATGCCATATGGCATATGTAAATATGTAATTCCTGAAAAATCATCTTCATTTTCATGCCTAGAATTTTAATAAGGAACACAGAGGCTACATGCTAATTGCTATGGCTACCTCCTGCTATTTTCTTGCTCCACGGAGGCACGGACGACGGACCACTCCTCGCTCGGCAGTAGGCGCTCGGCGTCCATCGCACTGGTGTGGCATGCTGTAAAGCGGAGTTGTCCCGTCTCTGTCTCAATCCCACGCAGGACGCCCGCCTTTCTCCGCGGCGTTGTGCGGCCGTGGCACCGTGCGGTGAGATGACCACTCGGCACCGGCGAATGGCAATGGCAGGATGCGGACCGCAGCGGCGCACGGCAGGAGCAAGGAATCCTAGGTACCCGGCCTTCCCAGTTCCAGGTACTACCTAGTATCTAGTCCCAGCTCTCCGTTTGTCCAGCCGAAGGCTGCAGCTGGTGCCCGGCGCCACGCCCAAGTCCGTCCCCTGCCACTCTGCCCCATCGGCCCATCCAGGCATCCAGCCACTGGAGTACTGGATCTCGCTGCAGCAGTAGTGGCCTAGTGGTAGCGCAGAGCCGCACGCCTCAATTGATTGCGTCAATTAATGCGGAAGAGAATCGCCGAACGCCGTCGCAGCCTTGCAGGAGTGTCGTACGTCCGTGCGATGGGCGACCCTGGCCGTTGCCACAGAGATTGCTGTGTGCAACATGCCATGTGCCCGGGTGCCCTGATGCGCTGCAGGCGCGGAGCTGCGCTATTGCGGCGACGGCGTGATGGAGGCATGGAGCGCTGCGTCTCATTTTCTTGCGGCATCGGACCATCGGACATCAGTACGCAAGTCACGAACCTTCTTGTTTGTCCTGAAGACAGAAGACATGATTGCTCGTTCAGTAACACATGCTCAAATTTTGGGGCTGTTCGGCTGGTTCACTCAGCCACCAAACCGAACAAGCTGTTTTCCTCTCACAAAAATCAAATGCCCACCAACCACCCAAACAAGATTTTTCTCTCACAACAAATCAAGATCACCAAAATTTAACCAAATTCGAATGCCCCTTTATCGATATACAAAAGGGACACCATCAGTGACGAACACGTGAGTAAATTTTAGTGGTACTGATAGAATGAAGCAAATTAATATAGATGGATTAAATACTAAACAAATGCAAAAAAAATTGACGAAGTATGCACATAGTATGGTCTAATCACCGTGTGCACGCTGGTCCGATCGGTGTTATTTGAATGGTCTGACCGCTCTCTTTGCCGCTGCAACCTTCTGAGTCCAATCACCTTGACATCATCGGACTGACCGTCAAGTAGCCACCGGTCCGACCGTTGAGTTTTTGGCGGTTTGACCATCGATATGGGGGAAAATACAAATTAAAAGAACTCGTGAAAGTATAGCAATTTTATTGCATCTAATTGTGTTTACAAAATAAAAACAACACACCTCTCTTAACTTTCGACTAAACTCGAAATATAGGCTAAACCCTAATTTTTCTCTCAATTAGTCTCACACAAAATCAATACCGAGAGGTCTTAACTCCTTTTCTAATTATACCAAGAGGTGGTGCCCAAAAGCCATAAATCCAACTTGTACAAGTAGTCTTAATACATGTCACGTCCCGATTTTCGTTTGAGATTAAAAATAATTAAATAATTTATTTTCAATAAATTAAATAAAATTTAAAGCAATTAATCAAGTGAAATAAACATGGAAAATAAACTCGGTCCACCATGGCCCGTGCCACCACCGCCTCTCGTTGACGCCACCTAGCCTTTTTCTTTGTAAAAATAAGTAATAATTACGCAATAAATCAATTTAATTTCCGTAATTTATTTAAATGGTCCAAAATTTCTAAAATTTCATATATAATTCATACTTACTTCAAATTGGGCCATTCAAATTATAAAATTCATCTAAAACTCGAGTCTACATGTTTGTTTACTTTCTATATACTCGTTTATTTGGTTTTTATTAGGGTTTTCCTCATTTTGCGTGCGCCGTGTAGACTCCGTCGTTTCTGGAAGTTCGCACTCGCGAGGAAAAGAGTTCGGAAGATTGTTTGAAGAAGCAAGACAAGTCACACATTCTCTCTTGAGCATGTTGTACTAATTTAGGAAATATTTTATATTTGCAAATAAAGTGCATGTTTTTCTAATTACACGGGAACAAGGTTTACCTATATGTTCGCTTGAGCCATACCTAATTGTAATCCGTCCTTGGTCAACCTGGGTGATTAATTTGACTAGCTTGTGTCACTTATTTTGACTTTTACTAGAGTTATTATACACTTAGTCATGCTTAATTACCACTAGCTCATCTAATAGGATAATCACATTAATTACATTCATTACCTTGTTGAGCCATGAGCTCGAAACATTTGTCCATTTTTAGTGGTCATAATTATTCAAATAAAATGTGACTTATTGGTGGTTGTGGGTGCATGGTTTTGATTGTCGCACCCATTGCAATTAAAGACCTGGCTCATGAGAAACCCTCGAAGAATAACAAGGCTGCTTACCATAAGCAAGAATAGACGATCCGTTGACTTGTAGTATAACTCTTCCCTAGCCGACGTTCACAAAGCAGGATGGGTGTGATGGAGTTGGGTCGGCCGGCATCCGGCTGATCACCGTCGATTCACCGCAACACGAGAGGGGCCGCACACTATCTTTGAGGGGGGGAAAACCCGAGGTGTGGTGCGCTTGGTTAGGAGGAGTTATGCGAAGGGTCTTGTCACGATTTCCCTTTGCATCGTGGTGATACTTCGGGCATGGCAACATGTTTGGAATCGTTTCTTGTGCGTGATAGCTGCGCACCTCCGATCGTAGTAAAAATATTCGAATAGTCGTGATCACGGTGATGGGTGATCGACCGCATTCACCATGATTAGTCTCACCCTTAATAATTTGACTTAATAAACCGGTGTAGTTCAGTGTGGAATAGTTAGGCCTGTTCAACATGGTTTAGCATTATTCAAGGAGGATTAATCTTGCCTTTAATTAAACAACTATTTTACTGTTTTAAGATATAAATGTTTGCAACCACTTTTATGCAAATAGCCCAAGCCCCTCTTACTTTTCCCTTGCACGTCCGCATCATTGGTGTGGCTTGTTGAGTGCAATGTTATACTCAATCTTGCTATTTTCCTCCTTTCCGTAAGTCTAGTACTTCCGAGCTTAAAACGGTGTTGGGAGAGACCAAGGTTTAGACCCTAGTTGAGTTTGCCTATGGATTGGTGTTGAAGCCCCGCTTAGATCGCCTTTTCCGTTGTTGCCGCTTTCTTTTGGGTGTGAGTACTAAGTGCTTCTTTTGTAAGTATTTTATGCTTTAGTTTATGTTTGGATCTCATTTATTGATTTTTGATTTTGTGTACCCCGGTTGATTCCTGGACAGAAATTTATACACAAAATAGTCTAGAAATTTAGAAAAAAAATTCTGAGCATGACAATACACTAGGAAACCTTCCCGTATAAGTATCCAACTTATCTCATTACAATTCAAACTCCAATCTTCCTAAATTTTGACTCCTTCCAAATTCGACTTCGCATCCCATATACACACACAATCTCTACTTGTATGTCTTATGAAATCTTCACCAACCATGTGCATTGTTCTTTAGCCTAAGCCTCTCACATGATCTCCTAATCGTCCTGACATGATCTTCTCCCAAGCCGACTCCCCGATCCATCACCGACAACACTCTCCCGAGGCATCAAAACACACCTACACATGATATATGAGCACAAGTTTTTCCACAACTTGACTCAACATTAGCACACAACAATATTATATATATATATATATGGTAATCATCTAGACGTCATAAACATGAAATAATCATGAGTATTCAAATAAACAATGCAAAACTCGACTCCAAACCAGAGCCAACCGCCCGACCGACTGCCAGCCGGGCTTGACCACAACTACTACTCCGGTCTAACCGATGCATACGCTGGCCTCGACCGGCTCCATCAAGATGAAACCTGCTCATTGTCAAAAACACCATAACAACCCGCCTAACAAGTGCACACACCCTCGTCGACTCAAATCTGTCCAAAGACAAAACCACCACTTCGCCACCAAATATCAAAAGCAAATGCCTCACAAGCCAATTATTTATCACAAAATAATAATCAAAACACACTTTGATTTTCACATGTTCAACAAATAAAAATAGACATAAGGTGATGGGACAGAGCCCCAAAATCCCTCTTATTATTAACTAGTGTTAAACCGCATAGTTCAGCCAACAATTTTAATGAAACTATGCCACCCATAGTGCATTAAGAAAACCTTGGCTACCAATTTCAGGAGTATAACACCATTGCGATAGTATTTTGCTCTTTCTTTGGTAGCATCGTAGACCAAAAGAAGAGCTAATAGGAAGAAATAAAGATAACTTGCATCGGGTTAGACAATTGTTTACAATTAAAAATCGTCATTATGGCACCGCCAAATTGACTAACATAAAGCACTAGCTCCAATTAACATCATATTTTTCATGGACCTAGCTCCAATTACCAAAACCTTTATGGCATTATGAGGTGGGGATATTAAAAGCAAAGAACATATATATCTAAACATGACACCTAAAGAAAAGATGTTGGATTATCTCTTGTGTATAACAGTAAATAAATAGTAGTGTTTGTCTCCCCCAATTTTTTAGCCAAAGTTATTCTTTGTTAGGATTACTTTGTTATGGAGGAACCACATATTTTTAATAAACCTCTAAATCTCATATAATCCTCTTGCATCCTAAAATTAGAGTTCATAGTCACGATATACATAGAGCTAACTAAAAATTGTCTATTTTTCTCAAGTAACCGTTCAAAGTAATCCTTTTCATTCGATAGGGTTACACATTGATCCGGACCACGTTCTATCTCTAGTTGGATATATAGGCTGTGTGGGTATCTAGTACCCATATTCTCTACAAGAGGGTAGACCACGTTTATTCTATTGAAATTACACAAATGAAACTACTCTTGTTCTTCTCCTAGGTTTTGTGCAAATGCCGCCAATCTAGAGAGAGGGATTGGAAATTTATGCCATAGGTTGTTCTTGCATTTCCTTGCAAGGAATTGTGGGGTAATAGATCCACACTTTTGTGTGATTGAGTGGATCGACCTATCATAGCGTGTGGTTTCGTGAATTCATGGTGAAAGGTGCATTTGCACGGGCAATGTGTTCATCCAATTCATGAGATTTCACAGTGTATTCAGATCCTACATCGAGAAGGTCGGGTGTCCCTGTATCAATAATATTTTGAGTAAAGTACACTTGACAATCCTTAAACTTGGATCGGGCTGTCAGGCTTTGTCCATGAACTTGGAAATGAGCATCCGTGTCCCTAATCTTGATTTAATGTATCAACCAAGGTCCGAAGCATAGGTGATGATGCTCGGGTGCCGATGTGGTGTCCACGGTGATGAGAATACCGCATTTAGGCCGCTCTCGCTATAGTGTGCCCCCAAGTTGACTCCCATCCTTCCATCACGCCTATGTTAGAGGATGCAAAGAGACAACGATGAGAGCAAAGGCCGATCGTCAATGGTTGGATGTCCTTGGAGCCAAGATAAATGGCACCATAGGTAACGAGTGATCTTGTGACGCCGATGTGGTGTGATTTCACCGTGAAGGCAGACTATGGACCTCAATTTGCAAAAGTAGTGGGAGTCGGTTTGGACATAATGTAGTGGATCAACCTAAATACAATATTTTCATTATCATGGATGGCCACATTCGCGCCATGCTATGACATCTGCATTTTAGACCTCGTGTGATACATTAAACTAGGATTAGGGACCCGTATATGCATTTTACATGTTTATAGACCTAGATGACACCCTAGTCCATGTTTAAGGACCGACTCACGCATTTTACTCTTACATTTACTCAATTTTAGAGGTGGCATTGGATTTAATTAATTTGATTGTTCATAGTATGATGTGCTACAATGTTGCAATAAATAGTATAAATTAATTTGGAAAATATATGCCGCTTGGCATCGATATGTTACTATCTAGAACGTACCTTAACCAAACATATATAACTCACCACATTAAATGCATTATATTATACATTAGTTGTTCAATACGCAATGTGGGTTATCCCTCAAAGGTATAAACACATAATATTTACTTAAAACCACAGCTATTAAAATGCCAGCTGATCCTGTACTACATATATCCAAGCAAGTGCAAAGTTGAGAGAGGTAAAAAAGAGAGAGAGCGAGCGGAGGAGGAAGAGAGAGAGAAAGGAAGTGCTGGAGGGGGAGAGAGAGGAGAGCGAGAGGGCGAGGGAGGGAGGGAGAGGCAAGAAAATTCTTCCATCTTGGTTTAACCATGGGCAAGTCTCCATCTGTCGGGATCTTAGATGTCGACGATTGTGATGAAGTCAATTCCTTTGAGGAAGCAACAAAGAATTTGCAAAGTGATGATGAGGATATGGATGACCCACCAGGTTGGCTTCCAGATGGCTGGATAATGGAGGTCAATCGTGGTGATGATGGCACCATCTATCGGGTATAAAAATATGTAGATGCCCATCTATTTCTTTTGTAAAACTTATAATTTATTGTTTGTTCTAAATTTTTTTGTTGAAATGTTAATTTTCTTTGTCTTTGTACAGTATTACATATGTCCCTTGTCTGGAATCACTTTCACAATGAAGTCGAGGTGTTGTATTATCTTTTTCTCGATGGATCAACGCTTCTTGGAATCAAAGAACTATGTCAGTAGGCAACAACCTTACTAGTGAGTTATATATATGACCATATCATTCAAGATTTTAATTGTGTTTAGAATTAGTACATCTGAGTTCTACCATGATATGTAGAGGACACATGAATGGCTTCCAAAGGGCTGGCTGGTTGAGATTAGAGCCGGTGGAGACAACATGGATAAGATGTACAAGGTAGCTTTTGATTGTATTCCATATTAACTCTATGCTAATTTGCCTTTGTCGGCCAGTATAGTGAGTTTATTATGAAAGCTTTGATTGTTGAATGAAGTGGCACTAGAAAGTTATAAACAGTATGACATAAAACTATTTTTGCAAACAACCCCTTTATCGCACAAGTGATCCATATGATAAACCATCCGTCTCAGTGGCAAAGATACGCTAGTAGGGCCCAGCTTCATGGACCACCTTTGTACGCATAAGCTCGATGCTAAACATGAACCTACCTTTTACATATTATAAATATGTTTATTCCAACATATTGTAACGAAGCAAAAGATTAATTTCGTAATCACTACAGCATAGATACCTCATCTGTTGAACTGACATAGTTCATTGGTTAGTGATGATGGCATGTCATCTTTAACTGTTGGTTACCCATTTAGTCATTAAGTCACTTGTAATAGTTGAACCATGACATATGAGTGTATCACCATCAACTGATTACTCTTATCTTATGAATCATTACTGATGAGGATGATCAACAAAAATATACTGGAAAACATGCGCATAGGTAGGGTTTGCTCACCATCATTGCCATGTTGGCTGCTCATCTCCATCGACATTGTTGGAAGAGAGCTTGAGGTTGCTCCCCATTTTCATCCTAGAAGTCATTGTTGTTGCAGTGGCCCTTGAATCCATTGCAGTAGCCATACCACACCGAATCTAGTGCCTTGAGCTCAGAGAAGACGAATCAGGTGGCCCTGACTCAAGGCGGAAATATCTAGCAGTGTTGGGCTCACGACTGAACTAAAACAAGGAGGGGACATGGCCAATGACTATGTAGAGGGAAGCTCACTTGAGGCTCTCCACTATTCTCCTCCCCAGCTACGCCATGTTGTCGCCATCCTTGAAGTAATATCTGTTCCAATGGTCCTTGTTTGCCATCGTCATCAATGTATTACCTGACCTCACAGCCTCAAGCTTAGAGCAGCTGAATCCGACGGCGCCATGCCGCAGCAGGGAACAAGCAGAGGAATTCTTGCTCAGCATTGAAATCATTCAGGATGTTTCATATCTAACGGTTTGTATATCACGAACCATTATAGATCATGTTCTCTATTAACTCAAAATAGAAGCCTAAAGATGCTGTTTTGCCTATGCACGTGTAGGGCCACTTCTTCCTCGAACACCCTCTCCCATGGCATTACTCTTTAGGATTTATGACTATTATTCACCGTAACGACGTCCAACTTACTCATGTGAGTGAATTTAATCATCTTTTTTTACTCTTTCACAGTTTTATGTGTATCCACCAAATAGAGTTCGACTGTTCTCAAAAGATGATGTACTACTCTACATTAAAGAAATGAAGATTTCTGGATTTGACACACATGGACAATGCAACACATGTACTCAAGAGAATGTATGTTTCTAGTTGGAACTATTTCTCTTATTTGAATACTAATTACTCTCTCTGTCTTTATATCAACATAGTACTAGGTTAGACATATTCTAGTAGAATCTAGGCATGATTTGTAGTACTATGGAATGTGTCTAATCAAATAATAGGTTGCTATATCTTGGGGGACAGAGGAATTGTCTATTAGATGATTTCTCACTTTGCAGAATTAATGTATGGATATTTTCCTGAATGACACTACGTTGATTGATTTGTAGATTCTTGCAACTTTGGAATTTAACCCTGATGGGCTGCCACAAGGATGGGTGAAAGAAGTGGTCTTTAGAAAGACAAATACCGGCAGAATTAGAAGAGACCGGGTATGTGATGGCAGTTAGTAATCATTCTAATTCACTTTGAATGTGCTCGGGTTTTTCACATTGTCTTTTGCAGCACTACACCGATCCCATTAAAAATTATGTGTTCCGTACTATGAGGTCAGCAGCACTCTACCTGGAAACAGGGAAAGTAACAATACGTGCCTTTGTTCAGAAGACAAGTGTCCATGAGGTGTACTCTTTTTGAAAAGTTCACACATTTGGTAATTGTTCTTCAAATTTTCTTACACTTCATGCTTGTTTTACTTCCGATAAAAATTCACACAATTGAATGTAGTTATATGGAACAACCATGTTTGATATCTGTAGATATTCTGAAAAATGTATTAGTTCTAACCCATCTACTTTAAAAAAGATATATCCAGGACACACACCTAATTATAGTTGGTCTCGATCATGATGTTACTACCAATATCCCAATAAAATCCTTCTACAGTATGCTGCCTCCATATGTTATTACACTATGCTTTACAATGAGCTGAGAAGTAAAATTATATATCTTCACTAGTGGGAGGTTTCAATGTCAAATTACTCTGTAACAGTAGTATGCTCTAGCTGGAGGTTAATTTTAAGGTCAAATTGCTTTACAGCATTTATTATGAGTAACAAACGCTACAAAGATCATAGCTCTATTTCTTCCTTATTTGATGCTTTTTCAATATATATATATATATATATATATATATATATATATATATATATATATATGGTTTTTTCTCGTGGCAGCATGAAAGCTTACGGAAAAGACTAAACTTAAGAGGGACGAAACAGCTGCGCACAGGATCGTCGAAACCCCAAAATTTATCACTGAAAAAGAGATACTTAGTCACGAGCAAGGTTCATCTAGCGGTAAGTTAGTTCCTGAAGAACAAAAGTTCCTCTGGTTTCTTGTGTTAAATCATTTTCTAGACATATTTGCTTCTTACAATGCTTTCTTCAGGTTGTGCTATCCAGTCAATTTTACTACAATAATATGCTTCAAACTCTATGTTACCAAAAATTGATAATATTTAATTAGCCAAAAATAAGATAGATTGATCCTAGCTAGACGACCAATATCTTTTTAGGGGACAATCTTGTTATAAGCTCTGATAACTGATTAAATAGTGCACCTAAGAAGCAAATCCGTATGACCCAATTACACCGTTAGTTTATTTAATTTTGACATCCCAACTTCCATGCAACTAAACTCAACATTCTGGTTAATATTTTCATTTTTCTTACAAAGTACTACTATGAAAATTAGGTACAGTTTATAATTTACCATTAGATCTAGCATTCCAAATATTCACAGAAAGGAGAGTCCTGTAACATTAATTAGTTTCTCAATCTTTTGACTTCCTTAAACATTGTGAAAAGTAAAAATATGCTATATATATATTTTACCTCCTTAATAATCGTGCAAAGTCACAGTCATTAGAAGCTATGGCAGGAACAAAAGGAGACAATGACTAATTGTCGGTAGACATGGTCACATGGGTTTTGTTTGCGATGACTGTTACTGGTGGCTCTGAGACGCCACTTTCTTTCTTTTTACTAGTGGCACTGAGACACCTCTTTCGTTCTTTTAGAATGGGTTTATTTAGAGTTTTACTGTTTGCACCCTTAACAATAATTGATATTATATTTTCAAAAGAAAACGAGACACACATCTGGAGAGCTCGATATGGGATAAGGTAGCGCTACAGTAAACCCTCCCTCTCGACCCCTCTTCTCCCCTTGATTATGGCAGCTCGTTGCCGGTGATGACTCCTTTATATAGTAATATAGTGTCCTTTAGCTTCAGGTTTAGTGTTGTTATGTTTTTCCGTGTCGCGCCTATTCCTATGTTGGATCTGCTGGTGTTGTCTCCATGATGTGAAGGGTTGAAGGCACTGCTGGAGGTGGCGATTGCTGGAGGTCTGGGCAGCTGTGGCTTGGAGGTGATGGCTTTGGTGGCAACGGTTGTGGATGGAGTTGGCCACACGGTGTTGGAGACGGCCCACGGCAGCGCTTGTTGGTGGAGGCTAGATCCGCTAGCACATGCTCGCCTGTCTTCTTGGGTCTCCCCGTCCCCTTCTTCTGGCCTTCACTCCACCTTGTTCTCGCCTTCTCTAGTCCTCTTGGTGGTGCTTGTTCTAAAGTAGCCTTCCAAGAAGGTTGTGGTTTGCTTGCCGGCCGACCCCCTTGTCCTGGTGGCTTGCTCGGTGGCAAGACCATTGTTCACTCGAGAAGCGAGTGTTGTTCCTCATTGCGTTGGTTGTCTGATGTGACCATTCAAGCAAAGCTGACTCTTCTCTTTGCTTCACTGTGCTTCACTGGCTGGTTTGGCAACAACGATCAACGGTCATGGGAGCAACATGTGTGAAGCAGCTGTGAAGCACTCCCAGGTCACCCTTTTCTCTATATCCACTGCAATGTTCACGCTAGCAATCCATGTTGTCGGTCTAGTAAGGTAGAAGTCTACTCACGTTTGAAGATTAAGGTTGGCTGGACTTCAGAGATGTCTCTTGCTTCCGTTGATTTCAGCAGTATCTGTTCTAGGTCCTCTATTCAGGTTGATCGCACAAACAACCAATGCGACTTTTGTTGTAAGGTTCGCATTTAGCATTGCCCATATTTATCGGGAAACCCCGCAGCAATCCGTTATTGAGTCCGATGAAGCCTACTCAAACTCTATGACTTAAGAAAAGAAACTTAAATTGTGCCACTTCAGTGGAGGCAGTCGAAGGAGATGCTAGATTATCAAGCAGTCTGCATGCTAGTAGTAGAGGAATATGAATGTTGATGTAGTCGTCATGGCAATGCCGCTGCCCCCTGTCGATCTCATCCTTTTCTGCTATTATATGTATGTTTTCAGTTGCAGGGTTGTTATCCGTAGTTCATTCATCCTTCCATGTCAAAAGGATGGTTATGCTCTATACGATGCTTTTCTTTAGACGATGTACCGGGATTTATTCCCTTGACTCTATCTTTGATAAATTCTTATGTTTTCAGAAAAAAAGTTATTATATGCTGCCTCTCCCACCTTTTGGCAGTTCCTGATATTCTTTTATTTCTTTCCATAGCTGAAGATGGCGACTCTGACTATTCAGATACACTACATGAGGCAGGACAAAACAAGGTCAATCATGTGAAGACTACTCTTAAAGGCAAAGAAGTAATGGCCTCAACCACTGTCAAGCGCCCTAGAGGGAGGCCCCAAAACGAGGAAATGCAAGAAAGTGAACAAGTGAATTGCATTGCGAAAAACAATTCAAACTATGAGACCAAAGTGACCAAGAGGGAGGGTGCCATAAATCATAACAAGCTCAAACTAAAGAAATCATCAAAGTATGTTGTGTCTTTACAAAACATTTTCCAATAAAATGTTGAAGTCTTTAATCATTCTCCATGAAAATATTTTGGCAGACGTATTTTGAACTTGCTAATAGATTGATGATTCTCATGACCCCAAAAGTTTGATGGTTAATATATGCTTGTTTTATTCTGCGGACCAAATTATCAATATCTATTTTTTAACTGGAATTGACAATGCCGATTAATTTATACTTGTGGCATAATGATTATTTTAAAAATAAAACTTTATGGCTACGTAGATCCTACAATCAGACAACGGGTATGTAGTCATCTTTCTTTAGTCTAGGTTCTCTACATGGTAAATAAAATAATTGGATGGCTTGCGTGAAATCGGAGAAGACGACGGTAGATTTTTAAAATTGAGTGCGGGATTCGAAAATGGAACCAACCTGTTAGATTTTTCGCTCAAAATTCACAAATCTCTTGAAAAATAGCAGGGAATGGGGATACATTCGGAGATAAGACGACAGCCACCAGCTAGCTTAATTGTTGTTTCAACTGAGCATTTATGCATCCCTGCATGCACAGGCCACTACCGGAGAGATAATCTTTGATTCACTTGCAAAACTACAATAGTCTCGATTACAAAAGGAATCAAGACTAGAAAATATTTTTAGTCCTGGTTAAAAAAGGCAATTGCTCTCTAGGATCTTTAGTCCTGCTAGATTCGTGTCGAACTCCGTCGTGCGCGTAGATCTTTAGTCCCGATTGGTGTTACAAACCGTAACTAAAATCCTATCTTTAGTCCCGGACTAAAGATGGAGTTTTTTATACTTATCCTTTATTCTCCAAATCCCAAGCTAGTCATAGTATTTTCATATTTCTCTAGTTAGAGGGGTGGTGCCTGCCAAAATTTTTGTGAATTTCTTTGGTGATAATACACAAATCTTTGCTAACTACAAGGTTAGCAACTTCATCATCTTATGATCTACGCTTAGCATTTTGCTTTTTACGGTTGATTTTTATATATTTTTCTCTAGATAGGTTATGGAAAAATGAAGAGAGAGAAAATTTGTTTGGAAAAATTATTTTACTAAGCACATTATATTTTGTTGAGAAAATTATTTGGGAAAATGAAGAGGGAGAAAAGTATGCTTAGCATGTTACATTTGTAGGTACGTATAATTTTATCTCAAAAATATTTATGGAAAATGATGAGAGAGAAACCTTTGACAAAAAATGTTATAAAATAAATGACAAAGAAAAATATAGAAAATTTGATAGTAGATTAGAATAGTGAGGTAATTTAAAGATCGTTAAAATAGTTAGAAATATGTACACTACATATATTAATTAATTTTATGTTTACAACTTTTAAAAACTTTAAGATACTGATGCGAGGTTCACAGAGATGGAGATGAAACTCTCGTAAATCGATCGATAGTGATGCAAAAGGTGGCCGAAAAGTTAGCCGAGGAGCGAAGCCACTTTGTTAGCCAACAACTGATCCAAAGAATCATGCAAAGGTAACTACAAGTAGCAACGCACCACCGTGCTTCAACAGAAATGAAGATGAACCACAAGTTCCAAAATCTTCGCCATGCCCCGTTGACGAGATCACGCAGCGGACACTATGCGAGCTGCATATTTCACCGAAAACCTATCAATCAAGGTATGTTATATATTTCCTTTAAGAACTTGACAATCAAGATTGATTACTAATCAAGATAAGCTAACTTCTCGAACAGGTGACGTCGGGCATGGTGATACCAGTAGATCGAGACGGGACCTACCACTGCAGGCCCGTTCCACCTGGGTACTCGAAAGTCGAAATTGAACAGGTGGAACATGGCTATGAAGATCTCGAGCTGGATATCCCCTGAGGAGACGCGGAGATGACGCTAGGAGAAACAACTCACGGATAATTCTATGGAGCAAGCCCTTTATCGTATTTTCCCGGCAAGAAGCAACACCTTTCGCTCCGCCGCCGCCATGTGGACCATCTCCTCCGCCTCCTTTGCCTCCCGTGTCGCCTCCATGAGCACCGACTCCTAAATGGCCGTCTCCCACTCCCCAGCCTTCTCAGCCTCCCTCCGTCGTCACAATGAGCATAGAATCCTAAATGGATTGCCTCTCGCCCCTCCTCCGACTCCTAAACGGACCGCCTCTTAGCCTCCTAAACCCGTGAGCCCAAGCCACGCTTTCAATGTTGTCATGCCCGTAAATTCAAACCCGACTTCTAAAGCTATATGTGTATTAAAATCCCGTCCCGTGACCAACCAATGGTACACATACGATAATTGTTGATATTACGCCTCCACGCCTTAGAAACATTACAAAAAGATTAAAAAAGCAAAAAAAAGGAAAAGGGCCTAGCCTAAGCTTGATGCTGGCCACGTGGCTTCGACCACTCCACATGCAACTTTCGAGTGTAGGACAAAGCCTACTCCACTTCGTCTTCTCCTTCGACCTCTTGCTCAGTTCCGGTGAAGAGGCAAGGATGAGTACTTCCACGTACTCAGCAAGTCACACCGGAAGGGGGAGAGAAATGAATGCAGTGGAAGACAAGGGTTTGGCTAAGGTTTGCTTTTGAGCAAACAACAAGGGTTTTCCAAACAATACAGATTTTGAATACAACCAAACAACAATAATTTAAGTAATTAAAGCATTTTGAATCCAACTCATTCCAACGTTATCCCCATGTTGTGACAGCCCAACCCATCCACCTATACTAGTCATGTTCCATTAATCGTGGTGTAGTAGTGTGAGACTAATCACGCCAGCCGCTTGATCACCCCATTACCGTGGGCACGACTATTCGAATAGTTTTACTCTGATCAGAGGTGTACAACTGTACCCACAAGACACAGCCCCATGACATGGTCTCCCGTGCACCAGAATACCACCATGGTATCCCGAAAGGAAACCGTGATAGGACCTTCATATAACCCCCACTAACCAAGCGAACCCCACCAAGGTTTCGCCCCCACTCCGGACCCCGGGATGTGGCAGCCCCGAGTGCCTCTGGTGAATCCTAAGCCCAAAGAACCCTTATACCGGGCCGACCGAAACTCCATCCCGCTCACCCTTGCCGATGGGTTCGTCGCCTAGGAGAGGCTACACTACGGGACCTACCTTACCCATTTCGCTTGTGGTTTGCACTCTGTCATTCTCTCGAGGGATCCCGTGAACCGGTCCTTAATTGCCATGGGCGGCGCTAACCAAAACCATAGCACCCACAGCCCACCATTTGTCATATTTTAGTTATTAATCCGGCTCACCTAAATCTCTAATTATTAATCCTCCGAATGTATGTCCGTGAGAGACATATTAAGTGAGAATGACCCATTTAATGAGCTAGTGAGTCTAAGCCAAAGCTAAGCATCACCTAGTCCCGAATCTAATCATATTATTTTCCCAAGTTTAATCGAAGGGTTTGGAGTGTCAAACCTAAGGCATAAACTAAGTATAAGGCGTACTATTCCCATGAAATGACATTATAAAATATATGCAATTTAATAGAGTAAAACATGTGTTTTAGCAAAATGGGAGCAATATGATCAATAATATAGTATGACATGCCTTTCTCTTCGACCCGAGGGACTTCGCAACACCTCAAGAAAACCGGACGACTGAACTACCGGATCTACACGGCAAACAAGCACTTCAATAAAATAGGCTAAAAAGCTATTGAAACAGGGAACAAAACCATTTTTAATTGATTCTTGGCATTTATGAATTTAATGAAATTTGAATGGGCTAAAACGGAGGTCGGATTGAAAAGATATGATTTTTAGAAGTTTTCGAGTTTTTTTACTAAACCGTGAAAATCCTTAATTGATTTATTGCGCAATAAAGCCCGGAAGGCGTCAACGGCTAGGGCTCGACGCGCCAGCTGAGGGTTGACGCTGGGCGGTCCACGGGAGTGCCGCACCACGGTGGACCGGGTCCACGAAGTCTGACGGGCGGTGCACCACGTGACGCCACAGGTGGCGACCACGTGGCGTGCCACGCGGGCGAGCGGATGGATGTACCGACGCCAAGCCGACCGGACGCATCGAGGGGAAGGGTGTTGGGCTGCGGCTGGCGGGCGACGCCGGCCGATGGTCGAGGCCGATCGGTGCGCATTCGGCGGCGACGCGGAGCGGCGGGTGCCGCGGATTACGCGTGGCGGAGCCGTGCGCACCGAGAGGCGGCACGAGCGACCGAGAGCGGAGGGAGAGGGACGGCTCAACGCAGGAGTTGTCGGAGTGAAGGAGACGACGGTGACGGCAGCCGAGGGAGACGGTGTGGAGCTCACGGAAAGGGTGGCCGAGGTGGCACGGTGCCGGGAAGAAGGAAGGAGATGGCGGTGAGGTCCGGACAGCTTGGTGCGACGGATATCGCGGCCGGAGTCCGCGACAAGCCCGGCAAGGCGCACGGTGCGGGATCAAACGACAGCGAGATTGGCTTGGGTGAAGGTGTGGGAGGACTCGGCGAGAGTTCTGTGGATTCTTAATAGGGATGGGAGGTCGGCATGAGACCTGGATAAGAGCGCAATTGCTTGCCGGAGTAAATTTTGGGGGAGTAATGGCCGGCGATTAACTCCGCCATTAGGGCGTGCGTGAGCGCGCTCTGGGTTTTAAAGGTCTGGCGGGACCGAGGAGTTGAGACGCGAGGACCGGGTGTGCGGGAGAGGCGGCGACCGAGATCCGCGCGGCGGCTCGGCCGGAGATGGCGTCGGGCAGCCGGAGGTAAGGACGACCCGACAAGCGGGCCCCACCTATCGGCGTCCCTGGTAAAGGGAGGCAGATTAGGACTTGTTCGCGGCGCGAGATAAACGGGCCGTGGCCTTGGCCGCCCGCGAGGGAGAGAGGAGAGAGCGGCTCGCGGCTGGGACGGCCCGCCGGGCCGGGCCGATCGGCCGGGGCGCGCGGGAGGATGGGCCGCTCGCCGGGCCGGGCCCACTACCGAAAAGAGCGGGAAAAAGTACGGAGGAGAGAGAAAAGAATTTCCCAGATTTATTAATTCCGATTTTGATTTGAATTGGTTAAAAATTATTTCTAGTGCTCGAAAATTCCACTAAAATCCCGTTAGTGTATTTTGACATATAGAGTTTAAGAAAAATCCTACCATGCCATTTCCATTTAGAATTTGGCTTTTAAAATTGTTTGTTCTCTCCAGCTTAATTCCAACGATTTTTTTACGATTTTCTTTTGGATTTTTAAAAGGGAAAAACACCTCAGATGGTTCAAACCTACCCTCCTTAAACGGAATCTCGACCCCGAGATTCTGAGGTACCGGCAAACAGATAGGGATGAGCGGCCTTTAGCTCATCTTCCCTTTTACAAAGCTTTTCTTCTGAGTGATGAGTCCATTGAACTTGCGTAACCCGATAACCTTGTTCCGGTTCTCCGCTCGCCGGTTTCGAGGATACGTGCCGGTTTCTCCACATAAGTCGATCTTCCCCGGATTTCGATCCGATCTGGACTGGCCTGTTCTTCCGAAACTCTCAGACACTTCTTGAGTTGGGAGACGTGGAAAACATCATGGATTCCCGCCATGGTGGGTGGCAATTCGAGTTGGTATGCTACTTCACCTCGTCGCTCTTGAATCCAATATGGTCCCACATAGCGTGGTGCCAACTTGCCCTTGGTTTGGAATCGCTTGTACTCCCAAAGTGGGGTGACATGTAGATATACATAGTCTCCGACTTTGAAAGCTTGCTTTCTTCTGGTTGTCCGCATAACTCTTCGACGAGATCGCGCAACTTTCAAATTCCTTTCTCTTATGATTCTAACTTTCTTCTGGGCCACTTAACACTTCAGTCCCAAACAACTGACGTTCGCCGGTCTGATCCCAGAAAAGCGGGGTACGACACTTTTGTCCATAAAGTGCTTCGAAAGGTGCCATCTGTAAACTGGCTTGATAACTGTTGTTATAGGAGAACTCCGCATAGGGCAGGCTCTTATCCCAAGCTCCTCCGAAATCCAGAGCACAAGCTTGCAGCATATCTTCCAAAACCTGGTTTACACGCCCGCTTGACCATCGGTTTGTGGGTGATAGGTCGTGCTAAAATTCAACCGGTGCCAAGTTCCTCTTGGAGCTTCTCGCCAAAACTTGGAGGTGAACCGACTACCACGATCGACACTATCTTCTTGGGTACCCCATGAAGACACACAATCCTTGCAAGGTACAATTCTGCTAACCTTCTGCCAGTATAGATGGTAAGCACTGGGATAAAATGAGCCACTTTAGTGAGACGGTCGATGATAGCCCAGATAGAATCGTGTCCTGACGATGTCCGAGGTAAACCGGTGATGAAATCCATCCCGATTTCCTCCCACTTCCATTCCGGATTTGGAGTGGTCAGAGTAATCCAACAGCCTCCGGTGTTCGCCTTCACTGGCTGCATACATCGCATAGTGCCACGAACTCTGCTATTTCTCTTTTCATGCTGACCCACCAAAATTTCTCCTTAAGGTCCTGGTACATCTTGGTACTTCCCGGGATTAACTTCTTCAATTCCTTATCTCGCACACATATCCCGTTGCCCATCCATATGGTTCCGTGCTCATCTTCCGTGAAGTCACGAGCTTTTCTAACCCTCATGTTCTTCTTAAGCTCGCTATGTCGGATCCGAGGCTTGAGCTATGCGAATTTGATCGAAGAGTGTAGGTTGGGCTTCAAGAGCTGCCACAAATCGGGTTCGACGATTCCTGTGTTTAGGTGCTCTAGGTCCCGTTATAACCGTTTACAATTCCCTTCTATGTGAATAGAGTTACAAGAACTCTTTTGGCTCAAAGCATCACCTACCATGTTAGCTTTGCCTGGTGATAGTGTATACTTAGACCATAATCCTTGATCAACTCCAACCACCTTCGCTGACGAAGGTTCAAATCTGGTTGGGTGAAAATGTATTTCAGGCTCTTATGATCCGTATATACTTCACATCGATTACCGACGAGGTAATGTCGCCATATTTTCAAAGCATGGACGACTGCTGCTAGTTCCAAGTCATGTGTTGGGTAGTTAGACTCATGAGGTCTCAACTGGCAGGAAGCATAAGTGACCACTTTTCCTTCTTGCATCAACACACAACCTAACCCTTGATGAGATGCATCGCAATAGACTCGAAAATCCTTGGTTTGATCCGCAAGATCAATACTGGTGCGGACACCAGCTTTTCTCTTGAGAGTTTCAAAACTCTTGTTGCGCTCGCAATTCATATAAATTTTTCATCCTTCTTTAACAACTGCGTCAAAGGCTTGGCAATCTTTGAGAAGTTCTCAATGAACCGACGGTAATATCCCGCAAGTCCTAGAAAACTTCTGATCTGGGTGACGGTTTTGGGTGGAGTCCATTTGGTTACTGCTTCCACATTGGAAGGGTCCACTGTGACTCCTTGGGCATTCACGATATGTCCGAGGAATTTCACTTCCTTCAACCAGAAGGCACATTTGCTAAACTTAGCATAGAGCTGGTGGTCTCTTAGCTTTTCGAGTACCAACCGAAGATGGTGCTCGTGTTCCTCTTCTGACTGGGAGTAGATCAAGATGTCATCGATGAACACTACAACAAACTTGTTTAGGAATTCCCTGAACACTTTGTTCATCAAGTTCATGAAAAAGGCTGGGGCATTGGTAAGTCCGAAGGACATGACCGTGCACTCGTACAGACCGTACCGAGTGATGAAGGCGGTCTTGGGAATGTCCTCCTCTCGAATTCTTAGTTGGTGATAACCTGACCACAGGTCTATCTTTGAGAACACCTTTGCTTCCTTTAATTGATCGAACAGATCGTCAATCCTGGGGAGAGGGTACTTGTTCTTGATAGTGACCTCGTTGAGTGTGCGATAGTCAACGCACATCCTTTTGGTCTTATCCTTTTTCTCCACAAATATTACTGGAGCACCCCAGGGCGATGTGCTCGGGCGGATATAGCCTTTCTGTAACTATTCATCTACTTGCTTCTTGACCTCTCGCCAACTCATTGGCTCCAATTCTATAAGGTCTCTTGTGGATCGGAGCAAGGCTGTGGACTAGGTCAATCCGAAACTCTATTTCTTTTTAGGTGGCATCATGGTTAAGTCTTCTAGGAAGACTTCCGGTACTCACAAACCACGGGAATATCTTCTATCTTCGCCCGGTCCTTTCCTTTCTCTTAGGGTTTCTCCTTAGCCGAGATCCGATTTAGATTTGCCACTACCCTCAATGGTTTAGGGGAGCGGTAAATCACTTTCTTCCCTTCGTCATTGGTCAAGGAGATCGTGCGGCTTGCGCAATCGATCAGACCTTTATGACAGGTCAACCAGTCCATCTCAAGGATGACATCCAGGCCTTTTGATTCTAGAAGGATAAGATTGGCTAGAAAGGGGGATCCTTGGATTTCTATTGCCACTGAAGGGCAAAAGTGGGCGGTGTCCAACTGGTTCCCGGGAGTTTGAACCCGCATGGGTATCTTAAGTTTTAACACCGACAACCCATGTGTTCCCACAAATGATTTTGATATGAAAGAATGGGTTGCACCCGAATCAAACAGATCGATGCATTAAAGGAGTTCACAGTGGAACATACCCGTATGACATCCGCAAGGCGCCCCGTGCCTCCTCTCGCCGAAGCATGATTCACTTGCCTGGATGATCCGGCACGTGTTTAGGTCTTGGACACTTGTCCGCGAAATGTCCAGTTCTCCACAGCTGAAACAATGCTTGTCTTGGCTTGAATCCCGAGTTCTTCTTTGGCGCATTGGCTTGATTGAGGTGGCGGCCAAGGCTGCTGGATGCGGAGCCGGTTCCGTCATGCATTGTCGGGACGACTTCCACTGGGTTGGAAATTCCTGGATGGTATGGGCGATGTTGACTCGACGATCATAGTGGTAGGTCCAGCCTTGACCACCCGAGTGAAACGCGGCCGTTGGGGATTCCCCGCCGACGTTGTGGCCTAAACCGAGTAGCCTTCCATTTTCTCGAGCATTTTATTGCGTTGATCTTCTTGACGGATGGCTTTGTTCGACTAACTTCTCGAAGTCGACATATTCTCTCGAGATGAGTTTGTCTGCTAACTCATCGTCCAACCCGACTCAAGAACTTTTCTTGACGCTCGCGCGCTGCGTACGCCCTCCGGAGCGTATCACGCTAAGCAATTAAACACGTGCAGATACTCGGTGACAGTCCGAGTGCCTTGCTCCAGGGACCTGAACTCCCTCTTTTTCTGGGACATTATCCCTCCTGGGATGTGCGCTTTTGGAATTGGTGGCGCACTCGTCCAAGTAACCGCAAAGGGCTCGCCGACGGCAACCAAGAAGTTGTCCCACCAGCCGAGGCGGGGCCTTGGAGTTGGTGGGTGGCGAAAGACACCCTCTCTGGTCCGTGCACCGGAGAAGGTCTAACTTCTTTTCTATGGCGAGGATCCAATCATTAGCCTCAATGGGGTTGGTGGTGCTGGAGAAAGTTGGGGGTCGGACCCGAAGAAACTCTGATAGTTTGTTTTGTGGGGGAGGTGGTGGTGCGAAATGGTGCGTGCCGATTCGGGTTCTCCGCCGTTGAAACCGTTGTATCATTTGCAATTGCATCCGTTGATGCCGTTTCTTGCATCCGCCGCATCATGTGCAGCCATCATCCGGGTCCGGTTGGCTAAGACTTGAGCCAAAGTGATGTTCTCGGGTGGAGGAGGTGGGTTGTTGTCACGCCCCAATTTTCGATCGGGATTAAAAATCGTTTAATAATGCATTTTCTAGAAATTATTAAAAAGAAAAGTAAATTATTCAAGTAAAGTAAATAAGGAAATAAAATTTTAATTTAAAAATCATGGCTGGAAATATTTTTGAAATATTCTCGATGCCCTAAAATACTCTCTGAAATTTTTCGTGAAATTTTGGAGCTCAAGAAATAATTTAAATAATACAAAGAGCATTAAAGTAATTATTTAAATAAATTAATGAAACATTAAATGAGCGGGAGGTATTTTTATTAAATACTTTGGGTGTTCATATATTTTTAGTATTTTTCTTGAAATTATTTGAGCATTGGAAGTATTTATAAAAATTAAAGGATGTTTGGACAAAAGTCTAAGTTTCCTCCCCGGCGCTAAAGTGTAATCTTCCTCCTCCACCCTGACTGTTCTCTCTCCCGTGCAAACCGTAGCGCCACCGCACCATTTGATCTCCCTCCTCATCGGTTTTCCTTCCAATTAAATTGCGAAAACCGATTCCCCTTCACGTCCTCATCAATTCCCCCATAAATCCCCATTCAATCCCGCATCAATTCGTGGTGTATTTTGATCTTCAATGCCGAGCTCCACCATGGCAGCCGTCCCCGCCTCTCCCACCACGTTCCTCCACATTTAACCGCGTCATAACGTGTTCCCGGCTTTACTCCTCCATTTCCCCATTTTTCCCTTCCTCCGCTCATCATGTGCGCCGGAGCACCAACTTAAAGACCATCAATTGCAACCGCCATTAATGTCGCGACGCGATGGTTTTCGTCCGTTCTCGCTCCTCCCGCCATGCCCGAGCGCCTTGCCGGCTATAAAGATTCCCTACACTGGAACATGCTCTCCACTCATTTTCCCTCGCGTTCACCCATTCCCGAGCTCCCGCACCGTGCGCCTCCCAAATTCCGTCGCCGAGCTCGCTGTTTCCGTCCGTTCCCGCTAAATCGTCACTCTTCCCACCGAGCCACCACCATCTCCACCTTCGCAATTCTCGGGAACACCTTCCCGTTGTGTTTTCCAATTCCTAGCTGCCGCTTTCGCTCGCCGCCGTTGTTCCCATCATTTCCGGCTGCTCGGTGAGCTCCATTTCTCTCTCCTCTTCCTTTTCTTTGCTTAGTTCGTTCGGTACAGTTCGTGTTAGCCCAGGTCGCGTTACGGCAAGCTCGTGTGCTGTTCTCGCCAGCTGCCGGTGCCCCTTGGCCCGTCGCCGTTCGTTCTCGCCGCTGGCGTCAAGCCGCACCGACCTCTTCGTTCTGTCCGCCGTGCACCGCCGCCTCTCGGGCCACTGCACCGCGCCGCCCGCACCCTCTCCCGCGCCGTTATGCCGCGCATGCCGCCGCACGCCGCCCTGTAGCGCCGCTTCCACCGCTGTGCCGCCGCTGCGACGACGCCGCGCCGCCATTCATCGCCCGCTTGAAGGCTGCCGCCGGTGCGCTGCGCAGCCACTGCCGTGCGCCGGCTGCCCCGTGCCGCCGCCCGCCGGCGAGCCCGGGCCAAGGCGCTTGGTCGCGCATGCCACCCCGAGCCACCCCGTGCCTCCATTTTTCCCCGTGCCTATCTCGAGCCGCCCTATCCGTGTCGCCATGTGACGCACCGTTTTCCAAGCTGCTGGACTTGGTCCACCGTGCACCCGCCTCCGTGATGCCGTCGCGTGGCCCCGCCTGGTGGACTCCGGCCCGTGGTAGATCGAGCCGTTTTTCCCCATGCGACCCATTTATTCTCTCTCCCCGAACAAAGTCTATTTTGGCTCCTCGATTCCCTCTCACTCCTTTTCCCCCTTGGGCCGCAGGCCCATAGGTTTTCTCCATCGCCAAAGTCCATTTTCCCTCCTTGGCCTAGCCCTGAGAAGTCCAGTTCACCTCCTCCTTTCCGCCCGTATTCTTACCTCTTGGACTTGGTCCTCGAAGGGCCGCTTTCGTGTCGGCCGACTCTTGGGCCCATGTGTCAAGACCGCCTTGCGGATGTCAGGCCGGATACCTATTCCTTGAGAAATTAATTAATATTGTGCAATAATTCGATGTTAATTTCTAGAATTCATTTAAATGGCCTAAATCTTCTAAAATCCATATCTAATCCATACGAACTCCAAATTGGGCCATCCAAGTTGCAAAATTCATCTAAAATTGAGCTTTACATGTTTGTTTACTTTCTATGTACTGTTTATTTGGTTCTTATTAGAGTTTTTCTCGCTTTGCGTGCGCCGTGTAGACTTCGCCGTTTTGGGAGTTCGTGTTCACGAAGAAGAGAAGGTCACCAAGAAGCAAGGCAAGTCACATTCTTCCTTGACGCATATTGATCCAAAATTATAAAATTATTTATTGTTTGTAAATAAAATTGCATTGTTTTGCTAATTACATGGGAATTGGGAATACCTATCTCGATCGCTTGTGCCTCATTTAATTGATATCCATCCATTGTCAACTTGGGTGATTAATTTGACTAGCTTGAATCACTTATGTGATCTCGCTAGGAATATTTATGCTTAGCCATGCTTAATTACACTAGCTCACAATAATGGGAGAACTTTACTAATAGCCGATAGACACATGAAATGACGGTCTCGCACGAGGTACCCGGGCAAAGGTTCTTGGTTAATTAAAATATGACTAAATGGTGGGCCGTGGGTGCATGGTTTTGCTTGTCGCACCCATGGCAATTAAGGACCTGGATCATGAAAACCCCGGAAGACTTACAAGATTTTTACCACAAGCGCATGGGCAACGCCTGACTTATAGTGTAGCTTTTTCCGGCCGACGCATCCGTGCAAGGGTGGGCGTGATGGAGTTCTTGATGGACCGGCAAGGTCTATGCTGGGCCGGATTAACCAAGGCACCAGAGGAGGCCGCTTACCCCGGCATAGTGGGTAGGGGCGAAGCCTTAGTGTGGTGTCGCTTGGTCTGGGGAAGTTATGCGAAGGGTCTTGTCACGATTTTCCCCTTGTGGTGGTGCTTCGGGGCATGGCAATATGTGTGGAATCGTGTCTTGTGGGTACAGTTGTACACCTCTGACCAGAGTAAAACTATTCGAATAGCCGTGCCCGTGGTTATGGGCGATCAACCAGATTCACCATGATTAATCCCACCTTTAATAATTTGACTTAATGGAACTGGTTTAGTTCAGGTGGAATGGTTGGGCCTGTTCAACGTGGTATAGCGTTGTTCAGTGGATGATTAATATTGATTTAATAAATTAGTCAACTGTTTTACTGTTTTGAACTAGAAAGGTTTTACAATCGCTTTTATGCAAAATAGCCCGAGCCACTCTTGTCTCCCCTTGCACGTCTGCATTTCTCCGTGGCTTGCTGAGTACAGTGGTTGTACTCAGCCTTGCTATTTCCCCATTTTTCCGTATGCAAAGGCTCCTGAGTCGAAGATGGAGTTAGAAGACCGAGGCCTGCACCCCGCTGAGTTTGCCTCGTGGAGGGGCTGAAGCCTCGCTAGGATCGCCTTTGTCCGCTGCTGCTGTTTTCTTTCGGGTGCGAGGACTAAGTGCCTCTTCTATAAGTATTTTACGCTTTATCTAAGTTTGGATCTGTTTATTGATTTGTCATTTTGTGTACCCTGGCTGATTCCTGGATAGGGATTTAGTACACAAAATAGTCTAGAAATTTGGCTAAATTTCTGGGCGTGACAGTTGTTGACATTGGTTCTGGTGTTGTTCTTAGCTGACTCAGTGCTGGTGTTGGCACTGCCGTTCCTGGTGTTCACCATCTGAAGGAGCGGAACAAACAAGGTGGGGAGAAGGAGTAAAACAGATTGGACAGGGACGCTGATCTTTATTACTTGCTTTGATCTGTTCTTTATTTAAAACACTTAAAACACATTCAACATCCTTAATTGGACAACCCATACCCACACTTGATACATGTTGACCACTACCCACGCACAACACTCCTAACACACAAAGAACTAAGCAAACAGAAAACTAGGAAAAGGTAAACTAAGGGTGGCGACACGCTAGGGGTCTGAGTGGCTTCCGCGGGCCTGGAGGAGTCGAAACCACTCCTTCGTGAGTTTCAATCTTCCTTTTCCTTCGAGCGGCTTCTTGAGCTTGCTAACTCTTCTTTTCTTTTTGGGGCTCTTGAGCCGCCGCCGCACGTCTCTTCCGCCGCCGGACACCGAGATCCATCCTCCTCCTCCGCTGTGGCGGGACTCGCAGTGAGCGTGGATCTCGCACCGGGACGGAACCGGGAAGGTGGCGTGCAGTGAAGTGGAACCCCGGGCGCCACCGCATCCGAACCGGGGCCTTGGTGTTCTTCCGTGGCGTGATCCCGATCCGCGGATGTTGGGAGGTGGAAGTCCCTTCAGATCGGCAATTTCTCTCTTGAGATGATCCACCTCATCCTTCAAGTTTTTGATCCTTAGGATCTTCCGGTCATTCAAGGCCTTTGCGCCATGTGGAGATCTCGCATGCATCTTATCCACCCTTTCAATCACAATCCTCATGTGAGAGAAGGTAGTGTCGCTCTCCCCTTCTAAGCATTGGAAGGAGTTGACTGCCGATGAACTTCCACGCCGGGATAGTACCTAGAGGCGTAGTGGCGGAGATGATAGTCATGCATCTCCCTGCCCGAGCCAAAGATCGATACATGCCTCTGGCAGCATGCTCATCTATTCCTCCCGGCGCTGACCACCATGTTTGGGATGTTGGTGCCGACGAACCGTGCATCTCCAAGCCGACTTGGTGAGGCAACTCACCGCTGAACGGTGAGACAACAAGCAGGTACTCGGGTGCATCCGGATAGCCTATCGCCAAGGCCATCCTCGCCAACTCTTCGACGAAACCCTTCAAGCCCTTACCGTTGTGGGTGACTGGACGCCCGCCATCTAGAGAAGACAAGGTAGGGGATCAATGCATGCTCAAACCCAAGTTAGATAAACGGTAAAGGACTCAAGCAAAGTAAACGAGAAGAAGAGGGTTTTTGAGAAACATTTTTATGAGGCTATGTAAAGCTTCTAACGACATCCCCTAGATGATGCGGTTATGCTTAAAAATAGATGCTTAGTTATAATATAAAATCGGCGACCATTCCCTCCTATCTCGACTTAGGACTTTGATCCCTTAGAAAATCCCGACCGATCACAAATAAGAGATTCAATGATTTTTCAAATTTTAACTTTAAAATCCTATCATTTAGACTAACCTAGTTTTCAAATTTCTTTGTTTTGAGAGAGACTCAAAATTCTTCCCAATCTCGAGGAAACAAGGACCCATTTTCCTGAAACTACTCCAAAAGCGAGGACTTATGCATATGAAAAGGTTCAGAGGGCTCCTAAGGTTTTTCCATTTGGCTTTTCCTACTTCTGGAATTTGGCTCTGATACCAACTTGTCACGCCTGTAAATTCGACCCGACTTTTCGAAGCTATATGTGTATTAAAATCCTTGTCCAGACCAAACAGTGGTACACATACGACAATTGTTGATATTACAGTTCCACGTCTTAGAAACATTACAAAAAGATTACAAAAGAGGAGCGAAAAAAGGAAAAGGGCCTAGCTTAAGCTTGACGCTGGCCACGTGGCTTCGACCACTCCACAGCAACTTCCGAGTGTAGGACAAAGCCTACTCCACTTCGTCTTCTCCTTCCTACCTCTTGCTCAGTGTTCGGTGAAGAGGCAAGGATGAGTACTTCCACGTACTCAGCAAGTCACACCGGAAGGGGGAGAGAAATGAATGCAGGGAAGACAAGGGTTTGGCTAAGGTTTGCTTTTGCACAAACAACAAGGGTTTTCCAAACAATACAGATTTTGAATATAGTCAAAACAACTGTAATTTAAGTAATTAAAGCATTTTGAATCCAACACTGTCCAACGTTATCCCCACGTTGTGACAGGCCCAGCCCATCCACCTATACTAGTCATGTTCCATTAATTAGGGTGTAGTAGTGTGAGACTAATCATGGTGAGCTCAGTTGATTGCTCCATTACTGTGAGCATGGCTATTCGAATAGTTTTACTCTGATCAGAGGTGTACAACTATACCCACAAGACACTTCACGACACAGCCTTCGTGCGCCTGGAATACCACCATGGTACCCTGAAAGGAAACCGTGATAGGATCTTTCGTATAACCCCCACTACCCAAGCGAACCCCACCAAGGTTTCGCCCCACTCCCGACCCGGGATGTGGAAGCCTCCCGAGTGCCTCGGTGAACCGGCAGCCCAGAACCCTTATACCGGGCCGACCGAAACTCCATCCCGCTCACCCTTGCCGATGGGTTCGCTACTAGAGAGGCTACACTACAGACCTAACTTACCCATTTCTGCTTGTGGTTTGCACGATCATTCTCTCGAGTGGTCCCGTGAACCGCCCCCACTGCTATGGGCGCCGCTAACCAAAACCATAGCACCCACAGCCCACCATTTGTCATATTTTAGTTATTAATCCGGTTCACCTAAATCTCTAATTATTAAACCTCCAATGTATGTCCAGGAGAGACATATTAAGTGAGAATGACCCATTTAGTGAGCTAGTGAGTCTAAGCCGCTAAGCATCACCTAGTCTTGAATCTAATCATATTATTTTACCAAGTTTAATCGAAGGGTTTGGAATGTCAAACTTAAGGCATAAACTAAGTATAAGGCGTACTATTCCCCATGAAATGATATTATAAAATACAAGCAATTTAATAGAGTAAAACAAGTGTTTTAGCAAGATGGGAGCAATATGATCAATAATATAGTATGACTTGCCTTGCTCTTCGACCCGAGGACTTCGCAACAACCTCGAAGCAAACCGGACGGCGAAACTACGAGGATCTACACGACAAACAAGCACTTCAACAAAACAGGCTAAAAAGCTACTGAAACAGGGAACAAAACAATTTTTAATGGATTCTTGGCATTTTTATGAATTTAATGAAATTTGAATGGGCTAAAACGGAGGTCGGATTGAAAAGATATGATTTTTAGAAGTTTTCTCGGGTTTTTTACTAAAATAGAAAAATCCTTAATTGATTTATTGCGCAATAAAGCCCGGGAAGGCGCGCGGCTAGGGTTGACGCAGCGGTCCGCGGAGCGCCGGTCCACGGTGGACCGGGTCCACAGCCGGACGGGGCGGTGCACCACGGGCGCACACGTGGCGTCGAGGTGGCGACCACGTGGCGTGCCACGGGGCAAGCGGGATGGATGCACCGACGCCGAAGCCGATCGAATGGCCGAGGGAAGGGTGCGGGGCACGGCCGGCCGGCGGCGGCGGCCGGTGGCGGAGGCCGGCCGGTGCCATTCGGCGGCGGCGCGAGGCGGCGGGTGCCGCGGATTACCGCGCAGGCGGAGCCGCGCGCACCCGAGAGGCGGCACGAGCGACCGAGAGCGGAGGGAGAGGGATGGCTCACCGTGGGAGTTGCTGGAGTTGAAGGAGACGACGGCGACGGTGGCGAGGGATACGGTGGGAGCTCGCGGGGATGGGTGGCCGAGGTGGCGCGGTGCCGGGAAGACGGAAGAGATGGCGGCGAGGTCCGAGATGGCTCTGGGTGCGACGGATATCGCGCCGAAGTCCGCGGCGAGCTCCGGCAAGGACGCACGGTGCGGGATCAAACGAGAGCGAGATTGGCTTGGGTGAAGGTGTGGGGAGGACGGCGAGGGTGCGGGGATGCTTAAATAGGGGATGGGGAGGTCGGCGGTGACCGGATAAGAGCGCAATTGCTCGCCAGAGTAAATTTTGGGGGAGTAATGGCCGACGATTAACTCCGGCCATTAGGGCGTGCGTGAGTGGCGACCGGGGGGTTTTAAAGGTCGGCGGGACCGGGGAAGTTAAGGCGTCGAGGACCGGGCGTGCGGGAGAGGCGGTCGACCGAGATCCGTGCGGCGGGTCACCGAGATGGCGCCGGGCGCCTGTAGGTAAGGACGACCCCGACAGTGTGCCCCACCGCGTCCGTCCCTGGTAAAGGGGAGGTTGATTAGACTTGTTTGCGGCGCGAGAGTTAAACGGCCGTGGCCTTTGGCCTCGCCTGCGGAGAGAGAGAGAGCGGCTCGCGGCGGCCGGGACGGCCTTGGCCACTGGCCAATCTACCGGGGCGCGCTGGGGAGGATGGGCCGTTGGTTCAGGCCGGGTGCCCACGGCCGAAAAGAGCGGGAAAAGTACGGGAGGAGAGAGAAAAGAATTTTTCAGATTTATTAATTCCGATTTTGATTTTAATTGGTTTAAAATTATTTCTAGTTCTCTGAAAATTTTACTAAAAACCTCGTTAGTGTATTTTGACATGTAGAATTTAAGAAAAATCGTACCATGCCATTTCCATTTAGAATTTGGCTTTTAGAATTGTTTGTTCTCTCCAGCTAATTCCAACGATTTTCTTTTACAATTTTCTTTTCGATTTTTAAAAGGGAAAACACCTTAGGGTGTTACATATGTCAACCAAAGGACCAAGAAGGAAGATGCCAAAATTTGACTCGCTTCGCCAGCCCCAAAGAGAACATCGTACGACATGACTCCCGAGGAGTTGCACGAGGCCGTCCAAGCTGAGGTGAGGACACATTTCAAGAAGAAGTCTCCGAGAAGCCTCCTAAAATCGTCCCGAGACCAAGACCTTTTTAAGAAGACGCATCCGTACGTCACAGCCTAAACCGCAACCGCAACCGTAGTCCGACTACAACAGACGATCAAGAAGGCTGCTAGGAAGGCGCCAAAGAAGGGCAAAGATGTACCTTAGCTCGAGACACAACCTCGTAAACCCCTTGAGTTCAAAGACAACACCAATTATTCGAGCTAACTTAAGAAAATTTATGGAATCATGAATAACAATGGACCAAGTATCCGGACGCGCACCTATCGGGAAGGCCGAGTCAAGTACAAGTTCAAACTCAGGAAACCTCTTGTAAAGCCCGATTAGGTCAAAAATTTACCTGCCACGTATGTACCATTTCCATAAATAGTACATGCAAGAATCAAGTAAAGGTACAGAGATGGTCGTGGGAAGATACTCAATAGACTATTTCTTTGATGGAGGTGACCACTTCTTCATCCGCTTCAAGGACATATTCAACCTATACCAGCTGGATGCCCTCGATGTCTCTCTTATAGCCACGCGGGTTTTGTAAGTGCCGTTCAGTTATATTTATTTCGTTCCTTAGCTCCTTGTATTTAGCTGACTAAAATTCTTTTAACCGTTGTAGAATGACTATCCAATATTGCAACAAGCAAGAATGTAACAAATATGGATTCATGGACCCTCGAAAAATTAACACCGCGATGGTAGACTAGTATCCGGTGCAAACAGAGGAGAACACCTATCATATACTGGTGCAGCAGCATTTCAAGACATTTATACTTCTGCCATACAACACATTGTGAGTTTGTACTACCTTCCGTACCAATATCAATCCCGTGCATGCATACAGTTTCATATAATATGTCATCTCACGCAATTTGCAGATTTCACTGGGCTCTTTTTGTAATGGACGTTGAGAGTTCACGGATCCATGTTTTGACTCAATGGATAAATCAGAGTCTACGTACGCAAAGATTTTTGAAATGTTAAATAGGTAATGTCATCTTACTTGCTATTGCATATATACGGTTCTCGGATAATTACTCACTAGCTTTCAACTGCACGTAGGGCATGGGCACGGCTTCGTGAGACGGTTCGTGGGAATTGGAAAGAGAAGCTTTCTGTGAGGATGAATTTTTTAGTGAGTAACATACTCCAAAGTATATTGAAATGTATATTAAAATAGAAATATATATTAAATCTGTCGTCATTTCTCCTTTAGTGTGCAAAACAGTGAAGGGGACAAACTTGTGCGGGCTACTATGTCTACGACTACATTCACCGCCTAGTTACCCAAGTCACGTGTCCTCGTGGATCTAGATGTACGTATAACAACCATTCATACATTACGTCTTGATTTCTTATTGATTTCATATATTTATTTCTCGTTTATTCGAATGATAGCTTATGCACGTAAAGACAATACCCTCACGCGAGTTTCATACAGTCGCTCAAAAGAACCGATGAGATTTATCAACGAGCATGTTATTGATTGCGCGAGGAGTTCTACTTTAGTTCAAGTACCATAGACCCTTGATCCACAACGTACAAATTTTTTGTAACATACGATATAAAACAATAAAAGAATGTAATATATGTGTGTATATATTTTGATAATATATTTATATATTTCTTTTAATTAAGTGCATTTATATGTGTGTAAAATATATATTTATACACATATATGTATATTGCATATATATATGTATAAATATATATATGTAAAATATGTATATATATATATATTTGCACACATATATATATAATTAACAAGCAGCAATGAGCAAAATTAAAAAAAAAACCTTTAGTCTTGGTTGGTAACACCAACCGGGACTAAAGATGACGGAACCAGCCACGTGACGTCAGCTATTTCAACCGGGACTAAAGATGTTGATCTTTAGTCCCGCTTTCGTTGTTCCAATTTTATAATTGGGAAAAAAAGATTACAAACCAAAATAATTATGATTATGAGTTTCCCTTAACAGTGGACACAAGCCTCAGGCTTTGAGCCCATGCACTATCCCTTCTTCTTTTTTTGTCTTTCCCATTGCAATTTGTCATGTGCTGCCAGACTATAACGATCATGTCACATGGTGGTGTCCGTCCACCGGATACTTTTGCATCCCACTTCATTACCCAGCTAGACCACAACTCTCCTGAGTTTGGCTTGAGTTTGGTTCTAATCTGCCGTTTATCATGGTTGACCTCAAGTACTTGCATACCCATAGACTGAGCCAACTGTTTCCGAGAAACAATGTTACAAACTAACTATAAGCACCTAGGCCCTCCCTTGTTCAAGATTTTGGTGACTAATGATACCATGATCATCGGGGCTAACCATATTTGCTAAGTGTGAAAGGAGCACCATCCCATATTAGTAAATGTGCTATAATGGCTAATCCATAAATGAGCTTGGTGAATGAACGTGCTTCAACAATTCATCCATGAAGAAGTAATTCATCCCGGTGATTAAACGTCCATAAAGGTATTTGTGTGGTATTCAACAAACAAAGTGAAGCTTAAAGGACCCATGTTCACCAGTTTACCACGTCAAAGGGGTTGAGGTGATGTGGAGATAAAATAAGGTTTCTTTTATGTTGATCATACTATGATGGGGATGAAGCAAGTAGTTTGACTCTTATGTTGATATGAATCTAGGTTTGATGAATACTAGGTATTTTCTAGTACCAAATCAATTCTATACCCTAAGGAAGAGAAGAGGAGTTGTGCCACAGCAAAGCTTGGGTTGCAAATTGAACAATTTGTCCTAGAGGCTCAATAGACTAGACAGTCCGGCGGTGACCAAATAGTTCGGTTCACGTATTCATCCGCACGTACTGTGTGTACATATCAGATAGTCCTGCATTGACCAGAAGAACTGGCATGTTTTGTTCAACTATACCATGTCTTGGTCTGAGCCATACTGTGTGAATAGACCGGACAATTGGACTGTGTGTCAAATTGTCTAGTGGACGGGCCGTCTGTCTAGACCATGTGTTTGTAACACCTCGGATTTATTCCAAACCTGAAGGCTACCAAAAACAAATAAACAAAACACAAGTTTCAGCTGAGTCTCTCCTAAAATTGAAGCATTCTCGAAAAACAAACATATAAAATTCATGAATATACCGCATCAACGATAAAAAACATCGCAGCCCATAATACAAACCCAGAAGAATATCCGAACTATTCACAAGACCATCTCCATCATAATTAAACAATAACAATCTTTATGAATCAATGTTCACTACTAGATGTGAAATATATATGTGGTCTGAAGATAACTATGTTCATCCCCATGCATGCCTCGTTCATCGGGTACCTAAAACCAAAGAAATACAAAGGTGAGTATAAAATACTCAGCAAGACAATCAGAACTAGAAAGACATAGAAAACTAGGAATCATGAATAATGAATTGTGATCACTCCTAAAACATTAGTTTTCATCTCAAATGCATACACAACCTCAAACATCTAACATTTACTGCAAAACTGATCAAGTGGGGCCAAGCAAGTGGGGCCAACACTTACTCACATGAACATGAATATAAGAACTGAATTGCACATCCGTATCCACCGAAACATGAACTGAATTTAAACAAATAACATAAAACTTGATCATGAAATAGAGGCAAAGTAATGAACATAAATTGCAAAGACATTGGATCAAAGAGCAGCCATTGGAGAAAATAGTCATTAAGTCAATCATAAGTTCATCATGCACTTGCCTTAACCTTGACGCGATCTTGGCGTCACGACCTCGGCACCGGAAATTTCCAAACCAAGAGAATATAACTAAACTCGAAAAGTGCTAATGCAGACCGAGAGCAATTCTATCCTATGGTAATGAATTAAGCGCATCATTTATAAGTACATTCTCAGAATCTAAAGAGAAAGATCTACAACTTTTGTGTTGAAGCCATAATTTAATTTTGTCATTAAGGTACTCTAATTCACACTTCAAAACAGTCTTCCGCATCTACCCAAAAATTCAAACATTAAAAAGTAATACGGTGATATCCTGGAGTTATAGCTATCCAAAAATTATCAAATTTTACCAAATGATAGGTAACAAATACATATACAACTTTCTAGTTCAGAACTTTTACAGTAAAAATTGTTTTGGCCATGTAATCATCAAAATACAAAAGCTCAAAATCCGCCTTCACCCTACGTGACCAATCCAAAACCTACTCCCAAAACCCTCCTCTAATCCCTATTAACCATAACTTAGGGCATCAAAAACACCCCTAATCACGTGCTAAACATGGGATCAAGCTTTACCTAGGGTTTTCCCTGGAGAATCCTGCAAGAAAAATGATGGGAAAACACCACCCGGCACACCTTGCTGCTCCTCTCCTCCTCCTCAATCCATTTTTCTAGGTTTTCTCTTGATCCAATATGCCGTGGGTGAAGATCTACGAAGAGCAAGACTTGATGGAAAGGAGAGGGAGACAAAAGTGTGCATAGGAGATGAGGGGAGGGAGGGGCGCCATGGGAGGAGAGGAAGGGGTGGCAGCGTGAGGGAACAAGCAGAAAATAACGGGAGTTTTAGTCCCTATCACGTGACCTAACAAGACATCCAACGGCTCAAATTTGTTGTGATCAAAACCAAGCTGATTCACGTCCGAACAAGACACATGAGTAGTCAAACGTACTGCCTCGACGAGATCCGTGCAACCACGGTATCCAATCGTCCAAACGACCCATGATTCAAAAGTCCAAAATTTGGTCAAACCACAAGAAAAAACACGGGATATCACAAGTGTTGGTCCAGATTCTGTTGTGTACATAGATTAGACAACTCGACTATATGTTGGACCATCCGACGAATAGATCATGCAACCGGACAAATGTGTTTGTCTCGGGTAAGACAATGAATGAACTAGATAGTCTAGTCGGACCACAAAGTGAACCCAAGTTTATATGGACCGAATAGTCACCTACCGCGTGTATGTAAACCATCTTTCTTGATTTCTTCAGCTACCTACTGCGTGTATGTTCCATACTGTCGGAGCAAGCCTTCTTTTCTTTCACAATTTGTCCAGAAAGATTACCAAGTGCGGGATAGTCATTAATGGTACAGAACAATAGAACACGTAGTTTGAAGTTCTCCTAACCATACGCATCCCAAGTTTCCACACATTGTTTCCAAAGAATCTCAAGATCATCGATAACAGGCTTCAAGAACACATCAATATAATTGTCGGGTTGTTTCGGTCCTTGGATTAACAAGCACAATATAATGTATTTTGTTTTGAAGCACAACCATGACAAAGAGGTTATAGTTTGCAATCAAACTGCCAAGTGCTATGATAACCGCTCATGTCTCCGAAAGGATTCATGCCATCCGTACACAAACATATTCTCATGTTTCTAGGGTCCGCTGTGAATTCTGGGTGTCTTCGATCGATATTCCTCCATTGAATCGAATCTGCAGGTGTCTTAGCATACCATTATTTCTTCTCTCTCGTGGCATGCCAACGTACTAGCTCTACTTCCTTGGGGTTGGAAAAAATTCTCTTGAAACGATCAATGATAGGTAGATACCACACAACCTTCACTAGACCACCCCACTTTGACTTCTTTCCTTCGTCAACACTTTTCTTTTGCTTATATCGAGAAGTCTTGTAGACAGGACAAGCATCTAAGTCTGCATATTGCTTGTGGTATAATATGCAAATTTGGACAAGCATGAATTCTACGGACCTCTAACCCTCGGGGACACAAACTCGCTTTGCTTCATATATCGTCCTCGGCAATGTGTTCTCATCAGAAGCATGACCTTAAAACTTCTCAAAATATTTATGAAACTCTTGTCCGTCCATCCACTACTTGACTTCAGCCTTCATTTGGTCCAAGGTAGCTAATAATTTGATGTGTTTTTCCTTGCATCTAGAGTATAGAAGCTTCTCCGAGTCACTGACCAACCTGCTGAACTTCATGGAATCTCTCTCGTTGTAGACCGGATCATCAACGCCACGTAACATGTCTTCCAAAGAGGTCATGATCCACATTAACCATTTCACTACCTAATGAAGAAGGTACAAACATATCATGTTCATCTTCATCTTCCTAATTTTATGCACCACTTCTCTCGCAATGCAACACTCGCCTTATTCTTCCTCTCCATGCTTCACCCAACATGTGTAGCCCTCTATGAATCCCCGTTGTATCAGATGAGCGTGTACGTCCACTCTGCTATCAAACATATTCTCATTTTTGCAAATCTGTACATGAACAACACATGTAATCGCTCTTTCTTCTTTTTATATCCTCCTCCATGGCGTTTATAAAATTTAATACGTCATTTCTATACTCTTTTCTATAACGTCGCACGTTCTCCCATTCATCCAAATTTGATCCATCGTTGAGCTACAAAAAGTGAAAAATATTAGATAAATATTTTGTAGGTAAGTATTTATTAAGTTTATGAGAATTAACTACTATGATTCAATTGTACTTTCTGATTTTCTTGAAAAAAAAAGACAAAAATCGCCCCTATTCCTATCACCAAAATAATGAACAGTGGGAAAACCAATACATTAGGTGATTGGGGTATTTATAGCATGCAATAAATATCCGTAACGGCCAACAAACTAACAACGGTGATGGGTATTTCAGTTATCTTTGTCGTGCCTAGTATAATCCCGTCACCGATGACATTCATCGGTGACGGGCCTAATGGTTATCTCAATCGGACCTCAAGTTGGAGCCTATCACCGATGATGAACATCGGTGACGGGTTTAGGGGCCCGATAAAGATATCATCGGTTATCTTTGTCGGGCTATGATGTGAGTCCGTCACCGATAGTTATCATCATCGTGACGGGCTTGAGTTGTATGCATATCTAACATGTCTGTGCGAGTCTATCTTTGTCGATCTCTTTTTAGTCATGTTTGAGATTATTTCGTTGTGACAGCCCACAAAACCTTTGTATGTGAGAGGCCGTCACAGATAAAAGGATTGTCCTAGTGAGAGTCCTGAGCGTGGCCAAATTGTTCGACTCATACATAGGACAGACAATCCTACCTCGATTAAATTATTGGCCCCTTTAATGTCCAACGGATAGTTGCTTAGGACTATCCGGCTATTGTAAATTTTCCTGCCAACTTGCAAAGGCTAGTCTAAGTGATTGGGGCTATCAATATCCCATTACTTGGAACATGTAACTTTGGAGTCCTTAAACACCTTGAGAACCTGAGGGGGAGTTTTAGAGTGTCATATCTCATTTTTTGATCATGTGGGGAAGGATTTGCATTGCACTTTGTGGCTAAGTGCTAGTTATAGGCGTGTGTGCACCCACAAGCTTGCTAGGCTTCATGTTAATCAAGTGAAGCTTCATCTTGCTACTGTTAGCATCTCGATGTACCTAGATGGTTGTGGAGGCAGTTCCGGTGAACTCCGAATAAGATTTTGGGAGATCCGAACGGCGTGTGAAGGGCTTGGAGCTCGCCTAGCTGAAGTAGAGAGGAGCTATCCCTAAAGAGCGTTCATGATCTTCGTGACCATGAGAGGGAATGCCATTCTTGCGTAGAGTGCTCCAACAAGGATGAGTGGAGAATGCCTATCTGATACCTTAGAAAAACTCGCAATGTCATTGTACTTGCATGTACTATCTTTCTCTCTATTTTTTACTTCTTGGAATTTATGTTGCTATCTTGAGCTAGAATTAAGTAGTAAGGTTGTAGAACTTGGACCACGCTAGTTTTGGAACCTAGGCATATAGGCTAGTTTTTGTTTTCCACAGTCAAGTTTTAAGTTGGTCTTGTCATTTCAAAACCCTATTCACCCTCTATAGGACATCATTGATCTAGAGTAACCCACGTTAATCAACACATGCACCCCCTCTATTCTAAGCTCGAGGAGAATGCAGTCATCCTGTTGCTTGTCCGGCCTCAGCACTTCTGTGCAGCTGCAGGAGAGACACTGACACAGCATCAAATGGTGAGAGGGATGGTGGTGTTTGTGAGTTGATGGTGCATTGGGAGGGACGGCTGCTGTAGCCGGGGACGGGGAAGAAGAGGTGAAGTGGACGTTCTGTGCCACGGTCCACACATAGACTTAGAGCTATTTGTCTCTGTCATATCAAATGTTTGAGATGTTATTTTAGTATTAAATTTAGATTATTTATAAAACTCATTCATAATCAAAGAATAATTCACTTGACGAATCTAATGAGCCTAATTACGTCATGATTTAACGATGTGATGTTACAAGTAAACATTTGCTAATCATGAATTTTAATAGATTTATCTCGTGAATTATCATTCGATTCTATAATTATTTTTATAATTAGTTCATATTTAGTTCTTTAAATTATCCAAACATCTCGATATGACAATGAACAACGACTCTTGACATGAGGTAACAAAGCATGATGACTCGTGGATACGGATGGCGATGATGAGAAAGACTACAACAGTCTGAGAGTAGAGAGAGGGTGGTGAACACTTCCACGAGCACTTGGTGCATGGCAAAAGGGTGAACCGGGCCCACCTGTGATCATTTTTCAAACATTTTTACCAATTTCTTGTTTTTAGTTTTCTATTTTTTTACTGGCATCTGTGATAGTTTTTCTAGCTTGATCAGACAATGATGGACAGTGGCGATCTTCTCTCCGAACTATCTGACAAACATCTCGTCCACGTAATCTCCTTCCTCAACTTCACCGACACCGCCCACACTAGGGCGCTCTCGCGGCAATGGTGCACTGTCTGGCTCCTCTTTCTCGCACTCAACCTCAGCCTCATGTATTCCGTGACACACAGCAAGGTGCTCTACCGTGATGTCAACGCAGCGTTCCGTGCTCCAGGACGACCGCTCATCACGAAGCTGTCCATGTTTTTGAAGATGGATGTAGAAAGCCACGGCGAGAAGGCCACCGGTGCTGGGCCATAGAAGCATAGCCACCTCATCCTCAATGTGAAAGCATCTAGGCCCTCGCTGTTAATTTTGGTAATTAATGACAAGCATTAATTGTGAACTAACTATTTTATTTGGAGATTGTATCACGTGCAAAACCGGATGTTCAGTGCAACCTTAGAAACTCTTAATCAGAACCGCAGGATGCCCGTCCGACGGACCATAGAGGAGAGTGGGATTTTTGCAATTTACCGCCCGCCCCGGCATTCTTCCCACGCTCAAAATTACGGAAAACCCCTGCGTCGGTGCGGCGCAAGTCAGCCGAACGCGCATCGTCGTCTCACGCCGAGCCGCGCCGCCGCCACCCCGCCGCCCTCCACCAGATTCGTCGTCGGCAGGCCATTCTCCTGTGCCTCAATGGCGATTGGAGCGCCAATTGTGTAGGGTTGACTGGGAGCTGCGTCGGCTAGGAAGGGATCACGGAGGCCGGCAGCGGCTGGGGACGCATTAGTTGGGCCGACTATCGCTGGCGACTGCGGCGGCTGGGCCGGGAGCTGCGGCAGCTAGCGCAGGGATGACGGAGGGTGGTTGGGGCAGGAATCGTGGCGGTGGCTGCTGGAAAATGTGACCTCATACATCGAGCCCAAAGAGTGTTCGACGAAATGCCACACCCCAGCACCTGGTATGTTAAACAAATTTATTTTTTATAGCAGATTGATATGAAGAATGCCGCAATGTGTTATAAGATGTTGACCTATTAAAGTTCACATATTAGAATCTTCCAAGTGAACATCAGTTGCATTTACAATGAAATTTTTTGTGCAGTTCTTCAATTAGGCTGGAGATGTTCCTACATGCTTCAAGCAAATGCAAAGGTACACCTTGTGGTCTGTGGCATGGATGATTCGGTTTAGTCTTTCTGAACTTACCTGCTCTACAGTATTTGAACAGATTAAGCTTGGTAGGAAATTGTTTCGAGAACAATGGGACAACGAATTGTCCTGACAATCTGTGTATGGCTATATTTCATTTTAACATGTTAATATCGTTAATGCAGTTTAGTACTATTTTCAGGTTAGTTTAGTACTATTTTCTTCAATTAGGACATGTTATTTGCAGCATCTTTTGGTTGCAGTCATGATAATCTTATTGTGCAGTACCTCTGGTTATCCCTTTGGTGAGGGTTGCCACTTCCTCCACCACTTCCCTGAGTATGAAGACCCAAGTGGGAGATAGTTGCAAAGGCACTTGTATGATGTATGAAGACACAAGCTCAAATATAATTCTGGAACTTGCATTTGTACTAAAGTTGGTAGATGTATGTTAGCTGTTTTGGGAGGCACTATGCAGTTATACTAAAGTGCATGGTGTCCTGTTGATGTATGCTTCATTTTTTGTACTAAAGTGCATGATGCCTTGGAGATGTATGCAGTTGTACTGTATGATAATTCAGAGTAATAAAGTTTTTGACATTGCATTAATTTGGTGGTGCTGCTGCTTGTGTATAATCTGGTGACTGCTTAGCTTGTTGAACCTCTGATGGTGCTGCTGCTTGTGTATAATCTGGTGGCTGCTTGTGTATAATCTGGTGGATGCTTAGCTTGTCTGAGGAATTCCAGGCAGGTTGTCCTAATGATGTTGACTACAGTTGAGTGAGAAAATGAATGTGCCAGAAATTTTATGTACAATGTTGCCACAGTTTTGCTGTCAAAGATGAATGTCCAAGGAGATGCACCATCCACTGGTAACCATCCAGATCATATCATGCAAATTTTAAACAAATTGGAATCACTGCTAACCATCCAGATCATATCATGCATCATGGTAACCATTCAGCCAATTTGAGGAAAGGTCTATACAAACTATAAAATTTGATGATTAAATATAGGACAAAACTAAACTAATAAGTTGTGACTTCTCACAGAGGGCGGAGGCGGCTGGGGACGCGTTGGCTGTGCCGGCAATTACTAAAGGTTGTGGCTGCTTGGCAGGGGCGAACCGCCGGCTTGGGCAGGAATGGCGGCGGCTAGAGTGCTTATCTCTTCCCTAACTGGTGGCAGTGCTATACATACTTAGAAATAATAATTTATCTGAAACCATATATATAGATGTCAACCTCCAATTGATCTGAAACCATATGGAAAGATTAGAAATTGTTGTTCATCAACTTAATTACCAAGAATCAAGGATTGATCTAATTTTGAAGGTACTTAACAAGGTTCTATTTGTGAACAAAATCGATTGGAATCTGATCAGCTAACATTGCTTACATTTGGGTAATTGCGTGCATCATGACCTACTAGCTTACATTTTCCACACCTACGTGTACTTTTACCCTTGCTTGCAGCTTTAATCTCCTTGCTCTTCTTAATTCTTTTGCTTCTCCCTTTCGACCTGATATCACTTGGTGGATGTATATCGACTTCATTTGGGATTTTGGTACCAAGGAAAGATTCAAACTCATCCTGTTTTTGTACTCTCACAGCAGGTGTGATCCTTTGGAGGGGTTCTACAAGGTTGGATAAACTAGAAATTAAAAAGTCCAACCCTTGTTCAGACTTCCGGCCATTTGGATAAGATCTTCAAAAGTGTTGCGTGAATCTGAAATCTTTTTCAAGTACCACCTCCATTGGATCTCAGCCTTTTTCATCTAGTATGTTACCTTCTTCATCAAAGAATAGTTCTCTGTACAATTACGGGACAGAAAACCAAAGATGTGATCAGTATTATTTTACAAAACGTGCCTTACAAAACAGCCATATAAAATGGAATAATACAAAACACACCTTTTGCATCTTTTGTCCCATCTCTTCATAATATAAATCGATGGTACCACATTTTGCTTCTCGGCTCTAAGCACTTGTATGATATGACGACACGGGATGCCATAGGACTCATATAATTTACAGGAGCAACACCCAAACATGTTGGACTTGTTCAACTCAACCACTCGCTCTTTTCTAGATATACTGTTGATGGTGTAAATTTTTAGATCGTCCTGCTCTGTAATGCCTTGAATAATGCAATGGTCTCTTGCAGCTACGATTTGCTCCTGAATTTTACTAAACACTTCATGTGTATATATCACACTACATTGCTTCTCAATGTCCCATGGTGTCATCATTTTAGGAGTGCTGTGAAGACTTGCATTGTCTGCTTTCAACTCCTCTTGCCGCTGACACTCCAAAGCTGTGTCAAACCTAAGCCAAAACTTGACAAATGTCAATTTACGACGAATGAAATGATTAAAAAAAGAATTTGCACTCTCCGATCGTGACGTAGTCCTAAGGATTCCTCCTAGAGGTATCTCCATAAAGTATGGTAGAATCCAAGATTGACGAATGGCAAACTTGGTGGAAAACCAATCATTTCCTTGCAAAGGCAAAAATCAGTTATGATAGAAAACCATTGTGACTCAAAATCATCGAACTCTTGCCCCAAACACACTTATTTAGTCTTTCCCAAAACTCTTCATCCTCCCTTATATGGGGCCCAACCTTCTCGGTACCTTTTCCATGATATGCCACATGCAAACTATGTGAACCGTATCCGTAGAATCGAGCAATAGCAGCCTTCATGCTCGCATCTTCGTCTGTTATGATTAGATGAGGTGCTACTCGACCCATAGCCTTAAGAAAGGTCATAAACAACCATACATATGACTCGATCTTTTCATTTGCCATGAATGCTACCCCTAGGAAAACACTTTGCAAGTGATGATTGACTCCAAATGGCACAAAAATCATGTTGTACTAGGTTAGTGGCATATGTTGAATCTACCGAAACCACATCACCGAAAACACTATAGTTTTTCCCGCTTAATGCATCTCGCCCAAAACACATAAACAAGTTGTCCTTGTTCATCCACCATAAAGTCATAAAAGAAGGCGGGATTTACTTCCTTCTTTCGCTCAAGTTGTGCCACAAACATTTGTGCATCTCCATCCCTTATTTTGGTCCTCGTGTCACGATAATAGTTTTGCAAATCCCCGCGTGCACCCAACATTCTTAAACCCACCTCACCGACATGTAGAAGTCTATATGCTTGTGAGGTGCCAACACTAGCCTTATGACAGTTCAACAAAGTACTCTTTGCTCCTCTCGCTAACCTTACGGTTGGATTTGATCAAATGCCTCTTATCTCGGTGATACAAAACCATGGCCGTGCTCCTCAACCACTAAATTATCCGATACTTGTTGTCACTCTCAAGCTTGACAACAATACGTGCCTCACAACCACATCTGGTTTCCATCACATTATGTGTCTTTCCTTTTTCCCTGATTCTTCAATAACATTTTCTACCTTCTCCGTCTCGTACCTTCCCTTGAACAATAATACCGCTTGTAGCATATTTTGTCGATTTCTTCTTGTGCCGACCAACATGAACAGAGAAAACTTCATGTGCATATGTTTCATAAAATTTCTTCACATCTTTCGGTGTATTGAACATCATTCCAACCACAGGCTTCAAATGTTCTTTGCAATCCGGTGCAAATAAAGAACTCTGGTGATTATATTTCTTACACAAGCTGTATTGGACACCGTAGAGCCGGCAACATGGAACCTTCCTCCTATGAGTCCTTTGATGGAGATAGAATCATCGATGGCGACGCATGAGAGAAACCGCCATGGATCAATGTTTTCAGTTTCAACAATGGTGACGGCGTGATCAACGTTGACGGTCCGCAAGGATGATTGTGTTAGGGTTAGATTACGAATATTTGCCATCACACAGAGAGAGGTACCTTGGTGCATACCATGTTCATGGCGTCGGCCGGGCCGACTTGGGGCGGCGATCGTGGAGGGTTGTGGCGGCCGGCTGGGAGAGTGCGGCGGCTCGGAGCCGGCTCGCGGGTGCGGTGTTTCTGGTTGGCCACGCGTCCCGCTGGGCCGGCGATCGTTGAGGGCTGCGACGGGAGCTGCGGCGAGTGGTGATGTCGCGGAGGCCGGCTATGAGCGACCATTGCGACGGCTGGGTCGTGAGTGCTTCTGCGGCAAGGCCGAGAGCTGCGGCGACCGGGCTTGACGGCGGCGGTTCGGCACGTGTCGGCGGCGGTCGCAGTGGCGACCGTGATGCACGCGCCGGGCAATGACTCGTGGTGAGGAGGAATCACGGAGAGCTGCGATGGCCGGAAGAGCCGCGGCGGCTATGCACTTGTTAGCCATGATCACCTATGTGGCGCTTGGCACGCGTCATGGGCGGCGGTTCGACACGCGTCGGCGCGGTTGGGTCGGCGACCAGTGAGGCATGCGTCGGCGACGGCTCGGCAGGAGCTGCGGCGACCGGTCGCCGTGATCACGGAGGGCGCCGACGGGATCAGTAGCCATAATCACGCGATTAGCACCGGCCCTGGTTGGTTGTTGCATGCGTGTGGGACGCAGGGGGTGTTTCGCAAAAACGACGGGATGGAAGAATTGATCTGCGGGCGGTAATGTGCAAAATTTCCAATTTCCTCTCCCATCCATTCGATCCTCATCCTGTGGTTCAAATCACAAGTTTCCAAGGTTCCATATCAAGTCCTGTTTTCACCTGATACAATGCCTTTTATTTGAGTGACACAATTTGAGTAAGGACCATATAATGTGTATGCCAAGGATGATTACCACAGATTAAAATTGATGGCGCAAAGCAATAGGGATGAAGGTGGTAAATCTAGCCCTTTCTTTTTAATTAACCGAGACGTTGGACTATCAAATTTTTGCTAGGTTTATTTCTAGCTTTGCCATACAATCAAGAGGGGTATTAAACCTTGGTAAATAAGTGATCAAAATGCTTCATTATATTAGGTCATTTGCATAAGGGTGCTCGGTTCTGAAATATTTTCATTCTATCCTTTGTCCATAGCCGTTCGACTATGAGCTATAGGTCGGCCTGACCGGTGTGACCTAGCCGGTCCGACCGAGCCAGCTTGGTCTAACCGAGCGAATGGTGAGCCGCTTGGGTGGCCATAGCTTGATAATCCGTAGCCGCTAGAGCTAATGCTGCTCCGATAGGGTGAGCATGATGGAGTTTTGACGGACTACGCAGGGTCTATGCGGCTTTTGGATTCACTCATCGCACAGAGGCTGCCACCTTGGTTTTAAGGGTGGGGATGAAACCCGTAGTATGGTGCGCTTGGTTAGGAGTTATGCAAAGGGTCTTGTCATAATCACTCGCATGGTGACGTGTCCAGCCTGTCATGATGAAATGACGACAGATTGTGTCTTATGGATACAATTGTGCAATAGCTAGAGTAAAACTATTCGAATAGCCATGCCTGGAGTTATGGGCGATCAACCTATGTCACGCCCAGAAATTTAAACCCGAATTTCTAGACTATTTTGTGTATTTAATCCCTATCTAGGCATCAACCAGGGTACACAAAATGACAAATCAATACACAGTCCATACGTATAAATAAAGCGTATAAATATTTACGTAAGAGGCACTTAGTCCTCACACCCAAAAAGGGGACAACAATGAAAAGAAGGACGATCCTAGCCGGGCTTCACCCACCCACGTACAAACTCAATGGGGTCTGAGCCTTGGTCCTCTAACACCAGCTTCAACTTGGAAACACCACACTTCTGAAGGGGGAGAGATTGCAAGGCTGAGTACAACCACGTACTCAACAAGCCACACCAAGGAAAGCAGGAATGCGAGGGAAGGCAAGGAGAGGCTTGGGGCTACTTTGCGGAAAAGCGGGTGCAAAACACTTTATTTCGGAAACTGGGAAACCTGTTGAGTAGTTAGGTCAATATTAATTATCCACCGAACAACATTATCCCACGTTGAACAGGCCCAACCAATTCCCACCGGTCTAATACATATTATTAAGCCAAATTATAAAGGTGGGACTAATCACGGTGAGCTCGGTCGATTGCCCCAACCGCGGGCACGACTATTCGAATAGATTTACTCTGATCAGAGGTGTACAACTGTACCCACAAGACACAGCCCCACAACACGGTCTTCCGTGCGTCGGAGTACCACCGCGCTACCCCGGAAAGGGAACTGTGATAGGACCTTTCGTATAACCCCCCACTAACCAAGCGAACCCCACCAAAGTTTCGCCTCCACTCCCGTGCCTGGGAGTGGGCAGCCCACCCCGGGTGCCTCGGTGAATCCGGCAGCCCAGCAACCCTTATACCGGGGCCGACTGAAACTCCATCCCGCTCACCCTTGCCGATGGGTTCGTCAGCTAGGAGAGGCTACACTACTAGACCCACCTTACCCATTTCGGCTTGTGGTTTGCACGGCCATTCTCCCGAGGGGTCCTGGCATGAACTGGTCCTTAATTGCCATGGGTGTGACCAGCCAAACCATGCACCCACAGCCCACCATTTAGTCATATTTTATTTGGAATATTACGACCAATAAAAAATCGGCAGTGTTCCGAGCCATTTCCTTTGAAAAATAAATAAAATTGTGCAATAAATTTAATTAATTTCTAGAATTTATTTAAATGGTCCAAAACTTCTAAAATTCATATCTAATTCATACGAACTCCAAATTGGGCCATTCAAATTGCCAAATTCATGTAAAATTGAGCTCTACATGTTGGTTTACTTTTGATGTACTGTTATTTGTTTTTATTAGGGTTTTTCCTTGTTTTGCGTGCCAACGTGTAGTTTCCGTCGTTTTGGAGTTCACGCTGCGAAGAGTTCAGATGTTGGTTGGAAGAAGCAAGGCAAGTCACACTCCCTTGAAGCATATTGAACCTATTTTACAAATATTTTTGCAAATAAAAATTACATGTTTTACAAATAAAAATGATGCATGTTTTGTGAATTATGTGAAATGATGGGATTACCTTTAGTCACTTATGACTTTCTGTTTGCTTGCCATGCCATACCCTTTTGATATCACAATTATCCTTTAGTCAAATATTGGGTGATATTCCAATTAAAATATGACTAGCTTTAGTCCCTGCACGTGACTTTCGCTAGAATTATATGCTTGATTTGTCATTTTGTGTACCCCAAGTTAATGCCTCGGACAGTGGATTAAATACACAAAATAGTTTGGAAATTCGGGTTTGAATTTCTCGGCGTGATAAAGACGTCACGGCGACGAACGCGGTGGTGGGCTTGGCGCCTATAAGGTGGTCGAGAACGGCGGTGGCGCTCGCCAAGGGCGGCGGCGAGCGGCGGAGAGAGTGGAGTCGCGAGGGAGAGGCGGCGAGAGCGCGGCGGGCTCTGGAGGATTGGTAAAAGTGAGGGAGCTCGCTGGGGCGTTTATAGGCCGGGAGGAGCGGGCAAGGTCTGGTGCACAACGGATTCACGGGAGAGGCGGTGGCCGCCACAGGCTCAAGCGTGGATCAAATGCGCGATTAATGGCGCGGGTTAGGGGAAATTATGGGAAAAGCCAGCGCGCGATCTCCGTGTTAGCGCGTAGCGCGGGATGAGCCGGCGGCGGAAATCACAAATGGGCGAGGGAGCGGAGGTCGGCGGCAATGGCGGTGCGGCCGGAGGATCGGGATGACAGTGAGCCCTACACTGCCATCGGTCGAGAGGGAGTGGAGACCGGGTGGACTTGCTGCGCGCACGAGCGGAAACGGCCGTCGGCCGGGCGGCCGATCGGCGGCGCGCACGGGAAGGATGAAAACGGACTTCCAAGGAGTATGGGCTGAAAACTGCCCGAGAACCGGGGATTTTTAATTTGTTTTTCCATTAAATTAATCGCATAAATGGTTTTAGAATTTTTATAAATACTTCCGTGCTCAAATAATTCAAAGAAAATTCTTGAAAGTATAGGGTACTCAAAGTATTAAATAAAAATATATCCATACCATTTAGTGATCAATTTATTTATTAAATAATTATTGAAATGCTCTCGTAGCATTAAAAATTATTACTAGAGCTCCAAAATTTCACGAAAAATTTTAGACAATACTATAGGGCATGGAGAATATTTCAAAAATATTTCCGTCCATATTTTTAAAGGAAATTTTAATTTCCTTAATACTTTCACTTGATATCTTTCTTTTGCATTTTTATTTATTTTCTGGAAAATGATTTATTTAATGATTTTTAATCCCGAACGAAAATCGGGTTGTGACAACCCGCTTCACCGTGATTAGTCCCACACCTTTAATTAACTTGACTTAGTGAACTTGTGTAGTTCGGTGGTTTGCTGGGCCTGTTCAACGTGGTGTAGCGTTGTTCGTAGAAGATTTAATCTTTGCTTTAATTAATCAACTATTTTTCTGTTTTCAACTTGTTAATAGCAGAATTTGGTAAGCTCCGGAACCCGAATTGACTAATGTGTCCATCGGCTGATACCGAATCGGATAAGGCAAGCCGATGTAGCCGATTCCGTATGACAACATTGAGACACCGTCGATCAAGATGATGTGCTTCATGAGGATTTCCATATAAGGATAGAGTCCTAAAAAGGCAATTGTATCTATTAATTAGGAAGAGTTTGTTAGTTTCCTATTTTATCTTAAGGAAAGTGTGTTAGTATCCGGTAAGGATTCGGTTTATTTCCTTTTATCTTTAGGAAAGTTTGGATTTGTAATCTGTTAGATCTCTATTTCTCCGTTAACCCATGGGTATAAATATGTAAGCCCGGTACAAACTCATCTCACGATCAATACGCCACGTCTTTTACTTTTCTACTTTGTTCATCATCCGCGAGACTTGGCACCCGACGCGGGTGCATCGCTTCGATCTCCGGCGAAGGGGTAAGTCCAAGGTCCCGTCGCCTGTTTATCGTATCTATCTTTAGTTTTATTACCGTTCATAGATACATCGGCTTAGTTAGGACTTTCTCGATTAGGTCCGATATTCTGATCAAGTCAATGTTTATGTAAACGTAATGTTGCTTTAGGTAGATTTGTTATATCCATCGTATTAGACATGACTCTATCGGCTCATCGAGCATTAGATTATCATATATAATGTCGTGTTGCATCGGTTAGGTCCGACCTACTAGATTGTCATCGGTAATCTAAGTCTTGTTAAGCCGATAGGTTCATGCTAATGTTTCATCGGAGGGTTAGTCGGTCTTATCATATGTCTCGGTTAATCTAGTCCTACTATCTCGATTTGGCTTTATCTGTTGTCTCTCGCTTTAGGGTTTCGCCGATATCGGCTAAATCATTATATTAGATTAGATTAGCTTAGGCATCTACCACCTCGAAAATTAGTCAAAAGCTTGATTGTCTAGATATTGTGTTTCTTTTCATACTTAGTGCTGCATCGTTTAGTTTGACCTACTAAGTCGTGATTATAACCATAATCTCTAGCCTCGCTTGATGGCCGCCGATAAGGGTTTTGTCGGGGTTTCACCCGACGAGTTATCTCGGACATCGGCATCGGCCGTAATCACACGATCATACACAACAGATCGGCCGTTTGGATTATCGGCCTATCGGCCAATATTATTTGTGCTCGCTATTTTGCATATATTGTCAAGGCAGATCAAACCGACCGGCACGCCCACGCTTCATCGATTCTAGGTCGTGCACCGGAGCTAAGCTGTATCTCCCAGCCCGTGTTGATTTTTCTCGTCAACACATTTTGGCACGTCCGGTGACAGTGTTTTGGACGGCATATCTTTTACACGGCTCGGCGGACCACATAATTGCCACAATGTCTCGATAAAGAAGTCAAGGCCGAGGAAGAGCAATGTCTCAAGCCAATATCAAGAAGAAGAAAGAACCAGCTTTGGGGCGATCAAGACAAAGATAATTTTGAAGCATGACTTCTCATACTCCAAAACTGGGGGCATGTGTTAATAGCAAAATTTGGTAAGCTCCGGAACCCGAATCGGCTAAGGTGTCCATCGGCTGATACCGAATCGGATAAGGCAAGCAGATGTAGCCAATTCCGGTATGACAACATTGAGACACCGTCGATCAAGATGATGTGCTACATGAGGATTGCCATATAAGGATAGAGTCCTAAAAAGGCAATTGTATCTATTAATTAGGAAGAGTTTGTTAGTTTCCTATTTTATCTTTAGGAAAGTATGTTAGTATCCGATAAGGATTTGGTTTGTTTCCTTTTATCTTTAGGAAAGTTTGGATTTGTAATCTGTTAGGATCTCGTTTCTCGTTAACCCACAGTATAAATATGTAAGCCCGGGTTCATGTAACATGTCTCACAATAAATACAATTCGGCACATCGCCACCTTCTACCTTTTCCGTTTGTTCATCATCCGACGAGACTTGGCACCCAACGCAGTGCTGCATCGGTTTCGATCTCCGGAAGGGGTAAGTCCAAGGTCCGCGGCCTGTATATCGTATCTATCTTTAGTTTCATTACCATTCATAGATACATCGGCTTAGTTAGGACTTTCTCAATTAGGTTTGATATTCTAATCAAGTCGATGTTTCGTAAACGTAATGTCGCTTTAGGTAGATTTGTTATATCCATCACATTAGACGGATCTATCGGCTCATCAAGCATTAGATTATCATATACAATCTCGTGTCCGCATCGGTTAGGTCCGACCTACTAGATTGTTATCGATAATCTACGTCTTGTTGAGCCGATAGGTTCATGCTAATGTTTCACCGGAGGGTTAGCCGGTCTTATCATATGTCTCGGTTAATCTAGTCCTAGTATCTCGATTTGGCTTTATCGGCTTGTCTCTCGCTTTAGTGTTTCTACCGATATCGGCTAAATCGTTATATAAGATTGGATTAGCTTAGGCATCTACCATCCTGAAAATTAGTCAAAGGCTTGATTGTCTATATATTATGTTTCTTTTCATACTTAGTGCTGCATCAATTCAGTTTGACCTACTAAGTCGTGATTAGAACCATAGTCTCCACTTTGCCCGATGGCTACCGACAAGGGTTTCGTCGGGGTTTTAAACCGACGAGTTATCCTGGACATTGGCATCGATACCTGTAATCACACGATCGGTTGTCTACGGGTCATGTTGGATTATCGACCTATCGGCCGATATGATTTATGCTCTGTTGTTTTGCATAACTTGCCAGTGGCAGGATCAAACCCACCCGCATGCCCGTGCTTTATCGATTCTAGGACTGCACCGGAGCTAAGCAAATCCCCGTGCCGCATGTTGTTTTTTCTCACAACACAACTATAGATATTTACAACTGCCTTTATATAAATAGCCACAAACCTCCTTTTGCCTTCCCTTGCACGTATGCATCGTTGGTGTGGCTTACTGAGTACGGTGGTTGTACTCATCCGTACTATATTTTTTTCTTTTCAGAAGTTTAGTGCTTTTTTGCTGAAGACAAAGTTAGAGGACCGAGGCTTATACCTCAGTTGAGTTTTTATTTGTGGAGTCGAGCTGAAGCTCCACTAGGATCGTCCCCTTATCCGCTGCTGCTTTCTTTGGGTGTGAGGACTAAGCGCCTCTTCTGTAAGTATTTATGCTTTATTTATGTTTGGATCTGTATATTGATTTATCATTTTGTGTATCCTGATTTGATTCCTCGACAACGATTTATATACAAAATAATTTAAAAATTTGGGTAAATTTCTAAATAAATTAATAATATAGATTATATCTATAGATTATATAATTGTGTATCACTTAAAAACATACATAGTTAAATTAGACTTGCATTTTAAAAAACTCCAATTATGAGTAGCATTTCCAAAAGTACTCCCTTCATTATATAAAAAATATTGATATGTCAAAAAAATAAAATTACTAGATTTATTATGAATGTCCTTAAAAAAGATTTATCATGCATGTATTTTCCATGTATATGTGTTTTCTTTACTCATATATTATTAGAAAACTAAAGATCAAATATAGTTTTTTGACACCATGTCGAACTGTCGATGTTCTTTATCTCTCTCTATCTCCTACTTAGGCTTCGTTCGATTTAGCTTATTGACTTAGCTTATCCAAGGTGAGATGATGCAGGTCAATAGCACATAATTAATTGTGTATTAAATAATACAAACTTAAAAGATAAATTTATTTGATTTTTAAAAACTTATTTGTAGAACACGCAGTAGTTAGTATTGCAGAAACATGCTTACGATAAACGAGGGAATAGCCAATCCGATAAGCACTTAGAACTCAACCTTAAATTTATAATATACAATATTCTTGGTCAATACTATTGGAGAAAGCCACAATTGTCCTGTTCGTAACCCTCGGTAGTCCGGTTGTCAAACCGGACTACGAATCCGGGACTAGACATCGTCATCTCTAGTCCCGTTGAAATAACAGGGACTAAAGATGTATCTTTAGTCCCGGTTGATGGCTCCAACCGGGACTAAAGATAGCGAGCCACGTGGCGGATGCGCCATCTTTAGTCCCTTGGAGCCATCAACCGGGACTAAAGAGTTTTTTTATATTTTTTAATTTGTTTTTTCTCCAGCAAATTATATATGTTTACACACATATATTATGTATTACATATACATATTTTACACACATATATTTATACATATATATTATATAATATATGTATAAATATATAAGTTACACACATATAAATGAACTTAAGAAAGAAAATATATACATATAATATATTACCAAATCATATACACATATGTACAATATCCACATATATTTTGTATGTTACAAAACATTGTCTATTTTGTGGATCCGGTGATTAAGTTACTTAAATTAAAGTAGAACTCCCCACAGATCGATCGATGCTTCATTTATAAATCCCATCAATTCTTCCCGAGCGGCTTGTATGAAAGTCTTGTGGGGAGGTTGTCTCTTACTCGCATAACCTGTCATTAATTTGATTAAACGAGAAATAAATATATGAAGTGAATAAGAAATCGATCCGTAATGTATGAGAATGGCTGTTATACGTACATCTATATCGTCGATAGTTGTGACATCGGTCACAAAGCGGTGAATGTAGTCGCAGACGTAGTATCCGCACAAGTTGATGCCCTACGATGTTTTGCACACTAAAGGAGAAACGACGACATATTTAATATACATTTCATATTTTAGAACAAAGTAATGATTCAAAACAACTTTGGAGCATGTTACTCACTAGAAAGTTCATACTCACGGAGAGCTTATCTTTCCAATTTCGCAAACATTAGCCCGAAGCCGTTCCCATGCCCTACGTAAAGTTGAAAGTTAGCTAGTAATTATCCGAGAACCGCATATATGCAATAGCAAGTAAGATGGCATTACCTATTTAGTAGTTCGAATATCTTTGCGTACGTGGACTCTGGTTTATCCATTGAGTCAAAGACATGGATCTGCGAGTTATCCATGTCAATTACTAACGAGAACCTGAGTGAAATCTCGCAAATTGGTTTAGATGACTATTAACGCCTAAGTTTGGTAACCGAACTCCTTAGTTCTAGCGAGGTTAAAACAGAATCGGATCGGCTGGCGGAGAAGCAGAGGCTACGTCGGCTATGCTCAAATCAGGCCGAGTAACGATCGGCTACGGGGTCAATCGGCGAGGTTGGATCGGATGAGGATAGCCGATAGCCGATGTTGAGTCGTAGAAGATAAAATCAAGCTTCCGATGAAAGTGCTTGGAAATAAAGGGAAAGATTCGGTTATCGGTTGCGCGTTAAAAGATATTACCATCTATGGATAGAGTCCTGTAACGGCAATTGTATCTGTAAATTAGTAATTTGTTTAAACTGTTTATTGTAATGCGGCGTGGGTCCTTCCCGAGATATCGTCGTATTTTAAATAGTAGTTTAGATAGAGTCTAGGGTCTGTATAGATAATGTTATTCTTGGGTATAAATAGGACCCGAGACCCCTTGTAAAAGACATTCAACAATCAATCAAACAACTTTCGGCGCATCGCCAAACCTTTTCTTCAGACAAGCAATTGATTTGGCTCCGGGCTGCATCGTTTCGATCCCCAAAACCAGGTAAATGCTCGTCATTAGTGGTATGTTCTGCTGATTCTAATGCTTTCATCGTAATGACACATTAGATTCAGGGGCTTATACTGCGCTATTTACCATATATCGCATATAAATTGGAGCAATGTTTAGATCTATCCCGCCATCACCAATTCTATCAAGAACCCGCAGTAGATAGGGCTAGATCTAAAGTTTGAACTATTTATATGCGGTATCCACCGTCTCGAGAGGTATAAATCAGCTGCAACAGATTAGGTTGTTCTTGGATTCCCTCAGCCGATCCAGTGGGGATCTAACCTAACACTTAATGCATATATCTTGTTTTTCTTGTTGGTTAACGGATCAAACCAAGCGCACGCACTTGTAAGCAGCCACGAGTAGCCAAGAAGGACTGCCACGGGGAGATAAGCGAGATCTCCCGGAGCCGGCCACATGAGAGAAATTTCTGAATGTGAGGATGAAACATATGAAAATTTATGTATGCACACGGGATTGAAATCGGTATGGAAGGAAGATACTTACGCGGTGTTGTAGGGCGAAAGGATAAATGACCGAAAGTGGTTTATCACAGCGCATTGTAAATGTTGTCCACTTGTTGGATCGAAATTGATCAACCAATACGCCGTTGATTTTGCATGGATCTACGAATCCATGTTTGGTACAGATCGTGCTTGTTGCGTATTGGATCGCCATTCTACAACGGTTAAAAAGAATTTTAGTCGCTAAATACAAGGAGGTAAGAAACGAAATAACGAACGATACTTACGAACCCGCGTGGCTAGAAGTGAGACGTCGAGGGCATCAAGGCTGGTACGGGTCGAATATGTCTTCGAATCGGATATAAAAGTCGTCACCTCCATCGAAGAAATAGTCCGTGAATATCGCGCCCGTTACCATCTCTCCACCCTTGGATTCTTGCATGTACCACTTGTGGAAGCGGTACAACGTGTGTAGGTAGCCTTTTCACTTGATCCGGCTTTACAAGAGGCTTTCCAAGTTTGAACTTGTATTTCAGAGCCTTCGCCGAGGAGCACGGCCGTGTAATTGATCCATTGAAATTTCAGCGATTCCATAAATTGTCTTAACTCCGATCTAACATTTGGAATTGTGCTGAACTCCGAGGTTTCTTAGGCTGCATGCGAGCGGGTACATCTTTGCCTCGTTCGCTCTTGCCTTGCCAGCCCTTCCGAATAGTCCCGTCATAGTCTGGACTACGGTTGAGGTTGTGGTTCAGGCTATGGCGTTAGGTATGTCTTCTTAAAGAAGTCCTTGGTCTCTGGGGGATTTCGGGAGGCTTCTCGGAGACTTCTTTCGAAATGGGTCTTGACTTCAGCTTGACGGCCCTCGTGCACCTCCTCCGGAGTCATGTCGTACACCGTTTTCTTTGGGGCTGGCGAGAGCGGGTCAAGTTTAGGCCTCTTGCTTCTTGGTCCATTGCTGGTTGACCTTGACCGCGTGGCTCGAGATGTTGTCCATTTAGGAGTCGGTGCTCGTTGTGGCGACGGAGTGAGGCCGAGAAGGCCGTGGAGTTGAGACGATCGTTTAGGAGTCGGTGCTCGTGGAGGCAACGGAGGCGAGGGAGGCGGAGGCGGTGAAGGAGGTGAAGAAGATGGCCCACGTGGAGGCGGAGGAGGCCCACGTGGAGGCGAGGAGACGGCCCACGTGGAGGCGGAGGAGGCGAGAGGAGACGGCCCACGTGGAGGCGGAGGAGACGGCCCACGTCCGGGAATATTATGAAGATCTTCCTCCGAGAAATATTCCGTGAGCTTGTTTCTCCTAGCGTCGCTCCCGTCTCCTCAGGATATCCACTCGAGATCTTCATAGCTGCGTTCCACCTATTCAATTTCAACTTTCGAGTACGCAGTGGAACGGGCCGAGAGTGGTAGGTGTCATCTCGGTCTACCGGAATGGCCATGCCCGACGCGACTGTTCGAGAAGATTGCTTATTAGTTAGTAATGAACATTGATTGACAAGTTATTCAAGGAAATATACGTACCACATAAAAGTACAAACATACCTTTATTGTTATGTTCTTCAAATGAACGTGCAACTCACATGGGGTCCACTATGTGATGTCATCAACGGGGCATGGCGGACCCGGTTCAGCTTGTGGGGCCAAGTCGCCTTCATTTTCGTTGAAGCGCAACTCTTTGCGTTGCTATAGTTGGCGGTTGTTCTTGGATCCACCTGTTGGCTAACCCAATGGCTCCGCTCCTCTTGCCAACCTTAGGGCGACCTTTTGTCCACAATGATCAATCATGCGAGAGCTTCATTTCCATCTCGAAGAAACCTCGCATCCAGCTCTCGCTTTGACCTCATTCGGCTCTTGTATGTGTCGATGTCGGTTGGAACCCGTATTTCAGGGGACGACACCTTTTCCTCGCGTACGCCCGGGTGCTCTGGGTTTTGGAGGTGAGCGTTAGCTCGTCCTTCTCTCTGTCGGGCCGAACGCGCCCGAGGAAGTGGCCATGAACACCTCTTCTAACCTCCGTCCGACTTCTTGAATTTCATCACCAAATATAATTGTGCCATCGACGGGATTAAGTAAGCCGCCGTGAGCATAAAACCAGTGCTTTGATTGTTCCGACCAGTTGGCTGTGCCTAGAATGATATCTCGCTTCAAGGTCGGCTTCCATTTTCTCCTATTTCTCCATTGCTTTCTTATAGCAGCCTGACCCAAGCCGATGGTGGTATTTCTTTGGCTGCATTGGTCTTGTTCTTTTCTATGATAGCTTGTGCTTCTTTCCCAGCCTTGTGTTCAACAAAAGCATCCCAATGATCTCCGAGCTTTGGAAACTTGTCAAAGTCGTGGGTCCGGCCTTTCGTGATATATTTCTTGTGTAACTCTTTCCCGTAGTTCCCGAAGTGTTCGCCATTTTCTTTAACGTCCATTCTTTGACCCTTGCTTGTTGTGAGTCCGGGATGGTGAACGTCTGCAACATTGTCGTCCGAGCATCTCTTTCTCTCGTGTCCGGTAGATAGCTCGCTCATCTCCTCCTATCCTTGATCGCCTCCGGTTGGCAACGCATACGGGCACGTGATCCTCACCACCCATCCGCCGTGCGCCACAAACTTCCTTGCGGCGTCCTCCTGGGGCAATTGGGCGACCGTCGATGCTACCTTCGTTATGACATGTTGACCCTCTATGCGCTTGTTGAGGCCGCGTTGCCCGCGTGCCCTCTTCTGTCCAGTGGAGGCGGAGGCGGAGCCCTCATTCTCCTCCTCGTTCCCTTGCTCGTCCCCCCTGGTTCCCCTCCTCGTTGAGGTATTGATTTGGATTTTCATTCCCCTCCTCGTTGTAAAACTCTGTTCCTCGTGCGATCTCATCAAGGAGAAACTTTCCTCGTCACGACTCAGTCATTTGATTGTTCTCGGGTTGAGGACTTAATCAAAGAATTCTAAAAGAAAATTATTCGGTTAATACATGTATCAATTATTCAGGAAATCATGCATGTCTACGTAAAAAAGACAAAAAGAAGAAGATGGATTTAGAATCACGATTATCTCCATCCTAGAAGAGACTTCTAAAGAATATCACAATTATAAATATGCACACTTGTCCCTAGCATGTGCCGGATCGCGCTTCTATATTTTCCTTCTTCTTCTCTTTTGTTGTTCTTTGCTAGAACACGACCGATCGACCGTTCGTTCTATCATTCACGTCCGTTCGTTCGGACCCTTAACCCTAACCCTAACCCTAACCCTAAACTATCGTCCGTTCGTTCTATCATTCGTTCACGTTCGTGAGTACGATCAACTCGAGGAGAGGAGAGAAAGAGAGGAGAGTGATGTGAGGGAGATAAGGTGGAGAGGATTGGAAGTGGAGAGGAAAGGAGAGATAGAGGTCGTTGCATGCCTATGTACGTTGTAAGCGACCGACCGAACGAGCGAGTGTCCGTCCGTCTCGTTCGCCCACGTCCGTTCGTCCGTTCGTCCGTTCGTTCATCCGTGAGTATGATCATCCTGGAGGAGAGGAGATAAAGAGAGGAGAATGATGTGAGGGAGATAAGGTGGAGAGGAGTGGAAGTGGATAGGAAAGGAGAGATAGAGGTCGTTGCATGCCTATGTACGTTGTAATGACCGAGCGAACGATCGAACGACCGGCCGAACGAACGAGTGTCCGTCCGTCCGTTCGTCCACGCGTCCGTTCGTTCGTCCATCCGTCCGTTCGTCCACGTCCGTTCGTTCGTTCGTCCGTCCGTTCGTTCATTCGTCCGTCCGGCCGTTCGTCCGTTCGTTCGTCCCACGTCCGTTCGTCCACGAACGAATCGCTTCGTTCGTTCGTCCATCCGTCCGTCCGTTCTTTTACGTCCGTTTGTTGATTTTATCGTTCTCGTTCGTTCGAAAATACAAAATTCACAATTCACATACACATTCAAATTTCAAATTTAAATACACATTCAAAATTCAAAATTCACATATAAACAAATCCATTCACAAATAAATACCATTTACATATAAATGTACCCATTCACATACAAAATTCAAAATTCAAAATTCACATATAAAATTCACATATATTTAACAATCCATTCATAAAATTCACATATAAATTTACATATAAATTCACATATATTCCAACCGACGAGTGCGAAGGCCGCAGGCGTGGAGTGGAGCGGCGCGCGGCCATTTAGGGTTTAGGGGCGGCCGGCTCGGGGGCCGTGGGGAGCGCAAGGGGAGTGGGCGGCGTGGGGAGGGGCGGCGCGGCGGCGGCTGCGGCGGCGTCGACCGCGACGATGGCGGCGATGGCGATGGTGTGACGACGGCCAAACCCTAGCATAACAATGTGGGGAATTCTTTGGGGGCGGTGGCGCTATCCGGCGCGGCAGCGACGAAGGCAGCGGTGCGGCGGTCCTCCGCGGCAGCGGCAGCGACGCGGCGATCCTCCGGCGAACGGCAGCGAGCGGCGAAGACGGCGGAGCGGCGTGCTACAGCGGCGTCCGGGCTGGCACGGCGGCAAAGACGAAGACGATGCAGTTGCGAAATTCAAGAACGGCTAAGTGTTGGATCCCAGTGAGGCCCTTGCTATATATAGTCACGGCAGCTTTTGTCCGGTTGGAGCCAACAACGGACGAAGATACTCTAGTCTGGTTGGTGGCTACAACCGGGACAAAGATATGATCTTTAGTCCTGGTTGTAGCCACCAACCGGGACTAAAGATGCGAGCAGCCACGTGGCGTAGGTAGGTGGACATCTTTAGTCCCGGTTGGAGCAACCAACCGGGACTAAAGATGTTTTTCCGCCCACTAAAATTCATCTCTAGTCCCGGTTTGTTTTACAAACCGGACTAATTATTACTGAGTGCCCTATTATATTGTATTTTATATTCATATATAATTATAATGTTTATATGTTGATATATTTTATATTCATATATAATTAACATATGTTCATATGTTCATATATAATTAATATATGTTCATATGTTCGATTACATGGCGGACGTCCAAGACTTTTCAAGTAGGGCAACTCTCAAAAATTGACTTCTTCTTCCACATCGCCGCGTGACCACCTTCACTTGCTATAGATTGGTTGCCGGGTCCCTTTCCACATACTACTTTGAGGTCTTTCACCATGGCAAACATGACCTTTCCGTTGCGATGCTTTGGTTTAGTACGATGGTCCGCCTTTTGATCAAAATGTTTGCCTCTTCTCCGGACAGGTGGCTTGCAAAGCAAGAAAGCGACGATAGCCCATGTACACTACCTTCTTACAATGTTTCGTGCACGTACACTCGGTCTCATACATACGGTGGGTGCAAGCGTTGTACCCTTGTTTGACTGTTTGGATAGGTTGCCAAGTGTAGGCCAATCATTGATGGTAACAAACAGCAACCCTCGTAGGTTAAACCGCTCCCGTTTATCTTCATCCCACACGGGAACACCTTTTTCTTCTATAGCAGTTTTAGATCTTCGATCGGCGGTCTCGTGTACACATCGATGTCGTTACCGAGTTGCTTCGGGCCTTGAATAATAACCGGCATCTGAATGTACTTTTGCTTCATGCATAGCCAAGGCGGGAGGTTGTAGATACACATCGTCACGAGCCAAGTGCTATGCCCATGCTCATCTCTCCAAAAGGATTCCCGTCCATGCTTAAGCCGAACCTTAGGTTTCTTGCATCCTCGCCAAAGTCTTCAAATGTTACTCGTCGATGTTTCGCCACCGTGACCCATCGGCGGGATGTCTCGACATGCCGTCTTGTAGGCGTTCTTTCCGCGTGCCAACGCATCCTTCTTGCATGCTCCTTGTTCCCGAACGATGTTGGTAGCCCGTGGTATTATAGGAAAATACCACATCACCTTAGCAGAACCCTTTTCTTCGAGGGTCGTCCGTCAACTTCGCATGGATCATCTCATCGATCTTGTATCGAAGTGCTTTACAAACCAGACATGCTTCTAGGTTCTCGTACTCCTCACCGCGGTAGAGGATACAATCGTTAGGACATGCGTGTATCTTACGTACCTCCGAGTCCTAGAGGGAAGACTAACTTCTTAGCCTCGTACGTTGATTACGGCACATTCGTTTTCCTCTAGAAGAATGTTCTTCACGAGTTTTAGTAACTCGCCAAATGCATTATCACTCGACACCATTTTTGGCCTTCCATTGCAAGAATTCCAGCGTGATACCCAACTTTTTGTGCCCCCGTTCACAGCACTGGTACAAGGACCTTTGTGGTCCGCCAACACACGCTCAATTTACGCACCTCCTTTACGCCTTCGTAGTCCCCACATGTATGTCGTGCAACATCGACCAAGGTCATCGGCACTATCGTTTTCTTTAGCATCCCCGCCTCGCCTCACGGCCGTATTCTCTTCAAACCCACCGTATTGACCATAGTCCGAATGTTGTCGTCGTCTTCTTCATCTTCTTCTATTGCAACCCCCACCTCTCCGTGCGATGTCCAGCAATTGTAGTGAGGCATGAATCCCGTGAAACAAGTGGGCATGAATAATTCTTAATGTAGAATACTCCTTCTTGTTTTTGCACTTTTTACATGGACAACGTATAAAACCCTTCGCTTGTTGGCATCGGCCACACTCAAAAAATAATGCACGCCTTGAATAAACTCTCTCGACCATCGATCCGCGTCGTACATCCATTGTCGATCCATCTACATGGAATGCACGAAATCGTAAGAAAATTCCACGAAATTCAAATCATTTAAATATTATTACAATAATTATATATATATGTAATTAGACAATTATTATATATTAATCCAACATACGTAATGTGTTGTTCTAAAAATTAGAATTATTTTTAAAAGGTCTTTTAAAGTGATAAACATAAAATTAATTAATTATTTTGCATCTATTTTAAAAGGACCTTTGTCATCTATTTTATAACTTTTTTGTCCAAAAGATTCTCTCTCATTATTTTCCATAATTATTTTTTGAGATAAAATTGTACGGACTAAATTCCTAGAAATGTAACGTGCTAAGCATACTTTTCTTCCTCTTTATTTTCCCTAACTTTTTCTCAACACAATGTAATGTGCTTAGCAAAATAATTAGTCCTAACAAATTTTCTCTCTCCTCATGTTTAAAAAAATCTACGAGATGAAAATGTATAGAAAACAACCGTAAAATACGAAGTGCTAAGCATAGATCATAAGAGGAAGAAGTTGCTAACCTTGTAGATAACAAAGATTTGTGTATTATCACAAAAACAAAATTGCAAAAATTTTGAAGACAAATGTAGATGGCTCGAGGCTGGAGGAGGAAGAATGAGTTTAAAAAGAAACCCTATCTTTAGTCAGATCATCTTTAGTCCCGGTTTATGTTACCAACCGGACTAAAGATGACGCCAGATGTCGAACTGTCGAGCGCGGACATCTTTAGTCCCGCTTGGTAACATCAACCGACAAAAAACAACATCTTTAGTTCCGGTTGGTGTTACCAACTGGGACTAAAGATGTCCGGTGCTCTGACAGGTTCGACAAAATTTGAACCGGATCTTTAGTCTCGGCTCTTGTCACGAACCGAAACTAATGTTCCTCGAAATCCGTAGTCTTTTTAAACCAGGACTAGAGATATTCTTTAGTCCCAGTGCAACTCAAACCGAGACTATTGTGGATTTTGACACTTCAACCGAAAATGGTTTCTCCAGGTAGTACAATCATGAATAGACTAATGTCAATGTATATAAGTTCTACATACAAACCAATATTTACTAATCGCTAAGTCAAATTACTTACATGACATCCATGCATGATGCACCTAATGATCCGCAGATATCCAATGAGCACATGTGTCATCAACACCAAAGATAAAGCGTGATACTAAATGCGCAATCATCAACAAGTGATTGGTAAGTAGAGGATGCGACAAGCCATAGCAAACAATAGTTGGCTGAAAGTAGATTGTGATTATGAGTAATATAACGTTCCTAGGCTCCTATAAATGCTCTTAAAATATCGACACTTTAATAAATTAAAGAAAATATAAAACATCTAGCCGTTGATTTACTCTTAAACCGATAGTTCGGTTATTTCAGCTATTAAATAAGATCTAATAAAGTAAACCCCTCTATCCTGGAAACCAGCTAATCCCTCCCTAAGTACACACAACTCCTATGTACTTACGTACGTAAGAGACGTCAAAAAGGAAAAGACGAAGAAGAGTGCATATATGATTCGCCATATCTGATAGTTTTCTCTTTCAATTCTTTCTTTCTAGCTCTAATATTTTCTCCCAAATTATGTATATATGTGGCGGGCACTTGCAAGATTGTCGAAGAGGCCATGCTGTAGTGCCACCTCATGCCACCCATTGCTCAACTCTTTCTGTCAATTTTCTTGAAAGTATCATTTTTTTACTAACAATGTAAAAGGCAATTTTAGACACTCATATAAACATACGCACACTTACTATATGAATATACACACATACCCTATCTATATAAGAGAAAAATAATGAGTCCTATCTAAAGAAATCTTTTTCTGAATATGGTGAGATAGGATTATTTTATATTCATTTTATAAACAATAAGAACATGTATATGTGCGGGCTTTCTTCATGGACAAACATATGTATGTTGGATAATGGATTTTAAGGCTGAGTTAGTTTTAGCCTGTGACAGGTGAAACGACACATGTTTAATTGAGTTTTAATTATCATAAATTTTAAAAATGTAACTTATCTAATTATTTTAAGAACGAAAAACTTTTGTACGAAAAATACTAGAAACATGCTCATAGAGAACGAGAAAGTAGTCATTGCAAAAAGCTATTTAGAACGTGCACTAATATGTTGACATGGTGTTGACATGGGTTGTATATATATGTTGTATAAATGTTGAAAAAAATTAAAGATCTTTTGATAACTATTTGGATGGTATTTGAACAAACAAAAAACTTCGTAAGGGATTAAAATTGTTTCCCATGTAGTATGTTGGATGATGCTAGCTGGTTTCTCTCTAGCTAGCTAGCTAGGATAATTTCACAATAGCGAGCCTTTAGTTGCCACTTGGTCAGGGCGGATTTGTGCCTCGGGCTGCTTGGGCTACAGCCCGGGGCGAGGCCCAACTTATTTCATAAAAGTGACATAAAAATAGCAGCCCAATAACCCTTCGAGCCCACAATAATCAGAAACTAACCCCACAACCCAATAACTCCACGTCGCTCCGTATCCCCGAGGCCGACTCCTCACAACCGTGGTGCCTCATCGCTTCGTCTCTTGCTGCTGCGGCACCATAGGCCATGGCAGCCATATCATTCACCAATGCGGAGGACCCTATGCTGCGGCGCCAAACCAGCACCATGCCATCGAAGCCTTTGCCGTCTGCCTCGGCCCTCTCGTACGGCCCGGCCTGCGGGCGCCACCGCCACATCCATCCGCCGACGTAGGCACCTTCTCCTGCAAGCTTCGGCCATCGCCGCTCCACAACCTCTCCTCCGCCGCCTCCACAGTCTTTGTAAGATTTTATACTCCCAACTCCAAACCACTTCGTTGACATATAGGTTACTACTGCTCATTAGCCCGACCATTACTGTAAGAGCTGCTTGTTTGTTTGTATAGCTAGTTGTCTAATCTTGATTTGCAAAAATTGTTAATTAACCTTAGTTTTTTCTTTGATGTTTGGGTTTAAGTTGAGTGGACTTGTTGATGTGCATGGACTGCGTCGTTTGTATACAGGATTAAATGCTGGAGTTACGTGAGAGGGATCTGAGTAGGGGGATAGGAGTGTCTGTGGCTTTGTGCACATGGATTAAAAGAAGGTTCTTGATTGTATCCTCAACATGTTTTGTATTTTTGAGTGTATTGTGTAAAGTGAGAAAAAAATTTTTGTTCTCTATTATTTAGCCCTCCCCTTGATCCGTTTTTGGATCCGCCACTGCATTTGGTTATGCATGCATCTGTTACATGCCACACAATTCCTATCAAACATTTGACTTTAATATTCCACTTGGTTTTTGCAATTTAAAAAAGTCAAAGCATAATGGAATGAACTGCGAGGAGCTAAAGGTTTATAAATATGCTGTAGGAAAAATTTACATGAAGCTGAAGCAGAAAGAGGCATGTTACTTGCTAGCAATATACATGTGCCCCATCTTTGAGATAATAGAACTAGCGTCTTGAGAGTACAGAAAAGCAGAAAAGCAAAGTCCATCGCCATCATACAAAATGTGGTACTTCCTCCGTCCTAAAAATCAAATCTAAATGAAAATATAAAGTATAACAAATCTAAACATATCCAGATCCATGTGTCCAAATTCGTTATATTAGATTGTGTTGTATGTGCACCTAGGTTTCGTTTTTCTTTTTAGCGGAGAGAGTACTTCACTGTCTGAAAGAATGCACGTTGAATAAACCTTTGTTCGAGCTTATCCGGAGAAATGCAGAATCCGCCATCATGATGGAAACTGGCCAACAACTTGAATCAGCCATTGTTTACATAATTTCCTCACAAATATAGCTCTCTTAATCCTTTAACTTCATCCGTTTTGACCTTTGTTTTATGAATAGCTTCAGCATAAAAGACAAAATGGTTCCTCTAATGCATAAAACGGTTGAGACAACCAGCACAAGCACATCCCCATGTTCGTAAGAAACCTGTTAGAGTTTGTGTCGAATATGTGTATAAAGTCAATTACAATTTGTACTAGATGTTAGGAATATAATAAGAGTCGAACTTTATACTAGATTCTCTCTTAAATAAAGAGGTAAAACCAGGTTATAACCGTAAGATGACAATAACATAGATGTGGGTACGACTAGAAGACTGAATTCGGTGAAAGGTCGTGATACCCGAATACACTGTAATATGCAGGATCGAAAAGAAGTGCTCGTAATTAGTGCCCAAGAGATGTAGGCTTCAGCTGAATCTCGTTAACAAATATCATGCCTCAGTGTTGTCATTGTGTTTGGATTTCCTATGACGTTTCTTCTCTGTTTGGTTCTCGATGTTCTATCGGAGCCGGTTTTATAACAAAACCAATAGCCTCAAGCGATGACCCTCATCACACTTCCCCATGATATCTGGAATTGGCAATCCGACTTGGTGCTTGAGAGACCAAACCTTTCTCAGTCGCCGCCGGCGAGCGCAGAGTGGCCTTAGCGTCGTCGGAGTGAGCTGTGTCATCGGCCATTAGGCTATTATGTCTTATTTCCGGGACGAACTAGGCACATTGGGCCATCCAAATGCTCAACTAATTTGACCTGACCATGGCGGCGACAGCAAACAAGGGCGACGGCGGTGACAGCGACGCCGTGCCAGAGGGGATGAGATCCTGGGAGCCCCGCGGGTAAACGCGTCACGCAGCTGGAAGCTTCTCTCGACGACGCCGGAGCGTGAAGCACTGGAACGACAGCTACTGACGACGGTCGGTTCACCATGGACGACCTGCGCCGGTACGTTGCTTTGTTGCGCCTTGAACTAAATCGCGATAATCGATAGTGTAGATAATGCAATCTATCATAAATTAATCGGTGAAATTTGAGCGGCTGGTTTGTTGCTTTGCAGATGTCTGTAGAAGATTGGAAACTAATTAACTCAATTGGTACGATGCGAAATGCTATGCTCAAAGACATTGCTTCCATATACTGTTTGTTTCAAGTAATTCTTATGTTCAAATTTTCTTCCGGATATTCATAGGAAATATGCAAATTACTGTGTACTGCTTGGAGTATCCATCACAATTATCAATCAAGCAATTTGAGAATTATCTCCATCTCCCTCTCCTTTCTACTCCGTGCACGTTCTTTTCTAATCAGTTTCCCTGAACTTTTTCAGCATGTAACAATTTTCATTTTTTGTTTTTTCCACAATTGCAATTCTTTATTTTTTGGAGTTATTTAGAATTGTGAGACCAGTCCTGATGCAGCAATCTGCAGCCCAGGGTGGAGTTCACTCTTTGGTTCCCATTCACCGTATCTTAGGATCGATAGTCTGAGAATTTGGTCCGCTTTCCACTATATATTTATACTCTCTCCGGTACTAAAATTGTTGATGTTTTAGCCTCGTATCCAAAGTATTGTATTTGTTGACGTTTTGAGATTTATCAGGTTATTGTGGACTTGTTTACCTCTCATGAATGCATCCCATTTAATGCTGAGTGCATAGTCTCTTGTGTCCACCGCGTAAGCGAGAAAAACGTACCAACCAGCGTGCTCCGCGTGTGCAAAGAAAAGAGAAAATCCACGTGTGGAAAGAAAAAAAAAGAAAAACAAGATGACACTATGATTGGAACCTCGCATGCTTAGCATCCGGTTGTTGATTCAAACTACTAGGATACATCCAAATATTTATTAATTCAAGCACATGGAAATATTTAATATGAGTAAAACAGGAAATAGGCATCCCAATAAAGCACTCTTTGGTATGTGAGATCGTATCTAAAACATCGAAATTTGAAAACCGGAGGGAGTATGTGTGTGTGCTGCGTAGATACCACGTCCGATCACGACATGAGAAGCAGCAACGCACGTTCGAGGCTGAGAGAATCGATCCTCAATGTTAGGCGCGCACGGGCGTGGGGTGGGCCAAGCCCATGGATGCATCTCTCTGGATTGGTGGCCCAAATATCAACTAACATTCTCCCACTTAATCTTAAGGCTAACGACAAGTCTCAGTACAACATCAAACTAAAGCAATGGGTCAAAACAATAATTAATCCACTATAGTAACGTTAGTGCCTATACTTCACCATCATATCTCGATAGGAATCAACTTACTCTTATTGTTGTTGACTGATTCTGATGCTCCTATATTGAGAATCTTGTCAAAGGCATTACTTTATCATTAAAACTTAAATATTAAGCCTCTGTGGTGTGGATCCATGAGCATTGACTTAATACTAATATGCTCATTTAGTAGTTTGATCCTTAGACCTAACTTGCTCAACATAATGTTAGTGTGTGTGGCAGAAACACATGATGTCGTTACTCTCACAGAAAATAAAGCTCATAATTTTCTGCAATATCATTATCGCAGTACAATGAGTGGTCTACAAAAGTAGTTTACCACTCTCAGTTTCGAAGAATTATTCTTATGTCAGGACTCCTGCTCATTAACTAAGCACATGTCACAAATTTGCACTGCATTGTCGACGATGTGATAGAATAATAGTTGAAGCTCTTTACCATATATATTTACTCCTTATGCAAGGATGAGAACATGACTTAATGTGGATATGATCCCCACACCCTTGGAAAGGCATTTTAATACCCTTCGAGATGCTCTAATTCTGGACTTAACTCAAACCTACCAAAGTTCTCGACACATAATGCAAAGACTGTATGCATCCAAACTTAGCACTTTTTTAGCTTTTGACAGCTAAAGCATAGGGAATTAAATTTACTTTATCTAATTAGATTAAATGATTTCCCTTAATTAATAGAGAAGATGCGACAGAACAAACTCACATTATATCCCAAATTATTCGTTACTGTATGAAAATAAATTATTTGATGCACCTCATGTTTATGTACATGCTAATGAGGCATTGGAGTAAGCATTGCAAATAGGACATTAGAGTACTAGTATAGCTAATTTTCACCCATATATAATAATCTACCTCATTCAACTAGGTTGCACATTTGTGGTTTCCACTTTATAATTCCCTCGCTTCAGGTTGCCAGACAGGCTTTGCGTCTTTGTTGGTTCTGTTATCTGCTTTTCTAGGTCCGTCTCTGTCAGGCCCACATCATCGATAACCACTCTGGTTTGAATTTGATGGTGCAGGGATTGGATTATCCATCACAATTATGAATTATCAATCACGTTCAGAATTATTATCTCCGTCTCCCTCTCCTGTGTACTCCTTGCACATCCTTTTCTAATCAATTTTCCCCAATCTTTGCAGCCTAGTAACAATTTTTATTTCTTGTTTTTCCTCAATTGCAGTTCTTTATGATAGAGTTATATAGAGTTGTGAGATCAGTTTTGGGGTAGTAATTTGCAGCTCAGGTTGGATGGCATGGAACATCAGGCCTAGTTTTTGTTTAACTTTGAATGGATTTGCACATTGATGAAGTGCCCTGTGTAAACGAGTGATTAGGATGCAACCAGGGCATTGGTCAAAGTAAATGGATGACTATGGAAATTCAAAGATATCACTATCACTTCCAGGATAACACGGCTTGCTGTTAATTTGTGGGGTCATGTTTGACACTTTCTACCTTGTTGGATTGTCAGCATAAGACACAAAGACTCCATTTCAGAATAGGTCTTCGTCACGTCACTTTTGAGTCTAAGACAAATACTTGACAGTGAAGTTAAAGTTCTGTAGCTGCAAACAGGATATGTTTGTTTACAAGCAAGTGTAAGGAGCTTTCAACCAGCTGGGGGAGCAACTTCTACATGATTTCCAAGGGAAGACGATGACCAGACAGTTGTTCTGGAGCAATTTCGACATGGCTTCCAAGGAAAGACAGCTGGGCAGGTTTTGAATATTTGAAGCATATCATTTCCAATGTCAACTAAGAGCAAATAGTGACCACTGGCCATTAGAGTAATAGATCAAGTAGGAAAGCATCCGTATATAGTGAGGGAGGGCATTCTAGCTAGCTATCACGCAACCCATATCATAAAAATGGCAGAAATTTTAGTGAGTGCATCTACTGGAGCGATGAATTCTCTTCTCAAGAAATTGGCCGCTATGCTAGGCAATGAATACAAGCTGCACAAGGATGTGCGTGAAGACATAGAATTTTTGAAGGATGAGCTTGAGGCCATGCGAGTGTTCCTGTTGAAGATGTCAGAGGTTGAGGATCCAGACGTGCAAGCCAAGCTCCGGATTAGGGCTGTGCGAGAGCTGTCGTATGATATCGAGGACTACATCGACAAGTCCATGGTCCTAATGGATCATGAACCTGCTTCCAGGACTCATGGCTTTAAGGAGTTTATTGACAAGAGCAAGAATTTGTTGACAAAACTCAAGACAACATCAAATTGCCAAGGAGATAAAGGGAATTAAGAGGCAAGTCATAGAGGTAAGTGATAGGTTTGGGAGGTACAAGGTTGATGAAGGAACTTCGAAACTGCAAAATTCGACCATTGACCCACGAGTATGCGCAATATATAAAGATGCATCAGACCTTGTTGGCATTGATGAGCCAGTACAGGACATCATCAAGTGCCTCACAGATGAGGATGAATTGGCAAAAGATCTGAAAGTTGTCTCCATAGTTGGATTTGGTGGACTAGGCAAAACGACTCTTGCCAACCAAGTGTACCGCAAACTTGCTGCCAAGTTTGAGTGTCGAGCTTTGTGTCAATTTCTCGGAATCCTGATATGAGAAACATTTTGAAATCTTTATTATCCCAAATCTGCAATCAAGAATATGTCCAGACCGACGCATGGGATGAGAATCAAATTATTAGTACAATCAGAAAACTTCTTGAAAAGAAAAGGTATGTGAGTAAATCTCTTTAATGATTTACTTTCAAGCTGTATTATCCTTTTGATCATAGTATCCTAATTAAGGGCCGGTTTGGTTTGGGGCCTAAATTGGCCTTACCAGCATCAGGTAATTTCAGTCGTGTTTAGTATCTATTTGGATTGAAGCCAAATTTTGGCAAGCCTGGAAAAATAGGTCCTTTAATTGATAACTTAGGCTATTTTTGCTTCAAGCCAAACACATCTTTACCTTGCCAAAATTGGCCATGACAATACTCGTCAAAATTTGGCATTGGTAAGGTCAATTTTGGCCCCAAACAAAACCACCCCTAAAAGTCTCTTTTATGCTTGGGTGGCATTGATGTTTCCTGTGTTTTTCAGCCTTTCAGGATAGTTCATGTTTAGTATTTTGGTAGTTTAGCACCATGTTTTGAATGTGTAGTAGAAGAGGTGGTTCTAGGTGGTGTTGCTTGGTGAACTGGTAAACCCCAGAATCCCTGTTTTTTTTTCTGTTTTTCTGTAAGAACTCCTGTGGAATTTCTTTATAAAGCTGGCTCAAAATATTTTCAATCTTAAAATTTTTAGTATATCTTTGTGTTTTTCAAAACATAGCATAAATTCTGTAAAACATTCGAGAGGGAGTTTACAACAAGAATCTAATCTCATCCTAACAGGTGCTGAAGCTTTTAAGGGTCATCGTAGGTGTTTTCCATTGTGCAGATTAAATCGAGACTGAAACAACCAATGGAGCAAATAGCAAAATTTATTGACTTTGCATCTGCTATAATTTAGAATTAGAATTGTAGAAGAATTCAACATTACTGGTTGCCTGGGCAGAGCCGGAATTCTTTCAACCACAGGGCTAGACCATTGTAATATGCATATATGACAGATATTTTCTGCCACATGTTTTTCTTATGGACTACATGCAGATTATCCCTATTGTCGTCTAACTAATGTTATTTATACTAAGGTACAGATTTTTCATACAACCATTTGACAGGTACCTTATAATAGTTGATGATATATGGAGCATACCAACATGGGAAATTATTGAGTGTGCTTTTCCAAAAGAAGATTGCAAGGGTCGAATAATCACAACGACACGCAAAATTGATGTAGCAGATTACTGCACTTCGCACAGTAATCTTGTTTACAAAATAAAGCCCCTTAGTAACATTGATTCTAAAAGGTTATTTTTAGAAGAATCTTTGGCAGTGAGGAATGTTGCCCTTCTAATCTTGAAGAAGCTTCGAATGCAATCTTGAAGAAATGTGGTGGTTTGCCATTGGCGATCATTACCACATCTAGTCTGTTGGCTAACAATCGCACATCTAATCAATGGGATAGGGTACAAAGATCTATTGGTTATGCACTTGCGGAGAATTCAGATTTTGAGGGCATGAATAAGATATTGTCTCTCAGTTATTTCGAACTACCTCATCATCTAAGAACTTGCCTGTTGTATGTGACTATATTTCCAGAAGATTATGAGATTCCTCGAAGGTATTTGGTAGCTAGATGGATTGCTGAAGGATTCATTCATGGAGATGCTCGAGAAAACCTATATAAATTAGGAGTTTCTTATTTTTATGAACTTATTAATAGAAGCTTAATCCAGCCAGCGGATATACGTCGTGGTGACCGAGCACGATGTTGTCGAGTCCATGACACCATCCATGATTTTCTTGTGCACAAGTCTATTGAAGAGAACTTTGCTGCTACAATCGATTTCCCACAGCTTACTTGTATGTTATCTGCAGATACAAAGGTTCGTCGGCTATCTCTGAGAGCAAAACACTATCAAGATATTATTAACACTCGAAACTGGAACATATCTCAGCTGAGATCACTAACTATTTTTGGCAATGTAAAGAAATTGCCACCTTTCTCCAACTTCAGCATCTTACGCTTGTTGGACTTAAGAAATTGCATTGGGTTAAAAAATCATCATCTTGAAAATGTTACTAAATTTTCTCAGTTCACTTGGGTATCGAAGGAATGAAAATAACCCAGCTTCCGCAAAGAATCGGAGATCTCCAATACCTGGAGACATTGGAAGTAATAGAGACATCAGTGAAAGAACTGCCTCGATCTTGTACTCGGCTTCAACGATTGTCAGTTCTAAATGTCATGAAGGATACAAGGTTGCCAGATGGATTTGGAAAATTGCATATGTTAGAAGAAGTACGATGGATTGATGTGTTTAGATACTCGATGAAATTCCTGGAAGAACTGGGAGAATTGAAGAACCTCCGGAAGCTGAGCATAGACTGGGATATTAAGAGAGTAGAAGGGGATAAAGTAAGTTACAAGGAAAAACTAGCCTCAGCTCTCCACAATCTAGACGCACGCAACCTCTCTGATCTGTGCATTCGTGTTCGCTTGAGAAAAGAGGATGATTTCACTTCCTCTTTTCTAGCTCTAAATAGCATAACCGGTTTGATAGTCATTGGGGAAAGCATTTCTAAGGTTAATAAATGGCTGGGCTCACTTGGTAACCTCCAGTTTATCAGTCTTACTCTTAAGGATATAGACCAGAATGATCTTTTAATACTGGGAAGCATACCCACCTTGTCGGAGTTAGATCTAGCGTTAGACTCAGAAGAAGGTCAAAATGCCATTGTCATCAAAGGCATCCAAGGATTCCAGCAGTTGGACACTTTCTATTTTTATTCTGAGCATAGAGATCTGATGTTTGAAGCTGGATCTATGTCAAGGCTTGGACTACTTATGTTTGGAATCAATGCAGCTAAGTTCAAGTCAACATATGGTGATTTTTGCCTAGGCATCGAGCACCTTTGCTGCCTCACTGTGGTCAGTGTCACTATATTCCTTGACGGTGGGATGGTTGCAGATGTGGAGGCTGTAGAAGATGCCGTCAAGAGCATGGTAGAAGCACATCCGAACAGCCCCACCCTAAGTATTCATATCAATAAGCCACGTGCAAAAATAGAAGATGAAGAGGACATAGAATAACTAACTACAGATGCATGGCAATGGGTGATCTGCCGCTGTCCTGAGGTTAACATGATATCCAGGCCTTTTGCATCTCTGTTTCTGTGTATCAGAAGACTGATGCATGTGGAGCATCAATCCACCAGTCAGCATAGCTCTACTTGAAATAAGCCATGAATTATCCATTCCAGCAAACAGAGATATAGATATTGATGCAACTCTGTCCATTGTTGAGCAAACTCATGTATGTACTCTCTCGGTCTCTCTCTAGAATTTCATGTTTATCCATGTAAGTGATATGTGATCTTTTTATATTTTTTAAACTTTTTAAATTTTTAATTTTAAAAATAAACCCTTTCAAATATGAATCTTTTGGTCACGCTAGTTGTACTAGCGTGGTAACGTTATTTGTCACCCACCCTCGCTCGCGTGGTAAAACAAAATTTGTCACATTCACTTTGTGTGGTGCGTGGTTCAAATTCTTGAAAGGGCTTATATTTAAATTTAAAAAATAAAAAGTTCAAAAATAAAATAAATTCGTGATGTGTGGTGTTTTGGATGACCACACTAAAGAGTTGAGCTAGTGTTTTTCCCATGTGACGATGCCGTTTTTTCATATACTGGTAAGTACTTTTCTACTCTGTTAAATTTATGTTATAGTAACTTGCAAGGTTTCACTCGTCATGAGGACGACACAAGTACAATAGCGACATTTTTTCAATTTATGCTTTACTAGTTTTACAGATTGAAATTTTGTACTAATGATCTTGTGATCGGGTTCTATATATAGTTTCTTCATTATTCAATTTTTATCTGCTATTAGTAGCTCGAGAAACTTTATAGTGCCTTTCTAAACATGAACTATATTTTGGTTTCAAACAGCGAAACCAGAGCCTTGCTTTATTTCGTATTGATCAATCCCGTGCATTTTGCAAGAGATGAAGCAAAGAAAATTGCTGATGTAAGTACGGTGTGCCTCTTGAACTTGTTATACACTCTCTCCTCAAGATTAGAAGAACCGGACCCCTCGGAACCTGGGTCAAACCAGTAACGGATTCAGAAATTTTTAATAGCCTGATCCAGTTCAGCCACAGTTTATAAGTGTCTGTGACTTGACTGAACATGATTCAGTTAAGATAATAGATTTGAAGCCCTACTGCTCGAGCAGAGGCCCAGAGTCGCTAGGCCTTGAGCCCGCCCCTGGTTCAAACTAATTCTCTTTGAGACCATTTACCAACTATCAGGCTTATCATCCAAAAAGATTAATTGCGAGACCATTTTTTTACTGGCATTCGCACAGCGTTTGTCGTCCCTCGCACGGAAGGTGGACTTTTCATCAAGATTGCGCAAACCTGAAATTAACTAATTTTTGTTCCCATCAATTTGTCTTGATGGCACATCATAGCGTCCCCAACAGTAGAGTCAACTTATTAACTGTAAGACAATAAAAAACATAACATAACATCTCTAACAATCTGCGGTCCATGTGTTTCCCAGAGAGTTTGTTTTTAGTACTCAAAATTTGTCCCAAACAGAGTTTATTTGGAGCTTTAACCCTTCTCCCTTAGATCATAGGTGCATTGTTTCCTTTGGCTAATGCATGGACGTGCAATTAGGCTTCAGAGACTGATGCGAACGAAGAAGATGAACACAGTTGGGTGACCAATTGACCATTGGTCGTTCATAGAGATAGCATCAGTACAAATCGACACCTCGGCTGAAGAAAATTGCACACATCCATGTGTCAGTCAAGTTAATTGCACCCTTTGATCGCAGCTTATGCACATCCTCCTCACGATCCATTAACATGGCAAGGATGGCAATGTAAGAGCAGACAACATGCTTTTCAGTATCGCTGATAAAAGTTTTGGGCATGCATACTTCTAAGGCCACCATGTTGACGAGCCAACATAACCTTGTTTCATCTAGCAGTAGTGGGGCCAGAAAGATCTTGCTGCCCATGTCAACAAGATTTCGGCAAGCTCGATAGCACAAATAGTCTTCAACATTGGTCTGTTTCTAACAGATGGGGGTGCTCCACTGTTGCCGTAGCAACAATAGTTAATTAGAGAAAACCTTTTGTTTTGCGCATTGTTATAGCTACAATCTGGCTACCTATTTTATAGAATCTTAGAAGGCCAAGGAGATTTACTGCCCTTTCCTTTTGAACATGGAGTTTGCGTGCCATCTTAGCAATGAATTCGTCCACTGGTACTTCCTTGAAGCTCCTGAGGACCTGAATCACCACCAAAGGAAGTTGTTCTCCATCAGCATCATGTCGCGGTTGATAAGACCTTTGTTAGAGTCGAAATAACACACCAACAATGTGCATCAAAATCTACCACCAAATCATCAAAAATTCTATCGATAGGGAGCACGCCGGCTCCTTCAATATCAGATAATTCTGAAAAAGATAGAGAAGATGGACGAATTGGAGGCAGATGTGGTCGAAGAGAAAGCAGCGCAGAAGGCCGTATTGGTTCCTCCTGCTCCTCCACATTCGACTTACTCGAGAGATCATACACCATCGGCAAAGAGCTGGTTTACCACTGTCTGCTACTGCTACTGTTCGTTAGAAGATCACAATAACTTACGAGATTCCCTTAAATTAATGAGCTAGCAGTTGTTACTAGCTACATATTACGGAGTATATTGCTAGTTTGTAGCTGGATTCATTGGAAAGGACCAAACTGCTCACCATTATTTGGTCCTTACATCAACGACTGATGATCCAGGCTCCGTCCTGTAAACAAATTCCCCAACACTGTTATCACCTTGTGATTTTAACAGATGCAATTCATCTCATTGCCGCTGTTCAAGATACATCGGCCACACAGATACATGACCAATTAAATCTGACTCCCTCCGCTTCATTGCCGTTCTTATTTAAAGTCAAACTTTTTAAAAGTTTGATTAATTTTATACAAAATTACAGTAATATTTATATCATCAAATTAATTTATTAAATCTTTAAAATATTATTATATTTTTTTATAAATTTAGTCAGAAACAGAATTGACTTAAAAAGTCAAGATGATTTAATATGATCTTTACGCGCTTCTCTTTTTTTCTCCAAGTCTACCTCTACCTCAATGATAAGATATACGGAGCACCCATCTACAACAAGGCTAAATTTTTTGCTTTTTGGTCTTTTTTGAAAATTTCTCACAAATATGCTCATAGCAGTATCATTTCAAAAAATAGACCTTAAACTCGACGCCGTCGCTATTAGCGTCGAGGTTACACGGCTCGACGTCATCATAATTGGCGCCGAGCTCGCTAGACCACATCGGCACCAACATAGACGTGGCCATGACATGGCAAAGCTCGATGCTGTGGATGTTGGCGCCGAGCTCGGTGCCAATTGCAGTGGCATCAAGCTCGGCGTCAAGATCCATGACACTGAATACTTGTTTTAAGCCCCCTATTTATCCCTGTTTCATTTTCTTATCCTCTCTCCCGTGTTTTTTCTCATCACCCTTTGTCTTTTCTCACAAATCGACATATTGGACCGTGAAAACTTGAATTTTATCCCTAGATCTTCAAGAGCAAGGTATCCTCTCCTTTCTCCTAGTTTTTTGCGCATCAATTCGATATGTATTAGTTGTATTTTTTGACCGTAAAAATGAGCATTACTTAGGGTTTTATGTACTGCTTAATAGTTGTATGTTTTATAGAACCGTAGGATGCCAAAGCGTGGAAAAGCTAGCAAACAAAGGTAACATTAGCGGTTCTTACGATATTACCCTTTCATTGTTGTGCATCAAATGAGAAACCATAGGTTTACGGTTTAATGTTCTTGCTATCGGTTCTTAGAACAAAACTGCTTGATTTGTAGTTATGGCGGAAGACCGAAAATGCCTTCACCTATTGCATTTTTCTAGTGGTGTTCCAGTGCCCATGTGCTGGTGCGGTGATTTTTGAAAGGTAGCCGAGTCCAATGAAGAGCATATGTATATGCGGAGGTACTGGATTTGTGTCAATTTTGAGTTTGAGCCTACACTTCGTCAGTGCCATTAACATGATGGTGAAAAATTGATGTTTTGTAATAATTATTTAGTGTATTAAGTAGTCTTGCATAATTTATTTGTTTTTGTAAATATTGCATTTGTTGCAGACCCCTCCATCGCTATGTGATTTTGAGCAGTGGATCAACAGTGAGATTAACCCGAAAGTCAAGGAATGGATGCAAAACATGTTGCGGTGGGACGCAGAGCACAAGGAGAAGATGGAGAAAGACGCAGAGAGGAGGCTGCAGAAAAAGAGCACAAAAAAGAGAAGAAAAGGAGGCATGTTGTCTGCGTACGGGGAGGACGGGCGCGTCGACGCGGGTTGCGGGCGTCGGCGCGGGCGGCTTGCGGGCGCAGGCGGTGGGCACGAGTGTTGGCGTCGGCGTGGGGCAAGAGCGGTAGGAGAGATAAAAGCAATATGAAAATGATGTAAGAGATAGAGAAAGGAGAAGCGACCCACGTGTAAGCAAAGCTCGACGCCAAGATCGCGTGGCGCCGAGCTCGGTGTCAAGATCTGCGTCCCAAGTTCGGCGCCAAGATGCACGACGCCGAGCTCGGCATCAAGATCCATGGCGCCGAGCTCACGCATGTCATAGTCACGCCTTCTTTGGTGCCAACATGGTCCCAAGACCTCGGCACCAATTTTGCTGACGTCGAGACATGTTAGCTCGGCATCAATAGCGATGGCGTCGAGCTTGAAGTCATTTTTGAAATGATACGTCAGAGACGTATTTATGAGAAACTTAAAAAAAGAGATAAAAGCAAAAAAAAGTCGGACAACCAGGTGCTAGTGTCTATTTCTTGCAAAGATTATCCTCATTTTCAACAAGAAAATTGAAACGTACTAAACTATCTACTCAAAACATAGGATAGGAAAGATCTAAGAGTTGTTCAGAAGGATTAGAGTATCGGTTGTATGAAACATACTCAAATAGGCCAATCCGCTATTTAAAAGCTTCCAGTGACTGTGATAGCTAAGGCTGGCAGAAAGTAACAAGAGGAAGAACTATTACAAACGATCTAGGGATGGTCCTGGGAAAAACATTTCTAGCCCTATTCATTTATATATATATAATAACATTTAAAAAAGATTTTTTATAATATATATATATATATATTATGATACACGTTCGATCAATTTATATTTGTATTTTAAAAAAAATATATAGGTTGGATCACTCAAATACGCGACTGTAGGAAACCAACCTAAGTTGACGTCGGCCGGCGTCGTTGGTGGAACACCAACGACGATATCCGTGATGCAGCTCGTCAGCCGGATGACCGGGCTATTGTGAGGGTCACAGGGCGCCGGTGGCGATGGCGGTGACGGGGAATCGGGGACCGTGGTAGGCCGGTGGGAAACCACAGTTGGAATCGATAGCCTGTGTGTTTCCTTTATGTTCAGATGCAAGGTGGAAAATCGGGTGGCTGCACTGGGCTTCGCCTGGCTGCTTAATTTGAGATGGGGAACCAAGATATCCAGGGAAGAAGATCGATCGCGTCGTTGCAATGGGGCGGTGCCAGTGCAGGGAGAAGTAAATATATACTCGTAGCAGGCTGCAAGCGTACTGAGTCCAATGACGAGTTTAGGTTCGTACTAAGACAATTTTTTTGAAATTTAAGACATATCAGCATGTTTAACAGAGGTTTTAGGAGTGAAATTAATTTGGTACCGTAAATACCACTATGTTTCTCTTTTTTTTCCTAGTACGTACACCGAAGACATGTATACACAGTCACACACAGCACAATACATGCTCACCATGTAAATACCATTTGGTGTTTCTTTCTAATTAAGATGAAGATAAAGTTAGGGCATATTAATTAAGCACTAACTCATAATTAATTTAGTTTTAATTATTGCAAATTAATAAAATGTATAACTTTGATATTTGAAAGCAACTTCTTTTCGCTCAAAACATATTATCACTGCTGGGGAAACAATTTTTAGTCCCAGTTACAATCATTTTTAGTCTCGGGTTGTAAACCGGTACCATGGAAGCAAGACTAAATATAGACATCTTTAGTCCCAGATGAAATAACTGAGACTAAAGATATAGGCTCCCTCCTGACATCCCCAAATGTATTTTTCATTGTTTTTTAGCCAAAATCAAATTCACATATCAAATGACACATATATCACAGACCACATATATCATAGATCACATATATCACATATTCATATATATCACAAATTGAGTAATGAACATCATAATTTTTAAATAAAATTCATAGCGCCGGATCCGGTGGAGGCGACGCTGGCGGAGGGGAGGCTGAATCCGACGGAGGGGACGCCGGATCCGACGGAGGGGACACCGCCGCTGTCGCCCCGCCCACTCCCCGCCGCCACCATCTCCTCCCCTCCCACCACCGTCGCGAGCTCAAAGAGGGAGATGACTCACCGCCGAAGAGAGAGAAAGAGAGGAAGAGCTGCCACGCCCTCGCCCTCGCCCCACCGCCGCCATCTCCTCCCCACTCCCACCGCTGTCGCGAGCTCGAGAGGGAGAGGGGCTGTCGCCGAGAGAGAAAGGCGAGAGAGGGAGAGTCGCCGCGCCCCGTCCCGCCACTGCCGCCGCCATCTCCTCCCCCACCGCCGTCGTGAGCTCGAAGAGGGAGAGGGCTCGCCACCAGAGAGAGAGAGAGCTAAGAGAGGGAGAGCTCGCCGCCGGAGAGAGAGAGCTGAGAGAGGGAGAAGATAAGTGTGTGTGGGGAGGTGTGCAGGGAAGGACGGAGAAGATAAGGACAATGTCCGACGCGCGCGGGGAGACATGTCCGGTTTTTATCTTTCCTCCCGGTTGATATAAAGAACCATGATTAAAGTGTTGAAAAATTTTTGAACCAGGACTAAAAATGACCTTTTGTTCCGGTTGGTAACATCAACCGGACTAAAAATTATACAGTTTCATTGCAATTTTTAACCGATATTTTTAGTCTTAGTTCCTATTGGAACCAAGACTATTGTGAATTTTGGCAGATGAATCAAAGACCACTTCTTCAGTAGTGTGTTTACTAATTGGAAAAGCGTGTTAGTAGAAACTGAGATACAATCTACCTCTTAATCAAAAATGAATGGGACCTTTATTTCTATTTTTTTCTTTCCAAATAATTACTTCTTGAGTTTTTCATGGAACTAAATCGAGGGGTTGATGAGGACATCAACACTACCGATACATCCACGCCTCCACACGTACAACTTCATGGTCCAATAACTCGCGCTCATGCATGTCAACTCAACCATCAGGTGAGTTCATTCTTAAGTTTATGTTCCTCTTCTTTATACCCTGCAGGCGCGTGCACTTTTGTTTTACTCAGGAACGATGGAGAGGATCCAACGGGAAGAGGATTCGCGCGGGATGGATTCGGACTGCAGCACAGTGCCAAGTTCTAACGGCCGCCACGACTTCATGCGAACTCCGATTTGGGCGTGCAAGTACTTGACGGAAAGGTTATCAAGTCTATTTTAAAATGAATCTGGCCCCATATCAATATCTGTCCTGGAGCGGCCGCAATTGTATTTTTTTTACCGAGTGTTTTCTGTCCTTGGTGCTGCGTCACCTCTTTTGGCCTAATGGGCCGTGTATCAAGTTGGGCCCGTTAGGGGCACGTCCTAGGGTTTAGCATGACCCCAGCACCCCTGTGGTTGTCTCTCCCCTCTTCTTAAGCCTTCAGCCGCCACCAAGAAGGGTGGGTTTTGTTGATTAGAGTTAGCCTTTTGCTACTTGCACACAACGCGCGTGTCGGCTAGATCGTCCGTCTGTTTTTCTTCGGAACCCCACCATATCGTGTATTCAGATTGAATCTTTCATCTTAATATATAGCAATTTCAGTGCTTGTTTTACTTGTTCTTGCTTGTTCTTCGATTGCTTGCAGGACAAGTGCCCTAGTGGCTAGGTTGTCGCACCGCAAGATCGCGTCAACCATCGGAGACGGTGTATGGGTTGTTAAAGCGCATCGTCCTTGGGCGGTTGTAGTCGGGCCGTGAACGTCGCCTCCATTCCCAATCGAGTTATCCTCCACCTCTCATCGAAAGATCGGGACTAAACCTAGCGGGATCGCATCAGGGGTGAAATTAAATATCACCTTTCAATAAAAACTTATTTTATTTATGAGTAGTTGGTAAGTATAGATTTTGGTCGTTTCTTTCATCTTAGATGTTATTGAAATGTCATACCCACATGTGCTTCTCGATGCTAGTGATGTTTGTAAAATTGAAGTGTTTGTTTAGTTATTTTGTGATGAACAATTGGTTTTTAAAGATAATCAATTTTGACATTTGAAAGTATTTTGTGGAGTGAATTTGGAGATTTTCAAACGATGACGGTGGTTTTGTCAGTTTGGTCGGACCAAGCGACCGATGGATTGGCCGATTCTGTATCAGCACCAATTCATATCGGTTTTGGTTTCAAGTTGTTGTTTATTTGGATATACGTGATTAATATATTATTATGACTTCTAGATGGGTATTATGTGTATGTAATAATGTCGTGTGCTAATGTTGAGTCAAGTTGGAGAGAACTTGTGCTCAGATATAGCTTCTTGGTTGATTGTGTGTCTTGATGTCTCGAGAGAGTATTGTTGATGATGGATCGAGAGTCAACTTGGGAGAAGACGTCCAACGATTAGGATGTCATGCGGGATGCTTAGGCTGAAGAACAATGCACGTGGTTGGTGAAGATTTCATATGACATACGATGAAGATATTATGTGCATGTATGGGATGCGGAGTTGAATTTGGAAGGAGTCCAAATTTGGTATGATAAGAGTTCATAAAGTTTGCTTCCGGTATGGGAAGGTTTCCTAGGAAATTAGGACTTCTTGTATGAGTTAGATTCCGAGCTTTATGCTGTGGATCTATGGGTATAAATAGTGAGGGAGGTTGAGGCCTCTCGATATTAATTTTGTTAGAGTTGAATTGAGAGAAAAGTTAGGGTTTTGAGGTTAGTCGAGATTTTTGAGAAGAGTGGTCTTGCTGCACTTTGTAAACATGAATAGAAGTAATAATGTTCAATCTACTTTGAGAGATTGTTAGTGATATGCCCTAGAGGCAACATGAAGATGTTGGATATCATTGTCAATGTTTATGTATTTATGAATAAAGTATTATTCAGTTCCATGAAATAGACATCTTGTATTGATCAATAAGTACATGACTTATTTATGAGACTCTATATGTATGAATCTATTTCTAAATGATCCCTGATCATATATCATATTATTGGAACTAATATGATTCTAAGATTGGCATGTTTATTGATTGATAATCATGTCTCACAGATCATGGGTATGGAGATACCAAATCAATAAACATGGACACATGTGTTAGAGAACACATTTTCGGATAGACCCACCATGAGACACTACAGGAATTAATGTGTCATTAGTTGGTCTCAGGTAGTGTTGGTACAAAGTCCTTAGACCTGAGATCACCATGGATTCCAACATGTGTAGTAGCCTACTTTGAGACTACCAAACGCTATCCCGTAAAGGGGTAGTTATAAAGGTAGTTTTCGGGTTTGCTATGAAACATGGAGTGGGATGTGAGTGATCAAGATGGAATTTGGCCCTCCTTTGGAGAGATATCTCTAGGCCCCTCGAGGTAATGGATTATGAAAATGCATGACCATGCTATGTTGATTGAGGAGTCAATCAACAGACAGATAATCCAGTACGGTTCGAGTGAATGGTTAAGCTATTGAAGAGATGGCACATATCTTGCCTATAGCTTAATTGGTATCGTGAGGCAAAGGGATTTGTGTACACATTACAGGTTCAGAGCCGATATTATATTCTTGTATACTATGGTGTCAATATGTGCTGCTAGGCGCCGCTATTGACAGGTCGGCTGAGTTGGACTCGAGCCGACGATCGGCTAAGTTAGACTATAGCCAAAACCGAGTATACCTGAACCTACAGGGTCGCACGCTTAAGGGGATAAGAACAGGCATTCAAGTTGGACTCGGATACGGCTTGATCGGATAGGGATCCGATCGGATAGAGTCCTATGGTCTTACGACGTATGGGCGGCCAACTCTATGAGATTCGGATGAGATCCGATTCAAAATAGAGTCCTGATCGACCACTAGTCCTAGTAGGCCAACTCTATATAAAGGGGCGAGGGGTGGAGAGCTGCGACACATGAGTTGAATTGCATTGCGCCAAGATCAATCTCCATGGAAACCCTCCCACCTTCGAGCCAAAACCCTAGCCTTGCATCGCGTGCTAGCACACGGGTGTTCGGCGCTCTGTTCCCGGACGTGTGGATACCGGTAGAGGCGCTGCTACATTGCGCGCTGTTGATCGGCTACGAATCGGCTGCAATCGGAGCGAGGCGACTGCGGCAGATCTGCGACGAGAACGTGGTCGGACGACTTGGATCGGCTGCGACATTGGTGAATCACGCGATTGGTGAATCGGCCCCGGAATCGGCCGTCATCGGCCGGCATAGTTCCATCGGATAGTCCCGATTGGCTATTTCTGCTGCATACTCCAATCGGTAACGATCTATCGGCCCTTACTTGCAAGTGTTCCTAGTTTGCACGGTAGAAAAGTTTTTATTTTCGGCTAGCGTAGCCTCCGTGTAACCCTTCAAGATCTTCGATTTTTGTTTGCTCGGGTTTCCGCGGACAGCGACGGCAGGAGGGGGCGACACAAAGGACACCTATCGGCTGATCTTCACCCATCGGCTGATCTACACCTATCTGTTGATCTACACCGATCAGGATAGGAACAGTCACACCGACACAAAACCGGTGGTCAAACCGATCTACATCAACAACGAGGGTAACTTTTAATTCCACTAAAAGTTTGCTTTTTGGGCACTACAACCATTCATCCCCCTCTTGTTGGCTTAGTCTTGCTATCCGATCGTACATGTGGTATCAGAGCCTTGTTTTCTTCTTTGGTTCTTTTTCGATCTTAAGTTTTTGCCAAGGCTAACAAGTTTATGACTAAGCCACATGTTTTCGATGGATTGGATTTTTCTTACTGGTGCAAAAAGATGAAAGTTTTTATAATGACAAAGATTATAATATTTGGCTAAAAGTTGCTAATCCCTGTGAAATTCCTCCCGAGATCAATACTGCTGCTTTGAAAACTAAATTTGAATATAATTGCAAAGCTTGCAACTATTTGCTCAATGGTATTTCTCGTTCAGATTTTGATCGTGTTTCTCATCTTGAAACTGCAAATGAGATTTCGAATGCATTAAATAATTTCCATCAAGGTACTTCTGATATCAAGGAACTTCAACAAGATGTTTTTAAAAATAATTATATGAAATTTGAGATGAAATCTAGAGAGGCTTTAGATGATTATCTTGCATGATTTAACAAAGTTTTGAGCAATCTTTTTAGATCCGTTGATTCATATTTTGATACCAATTATACTCAATCTGAGGTTTCTTGGCACTTCTTGAACGGGCTTGATATGTCGACTTGGAAGATGAAAGTTACTTCAATTCAAGAGTCTGTTAATGTTTCTACTTTGACTTTAGAATCACTTTACACTAAACTCAAAACTCATGAGATGAATATTCTTTCACATAAAGTTGATTCTAAATCAAGTGCTTTGGTTTCTTCTTCACCTTCTCTTGATGATGGTTCTTCTACATCGATTCATAATGCTTTATCTACTATTAATCATGTCTTGTCCGATGATCAACTCGAACAATATAAGGAGGAGGACTTGGCTTTGGCTATTAACAATTTGTCTCAAGCTATGAATAATGTCAAGTTCATGAAAAGAGGAGATCGATTTCTTTGCTTTGAGTTCTTTGCTTTGTGATGAACAATTGGTTTTTGAACATAATTAGTTTTGACATTGGGAAGTATTTTGTGAAGTGGATTGGAGATTTTCACACAAGGAACAGTGGTTTTGTCAGTTTGGTCAAACCGGCCAGCCTGACGGTGTGACTGGCCGATTCTATGTCGGCAGCTGGTTCTGTATCGGTTTTGATTTTGGGTTGTTTCTTTGGATATCCATAATTAATATAAGATTATGACTTCTAGATGGATATTAGGCATATGTAATAATGTTATGTGCTAATGTTGAGTCAAGTTGGAGGGAACTTGTGCTCGGATTGGCTACTTGGTTGATTCATGTGTAGGTGTGTCTTGATGCCTCGGGAGAGTATTGCCGGTGATGGATCGAGAGTCAACTTGGGAGAAGATGGCGTCTGAATGATCAGGATATCATGCGGGATGCTTAGGCTGAAAAACAATGCACATGGTTGGTGAAGATTCCATATGGCATACAACAGAGATATTGTGTACATGTATGGGATGCAAAGTCGAATTTGGAAGGAGTCTAAATTTGGCATGATATGAGTTTGTAAAGTTTGTTTCTTGTATGGGAAGGTTTCCTAGGGTATTAGGACTTCTTGTATGAGTTGGATTCTTGGCTTTCAGTTTTACTTGCTCTCCACGTGTATGAAGTTATTGATACATTGTCTTATGTGCAGCCATCATTAGGTGATATTTGTAATAAATATTGATGATAGTACGATTTGCATATATGATAGCATGATGAAAGGGAGAGCAAACTACCCAACTCTTGTAAATGCACTAAATAGGCATATGTGAGGTACCGTAGGTCCGGAAGAGCATACGGGAGAGGCGCGGTGGATGCAACAACATTTCAGATCTTCGAACATGAAATGATCCTTAGACAATCAACCGCCACCAGCCTCTACGGGTTCTACATCATACGATACATGCTATATTTTGTAGAGGAGGGGCACCATCACTCTAATGCTAAGGTATGACATGTTTTAGAGGCCGAAGTCATAAATTAAACAATTCTATTATATTACTAAGTAAACCTCTACGTCTTTCACCCTTGTGTTGCAGAAATTGGGTCTTGATATAAGAGAACTGCTAGCACACATCATCAAAGGTCTCACCGACGAGCTTTGCGGGTTCATCTGTAATCGTGTCATAGACCCAGCTGGCGATTACAACCTCAACAAGCACTCACCACGAGTGCAATCCTCTGGCTCTCCCCCTCCCAGCACTTCAACGAAAAATTAGCTTCTAAAAAGAGAAAAACCAAGTAGCTATATTTTTTTGTAAAAATTGTATTTAATTAGTGTTTATGCATGAATTATAGTAGTATTACGTAAGCTTATCTTATGTGTAATGTATTTGAATAGTTACTATTGTTATGTATTCTATTTTATGTTTTCTATTACCGGCACGGTGACTTGAGGATGGGAAACCTAATGGAACTTTCAAAATCATACTCTCACCCGGTATTGTAGGTAAAATGCAATCGCTTTTATTTTTTTGGACTAAGGAATTTTTGGACTTACAAATTTTAGATTTAGGAATTTTAGACATAGGATATATATGCAAATGTTTAGAATTTAGACTTAGGAATTTTTGGAGTTAGGAATTTTAGACTTAGGAATTTTTAGACTTAGGAATTTTAGACTTACTTAGGATATATATGCAAACGTTTAGAGTTTATACTTAGGACATATATGTAAATGTTTAGAATTTAGACTTAGGAATTTTTGACTTAGGATATATATATCTAAATGTTTAGAATTTAGACTTAGGAATTTTTGACTTAGAATATATATGCAAATGTTTAGAGTTTATACTTAGGACATATATGCAAATGTTTAGAATTTAGACTTAGGAATTTTCTACTTAGGAATTTAGGCTTTTTTTAGATTTCTATGTGTTGAGATATATATATATATATATATATATATATATATATATGTGTGTGTGTGTGTGTGTGTGGGGGATGGGGTTGGAGTTGTGGGTGCATACGTAAATTGGAGGTGACTATGAATGTGAATGAATGTGAATGTGAATGCGAATGCGAATGAATAGATGTAAATGGATGAATGGCTATATGTTGATGAATGTGTCGTGATTTATATGTGAAATTAGTAGGTACTACTATTTTTATTTTATTTCCCAACTTATAGGTGTCAGTTTTTATTAAAAACCGGTACCTATAGTGCTTGCCACGTGATCATTTTGATAAAAAAACTAGCACCTATATGCTTCTAATTGTGCCGATTGTTCTAAAGAATCGGTATCTATATAGGCAGCCACGTGGCTATTTTGGTTAGAACCGGTACCTCTATAATATTATATAGGTGTCGGTTATATACTGAAAACCGGTATGTATTTTTTATATAGGTGTCGGTTTTAAAATCGGCACCGATGAATCATTAGTGTCTGGTTAAAAAATCGATAGCTAAGAGGGTTTTCCAATGACACCCATGTGCTTTTCTATATCAGTGAGTGTATGGCCTTAAACATATTTTCTATCTCACTGACAGCGTCACATCTAGTCCATCTTCCTGGTAATAAATCTGCCAAAGCAACTGCCTGACGCCAAACCCCATGTGGCAAGCACAACTCATCTTCTAGCGATGAGGAGACTCGTGATCACTGCCAGCCAACAAAGTGCTAGTCGCCATGAGTCAGTATGCCGGATGCCATGGTCGTATCATCGGACCTGTCCGACATGGATGGCGCCTACTGCTCCTCGTCTACTATTCGGATGAGTGCTTATGGAGTTTGCGGCTATAAGAATAGACGAGCATCAGTAATTGGGGAATCCAAAACCAAAGTAAATTATAAGAGGTATGTGCAACAAATTTTTATAGGGGAATCTCAAACTCAAGGTGATATTTGTAATTTTCCCATGAAAATATATTTTACTATCTTTGATTTTTAAATATATATTGCTTTGTTGATTTTAGGCATGACTTTTGACCAATCATTTTATTTAAAAATCTATGTAAGTATCATTAAAATAAAAGTTATTTTGCGTGTGCCTTATGTTTTTACATAATTATTTGAAAATTTTAAATAAAATGTATAATTAAACATTATGTTAAAAGCAAATGACGTCACATATTTAAAAATAGAGAGACCCGCTAGTTTAATTCAATTCCAGTAGATGTGGTTGTTGTTAATATTCCAAGTCAACTCACTGTTTTACAATTTTATTTCAATTTCAATAGACTATATACATCTCTGCCAATCGACATGAACGATAAGAAATAATACTACATAAGGCCTGTTTGGTTTACGAAATTTAGTCCCTGTCACGTGGAATATTTAGATTTTAGAGTATTAAATATAGATTATTTACAAAATCTATTCATAATCGGGCGGCTATATTCGTGGGACGAATCTAATGAGCCTAATTACGTTATGATTTGATGATGTGATGTTATATTAAATATTTGCTAATTAAAGATTAATTTGACTTAATGGATTTTTTCGTGAATTAGTCATCGATTCTGTAATTATTTTATAATTAGTTCATGTTTAGTGCAAATATTTGATATGACATAGTCTTGAAACCAAACACCCCTATAGTACAATATATCAGTGTACTGTCATCGACAAGACAGTTATCTTACTATAATTTTAGCTCCACTGACGTTGGCAAGCAGAGCTGGCAATATATCCTTTCTTCCTATAAAGTTGATACCCACTAAACAATAAAGCTGCCTCCATTCCTCTACATCATCAGCCTATTTCAGCCGTTAGATCATTCGTTAGATCTTTGTATCATTGATAGACTTATAGACTTCTCCATGCTCGACTAAAAGGAAAACCAAACGGCAACTTCACGCGGTCGTGGCGTTCTTGATCTCTCCTACGTCATGTCTGGCCACGTTCGTGTGCTGCAAAAGCGAAAACTGCCACATGCTATTGAAGAGCCGCTATGGTCTTGGCTTTAAATAATATAATCTTCATAGAGCTAGGAAACATACGCACTGTAACCATTGATCAGAGCTTCTCCCATTATTGTTCCAAAGCATTTCAAGTTTTAGATTGTTCTCTCTAACCTCTTAATCTCAATTGATCGACGCTGCATCTATTCGAAAGGTTCAAATACCTCCTTTCTTCTAGATTGGTTCATCGTAAAACTGGAGCATGGATTGATGTTCCTCTGTCACCATTCTCCTCTCGGTTGGCAGCCACGTGTATTCCTTTCTTCATATTATTCTTTACTAGCAAAATGTCTGTGCGTTGCAACGGGATGACGAGCAGGGAGAGATGCAGACGGAGGACGAAGGTCCAGGCGGCGGTGCGGGAGCTCCGAGCGGCGACGCGAGGGAGGGGCGCAGGCGTGGCGTGGGGCGCGGCGTGGATGAGGACGGAAGAGAAGGACGCATGAAGTCTTTCTTTTTCATCGAAGCTCTTCTTTTCTTTTTAACATTGGGATTGTGGGTTAATTTTATAAACATCCAAGGAGTTTTCTATAAAATAACCCATTTTTTAACTGGGTTTTTTAAATAGCCAGGTGGACTGCGGGTTAATTTCAAAAACCAAAGAATTTTCTGCAAAATAGTCGAGACAAAACAAAATTTGGGTGGAAACACTTACTTTATATATATATTTATATATATAGTATATATAGTATAGATTGTTAGTATTGATAATAGTTTCTCACATTAATCTTTTCTTTTTTTCGGCAACTGATGATGGCATGCCCATAGAATGGGACAATGGGTTCATCCCAAAGGTTCAATCTTCCCTAAACTGGAGTGATAGAGCAATCTTTTCTACATTCAAATTACAAATTTCATTTGGTTTCCCTAGATGAGAATTTGTTTTTTCCCCGATAAGAAGAGGTGCTTTCTGAATATTTCGGGTTTGCAATCTATCTTTTCATTTCCCCCGAGCAATTTTAATGTAAGCGAGAAGAATGTAATCACTTCAGCTGAATTGATCAAGCACAGAACAGAAGTGCCACCGAAAGCTCATATACAGTAATGCGGCAGGTATTTGGTTGTCCCCCTGTTCAAAACTTTTACATGCCTGCTTCTAATATTAGTTCGGATTAACTTCTATTTTATGCCATGGATTGGTTTATCCTTTCTTCTGAATCCGTACATCAAACATCATCTGTTTCTTTAGTTCACTATATATGGGTGTAAACTCTGTTAGGAAAGAAATCAGCTTTGTTTAGTCAATAAAGTGTGTGGTACTGCAAAGTGATTTTCATTCATTTTCGTTCTATATTTGAATACAATTTGTTAATAGCGCTTGTTCTGTAGGCTTGCTGCATCCTGCTCTTGCATAATGTTCCTGCTCAAAAGATGTTTGCAATTTTATCAGGTAGTCTACTCCAACACAACTTAGGAATATATTAGAAACTGATGAGTATATTTATAGAAAAAAAATAATCAGCATCAGCAGTTGTCCACACCCTTCAATGGTACTTTGTTGCTTCGGGTTATCATATACTATTTTTAAACTAATATAATGATGCACGTACATGCTATCTAGATTATTTGTTTCTCTAATATTTACAACATTTCTATATTATCAAGTTTGCAATTGTATCTCTGAATATCTAGTATAAATGAAAGACAAAACAGGAGGTCGAAAGGACGCGTTCGTAACCGATTACCAAAATATTATTTCTCGTTTTTCGTTAGCACGCTTTTCAAAGGTTAAATGTTAAATGATACGTTTCGTGCGAAAAATTTTTATATAAAAGTTGCTTAAAAAAATGTAACAAATTTATCTATTATTTTTTATAAATTAATACTTAATTAATCATATATGTTAATCACGTTTTTTGTTTTAGGTGTAGCTAATCATGTAAATCAAAAATCACTATCGATCGCAGCCTTAGTTTACATGTGAAACTCCCATGCATTACTGATCGCGTCCGATCCATATCTTATCTTGTCGGCTGCAGTGCACCGTGTGCTAATTCAGCAACTACCCTAAGCCTGGGTCCAAGCAAGCCTAAGGGATAACTACAAAAGAAGAAATGCTGCACTTTCAGGGAGAACAAACAGAAGATCGGCAGGGTTTGCAATTTCGTTTGCAAATTCGGAAATCTTGGACAATTTCAGAACAATTTTTTTTGAAATTTAAACAGTTTCTGACCGAATTGAATAAACACCTGACCAGGGTTTGCAGAGCTTGGCTTGTTGTCGATTTCTTCTCTTGCTCCTCTTGCTATCTCTTTTACAATCTTCCAGTACCTTCTAGAATCTTGTATCCCCTGGCCCCCTCTTAATCTCATTCTACCAATACCAAACATTTCTCAGATGAATTAGAAACTGCATCTTCCCTGCCTCAATTTCACTTCTCTGTACTTTACCCTATAAGCTATTGAGTTTGGAGAAGAGGTTGCTAACAGCAACTTTTGTTAACTATATGGAAAACGATAAGCTCCATGAGCAGGTTCTGCAGGTTTGGTCCTGTCCTCATCAGGATGACAATATACCCCCTCCATTTTTTATGACGTTGGTTGGTTCAATTTTAAACTAACCAGCGTCATATATTTAAGAATGAATGTAGTATCATATACTTCGTCGCCATCTGAATCACTCTCCCCTTTCTCTTCGGGGTTGCTAAGTATGTGACAAAAAAAATCGTCTAATCGCAGCCATTTTCTCGTTTGAATATAATCCTGCAGGCTTGTGAGCTAGAATTTCTGATGTAAAAAAAAGGTGCTTCTCAAACTTGTTATACAATTACTTTTTCCTGCAGAATAGAAGAACCAGGCCCTTGGGTCTGAACTGATTTTCTAAATGAACTGTGAGCCCCAGAACTTTGCACTTCAGAAAACCTTTTGCTAAGCAGCAGTGGCTTCCTGTTTTCATAATGAAAACTTCAAACTCAGCCCGAGCCTCTGCCCTTTGGTTAACAAGCAATTCGAAGAATTGGGAATGCGTGTGTACACTCCGAACAAAGGATTTGGTGTTGTGGGTTTGCCTATAAAGCAAATTGTGTAGGATCGAATGCCCAACGAAAAGCCAACCATGTAAGTTTTCAAGGACAAACAAAGGGAGAGAAATTTTCGATTTTCTTTTTATCATTTTTGTTTTTATTTTCAAACACCAAAACAACACTTTTTATTTGTTTGCCAATGTGTTCATCAAGGAAGAGATTGTAAAATCAAAGTGTGTTTGATTCTTCATTTGATGATAAACAATTGATTGCTGTGGTTATTGGTTTGTGTGTTTTGATCTTTGGAGATTATTGACAAATTGGTTTTGGGAGATAATTGAATTTTCGGATTATGAACAGTGTTCAGTCGGCTGCCACAGCCGGTCTGACTAGGCTTGTAGTGCCGGTCTGACCGAAGGTGTTTCGACGGTCAGATCGGGCAAGGGCCTGCGGTCAGACCGGCCGAGCCAACTTTTGAGTTTAAGTTTTTAGGGTTTTCAGTTAGGGTTTCAAGTTTAGTTTGAAATTTTGTCAGGAGTGTTTTGTTTGTACTTTGTAAACACAGAGAATTTCAATAAAGATCAATCTTCTTGAGAATTCTTTGTGTCTTCTTCTTCTTCCTCGGTGCGGTGACGTAATTGTCGGTTCAACCGGATCTGCTAACCGTTCAGACCGCAGATACTATGGCGGTCAGACCGCATCTACTACCCGGTCAGACCGCAAGCACATAGACTGTCAGACCGGCGGGTATTGGATTTCATCGGCATCGGCTACATCGAGCAATCGGCTGAGGCGACCGGCTACGGGCGGTCAGACCGAAGGTCATCGGGAGGTCAGACCGGCGAGGTTACTCGGTCAGACCGGCGCAACACCTGCGGTCAGACCGGCTTCAGAAAACAGAGGTAAAGTTTTATTTCCGCTAAAACTTTGTTTTTGGGGTACTCAACCATTCACCCCCTCTGGTTGGTTTTTCGTTGGGCATTCGATCCTACAAGTGGTATCAGAGCCACGTTTTCTGCTTTGGATTTTCTTCAATCTAAAGTTTTTCGTCATGTCGGATAAATTTTCAACAAAACCGCATATTTTTATGGCACCGATTTTGCGTATTGGTGTAGTAAGATGCAATCTTACATCATGGCTCAAGGCTATGATGTGTGACAAAAAGTTGCTCTTTCCTACACCATACCCGATGCAATTAATTCTGATGCTTTGAAAACTGAATTTAATAATAATTGCAAAGCTCAAAATATTTTGTTGAATGGAAGTACGCGTTCTGATTTTGACCGTGTTTCTCATCTTCAAACCGCTAATGAAATTTGGAACGCTTTGAAAAACTTTCATCAAGGAACTACAAACATAAAAGAACTTCGTCGAGATCTTTTAAAAAGAAATATATAAAATTTGAGATGAAACATGCTTTAAGCTTTGGATGACTATCTTGGTAGGTTTAATAAAATCTTGAGCAATCTTAGATCTATTGATTGTTCTTATGACACTAATTATCCACAGTCTGAGATTTCTCGCCACTTTTTAAATGGTCTTGACATGTCTGTTTGGGAGATGAAAGTAACTTCTATTCAAGAATCCGTTAACATGGCAAATTTGACTTTGGATTCGCTTTATACAAAACTCAAAACTCATGAGATGAATATTCTTTCTCGAAAAAGGGATTCTAAGTCAAGTGCTTTGACTTCTTCGATGTTGCTTCTTCGTCATCTCCAAATCTTGTTCCTTTAATTAACGCCATGTCCGATGAATAACTCGAGCAATTCGAGGAGGAGGAGGATTTGGCTCTTGCTACTAACAAACTTTCCAGAGCTATGAACAGAGTTAGGTTTAGAAAAAAAGGAGGACCAACACGTTACTTTGAGTGCGGTGCCTTGGATCACATCCGCTCCAACTGCCCCAAGCTCGGGAGGAGCAAGAAGGAGGACAAGGGCGTCGAAAAGACAAAAGATGACAAGCCCAAGGGTAGGCGCTCCAAGGAGATGATCAAGAAAGTGTTGAGTCAAGTCTATGCCGCTTTTGAGCCACTCAGCGACATAGACTCTGATAGTGAGGAGGAGAAGGGCAAGAACATCTTCGGCGTTTGTCTCATGACGCGTGGAGATGAAGATTCTTCAGATGAAGAAAATGAGGTAAGCTCACTTGAGGATGCAATTCTTGTTTTAAGTGCTAAGAATAAAAATATGATAAAATATTTAAAAACAAGATTTTGTGATTGAATCTTTAAATACTCGAAATTGCTAGATTGAAATCTCTTATTCCCAATGATGATAATTGTAAAAATTGTGAGGTTTTAATGCTAGAAATTTCAAAGATTAGAGATGTCAATAATTCTAAAGTTTTGGCTGCTAAATCTTGTTTAACTTGTGATGCTAATGAATTGAAACTAAAAGATGCTTTAGCTCGTGTTAAGCACATTGAAGAAATAGTTAAACAAGATGAGGTAGCTTCTTGCTCTAGATGTCGCAAAGACAAAAATGTCATAATTGATTGTGAAAATTGTGTTAATCTTGGAAAAGAAGTTTCTTACTTGAAAAGTTCTTTGCAAAAATTTTCGATGGTAAGAAACAACTTAACATGATTTTGGACAAATCTAAAGTGTGTAGCGACAATAAAGGAATAGGTTTTGATGCTCATGACTATTTCACCAAAAATCCTCCAAATGTTTTAGGAATGACTAAAACGGTGAAATCTTGACAAAACCTAAAACCATGAAAATAGTTTTTAAGTCTCGCTTCGAAATTTGCCATTCCTTTCATTTATCTAAAAGAAACTAAACCTAAGTTTTCAAAATCATCTGTTACTAAAGAAAAGTTTTCTTGCTCTTTTTGTGGTAAAGATGGTCATCTCGGTTTGTTTTTGTTTCGGACTAGCACGAAAAAACAAAAAAAGAAAGAGAGAATAATTTTGCAAAATCTAAGTGGCAAAAATCTGGTTTTCCCTCGGGAAGGCCGGTCGATCAGCTTGGTCCACCGGACCAGACAGCGTGGCATCCGGTCGACCGCCGCACCCAGTCGCTCGCCGACCGGCGTTGGCGCCCGGCAGACCGGTAGTACCCCACGGTCGATCGGCCCGAAGGAATTTTTCTGAAAATTCCAAAACTGTTTTCTCTTGTGGTTTTGTGCCTATTGGATCTACTGATCGTGTGTCTTAGTACTGGATTCCTAATTTTTTTTAACTAACCCCAAGATCGAGGCCTCGACATCTCTTGTTTTGTAGGCATTTGTGGCAAGGAAGGAGAACGTGTGGATCATGGACTCCGGTTGTTCGCGCACACATGACCGGAGATAAGAATTGGTTCTCCTCCTCAAGATGGCATCCAAGACGGAATCGATAATCTTTGGGGATGCTTCAACAAGTGCCGTTCTCGCTACCGGATCCGTCAAGGTAAGTGACAAGTTCGAATTGAAAGAGGTAGCTTTGGTAGAGGATTTAAAATACAATTTACTTTCGTTCCATAAATTGTTGATGAAAACTTTGAAGTTCATTTCAAGAAAACTGGAAGTAAAATATTTGATTCTTGTGGTGATTCTATTTTAAACATTTCTCGTTATGGGAGAGTTTTTAAAGCTGATTTTGAAAACCCCGTTTCTCCTGTTATTACATGTTTAGTTGCAAAATTCAACAAAGATTTGATGTTCGCATCGTAGACTTGGTCATGTTGGATTTGATCATTTGACTCGTAAGTGGTTTGGATCTTGTTCGTGGTTTGCCAAAACTCAAAAAGGATCTTGATTTGGTTTATGCACCATGTCATCATGGTAAAATGGTTGCTTCTTCATACACACCAATTCTTTCTATGATAACGGATGCACCGGGACAACTTTTACACATGGACATTATTGGTCCAGTTAGAGTGCAATCTGTTGGAGGAAAATGGTATGTGTTAGTTATTGTTGACGATTTTTCTCGATACTCTTGGGTTTTCTTCATGGCAACTAAGGATGAGGCCTTTGGACACTTTCAAGTCTTTTTCTTCACTTGAATTGTGAAAGTTCTAACTCTTTGAAAACAATTAGAAGTGATAATGGTGGTGAATTTAAAAATGCTTCTTTTGAACATTTTTGTGTTGAAAAAGGAATTGAACATCAATTTTCTTCTCCTCGTGTTCCTCAACAAAATGGAGTTGTCGAAAGAAAAAATCATTCTTTGTTTAAAATGGCTAGGACAATGCTAGATGAATATCACACACCTAGAAAATTTTGGGCCGAAGCTATTAACACTGCTTGCTATGTTTCTAATCGTATTTTCTTGCGTTCTAAACTTGGCAAAACTCCTTATGAGCTTCGTTTTGGTCGTCAGTCCAAAGTTTCACATTTGCGTGTTTTTGGTTGCAAGTGCTTTGTGTTAAAATCTGAAAATTTGGACAAGTTTGAATCACGTTCAACGATGGTTTATTTCTTGGATACCTTGCACACACTCGTGGCTATCGTGTACTTGTTTTAGAAACTAACAAAATTATCGAGACTTGTGAAGTAACTTTTGATGAGGCTAGTCCCGGTACTAGACCAGATCCCTTAGGTACACGCCACGGGCTCGGGGGAGTATGGTCGAATCTTTGAAGACGAAAGCGACGACGACGACGACGAGGTCGACCTGCCCGGGCCGCAGTGCCAAAGCCGCGGCCGACCGGAGGAGTCTCCGCCTGGCCGACGGGCCAGAGACCCGGCCGACCGGCAAGGCCCGACGCCTTCGGATTCGTTGATTCCAATCAAGAGGATTCTTCGGGGACCACGACCAGTGCTGAACCAGAACATGAATCAACTTCTGATATCACTGCACCTTTGCATATTCAGCGACGACATCCGCCGGTACAAATAATAGGTAATTTAAATGAGCGGACGACAAGATCTAAGGTAACTGCGCATGATTTAGCGAATTCTGCTTTTGTTGCTTCTTTTGAACCCAAAGATGTTACTCATGCATTAACTGACGAATCGTGGATTAACGTCATGCATGAAGAAATTGAAAATTTTGAAAGTAACAAAGTTTGGTCTTTAGTTGAACCTCCTTCTGGACATAATATTATTGGAACCGAATGGGTTTTCAAAAACAAACAAAATGAGGATGGTTTGATTGTTCGAAATAAGGCTAGGCTTGTTGCTCAGGGTTTTACTCAGGTGGAGGGTTTGGATTTTGATGAAACTTTTGCCCCTGTTGCTAGGATTGAGGAATTAGGCTTTTGCTAGCTTTTGCTGCTTCCAAAGGTTTTAAATTGTTTCAAATGGATGTTAAAAATGCTTTTCTTAATAGTTTTATACAGGAGGAAGTTTATGTTAAACAACCACCGGGTTTTGAAAATCCTAATTTTCCCAACCATGTTTTTAAACTTTCAAAAGCTTTATATGGTTTAAAACAAGCACCTAGAGCATGGTATGACAGACTTTTTGCTTGAAAAAGGTTTTCAAATGGAAAAATTGACAAAACGTTTTTTATTCTTAAGCATGGTGAAAATCAACTTTTCGTTCAGATATATGTTGATGATATCATCTTTGGTTGTTCAACTCACTCTTTGGTTGTAGAATTTGCTGAAACTATGCGTAGGGAATTTGAGATGAGCATGATGGGTGAGCTGTCGTACTTTTTGGGATTGAAAATCAAGCAAACACCTCAAGGTATATTTATCCATCAAACAAAGTACACCAAAGATCTTTTGCGCAGGTTTAAGATGGAGAGCTGCAAGCCAATCTCTACACCCATTGGATCTACTACTGTTCTTGATCCTGATGAAGATGGTGAAGCTGTGGATCAAAAGGAATATAGAAGCATGATTGGATCCTTGTTGTATCTAACTGCTTCTAGGCCAGACATACAGTTTGCTGTGTGTTTGTGTGCACGCTTTCAAGCTTTTCCTCGGGCTTCACATCGTCAAGCAGTCAAGCGCATCATGAGGTATTTGAGTCACACACTTGAGTTTGGCATTTGGTATTCTACTTCATCTTCTATTTGCTTAAGTGGTTATTCAGATGCTGATTTTGCGGGTTGTAGAATTGATAGAAAAAGTACTAGTGGAACATTTCATTTTCTTGGAACTTCTTTGATTGCATGGTCTTCTAGGAAACAGTCTAGTGTAGCTTAATCCACTGTTGAATCTGAATATGTTGCTGCTGCAAGTTGTTGTTCACAGATTCTTTGGTTGATTTCTACATTGAAAGATTATGGACTTGTTTTTGAAAATGTGCCTCTTTATTGTGATAATACAAGTGCCATTAACATTGCTAAGAATTCTGTTCAACACTCACGCACCGAACACATTGATATTCGCTTTCATTTCTTGTGAGACCATGTTGAGAAGAAAGATGTTGAATTGAAATTTTTGGATACAAAATTGTAACTTGCTGATATTTTTACAAAACTATTGTATTCTTCTCGCTTTACTTTTCTTCGAGGGAAATTGGGAATTATTCATCCTTTTGGCATGTTTTGAGGGGGAGTTTTTGTGCTCTTTGTTTTATCAAGCTACATGTTTAAAATAAATTGAAGAAGAGAGCTTTATCCATACATATTGTTGTTCATGTGCATGCTAGCAATATTATGAAGGTTTATTTGTCACTAGGATAGCTTGTATGTATTCTAGTATTTTTATGTGATCTAGATTTTATTTTTAAGTGAGATAATACATGACACTTTAAAATCATACTTGAATTAAAGAAATATGCAATGTTGATACTAGTGCATGTGTTGGATTATAAATGCTTATATATATTATGTTGTATTATTCCTCAAATTACTTTAAAATTGCTCATTGTGAAAAGAGAATAAAATATTATCTATAAGAGAAAAAATAAATATCGAATCCTTGGCAAATCCTTGACGATAAGGACGTATTCGATGTGAGGAAAAATAATGAGTACCGAATCCTTGGAAACGCTTGACGACAAGGACGTACTCGGAATAATTGAGAGAAAAATAGGAGCAACAAATATGGCTCAAATCAATATGAAAAGTTTTTCTCTTGAATTATATGTGCAAAAAGGTAAATTTGAGAAAGAATAAAGATTGTAATAGGTATATATATTTGTGTTTATCTTTCAACATATGTGCTTGTAAAGATGTTGCATTATAAATTGTTTGAATTCATTCATTTTTATTGCATTATTGAACTTAATTATAAAATATTTGATTCATGATTATACTCTAGTGCATCTTTGCTATATTATTGATAAGTTTATCTTCTTCTTATTGTAACACATGACATGATTTGCTTTATGTATGATGCTAAGCTCTTGAATATTCCTAAACATAATTTCTATGCTTGGTGAATTCATTGTCAAAAGGGGGGAGAGAATAATGTTGTTTGGGAGAACATTTGCATGGGAGAACAAAAGGACAAAAAAGTGCAAGTTTTCAAGGACAAACAAAGGGAGAGAAATTTTCTTTGATTTTCTTTTTACCATTTTTGTTTTTAATTTTCCAAACACCAAAACAATATTTTTTATTTATTTGCCAATGTGTTCATCAAGGGAGAGATTGTAAAATCAAAGTGTGTTTGATTCTTCATTTGATGATGAACAATTGGTCAGTGGTTATTGGTTTGTGTGTTTTGATCTTTGGAGATTATTGACAAATTGGTTTTGGGAGATAATTGAATTTTTGGATTATGAACGTGTTCGGCCGGCCCATAGCCGGTCCTAACCGGCTTGTAGTGCCGGCCGAGCGGAGGTGTTTCGGCGGTCACACCGGCAAGTGCCTACGGCCGACTGCAGAGCTGATCGGCTCGGCTGGTTCGACCGCAGCACTTGCCTGGGTCTCGACCGCCAAACACCTTCTCGGTCGACCGCACTACAAGCGTCGGCCGACGTTGTGGCAAAATGACGAACACCGTCATAATCCGAAAATGCAATTATCTCCCAAAACCAATTTGCCAATAATCTCCAAAGATCAAAACACACAAACCAATAACCACAAACCAATTGTTTATCATCAAATAAAGAATCAAACACACTTTGATTTTACAAATGAAATTTCACAGTATGATAACTGACATGCATCACACTACATGGGCACTACAAAATCGAACGAAATAATTGGACCAAAGAGCATCATATCAAGTACTTGAAACTTTTCACCAGTTCAATTGGAACAAACAGGTCCTGATGACTCGATCGTTAAAAGTTAAGCCGATGAGAGAAGATTCTGCGCTTAGTCACGCCAAATGGGCCGTGCTCCCGCGGCCGGCCCGGGCATGCCTTCAACTATAGCGGCACGGCCCGGACGGCCCGATAGGCAAACGGGCCGCCGTGCGCACGTCCCGGCCCGCCGCCGTGCCGTGCTTGGGCCGCCACCGAGCCCGCGGGCGGCATGGCACGGCACGTGCATCAGTAGCGGCACGGCCGGCACGGCCGCACGGCACGGCCCGTTTGCGCGTGCGGTCGAATGGGAGCACGACACGTGGCGGATGGGAAGCAAGCGCCGCGCAACGGCTCTTCTGCGGTCCAATGGGAGCACGCCACGTGTCACCAACGGCTCTATGGCTGTTCAAATTTCAAATTAGCCGTTGGAGACAAAATAAATCATAAAAATTCAAAAACCGCAAAAAATCAGAAATTTCGCCCTATAAATAGGGCATGAACCCCAGCCATTTCTCCTCACCCCTCACTTCTAATTTTGTGCTCTCAAGTGCTCTCTTTGCTCTCAAGTGTCTATTTTTTTATTTTGACAAAATTTGCTCAAATTTTGTTAAAAATCAAAATTAGTTTCTTAGTTTAATAGTTTGATCGCAGAAGTTTGAAGTTCTCATAGTTAGAAAGATGTAAGTAATATTCAAATTTGTGTATTATTTGTATTGTGTTTATGAATTTAATAAATATTTTACAATTTGTTTATGTCGGTTTAAAATTTCGAATGGATCCGAACTATCCATGCCGCGCCGTCTTTCACTTTGGGTGATTTCGATCCCAACTACATGCCGGGTTTGAAGATGCCTCCGGATCGGCTCCAACTCCACCATCTCGTGGAGGAGGTACTGGCTCGGCTGCCGCGGTGGCTTCAAGGATTATCTTCCGGATCCGTGAGCGGAAGTGTTTCGACACGCACCGGCCCGAAAAGATCGAGAACCTCGGTGTATGGCAACACTTCGACGAGATAAAGGAAACACTCGGACGGAAGGGAGGTATCAAAAGCTCGTTGTAGAATATGTAGGCAAATGTTATCCGCTCGTGGTTCCTGGTACAGTCATCTCAAGCGCCATGCGGAGTCGTGTGCCAAGAAGCAAGGAATACAACTCCTAACAAGCAACTTATGCTAAACCCGGATGGTACGGTACGTAGTTGGGAGTACGATCCCATGGTTGCTCGGGAATCTCTTGTCCTAATCGCCAAGCAAGATTTACCCCGAACATTGGAGAGACTCCGATTTTGAACAATACATTCAATCTCATAACCCTAGGTTTAAATCTGTAAGTAGGCAAACGATAACTAGAGATTTAGAGAATGTTTATCAGAAGGATTCAAATGCACTTAAGGAATTGTTTAGTATGTACTTTCTCTGTTAGTGTAACTTCAGATATATGGAGTAGTAGAGCTAGGCAGGATTATCTTAGCGTTGTTGTTCACTTTATTGATGATGATTGGCAATTATAAAAGAGAGTTTTAGGGTTTAGGTTAATAGATGTCTCACATACAGGAGAAAACATAGCTGAAAGAATTAGGGAAGTAATTAATGAATTTAATCTTGCTGATAAGATATTTGGTGTCACCCTAGATAATGCATCGCTAATTCTCTTGCTATGGAAATATTGCAACCTTTATTTTGTGTTTATGCTCAATCGTTTCTACTACATCAGCGTTGTGCATGCCATATAATTAATTTGATTGTTAAGACTGGCATTAAAAGGGTTCATAACCATATTGATGTTGTTCGTCAAGCAATCGCGTGGTTAACTGCTTCGAACCCGCGGATGGTGCGTGGAAGAGGTTTTGTCATGCGGCCGGTAAGAGAGCTCAGTAAGTTTGCCACCGATGCCGAGCATCGTGGAATTCAACATATTTAATGTTAAAAATTGTTTTACCTTATAGTGAATTACTTACGGATTTTGTTCAATCACGTGGTGGCCACGAAACAATGACGGGTCGCCAATACTGAATGAGCATGTTTGGGCAATTGTCCAAAAATATAACCAATTTTTAGAAACTTTTTATGATTATACTCTTACTCTGTCACAAATTTATTATCCAACTTCTAATATAATTTTGCACAATATTCTTGAAATTGCTTCTCTATTTAAAGAATATGAAAATGATGATGTTCTAAGAACTCGTCTTTCACATGAAACAAAAATATTTTAAATATTGAAAAAATATACCTATGTTGTATGCGTTTGCTTTTGCTTTGGATCCTAGGTGTAAATTAAGAGGATTGTCTCGCTACTTTTATCACTTCTTAGTGATACTTTAGGTATAGATTATAGTTCTTTCTATAATGAGGTTAGAAGTAAATTATATAAAGTTTTTGGAAGATATAAACTAAAGTTTCAGGGAGTTCGACAGCAGAGACCCCCTCCTATCCCCACTACATATAAGAAGAAGATACAGTGGGGTCGGATTTGGGGTGGATCTTCTTCAAGCCAAGGTGGTGGCAGTTCGTCGGCTACAAGTAGAGATGGTTCTTCGCATGCCGTGGTGAAGAGTTGTCCTGTTATTTGGACAACGACGCCATTCACCACGAAGCACAAGACTTCAACGTTCTCGGGTGGTGGAATGACCACAAGTTAACATATCCCGTGCTTTCAAAACTAGCATGGGATGTGTTGATGGTGCTCGTCTCGACGGTGTCCTCCGAATCGGCTTTCAGTCTATGCGGCCGTATCATCGGAGACCGAAGGACGAATCTGAGCAGTGACCATGTCGAAATGCTACTAAGCGTTAAAGACTAGGAGCTTGCTCCACAACATGCCCAATACACTGCGGACAACCAAGAATTGGCCGCCCAGTTCGAACAACTCTACCTGGATCCAAACCAACCCCAATAGAATTTTGTTAGACGTAGTTCTGACCTTTGAGCTGTACTTTTTTCTTTGTCATGGTTTCTCAGCTTTTCCTACGAGTTTTTACATGACAAAGTTTTTAACGAGGCAAGATGTATCATTATATCCTATAATGATATAAACATCAATAAAGGTCATTACTATTTTTAACAATTTTTTTACAATATTTTTGTAAATGTGGATTTATTTTTAACATTACTAAGTCATTAATTTTTTAAAAACTTTATTTTTTAATTTTTATTTTTTAAAACTTATGTGTTGTTTATTAAAAAATTGTAAAAAACGGCCCGTGGGCTCGCCGGCCCGTGGGCCACGGCGTGCCGTGCGCACGGCCCGCCTCCCCACGTGCCGTGCTTGGACCGAAGCCTAGGCACATGGGCTGGCACGGCACGGCCCGTTTCATGAAGCAGCCAAACGGGCCATGCCGAAACGGGCCGTGTCGGGCCGGGCCGGGCCGCCTGTTTGGCCTTCACTGCTGCTCAGTTACTTTACCTCAAGGAAATGCTGAAACCGTCAGCCAGAAATGCACATAAGAAATAATCAAGGTGAGGGAAGTGGTCACCGGGTCATCTTGCATCTGGATTTGTTAATAAACAGAACGTAATCATCAGATAACCAAACTATTTATCACTCTATTTCATTTCTTTATTTGAAACCGAGCCAGCATTGCTGGTGTTATAGTAAGCAGGAAAGAAGTTATTTACAACTTCACCAAGGTAAAAAAAAGGGAAAATAAAACACTCTTCTGTACAGCCCCTTCAGATTGCTATCTCATGATTCTTGTGATATCTTTCGCCGCACAATAGATCCAAAGGTTGATCTCATCACTTCATTTCCATTCCTAGAGATTCCAGCAAGGGAAAACATAGCAGAATCAACTGTGAGGAGCTAAATGTTTATATTCTGTACAAAAGTTTACCTGAAGCTCGAGGTTATCCAATACTCTTTCCAGTAATCCTTGTGCCCCCTTGTTTGAGACATCATAGTAGTAAATCGAAATGCTAGAGTTCTTTTAAACAAGAAGCAAAGAGTACATTGCCGAATTGAACATATAGGTGATCAGCATAAGGTATATCGTATTCTTGCTTCATGGTTTGCAGCATTTCTAATTGTCAACGTATTGACCATTATCACCAAACTGATATTATAAATATTGAACAATCTTCCTGAGAGAAGAGAAACATAACCATGTGTGTTTGCATGGATTTGTGAGCTTAATCACTCTACCATCACAATGTAATAGACTAGTACTAAACAGAATATCTGAATAAGAAGTAAACATTTGATCGATCGGTTAGATGCGCGGCAACCATTTCACTTAGAATTTGGACACACTGGAGCACTTCCTCAGGTGTAAACAAGATTACTGAATAAAAAGTGCTTATGTTTTCAGTTCAAGAAAAAAATAAGCACGAGGCACCATGTCAAATGTTTCTAGTGTATCACCCAACTAATTGAAGAATCTGTACATGAAAACGTTGGTGCATTACAGCAGTCACCACTCGTCAATAAGAGTAGGAGCCACCTCAGACCAAAATTAGCTTCATGACTGTACATTTTGTTTCCATCAGTTCAGCAAACAAGTTTGCACACATCAATAAAAAAATGCTCCTGTGCTCAAAGTGTCAAATTTTGTCCAGTTCAGGGAGATTCCACCGTATAAAATGGAGAAGCGCACAGGGAATCAGAAACAAATGTTAACAAGAAGCACCAGATCATTCACATCAGATTTTTTAATCTCTTTGAAACAGAAGGATCTTCGAGAACAAAGGAAACGACTCTGGTGTCTAGCAGGAGCTAAAAGGCTATGTGAGATTATCCCGTAATATGTATAGTCAAAGTGTACATATACACAAGCTTTTCTTTTCTTAACCCTTTACCCTTTGTTCTAGGGCTGTATTTTTCTCCTACTTTATTCAATGAAATGGCACACTCGTATCATTTTTGTTAAAAAGAATTTTTAATCTCTTTTTTTGAAAAAGAGAGGGAAACCAGCTACTACACAATACATAGTTCAGCAGCGTTTGAGCACATTTTAGTACGGTGCCATCCTACAAGATAACAGTGTCCACAACCTCTAAAAGACAACGCCAAAAGTTGCTGCCATGCCGCCAGGATGGAAAGAAACCATCTCAAGACGAGTCCAACAACTAGCAAAGCTGCCCCAGCATAAGAGGAAAGGCGTGCCTACTGAAGAAGTGATTTTTAATTTATCTGTCAATATTCATAATAGTTCCGGAGCATTCACGACATAACACTTTAACAATGGAAAAAATACATTTGGAACAAAGCTTTACTTTAGCTTCAGAGAAGTAATGCAGTGGTACTCTGACATCATGTTGTAAACTCGCCAACAGCTTGCCATCAGTACCAATGTAAAGCAGCGATTATCCGTAGCAAACCAGCACAACCATGTCAGCATCCTCAGACAAAACCATCACACTCCAACGGGCACCATCATCAAGCTTCCCCTTTACATCTGGGACTGGCAAATCTCTCTTGTAATCCTGCAGTTCCCAAATATCTACAATTGTTGCATCATCGTTGCAGAAGTAAATGCCAAGTGTACCATCAATCTCAAAGAGATCTTCGCTGTTCTGTTCTCCATTCATCTTGTCAACATGAGCACGCATCGACGAGAGTGACTCAGATGTGGTGTCAAAAACCAAAATCATGTCTTGTTTGCAATTATACCAATGCAGACTACAATGGAGCAGGACAACAGCTGTGCTGGTTGCAACCGCCTCCAAGCACCCAATGCACCTCGGCCATTCCTCTGGAGCCCAATGTGTAGACATAGCAGGCATATCTATCCCCAGAACCTTCCGGAAACTGCTAGAGAAGAAGTCGAAACGCCACGACGATGAAACTAGTCACGGCCAAATGGGCCTGTTCACGCGGGCTGGCTCGGGCACGCTGTTTACTGTAGCGGCACGGCCCGGCATGGCCCAATAGGCAAACGGGCCGTGCCGACACGCCCCGAGCAGCCGTGCCATGCTTGGGCCGGCGGCCGAGCCCGCGGGCCGGCACGGCACGGCACGGCCCGTTTACTGTAGCAAATACTGTAGCTGGTACTGTAGCAACAATGTAGAACGAGTAAAAGTAGCCCGTGGGCCTATAACAGGCCAAAATAGTGCCATAAACAGTGTGAAACAATGTTAAATAGTGCTATCGGGCCGGCCTCAGCCCATGGGCCTTTAACGGGCCCGTGCCGCACGGCACGGCCCAGCCCACCTCATGGGCCGTGCTTGGGCCGGGTGCTAGGCACGTGGGCCGGCACGGCACGGCCCGTTTCATGAAACGGGCCAACGGGCCGTGCCGAAACGGACCGTGCCGTGCCGGCCGGCCGCCCGTTTGGCCATCTCCTCGGATGAAACCAATAAGCATCGGCAGATCAGCGAATTGTCGCCTGTTTCTCTGCAGATCGCGGTGAGGTGATGCGTGGCGACCGCCAAGCAATGAAAAGACGACGATCTCTCCGGAGGCCACGACGCCACGCACTCGTAGCGCTTCTTCTGCGCCGCCTCCACCATGGTCGGCGGACGGTTTCGCCACAGAGAGTGGTCGCGGCGGCGAACGGGCAATACGGCGAGTCGTTTCCATTTTTCTCGTGCTGGCAGGATTTTGCAATGGGTCTTTTCCCTGGGCTTGATATCTCGATGTATAACAAGGGCCAATTTCCGCAATACTATGGATAATTGATTTGGCAACGGAATTGAAGTTTGGAACTCAATTGAATTTTAGAAATCAATTGATTTATTTTGCCGTTTCCACGTTAGTGACCAAATTCCGTTTATAAGCGTGCCTACAGAATTTGAATGGGCCTTCACCCATGACCTTTCGAAAAATGACAAGTTAAAAACTTCCACCTAGCTAGATTCCTTTTATTTTTGGGATTTGCTATCTACTATCACTCGTGTGTTTTTTTTCTTTTTTGTTTTTGTTTACCACTCAAATCATGACGGTCTCGATTCACTTTATCGTCGTGTATTTCGCCGTACAAATGGTGCCAACGACGAAGATGTGGTGTTGCTGGAGGAGCTACGGATGTTGTCGTTCTTCTCCTCCTTGCTGGCGGTGATGTATCGCGATTGTCACGATGAGTCCACTATTGCCGGAGCGAGTGGGAAAGGTGAGATGGAAAGAGGGAGAGCGTGACAAGAAAATCCACATGGCCGTCTATTTTTAGAAAAATAGATGTGTTGTGGGAGCTAAGAATACACGGCGTGGTAGTGGATGAAGTGATCGGCATCCGACGGTTCGTCTTCTCAAGAAGAACTAACCAAAATATTCACACGAAAACCGATAATAGTTGATGTAGTTGAAGATTTGAAGTAATTGGATAAGGAAAATGAAACTACAAATGGACAATTAATAGTGTGCCGCATAGAAAATGTAGTTTACACGGGCGGTACGATGGTAGACGGCCGCCCATGTACATGCACATATTTTTCTAGCTAGCTCCTCAATGTAACCACCTGTGTATCTTGTTATACGGGCAGACGCTTAAAATAGCTGCCCATTTAAGTTTTAAAAAATTCATGAACAGTGTACGTCAACGTGGCCTGTGATATTTTGTTTACACAGGCTGCTCTTAAACCTCTTTCTTTGTAAATATAACCAGACATTTTGCATTTATATGCCCATAAAATTAAGGGTGAGGGATCTGCTAAAATCATTTTTTATAATGCCTAACCTTGTAAACCTTCAATGACAAAAAACAAAAAGAAACAATCACTCCTACTCATAGAAACTTTAAATTAGAATATCTCAGATTTCTACTTCAATCTTCGGACTTTAAATGTAATGGAGTGTTGATGTGTGTGTTTATAATATAGAGCTATGTAAGGGGGTAAAATGTAAAATACACATTAAGATAAGTAGAGGAACTGGGAGTCTGGTACTCCTGAGTCGATTTCCCAAAATCCCCAAAATCTACATGGTATCAGAGCCGATGGCGGCGTTGCCGGCGATGTGGGGGGTCATACCTCATTGACGTGACGCTGGCTGGCGGGTAGGATTTGGAGGAAGGGCTTGCGGTGGAGAAGACAGCCGGTGAAACCCTAGGTGGGTCCATACCCGGATCCGATGGGCCCCTGCTCAGGGTCCTCGCAGTGGAAGAAGCCGGCGGCGTAACCCTAGGTGGGTCTGAACCCAGATCCAACAGCGAATCTTCGACGAGTTCGTGGAGCTCAATGCGGCGCCGGCGTTCCTCGATGCACGGAGCACCGGCAACGGCGAGGTGAAGGTGCGTAGGTGTCAGCGACGACGGCGAGGCAAAGCAGCGGGCATGCGCAGTGGGCGGCACTTGGCGTTTGGCTGGGTTGCGGCTAGGGGGCGCCGGTCGGGACGACGGCTAGGCGCTAATGCTCACGCCGAACAGAGGAAGGAGAGAGAGAAAGAAAGGAAAACAAAGAGAAGGACAGAGAGAGCTTGGAGAGGAAGGAAGAAGGAAAGGAGAGAAAAAAGAGGAAGAGTAGGGAAGAAGAGGCAGAAAAGAGAGGGGAAGAAGGAGAAGAAAAGAAGGTGAGAGAGAAGGAGAAGAAGAGAAAAGGAGAGGCTGGCATGGTACAGGAGGTGTGTGTTTTGTAGGTATGGGGATTGAGAAGGGATTATAGCAGAAAATCAAGTAATCGAACAGGTTCTTGGAAAATTGGTGGAGCTGCTTACTGTTAAGAAGGATGATGTTTCATCCTCGGGTAAAGAAGTTGATGTGGTCCAGAAATTGGAATTGATGCCTATTGTTATCAAGTTGGAAGGCATGAAAAATTATTTGACTTGGTCGAGGAGAGCATTGCTACAGTTGAAATCAAAGAAACTCGAAGGCTTCATCAATGGGGAGATACCTGAACCCAAAGATAAGCTTAGCAGTGAGTGGAAGAATTGAAATGCAACTAATGCATTGGTGATTACTTGGTTATTCCATTCTATGACCCCTACAATTGCTAGTTCTGTTGATACTATTACTTCTGCTTCAGACATATGAAAGACTCTTGCAAGTATGTATTCAGGTGTTGGAAATGTGATGCTGCTAGTAAATACAGATGATAGAATACATTACCTGAAACAGGGAGAGCAGACTCTAATGGATTATGTTGCAGAATTGAAGCGATTGTGGGCTGATTTGGATCACTGTGATCCCATTGAGTTACCTCACCCCGAGTGTGTTGCTTAGGTGAAGAAATGGGTGGAGAAGAAGAGAGTCCTTCAATTTTTGAGAGGATTAAATCTAGAATTTGAAGGGAGACGTGCTGCCATATTCCATTTAATTGAGCTTCCTAGTCTTGAGGAAGCCATTGCAGCTATGGCACATGAGGAGACAAGACTCAAAGTGATAAAGGGTAACACCTTGAATTCACCGAGTCAAGCTTATGTGGTAGCAGGGTCTCAAGAGACCAGATTTTGTTATAATTATGGTGAAAAGAGGCATTTGATCCGTGATTGTCCTCAACCACTCAAATCAAATCGTGGTAGGGGTCGTGGCAGAGGTGTGCCAAAAGGGGGTCATAGCCGAGTAAGTGCTAGTCGTGGTGGAAGAGTAAGTCCTAGAGCTAACCATGCAGTGGTAGATGGGTGTGCCATAAGATCAGTTATAGTTTCATCAAATGAGCTAGATGAGTTCATAAAGTAGAAGGAAGCTAGAAAGGGTTCTCAATTGAACACTCAAGAAGCAAAATCCTCAAGCGACATGGTGGCTGATGCGGTTCACTCAGACTCAGATATTTATAACCAAACTCATATGTCCAATTGGATACTTGATTCAGGGGCATCAAGACATGTTACATGCAGTGTAAATGAATTTACATCCTATACCATACTTGCATTCTTATAAGGGGACAATCAAAACTCAGGATGGAACCTCCCATCCTATTAGAGGTGTTGGGACAGTTCAATGCACACCATCTATTACCTCATCATCAGTATTACATGTTCCATCCTTTCCTGTTAATCTTATTTCAATAAGCTCATTAATTGATCAAATGGATTGTCGGGTGCTTCTTGATCGCGAAAGTTGTTTAATTTTAGAAAGGAAGACAGGAAGAAATCTTGGAATTGGAACATGGCATGATGGCTCGTATCTTGATAGAAGCAAGACAAGGGAGAAGTCTATTTTGCTCGTCGGCCAGCTTAAGATGAAGCTAAGGTGATGTTATTGCATTGTCGTTTGGGACATATATCCTTTGATATCATGAGGAAAATGTTTCCTCCTGAGATGTCTAAGGTGAACAAGAGTAGTTTAATATGTGATGCTTGTATGAAAAGCACACTAGAAGCTCATATGTGAGCAGGGGTTTAAGAAGCTTATCACCTTTTGTATTAATCCATTCGGATGTGTGGACTTCCCGCTTGTCGCTATCAATGGTTCAAAATACTTTGTTACCTTTATTGACTTGTCATTCTCGTATGACGTGGTATATTTAATGAAGCATAAAAGTGAGGTAGTTGAATGCTTCAAGACCTTCTATGCTTATGTGAAGAACCAGTTTGGTACTTCTATTCAAATTATTCGAAGTGATAATGTTACTGAATATGTGAATAAGGAATTCCAAAGTGTTCTTTCAGGAGAAAGAATTTTACATCAGGCTTCATGCCCCGATACCCCACCACAAAATGGAGTGGCCGAGAGGAAGAATAGGCATCTTCTGTAGGTAACTCGTTCACTTATGTATACAATGAATGTGCCTAAGTTTCCTTGGAGTGAGGCGGTTTTGACTGCCGTTCACTTAATAAATTGTATGCCTTCAAGAATACTTGGTATGAAATCCCCTTGTGAGATATTATTTGGTAGAAATGAGTTCTTAATCCCACCTAAAGTTTTTGGGTGCACATGTTTTGTTAGAGATCAGACTAGGGGTTGGAAAGCTGGACTCTCAGGCTATTAAATGCATTTTTGTGGGGTATTCTGCTACATAAAAAGGTTACAGGTGTTGGAGCCCATCTGAACATCGTATGTTTGTAAGTATGGATGTGACCTTTAGAGAGTCAGTTCCCTTCTATGGCGAAGAGACAGATTTAAGTTCTTTATTTGGAGATCTAGATTCTCAAGTAATGATACAAGATGATGAGAAAGTGGAGTCTGGAGGTGAACCTCAAGTAAATGAGAAAGAGTTGTGGATGGTTTAATTTCAAGTCCAATAGTGGTGAATGATACTGTGCAAGGAGGGAGAGAACAGGAGGCACCCCTTGAAAGAATTTTGCATATATATACAAGGAGGAGGAGAGAAAATCCTATGCAAAGACATCACTATTATTGATGAAGATGAAAGTGGTCAAGGTAATCAAGTTCACCTGGGTGATAATGAGAGAGAACAATTATCTGAGTCAGGGGGAGAGATGATAGACCACTCTATTGATCTACCCATTGCCCTGCGAAGAGAAGCAAGAAGTACCGCTGGTAAGCCTCCAGTCAGATATGGCTTTGAAAACAATAGTGCAGGTGAATATGACATATGTCATATGGGTGTTTACAAGTCGAATATCAAGCATTTGTGACAACTCTGAAACTAGTTAAAATTCCAAAAAACTAGAGAGAAGTCAAACAAGATTTAAGATGGAGAAAGGAAATGCTTGAAGAGTTGGCAGCACTTGAAAAGAATGATACATGGGAGCTTGTACCTGCTCCTCCTGGGAAGAAGGTGGTTGATTGCAAATGGGTATATACTGTGAAACAGAACCCTGAGGGAAAAGTTGAGAGATATAAGGCAAGACCGGTTGCAAAAGGATATAGCTAGACATATGGAATCGACTATGATGAAACGTTTGCACTAGTTGCGAAAATGAGTACAGTGAGAACATTGATATCCTATGCTGCTAATCTTGATTGGCCATTATATCAATTAGATGGTAAAAATGTATTCCTTCATGGCGATCTTAAGGAGGAGGTTTATAAGGATATTCCACCTGGATTCTCTACTACTGAAACAGAAGGTAAGGTACTAAGACTTAAAAAATTCTTTATATGGACTAAAACAATTGCCAAGAGTGTGGTTTGATCGGTTCAAACGTGCAATGGTTACTATGGGATATAAGCAATGCAATGGAGATCACACTTTATTCTATCAACATTCCAAAGGACACATAACTATTCTAGCTGTCTATGTTGATGATATAATTATCATTGGAGATGATGCTTTAGAAACGGAAAGGTTGAAGGAGAATTTGAGAAGAGAATTTGAAATTAAAGACTTGAGACAGCTTCGGTATTTTTTGGGGATTGAAGTGGTGAGATCTTCCAAGGGAATCATGCTCTCACAACGAAAGTATGTTCTGGATTTACTAGATGAGACAAGTATGTTTGGGTATCATTCAGTCACTATGCAATTAGAACAAATTCACAAACTGTGTGCTGAATCTGGACATCTTGTAAACGATGACAGATATCAAAGACTTATAGAGCGTCTCATCTATCTATGCCATACAAGACCCGATATAACATATGTTGTGAGTGTGGTAAGTAGATACATGCATAACCCAGAGTAGTGATCACATGGATGTTGTTTATAGAATCTTGAGATATTTAAAAGGGAATCCATGCAAAGGGTTGCTATTTAGGAGAAATGGGCATCTGAATATGGAAGGTTAGTGTGATGCAGATTGGGGAAGCTGTCTTGATGACAGAAGATCCACCTCAGGCTATTGTGTGTTTGTTGGTGGTAATCTGGTGAGTTGGAGAAGTAAGAAACAACCTGTGGTATCACGTCTACCGCAAAATCAGAGTATAGGGCTATGTCACAGAGCCTATGTGAACTCTTATGGGTGAGAAACCTTCTATCAGAATTAAGAATCCTAAAGGACAACTCTATGAAGCTTTGGTGTGACAACAAATCAGCTATCAATATTGCCAACAACCCCATTAACCATGATTGAACCAAGCATGTAGAGATTGACCGCTTCTTCATTAGAGAAAATATTGATGAAGGAATTTTAAGCCTAGGGTTTGTAACTTCTGAGAAGCAAATTGTTGATTGTCTAACAAAAGGGTTGAATGTTAAAGAGTATGTGACTTCATGTAACAAATGGACAGGATAGATATACATTGCCCGTCTTGAGAGGGAGTGTTGATGTGTGTGTTTATAATATAGAGTTATGTGAGGGGGTAAAATGTAAAATGCACATTAAGATAAGGAGAGGAACCGGGAGTCTGGTACTCCTGAGTCGATTTACCCAAAATCCCCAAAATCTACACGGAGATTAAACTCTAGATATTTGTGTTGAAATTTTGATGATATATGTTGAATGCAATGGAAAATTAAAGTCCCAGGATTCTCCAAATGTAATCGAGAATGCATGAAGGGCGGAAGAATCAAGATATCAAGGAAAGACAATAATATAGTAAGGGGAAACAAAAATGGATGAAGAGTTGGTTGGCTACGAATGCTCACCTTTAGGATTTGGGGTGTGTATGTCTGAAGCTAATGCATGAATCAACGCTCGAGTAGAGCTCCACGTCATATGCACTTTCCGAATCCGACAAGGAGCTCTTATTTGCAAATGCTTGATACACAAGTCATGAATGGTTCCTAATTAAGGGAAAATGGTTTCTACGTGGGCATATCAATATTGAGTTTGATTGATCACTTTTTTTGACAAATGATGTATGAAATCAATGATACCTTCATATGTAGCGAAAATACATTTTTAAGAAAAATTCACACATTGGTTGATTAAAAATATTCTTGTGAAATCTGAGAATCTTCTATAGAAAACTTTTAAGAGAATATGTACTTGGAGAGTCAAGCTTTCTAATTGAGAACCTTTAAATAAAAATGGATGTTCTCCATCAAAACATTTAGAACAACTATATCCATGGCAAGAAAATATTAATAAGAAAAGTGAAGGAAAAGACAAAAAAGTGTTTACTGAACAACCACTCGTGTTGTTGTAGGATTTTCGATGTCTATCTCGAAAAAAGGTAGAATGCTTGCAGTAGGGTGCCCAATCCAAAAATAAAAATCAGGTGCCTAACTCTTATTGCATGCATGCTACCTACAATTTCTTTTGGCTATCTCCGGATAAAGCATGCATAACTTTCTCGTATGTAGCGTAGCTATAGCTGCTCTCCATCTCTCTTGCTTATACACATGTAACATTTTAATAAGTTTTAAACGATCATTTCTTCAAAATTATCTATCTAATGTGTGACCCGATTACACCATTGTATTCAGTGTATTTAAATCTTTATAATAAGATATCATACGATTATATTGTAATTAAGAACATATGTTTCAATCATTTGGATTCAATGTTTCCAACATGAAAATAAAATGTTTCAACCAGTCTTCTACTATATTGCACATTTCTTTTATATATATATAATGCATCGTTTCTAATATTATATATGGTGTTATTTGGATGTTCTAATAAGTGTTTTATGATGTTTCACTTCATTTGCAAGTGTTGCGCGGTGTTCTTTTGATGTTTCAGCAAATACTTTGTGATGTTTCAACAGTTATAAATCGATGTTTCATGTATTATATAAATATGTTTCAATTAAAAGTATTATATATGTTTTTCATCCGAAACATAATCATATGAGATCTTGTTGCGAAGATTTAATAACAACGAATAAAATAGTGCGGTAGGTTCATAGATTGGATAATAAGTTTACAAGAAAAAATATTTTATAGGTTTGGTAAAAACAACTTTACATGAAGGCATATTCTATAAGGTATGAGAAAGAGAATGAGAGCATGCAAGTGCTATAAGGTGCGGAAGATAAGATTAGAGTACAGCTGCCCATGAGCATCAACGGAAACTGAGAGAGAGGGTAGAAAGTTCGATCCGTAGCATCATCACAGTGTTAGTGATATGCCCTAGAGGCAACATGGAGATGTTGGATATCATGGTCAATGTTTATGTATTTATGAATAAAGTGTTATTCAGTTCCATGAAAGAAACATCTTGTATTGATCAATAAGTACGTGACTTATTTATGAGACTCTATATATATGAATCTATTTTTAAATGATCCCTGATCATATATCATATTATTGGAACTAATATGATTCTAAGATCAGCATGTTTATTGATTGATGATCATGTCGCATAGATCATGGGTATGGAGATACCAAATCAATAAACATGGACATATGTGTTAGAGAACACATTGTTGGATAGACCCACCATGAGACACTACAGGAATTAATGTGTCATTAGTTGGTCTCAGGTAGTGTTGGTACAAAGTCTTTAGACCTGAGATCACCATGGATTCCAACATGTGTAGTAGCCTACTTTGGGACTACCAAACGCTATTCCGTAACTGGGTAGTTATAAAGGTAGTTTTCAGGTTTGCTATGAAACATGAAGTGGGATGTGAGTGATCAAGATGGAATTTGCCCCTCCTTTGGAGAGATATCTCTGGGCCACTCGAGGTAATGCATTATGGAAATGCATGGTCATGCTAAGTTGATTGAGGAGTCAATCAACAGATAGATAATCCAATACGGTTCAAGTGAATGGTTAAGCTATTGAAGGGATGGCACACATCTTGCCTATAGCTTAATTGGTATCGTGAGGCAAAGGGTTTGTGTACACATTACAGGTTCAGAGCCGATATTATATTCTTGTATACTATGGTGTCAATATGTGCTGCTAGGCGCGACTGAGTTAGACTTGAGCTGAAACCAAGTATACCTGAACCTACAGGGTCGCACGCTTAAGGGGATAAGAACAGGCATTCGAGTTGGACTTGGATACTGCTCGATCGGATAGGGATCCAATCGGATAGAATCCTATGGTCTTACGACGTATGGGCGGCCAACTCTATGAGATTCGGATAAGATCCGATTCAAAATAGAGTCCTGATCGGCCACTAGTCCAGGTCGGCGAACTCTATATAAAGGGGTGAGGGGTGGAGAGCTGCAGTACATCAATTGATTTGCATTGCGCCGAAATCAATTTGATCACACGCGGCTTTAGAAGTCGGCGAGATCAATCTCCACGGAAACCCTCCCCACCTCCGAGCCAAAACCTTAGTCTTGCATCGCGTGCTAGCACACGGGTGTTCGGCGTTCTGTCCCGGACTTGTGGATACCGGTAGAGGCGTTGCTACGTTGCGCGCTGTTGATCGGCTACGAATCGGCTGCAATCGGAGCGAGGCGACTGCGGCAGATCGGCGACGAGAACGTGGTCGGACGATTCGAATCGGCTGTGACATCGGCGAATCGGCTGTCCCAGGGAATCGGCTATCGGCTGATTGGTGAATCGGCTGTCCCGTGAATCAGTGTCGGCTTGCGGGAATCGGCACATCATCGGCCGCACAGTTCAGTTGGATAACCCCGATTGGCTTTTTCCGCTGCATACTCCAATCGGTAACGATCTATTGGCTCTTACTTGCAAGTGTTCCTGGTTTACGCGGTAGAAAAGTTTTTGTTTTCGGCTAGCGTAGCCTCCGTGTAACCCTTCGAAAGGCCAATGTGCGAAGGCCCAAATAGAGCACCATGTCTCGAACACTTTCTAATAAAGGATCCTAATAACTTGATGACTTTTTTTAATGTGATGAAATCAAAGATCCATGGCATTTGCCGATAGCTCATTTACTTTCTTCTTAAAACGTTCACACATCAAAACTAAAAACCTTTAATATAAGTAACTTTCACATTGAAAATGAAGAAACCTTCTACAATAAAACTTCCACATTGTAAGTAAAAACCTTTCTAAACAAAAACTTTTATATGAGTGAAAAATCTTTTCTTATGGAGATAAGAAAACTTCCACATTGTCATTGAAAAACAGAACGTGGCTTGCATCACATAATGGGAAAACACATATAGAGAGAAAGGAAAGATGCATGCCATATTGACATTTTGTGAAGCATTTGCAAGCAACTTGACCGAACATGAATTTATTGCTTCCGGACGCTTCACCTGCATGCCACTATTTTGCCACGAATAAGTGAGACCCCTTTTTGACACATTAAATACTATGAAGTCACTCTCGTAAGCCAGCTACGTGCAGCTCATAATGTTTGTTAGAAGATGAAATCAGTCATTTTATGCCATATTTTTTTGAATAAATATAACTTTCGATAGTGTATAAGATTTATTGAAACTTTATATTCTAGCCGATTTTGCTCAAAATGTCTATGTTTAACACAAAACTTTCAAATAAAAATGTATACTTAATTTGTAGAGTGTTTGCTTGAATTGTAAAAGTATTCTACTCAAACTTTCTTGAAGCTTTCTACTGAAATAACTTTCTTGCCTAATACCTTTTACTTTGGTGACAAAATTTTCTTCTCTAGTGATAAAAGTTCCTACTGAAATATGCTTTTAACGAAAAATGTTGATACAAGCGAGATTTTTTATATCATGAAAAATCTGTTGTGGACCAGGTCTAGGGTTCAAGTTACTAGTGTTAATGTCAATATCTATTTTTGTAAAAAATATGATGGCACTTTAAATGATGTAAACTTACTGTTCTATACAAATTAATCATAGCTTCCTCTAAATTGATAAAATTATATGTTACATTTGGCTATTACCAAACGCAAGCGGCATTAGTTGCCTGCAGCAGCCACCGTCTAGGGATCGTCTAGGGATATAAGTAAACAATCCCACTACCTGCATACAAACCCTCTTTCATTATTTATATTTATAGTAGTACAAAATTTGAAAGGAAAAATGAATTAGAAGTCCGATAAGAAAAATAATGCTAGCCAGTCCCACTTACATCCCTACCACCGTCCACCACTATAAGGTGATTGACAATGTCACTGCCTGGAAAATGGGATTAAATTGATGGACAGCAAGATGTTCAACCAAAAGCCTTGCATGTATCGTGGCAGGCATCTCCTTGTTCCACACGTGGGTAGCCCAGCTCATTATTTTTGGCAACAAAAGTGCACGATACGGTACGGTGGTGACACTTTCTTGTTACTTTTTCCTAAGACTGCTGGACTGAAAGTCCGAAACATCAGTCGAATTGACTTTAAAAGGCTTCGAGTTGATCTGTATACTTTACGTAGTTGGGGAAAATTTTAGCACATTAATTTCTAGAACCATCAATTGCGAAAAGTTTCAACGGGAAAGATACTGCTGATGTGTTGTTATCTCTATCAATATATAATTTCAACCATTGTCTTTGACAATGTACGGACTAACTACGCTGTCAGTGTGTAGCTTAACTCAATGGTAAATTAGTGTGTTTTGTACAAGGCAATGGAAGAAGCCCAGAGTCCGTCTTCTTAGTCGGGCCGTAATTAAATTGGACTGAAAGAAAACGTGGGATTCTCATAATACAGAAATAGAAAAACCGTAGAATTGAAATGTCATGTCATGTCATGTAAAATACTACAGGAAAGAAAACTACAGGAATTATTCAAAACATGTGCTTCGATGTATCATATATATAAAAAGCACAGAAGTTTTGAGATTATATATATATATATATGTTGATTTGCTAGAGAGATAATGGAGAGAGAAAGAAAGAAGATGCCTTGCAAATCTCAAAGGAATTTGAAACAATGAGGTTGCACCTCACGCTAGAATTCCTCTAAAATGCGGAAGAATTTGTACTATCCTTCGAATTTCCTTTGCAGCAATCCTATCATCCAAATGGCTCCTAGGAATTATTCCTATGGGTTGGATTGCTTTATTTTTCCTAAAAAATCCTTCAAAAGGAGCCCTCAAACTAGTAAAAAATGACTTTTGCAAACGGATGGATGGCCTGCCTCAGATATTTATGAAAATCAATAATTTTTCATGCGACAAGCACAACCGCATGCGAAAATAAGATTTTCATAGCAAAACATAAAAATTCCGAAGAACAAATTCGAAACCCTAGCTCCAAGACCCATCTCCAAACCCTATCTTCCTGATTCTCCCAAAATCCTAGCTCCTAAAGCCATCGTTGTCGCAAGTCGCTGCCGCCATCATCGCCACAGGCGCCACAGTGGCCACTCGTTCCCGTCGCTGCCGCTTTTGCCGTCCCCGGCTAGACAGGGGGGATCTGTTCCTACGATCGTTGGTGGAGGATCCACCCAATCCGAGGCCGCCGCCGCCACTCCCGCCGCCCGAGGCCACAGCCACCGCTCCCGCCGTCCTCACACTAGCGATTTGTCGCTTCTATGGGTGCCAATGGCGGATCCGCCCGCCCGAGGCCACCGCCAGCTTGAGGCCGACCGCACGCCGACATAGCTCTCGAGGATGAGGGTGTGGATCCATGTGTTGTCGTCGTTTCCGAGGTCAAGAGAGGCGGATCCGTCCCGAGGCCGCTAGATCTCCGCACGCCCCCGAGGCCACCCTCTCCGCGCCGGTGCCACATGCCCTTGGGCCGTTTCTTCTGGAAAGTAGAGGAAGGAAGTGAGAGAAGGGGAAAGTGGAGGAGGAGGAGGAGGAAAGTTAGAGGATGAGAAAGTAAAATTGAGAGAAAGGAGAAATAATGGTAATGTGTGGCCTCGGGGACATGTGGGCACACGTGCTCTCACGTTGCTCGTTTGCAAAAATTTACCTTTTAAAAGGTTTGCTTTTGATAATGCATTAGGTGGGTTTTTTAAGGGGCCGTCTACAAAAATAGATTTTTATATGGTTCATAACCGTTTTCGGGAGTGATTTTTGCAGGCGTGAACAACTATGATCCACGTGCAATTTATAAGAGTATTTCATAAGAAAAAACATTTATGTAGTAAGGTCAAAATGACTAACAAACGGTTTCCAACGTAATCGGCAATGAGAAAAATAGCCAAGGAAATTTCAGCTCGTTTATATTGAGAACTCTCAGTTGGTAAAAGGTTCGTCAGCTTAATTAATTGGTAAGTTTCCGGTGGAAAGCAATTAAATAATGATGTATTATGTCGGTCCAAACATAAAAAGTTTCATTCTCGACTACTTATTGACTATATCTATGCTGCTGATGCATAGCTTAAGGTCTAAGGAGTAGCAAATAGCACTGGCAGTGGAAGAGAAATAGCAATTAATGGCATCGATGAATTTTCTTTTTTATATGTTGTTTATTTACCATGTTAATTTGATAAATTAATTGATAAATGTGCGTAGGGCATATTTTACACAATATATTTATCTTTGTCATCTTTTTCTACTCTTTCATTAATTAGTGTCATTAACTAGAAAATAATTAAAAGATTATCACTAAAATGTACGTTATACTTATGGGTGAGACCGAGCTTACCTAAAAAAGTTCGATTCGAATGTGGAATAGGTTTGGCTGGAGTAGCTCACATAAGCTCGTGACTCGACAGACTCGTTGACAGCTCTACGTATTCCATTGGGTGTTTCAGTGTTTGGCCGTTATTTCTCAAGCGTGTGCAGAAGACAAACATGCCGACAGGCGTGTGCATCCGCATATCACTATAATCTTTCAGAAGCAGTCACCTGGATTATTTTCCGTTGATCCGTTCCGAAGTCACATTCCTTTACGCGGAAACTAGGTACCAACGTGTTGATACTATTCGTATGTCGCTAAATCTTCCTCCAGCCCAGCACATGTGACTATGTGAGGCTATGTCCACTTGAGCATGGAAAAAATGGAAATTAATATGACCAGACCATTGCCCCTTTCGTATCTACATCAATAGATTTTTCCAATGTAAATTAAAGAAAAGAATAATTTACAAGCTAAGCAACATAAATTACTTTCTATGAAACTAAATTTCAAATTAGAGAAAGAAGAACTTTCTATTAGAAATTTATATATAGACCAAGGAATTTTCACTATTGAAAGTGAATTTATTCCGCTCAAAATAAATGAATAAGTTAACTCTTGAAATTTTGGATTTTTCACTTTGGTGGAGAAACCCACTATTGTCCCGATTCATAACCTCGTAGTCCCGCCTGAACCGGGACTACAAAAATGAGACTAAAGATCGACATTTTAGTCCCGATTGGTAACACCAATCGGAACTAAGGATGGTGGCGTCACGTGGTTGGCTCCACCATCTTTAGTCCCGATTGGTGTTACCAACATCAACCGGACTAAAGATTTTTAATATTTTTTAATTTTTTCGCTAGCGCTAGCTTGTCGCCTTTCAATTATATATTATGCATACATATTTTACACACATATAGATGTACATATATATGCAACATGCATATATATGTGTATAAATATATATTTTACGCACATATAAATGAACTTAATAAAGGAAATATATGAATATATTATCAAAACATGTACACACATATGTATAATATCCACATATATTTCGTATGTTACAAAAAATTGTCTACTTTGTGGATCGAGTGGTAAAGTTACTCAAATTAAAGTAGAACTCTTCCGCGGGATCAATGACCTGCTCGTTTATAAATCCCATCAATTCTTCTTGAGCAGCCTGTATCAAAGTCGCGTGGGGGAGGTTGTCTCTTACTTGCATAAGCTGTCATTAATTCAAATAAACGAGAAATAAATATATGAAATGAATAAGAAATCGAGACGTAATGTATGAATGACTGTTATACGTATATCTATATCATCGAGACTATTGACTTTCGTAACAAAGTGATGAATGTAGTCGTAGACGTAGTAGCCACATAAGTTTGTCCCCTGCGCCTGTTTTGCACACTAAAGGAGAAACGATGACAGATTGAATATACATTTCATATTTTAGAAAAAATTAATGATTCAATACAACTTTGAAGCATGTTACTCACTGAAAAGTTCATCCTCACAGAGAGCTTATCTTTTCAATTCCCGTGAACATTCACCCGGAGCCATGCCCAGGCCCTACGTGTAGTTGAAAGATAGCTAGTAATTATCTGAGAACCGCATATATGCAATAGCAAGTAAGATGGCATTACCTGTTTAACAATTCAAATATCTTTGTGTACGTGGACTCTGGTTTATCCACTGAGTCAAATACATGGATCTGCGAGTGATCCATGTCAATTACGAACAGAGCCCAGTGGAATCTGCAGATTGGTTGAGATGACACATATGAAACATTATGTATGTACAGATTGAAATTGGTACGGAAGGTAGAAAAACTTATGCTGTGTTGTAGGGCGAAGGATAAACGTCTTGTAGTGGTGCTGCACAAGACATTGTATATGTTATCCTCTGTTTGCTCCAGATATTGATCAACCATCGCGGTGTTGATTTTTCGTGCGTCTATGAATCCATGTTTAGGAGATTCTTGCTTGTTAGAATATTGGATCATCATTTTGCAACGACTAAAAGAATTTAAGTCAGCTAAATACAAGGAGCTAAGGAATAAAATAGAACGATACTTACAAAATCCGCGTGGCTAGAAGAGAGACGTCGAGGGCATCAAGCTGGTACAGGTTGAATATGTCTTCGAATTGGATAAAGAAGTTGTCACCTCCATCGAAGAAATAGTCGAGTGAATATTTGCCCGTGACCATCTCTGTACCTCTGCTGAATTCTTGCATGTACCACTTATGAAAGCAGTATATCTGTGTAGGTAGCTATTTAACTTGATCCGGCTTTACAAGAGGCTTTCCAAGTTTGAACTTGTACTTCAGTGGAGTCTTCGCGAGGGAAGCACGCCCGGATAATTGAACCATTGTTATTCCAGTAGATTCCATAAATTCTCTTAACTCCGTTCGAACATCTGGAACCGTGTTGAACTCCAGAGGTTTTTGAGGCTGCATGCCGAGCTGAGGTACATCTCTGCCCTTTCTTTGCGCCTTGCCAGCAACCTTTCGGATAGTCCTGTCATAGTCAGACTGTGGTTGAGGTTGCAGTTTAGGCTATGGCGTTAGGTACGTCTTCTTAAAAAAGTCCTTGGTCTCCTAGGGGATTTCAGGAGGCTTCTCAGGAGACTTCTTTTTGATGTGGGCCTTGACTTCAGCTTGGACGGCCTCGTGCAGCTCCTCTGGAGTCATGTCGTACGCCATTTTCTTTGGGGCTGGTGGGAACGGGTCAAGTTTAGGCCTCTTGCTTCTTGGTCCATTGGTTGATATTGACCGCCTGGCTCGAGCTCTGCGCTTAGGAGGCGACGGAGCAGGTGAAATAGGATGAGTTGCTAACCGTTTAGGAGTCGGTGCTCGTTGTGGTGACGGAGGAGGCTGAGCAGGCGGTGGAGTGGGCGACGACCGTTTAGGAGTCGGTGCTCGTGGAGGCGACGCAGGAGGCGGAGTTGGCGTAGGAGGCTAAGGAGACGGTCCACCTGGGAATATGATGAAGGGCTCCCTCCAAAGAAATTTCCCATGAGTTATTTCTCCTAGCGTCGTCTCTCCGTCTCCTCCGGGATATCCACTCGAGATCTTCGTATCCGCGTTCCACCTGCTCAACTTCCACTTTTGAGTACGTAGGCGGAACGGACCTGCAGTGGTAGGTGTCGTCTTGTTCTACTAAAATCGCCATGCCCGACGCGACCTATTCGAGAATGGCGCTTATTAGTTAGTAATGAACCTTGATTGTTAAGTTATTCAAGGAAATATACAACATAAAACTACGAACATACCTTTATTATTATGTTCTTGAGTGGAATGTACAACTCACATGGTGTCCGCTGCGTATATCATCCACGGGGCATGGCGGACAGACTTGAGCTTGTCGGGCCAACTTGCCTTCATTTCCTGTTGAAGCGCAGCTGCTGCGCTGCTGCTGTAGTTGAGCTGTTGTTGCTGGATCTGGCTGTTGGCTAACCCAGTGGCTCCGCTCCTCTGCCAACCTTTGGGTCAACCTTTGGTCCACTATTTGATCAATCTGCGAGATCCGCATCTCCATTTCTGCGAACCTCGCATCCGTCTCTCGCTTCGACCTCATGCAGCGCCTATATGTGTCGACGTCCGCTTGAAACCCGTATTTCCAGGGAACGACGCCTTTTCCTCGCGTTCGTCCTGGATGTTCTGGGTTCTGGAGTGCGAGCATTAGCTCGTCCTTCTCTCTGTCAGGCTTAAATGAGCCCAAGGCAGAGGCCTCCAGCGCTTCCTCTAATCTTTGTCCGGCTTCTTGGATTTCAGCGCCGAAGATAACTGATCCATCTCCGAGATTAAGCGATCCGCCGTGAGCATAGGACCAATGTTTTGATCATTCCGCCGGTTGGTGTGCCCTAACGATACCTCGTGCTTACTGTGTCGGCTTCCATCTTCTTCCATTTCTGCATGGCTTTTTGATAGTCGTCCGACCCAAGCTTGTGATGGTATTTCTTCTTGGCTGCGTTGGCCTTGTTCTTTTCAATGAGGGCTTGCGCTTCTTCCCCGGTCTTATGTTCCACAAAGGCCTCCCAGTGATCTCTGAGCTTTGGGAACATGTCAAAGTCTGGGTTCTGGCCCTTCAGGATGTATTTCTTGTGTAACTCCTTATTATAGTTCCTAAAGAGCTCAGCCATCTTCTTTAACGTCCAATCTTTGACCTTTGCCTGTTTGGAGTCTGGGATGGTAAACGTCTGCAGCATTGTCGTCCAGAGCATCTCTTTCTCTGTGTCCGAGAGATAGCTCGTCTCATCTCCTCCTGTCCTTGATCGCCTCCAGTTCACAACGCTGATGGGCACGTGATCCCTCACCACCCATCCGCTGTGTGTCACAAACTTCCTTGCGGCGTCCGCTGGGGCACTTGGTCGACCGTCCGGTGCAACTTTCGTTATGACATGTCGACTCTCAATGCGCTTGCTGACACCGCGTTGCCCGCAAACCCTCTTCTGTCCAACGGATGAGGAGCCTTCATTCCCCTCCTCGTTTCCCTCCTCATTCCCCCCTTGTTCCCCTCCTCGTTGAGGTATTGATTTGGATCCTCGGTCCCCTCCTCAATGTAATACTGGGTGCTACCATGTGCGATCTCGTCAAGAAGAAACTGTTCGTCGTCACGATCAGCCATTTGATTGTTGTGGATTCGAGGACTTAATCAAAGAATTCTGACAAGAAAAAAATTATTCGGTTAATTCATGTATAAATTATTTAGTGAAATCATGCATGTCTACCTAGAAAAAAACATAGACAAAAAGAAGATGAAAAAAATAGATAAAATCCGTAAGACACTAGATGAAATCTGTCAAATCTTCCTTCTTCATATCTTTGTTTCTCTTTGTTAGATGAGGGGGCGGGGCATGGGGAGGAGGAAGAGGAGGCGGTGGTGGTGGTCGTGGTTGTGGCGGCGGCGACGCGGATGGGGAGGGATGGCACGAATGGGGGACGGCGGCGACGTGGATAGGGTCGACAACGTGGATGATGGGCGATAGCGGAACGAGAACGATGTCGGTGCCGACAGTGATGCCGATGAGCACCCAGAGGCGAAGCCCGAACACCGCCGTCATATGCAACAACACCGTTGAGGTACCGGCGCTCCACCCTAACCCTAACCCTAAACCCTAAACCCTAAACCGAATGAACACACGAAACTATCGTTCATTCGTTCGTTCATGTTCGTTCGTTCACGCCCGTTCGTTCTATCGTACGTTCACGTCCGTTCGTCTGGAGGAGAGAAAGATAGGAGGATAGGAGAGAAAGAGAGGAGGATGACGTGAGGGAGATAAGGTGGAGAGGAGAGGAAGTGGAGAGGAGAGGAGAGAAAGAGAGGACGATGCATGATGAGGTACGTTGTAACGACCGAACGAACGACCGATCGACCGAACGAATGACCGAAGGAACGACCGACCTAACGAACGAAACTCGTTCATTCGTTCACGTCCGTTCGTTCGTTCGCGTTCGCTTGTTCGTTCACGTACGAACGACCGAACGATCGATCGACCGAATGAACGAAACTCGTTCGTTCATTCGCTCACGTCCATTTGTTAATTTTATCGTTTTCGTTAGTTCTATCATACGTTCACATACAAACGACCGAACAAACGAACGACCAACCGACCTACACGACCGAACGAAACTCGCTCGCTCGTTCACGTCCGTTCGTTTTATCGTTATCGTTCGTTCGAAAAAACAAAATTCACATTCACAAGTCACATTCACAAGTTCACATTCACATTCAAAATTAAATCTATTCATCCATGCATTCAAAATTAAATAAAAAGTCCATAAGTCCATTTAATACACATTTAATACATTTTAAATTTAATACACATCAAAATTTACAAATTTAAAAAAAATTTCACATTCTAACGTTTCTAATTAACATTTCATTCATTTCTAAAATTTGGCATGGGGAGGGGCGGCGGCGGCCGAGGAGAGGAGGCGGCGGCGTCGAGGAGAGGCGCGAGGCTGGGGCGGTGTGTGGGGCGGTGGCTGCGTCGAGGGAGCGGTGGCGGCCGACGCGCGACATGGAGCCAAAGGGCGGCGGCTTGAAGGGCGCGCGACGCCGACGACGAGATGGGAGGCGGGCGGCGGCGGCGACGACGGCAACGACGGCGGCGACGACAACGACGATGGCGATGCCGACCCTAAACCCTAAACCCTAAACCCTAGCCGTACGCATCACACACGAGGGAAAAAAGGGGATGGTGGCGGCTAACCTACGGCACGGCGGCTGGCGATGGTGTCTCCCCGGCGACGGCGGGTCTCCGGCGACGATGACGGCGACGAAGACGATGGCATGGCAGCTTCGGCTTCTAGGGCTCAGCGATGGCGACGAAGACGATGAAGTTGTGTGCAAAAATGTGTAAGTGTTGGATCCCCCATGGCCCCTCGCTATATAGTCATCGGGCTCTTTTGTCCTGGTTTAAATCACGAACCGGACTAAAGATACATTAGTCTGGTTGGTGGCTTCAACCGGGACAAAAATAACTTTTTAGTCCCTATTGTAGCCACCAACCATGACTAAAGATGACGGAGTAGCCACGTGCCTCTAGTAGGTGAGAATCTTTAGTCCTGGTTGGTGGCTTCAACCGGACTAAAGAATTTTCCCGCCTTTCCAAATTATTTTTTGTCCCGGTTTGTGTTATAAACCTAGATTAAATATTTAAACAATTCCCTATTATAATGTATTTTAAATTATAATAATCACATAGTATTTTAAATTTAATAAATAATATATAATTAACATATATAATTAAATTCTAACAATCATATATAATTAAATATTTTAAATATAATTAACATATGGCCTATTTTAAAAATATATTAAATATAAATAATAACAAATAATTAACGTTTGTCATATTAAAAACTATTTTAAATTTAAATAATAATATATAATTAACGTATGTCCTATTTGAAAAATATTTTAAATTTAAATAATAATATTTTAATAACATTTGCCCTATTCAAAAGTATTTTAAATTCTAACAATCATATGTAATTAACATTTGACCTATTCAAAAGTATTTTAAATTCTAACAATCATAAGTAATTAACATTTGTCGTATTTTATATTATAACAATAATATTCAATAATTTAAAATAATTTATGATAAATTAAAATGGTTACTATAATATTCAAAAATTCAAATTTAATTAAGATTGTCCATACAAAAATTTAGCTAAGTGATGGTTGTCCTCACGTACTTTCTTCGCACAATTGTTCCTTCATTATGATCGTTGCGTAAGTAAGAGGTGTCCTCATTTGATAAGAGGATGCTCGGGTCAACCGTCACCACGAACGAAGGTTGCCCGTCAAACTGATCGTAATCTTCGTCAGTTCTATCCTCGACTTCCACGATTTTTGTTTTGCCTGAGAGAACCACATGGCGCTTGGGCTCGTCGGATCCTTTCCCCTTCTTTGCTTTGCTAGCCATGTCCTTGACATAGAAAACTTGATGTACATCATTGGCAAGGACGACGGGTTTATCTAAGTATCCAACCTTGTTCAGGTCGACCGTTGTCATCCCACTTGCATCAATGGTTACGCCTCCGCCACTGAGCCTAAACCGCTGGCACTGAAACAGAGGGACCTTCAGAGGTCCATAGTTCAACTCCCATATGTCATCGATGCTGCCGTTATATGTGCTAGTCGTACCATCGTATCCCACGACATCGATGCGGATAGCGCTGTTCTGATCCGTGCTCTTCAAGTCTTGGGCCCGTGTGTAAAATGTGTACCCATTGATTTCATATGTCTGGAATGTGGTGATCGAGTAAGATGGCCCCCTCGTCAAGAAGGCTAGTTGTTGGTCAATACTCGCGTTGCCCATGAGACGTTGTCGCAGCAAGCAGGAAATGCATCAATTTGATGGCGTGTAATCCAGGCATCCGTCTTACCGATGTTTTCTGAGTGAACAACCGTCAAGTGCTCCTCGATGTAAGGAGCCACCAAGGAAGATTATTGCAACATGGTCCAATGTGCTATCCTGGACAAGTCATTGTCTATGTTCATTATTGTCTTTCTTGCGAGAGTTTTCTTCCCCCGTAGTCTACCTTCATGGCTTGATTCATGCACCCTGATGGGACGAAGGTCTTCAATAAAGTCGATGAAAAACTCAATCACCTCCTCTGTTTCATATTCCTTGGCGATGTTGGCCTCCGGACGAGAACTGTTACGGACGCACTTCTTTAGAACACCCATATACCTCTCGAATGGGAACATGTTGTGTAGGATTACCGGACCGAGGATACGGATCTCTTTGACAAGGTAACATAGGAGATGCGTCATGATATTGAAGAAGGAAGGCGAAAAGATCATCTCAAAGCTGACAAGACATTGGACCACATTATTTTAAAAGTCTTCTAGTCTGTTTGGGTTGATGATCTTCTGTGAAATTGTGTTCAGGAAAGCACATAGCTTTGTTATTGATATCCGGATATTATCGGGAAGGATACCACGAATTATAACGGGAAGCAGCTGTGTCATTAGCACGTGGCAGTCATGGGACTTTAGATTTGTGAACTTCTTATCTTTCGTGCTTATTGTTCCCTTTATATTTGAGGAGTATCCAGACGGTACCTTGATGCTCTCCAGGCATTCAAACATTATTTTTTTCTCTGCCTTGCTTAGAGTGTAGCTGGTTGGACTTTGGTAATGGGCTCCTTTCTCCTTTGGTAGCGGGTGAAGGCCGTCGCGTTGTGCCATATGTTTCAGATCGTTACATGCTTCAAGTGTATCTTTTGATTTTTCGTATACACCTAGGAAGTTCAGCAGGTTTACGCAAAGGTTCTTAGTGAGGTGCATCACGTCGATTGCGTGGCTGACATCTAAGACTTTCCATAGGGCAACTCCCAAAAAATTAACTTCTTCTTCCACATCGCCACGTGACCACCTTCACTTGCTATAGGTTGGTTACCGGGTCCCTTTTCAAATACTACTTTGAGGTCTTTCATCCTGGCAAACACGGCTTTTCCGTTGCGATGCTTTGGTTTAGTACGATGGTCTGCCTTTTGATCAAAATGTTTGTCTTTTCTCCAGACATGGTGGCTTGCAACAAGAAAGCAACGATGACCCATGTACACTACCTTCTTACATTGTTTCAGGTACGTACATTCGGTCTTATCCAAACAATGGGTGCAAGCATTGTACCCCTTGTTGGACTGTCCGGATAGGTTGCCAAGTGCAGGCCAATCGCTGATGGTAACAAACATCAACCCTCGTAGGTTAAACTACTCTTGTTTATCCTCATCCCACAGGGGGCACCTTCTTGCTTCCATAGCAGTTTTAGATCTTCGATCAGCGGTCTCAGCTACACATTGATGTCGTTACCATGTTGCTTCGGGCCTTGAATAATAACTGGCATTTGATTATAATTTCGCTTCATGCATAACCAAGGCGGGAGGTTGTAGATACACATTGTTAGAGGTCAAGTGCTATGCCCGCTGCTCATCTCTCCAAAAGGATTCATGCCGTCCGTACTTAAGCCGAACCTTAGGTTTCTAGAATCCTTGCCGAAGTCTTAAAATGTTCTATCAATGTTTCACCACTGTGACCCATCGGCGAGATGTCTCAGCATGCCGTCTTGTAGGCGTTCTTTCGCGTGCCAGCGCATCATCCTTGCATGCTACTTGTTCTTGAACAGACGCTTCAGTCGTGGTATTATAGAAAAACATCATATCACCTTAGCAGGAACCCTTTTCTTCGAAGGCTGTCCGTCAACTTCACCTGAATCATCTTGTCTGATCTTGTATCGAAGTGTTTTACAAACCGGACATGTTTCTAGTTCTCGTACTTCTCACCACGCTAGAGGATACAATTGTTAGGACATGTATGTATCTTTTGTACCTCCAGTCCTAGAGGATAGACTAACTTCTCAGCTTCGTACGTTGATTCCGGTAATTCGTTTCCCTCTGGATGAATAGGTGTAGGCCCAGTCCCTAATAGAAGGATTACGCTCGCACCTAAATGGACCTTGCCTGTTACACTTGCTTTTTCCCAATTTAGTTGTTCCAACATCTATTGTTGTTTGCTTCAATTAGATAGAAGAAAATATAGAGAAAACAACATCACCTCCATGAGTATGCCCCGTCTAACTCAAGGATGTCCAAGGCCAGGTTACATACCCCATATATATATATATATATATATATATATATATATATATATATATATATATATATATATATATATATATATATATATATATGTTGAATATGGAAATATGCGTCGGGATAATGAAATTGTCCGGCATACGATTTGAAGACTGGTGGATGAAGTTATGCACCGTCAATTTCATCATTATGCCAAGATGTTCCCAAACTAATTAATATGCTGTTTTGTAAAAAAGACAGAAAATTCAAAAATTGAATAAAAAAATTCCAATGTTGGTGTTGAACAGCGTTGGACACATTATTATGCAATGGGTCATAACAACGTCATTAATATTTTATATGATGCAGCTTACTTGTGCTCGAAGGTTTTGATTTTAACTGCACACGTGTCTAAAAGGACGTCTATTTAAACAGAGGGATTCATGGCGAGTTCTCCATGAAAATTGCACCCAATAGACAGGCCTGCATACAAACATAAGTACTAACGACACATTGAATTCTAGTGCTAAGCAATGAGGAACGTTGTGAACAAATCCTCGCCAGAGCTCGTCGGCCCGGCGACGACCAAGCCGGTGACGCCGCCGACCGGCGACGTCATCAACCTATCCTCCTTCGACAAGGCGATTGGTTCCTACCCCTCCACGTCGTTCCTCGTCTTCAACAATTGCATCGTCGAGCCGGCCATGACGATCAAGAGTGCACTGTCCCAAGCTCTGGTCTACTACTACCCCATCGCCGGCCGAGTGATCACCGGAGCGGCTGACGGCGGCGGCCAGCTCCGTATCTCGTGCACCGGCGAGGGCGTGGCATTCGTGTCCGCGACGGCCAGCTGCGCTCTCGACGATGTCAAGCTTCTTCGACCCGCCGTTCGCGGCGTTGTTGAAGGAGCTCGCCGTGGAGTACCCCGCGGAGGGCTGCGGCGACGGCGAGGACGACCCACTGCTGCTCATGCAGATGCAGGTGACGGAGTTCGCCTGCGGCGGGTTCGTCCTCGGCATGACGTGGAACCATGTCGTCGCCGACGGCAAGGGCATAGCTCAGTTCCTGCAGGCTGTCGGCGAGCTCGCGCGCGGGCTGCCGCAGCCGTCCGTCTTGCCGGTGAGCTGCGGCGACGACTCCTCCCGGAGCTGCCGCCGCTGGTCGTCGCCATGGAGAAGACGATGGTGAGCCTGGAGAAGAAGCAGTTCGCTTACCTCGACGTCACCATCCCTTCGAGCGTGATCAGACGCGTCAAGGCGGAATTCGACGGCGACGTAGAGTACTCCGGCGAGCCGTGCACCGTGTTCGAGGCGGTGGCCGCCCTGCTCTGGCGCAGCCGCACGCGCGCGGTCTTCTCCGACTCCGACCCCGACACTCCCGCGCCGCTCGTCTTCGCGGCCAACGTGCACAAACTCATCGGCGCCAAGCACGGTTACTACGGCAACTGCATCACCTCCCAGGTGGTCGCCGCGACGAGCGGCGAGGTGGCAAGCGGCGACGTCAAGGACGTGGTGAAGCTGATCCGGCGTGCCAAGGAGCAGATTTCGGCGCACTTCAAGAACGGTGCCGGCGTCGATGCCATGAACAACGAGGCGGCGCTGTGCATGGAGACGAAGCAGCAGCTGGGCGTGCTGTTCGGGTACAACGCGTTCTACGTGGCGAGCTGGCGGAACATCGGGTTCGAGGCGGTGGACTTCGGCGGTGGGAGGCCGGCGCGGGTGATGTGCCACGTCGGGCCGACGGCGGTGCCGAGCAGCGTGGCGTGCCTGCCTCGTGACGGCGGCGGCGCCAGCGTTCTGCTGCGGTGCGTGAAGGAGGAGCACGTCGACGCGTTCCTCGCAGAGCTGGAAAGTTTCAAATGAATATGTCCGTATATATAATACTGCGGAGTTGCTACATATCTTGCGACAGTTTTTTCCAATCAAAACTTACAAATTCCTAACCATTGATTCGCCAGATTCGTGCAAAGCTGGAAAAATAATTAACAGCTACGCGTGGTAAGGTGGAAGCGAACCTATATAATATTGAATACATGATTGCTGAGCTAACCAACTCACGTTTATTTATCTAGTCACGTACTAGTTACATGTAACTACTAAATAGTGACACTCTACTTACATTTGAAAGTTTTTTAAAAAAAAACATAAAAAATAACTTGCAGAAGTTTTTTTAGATAGTCCCATAATACTGGTAGCTCGGTCACTGACGTTGAAAATAACTTCTATAAATAGAAATAATGTGACGTCAAATGTTGCTTTCTGCAGTTTAAAAATAATTATCTTTTGAATAAGGAAACAACATTCAAAATATAGGACTTGGACTATTGTTTTCTATTACAATATGCATCAAAATATGAACAAATATATAATTTTATTAAAATATATTTTTATAATTTTAAAATATTTCAAAGGCAAATATTTTAAAGTTATTTATAGTTGAAGTTTATAAAGTTTGTCGTTAGTCTGGTTCAAAACGACAAATATTTTCTACAGGAAGTACTCAAGATTGTACTATTGTGAGTTTCCTTCTCGTCTCTCGAATGTAACGTTGCTACTTACTATACGATTATTAAAATAACGAGAAACGTAGCCTGCGCATTCACGTGAGCATATATCATGGACTGCATTTTTGAAACTTATAAGGATAGAATTGCGTGGGTACCACCCAAGGCAACCCAAACTAAAAAAAGAAGGCCGAGCGAATCAGATCAAAAGTCTTTGGACTGGGATCGAGAGCCACTTCGGGCGTGGTTGGCAAGCCCGACCACGGTCCCCTGGCCCGGCCTCGGCTCCTTAGTCTGACTTCCATGCATGGCCCCGACCAGGACGGAGGTCGGTCGCCCCTCCTCGAGAAGCAGACTTTTTTTAAGCCTCGCAAACAGGACAAACGGGGGACAAGCCGATAGAATATGACGTCACCCGACACGCGCACAGGTACATGCCGTGGCGGATCTCGAGGCAGGACTGCACACAAGATGCCCACGGCGAACGGATCCCAAGGAGATTTCTATTTTGCTTTTTAGCTTAGCTTTCTTGCACATCAAGTCCATTGTAACTGCCCCTTAGACTATAAAAGGGAGGACAGGGGTGCGTGCAAGGGGGGCGGGAGGCTCCGGAAACCCTAGACTCCCTCTCTCACGCGTATTGTCGATTGTACTCAAACTCTGTTCATACACCGTCCCAACAAAGCACATGATGTAGGCTTATTATCCTCCGAGGCCAAACCTGTATAAAAATCTTGGCTCGCATTGTTCTTGATTTGACCATCAAATCTGTTGGTGGGACACCTCAACCACTCTTTCACCTCCTCGGGTAGCACCCTTGGAGGACTGCCGACCCACACGTTGACAATTGGCGCGCCAGGAAGGGGCCGTCTTCGCCGATCCGAGCGGTTTGATGGCTGTCTTCTTCCTCACCGACTTGACGGCGCTCGCGGGGACGACGTTTGTCTTCGGGAGCCTGGTCTTCTACGCTGATGATTTCAGCTGCCTCACCCTCTCCCGAGAGGCTTCTGCGCACGACAACACGGCGAGGTGCGCGACATCGTGTCTTGCGTCCTCGACACCCATGGTTCGCCCGGCCATGAAGGTCTGGCGGCCCAAGCCCCTGACTGCCCACACGGCGATCTTGAGAGCGAATTCCGCGTGGAAGCGGATCGAGCACGCCGAGGGGCGTCACGTTGCGTGCCTGGCTCCCTCGCCGTGGAAGGCGTCTTCACCTACTCGACTTCGCCATGGGTCCGTCGATGGCCGTGACCTTGGGGTTTGGCTTCGCTCGCGTCGTCCCGCCAAGGTTGCTCGGAGGTTGGCGATCGCCCTCCTGGGAGCGGTGGCCGGCTCCTTCAAGCTAGTTCAAGAAAACGGGCAAGAAGTGCCAAACTCGTGGAATATCGAGCACTTGCGCCGATTTTACGCTTGAGCAGCTAAGTACCTTGTACTCAACTTTTTCAATAAAGCAATCTATTCTCCGTAGTTTTTCGCTGGCTCTCGTTTTTCTCCAATTCGTTCTCCTCCCGACGCCCGAGTAGCCTATGTAGGCTCAATAACTCCTTCGCTATGCTTACGGTCTACCCTAAGCCATGCGGTCCCGACTAGCGGTGGACTGGGTTCCCTAGAAAGAAGCCTATTGAGTATACTTGAGCAACTCTGGGGCTCGGCAAGTCTCCCGAGTAGCCCGCCCGAGCTGCTCTGGGGCTCGTGAGCCTTCCCGAGCACCTATCCGTAACGTATCCGACTAAGCGCAATGGTCCGCCCGATGTCCTTTGGATTAAGACAAAGGCATGCACCCTACTAAAGCCAACTAGGGTTGGGACCTAACGTGACTTAGATGGATACTACGCAAAGGTGCTCGGGGGCTCGGCCATCTCTATCCTAAACCTCTCCGCGCACCTGTTCGCTACGTACACGACTAAGTGACTCGAGCATGGCTTGTAGCCCTCCGGCCATGCGCCGTCGAGGGCCAAAGTCGCCGAGCCCAAGATCAAACACGCAACGAATAGAAGGCATGAAATTAATAAACATGTCATTACAAAAAGGTAAAAAGTGTACTCCGATCATAGCAAAACTTTGAGCTTCACTACGTGTAACTAATTCAGCCTATCTCGTTGTAGGAACTACTACAAGTCACCTATTTACGTGGACATCCCAAGACACAATCTTCTTCGCCGCTAGCTCGACCTCGGGCTTGATGGAATGGGGCAGTGCTCGGTTCAAGCCGTTAGCAACCCACGTGCATGGCATGCGCGCCCAAGCTGAACGTCGGCACGGTACCCAACCACCCGAATCCCTCTCCGACCTCGCCTGACCACCATAAGCCTTCGGGCTATGGCCTCTCCGACCTCATCGACCACCATCGCCCTCCGGGCTATGGCCTCTTCGACCTTGCCGATTGCCATTGGCCTTCGGGCTATGGCTTTTCTCATGTCAAAGAACGCTACTTGCCTCTCGGACTATGTTTTCTCCGATCTTGCCGGCTACCATCGGCCATCGCTAAGGTTCGCTAAGCCCGCTGGCTGACACCGAGCCGACACTGCAATCAAACTGCTAGGAGATGATGCATGATGCTTGACCATAGGCCCAAATATACCATCCGACCCCAGGCTCAGGGGCTACACTTAGCAGTGCACTTTGTCCTGCCCTTGCCCCAAGCACTCCATAGAATCTGGCAACCGCCGGGTTGATGCATGATTCTTGACCCTAGGCCCGAAAGTATCATCTCGACCCCGTGCTCGGGGCTACACCCGCGTGTGCACTCGTCCAGGCTCCCCGCCCGAAAACTCTTGGAGAATTTCAAGGACCGACCTAAAATCCCTGAACGGGACAACTCAGATTCTAGGGCAGAATGTCCCATTCACCACTAGTATCGGGGGCTGCTGTGGGGATACCACCTCCGGGTAGCCCAAACTAAAGAAAGAAGGTTGAACAGATTGGATCGGAAGTCTTCGGATTGGGATCGGGAGCCAAACCCCGGGCGTGGTCGGCGAGCCCGACCACGGCCCGGCACGGCCTCGGCTCCTTAGTCCGACCTCCATGCATGGCCCCGACCAAGACGGAGGTCGGCTGCCCTCCTTAGGAAGTAGGCTTCCTTCGTAAGCCTCATAAACAGGACAAACGGGGACAAGCCGATAGAAGATGATGTCACCCGAGAAGACTACACACAAGGTACCTGCCACGGCGGCTCCCGAAGCAGGACTGTGCACAAGACGCCCACGGCAAATGGATCCCAGGGAGATTTCTGTTTTGCTTTTCAGCTTTAGCCTGGATTTGCTTTGTACTTTAGAACCAAGCATTCTTGCACATCATGCCCATTGTAACTGCCCCCTTAGACTACAAAAGAGAGGGCAGGGGTGCGCTTAAGGAGGGCAAGAGGCTTCAAAAACCCTAGATTCCCTCTCTCACGGGCATTGTCATTTGTACTCAAACTCTGTTCATACACCATTACAACAAAGAACACAGAACACATGCTTATTATCCTCCGGAGGGCCGAACCCGTCTAAAAATCTTGGCTCGCATTGTTCTTGAGTCGACCATCGATCCGTTGATGAGACACCCCGACCACTCTTTCATCTCCTTCGCTAGCTTCCTTGGAGGACTACCGACCCACACGTCGACAGGAATATTAACCGGATTTGCATCTACCATGCTTTAGAAATATGTTTTTTCTCCATAAAAATTCTCCATCAGTTTCTTAGATAATTTTTTAATCCATTTGTTAGCCTTATGTTATATAATATTTATTTCACTCCTTACAAGAAATTATCTATATTATTCTTCATCATCAAGAGGGAGGTAGACTTAATCATCATAAAAATATTTTTAACAAATTAAGTGTAATTCTAAAGTAAGGTGTTTTTCTTTTTTAATTGAATATTTTGGGATCCTTTTTTAATGGAAATCTTGAAAAACTATTATTGCTAATAAATTTGTTTCATTTGTACCATCAGGCCTAATTGGTTCACATTGACACAATTTGTTACATAAATCAATAAAGACAATGTAGATATACATATCCGAGACCTCGATCATTTCCCTATGATGTATATATGCAGTTATATATGGAGAAACTCATCATGACGAGACGTAGAAGACGGGGAAGACCATTAATATCTAATGACTTACAAATGTTGCAATGGTTATGTAATAGTTGTTTCAAATTAAGTGAAAATTATGAAGCAAAAAATTGAACTATAAGACTTTTCGCATGTTGGTAATTTACTCTTTTATTTTATGCGAAACTTATTTGAAGTCAAAATTTAGGATATGATAAACTATGAAACAGTGTTAAAAAAATAAATCGCCTTTTATATAAGCAAGTAAAATTGATATAGGTTTCTATAATTATGTTGTATCCCATGAAATTCTAAAAAGACCCTATAAAAAAGACCCTATAAAAGCTTTATGTTCCAAATACCATATAAATTCTTGCAAAATAATTATATTTGTAGCATGAAAAATGTTTCGTGGCTATACGATCCTTATGTTTCTCCTAGTTAATATACCCCGTGGGTAAAAACTAAGGCCTAGCTAATCTCATTGTTCTTTAACCCACCCTCCATTAATATATTATTCTAAGCTCATCGAGAGTGGTTTATGCACTCTCTCCTCCAGTGGCAATTTTAGATTTTAGATTTGGGTAGTCATATATATATTTATATATATATATTAAAAATATCGTAAATATAACAAGATAATAGAATTAATAGAATTGTATATATATACACATATATACATACATGTACATATACATATATACACATATACATACATACACATATATATACACACATATATATACACATACATATATATAAATATATACATATATACATATACATATATACATATACATATATATATACGTACATAAACATATACATATATATATATACACATTGTGTAAGTTTCTTTGGGTGGTCCCGGGACCACCGGGATCACCTCTGGCTCCGCCACTGCTCTCCTTGGTTCTCTTTCTCTCCCTCGCACGTGTTTAATTTCGGCGATTTTATTTTCCCCAAAAACGCCTCGAAGGTTGCCTTTTCGAGCCCGAAGTTTTTTTTCGATTCGATTGTGTCTTCGAATTCTCCACAGCCACGTCTTTTGCTTGTTTACGCTCAAATTCTCTGTGGTTACCTCTCGTTTGCTCCTAAGTCCATAAAAATATTAAAAATAAAACAAAAAGTCAAATTTTTCAAAAAAACAACAACTTAGATGGATATGAAAAATAGAGAGGGGCAAAAGAGGAACAAGATATCTACAAGAGCACATTAATGTCTACGATTATCTATGTTTTATTAAATTTAAATATTATTGTTTTAAACCTATATTTAATAAATTTAATTTGGCCCTATTTACTAATTATTTAATTGTTAACCCTAATCGGGACCAAATAAATTTGGAAAAATAGCGAAAATTATCTTTAGTCCCTGACTAAAGAAGAATTAGAAATAGCGAAAATTATCTTTAGTCCCAGCTTGGTGACATTAGCCGACTAAAGATGAATTGAAAATAGCGGCAAATTATCTTTAGTCCCTTGGTGACACCAACCAGACTAAAAATTCGAGCTATATATATCATGGCGCGCATCGTCTTCTCCATTGATCCAACACTTAGCACATTTTTTAGATCTCTCTCCCTGTCCCCTCAGCTCTCCCCCTCTCCCTCTTCCTCTCCCTCTCCACTCGGCAAGAAAGGGGAGGAGATGGCGACGACGGGGGAGGAGGTGGCGGCAGCGGGGCGCCATCTCCTCACCGGCGAAGAGCGGGACAAAGGCGGCAGCGGCGGAGCCGACGCCAGCGGCGAGCGGGAGCCGACGCCAGCGGCGAGCGAGAGCCGGCAGTAACGACGAGCGAAAAATACTTGTTGTTGTTGTATTTTGTTGTATATATAGTGTGGACAAATTTGTGGACAATTTGTTGTATATACGTGTGAATTTTGTTGTATTCAATCGTTAAAAAAATAAATTCCATGTTGTGTGCATATATATATATGTGATGTGTTATGTATTTACACACACATATATATATGCATATTTGCATATATATGTATATATGTATATATGTATATGTGTATTTAAACAAGCAGAAGCAAGCTAAGAGCAAGTCGAAATTAAAAAAATTAAAAAAAACTTTAGTCCCGGTTGAAGCCACCAACCGGAACTAAAGATTGCCGCCACATCGGAACTAAAGATGGCGGAGCGCCACGTGGCGCCGCCATCTTTAGTCCCGGTTGGTGGCTCCAACCGGACTAAAGATAGCGATCTTTAGTCCGGATTCGTAGTCCCGGTTTGACAACCGGGACTACAAGGAGTTATCAACCGGGACAAATGTGCTATTCTCCAAGCAGTTGTTTCGGCGATTTTATTTTCCCCAAAAACACCTCAAAAGGTTGCCTTTTTTTGAGCATGGAAGTTTTTTTCCGATTCTGAGCTTGTCTTCTGAATTTTTCACAGGCCACGTCTTTTGCTTGTTTACGCTCAAATTTTCTATGATTACCTCTCGTTTGCCCCTAAGTCCATAAAAATATAAAAAATAAAACACAAAGTCGAATTTTTCCAAAAAAACAATAACTTTAGATGACTATGACAAATAGAGAGGGGCAAAAGAGGAACAAGATCTAGAAGAGCACATTAATGTCTAGGATTATCTATGTTTAATTAAATTTTAATATTATTGTTTTAAACCTATATTTAATAAATTTAATTTGGCCCTATTTACTAATTATTTAATTGTTAACCCTAGCCGAGACCAAATAAATAATAAATAGCGGAAATTATCTTTAGTCTCGGTTGGTAGCACCAACCGGACTAAAGATGAATTAGAAATAGCGGAAAATTATCTTTATTCCCGGTTGGTGACACCAAACGGAAATAAAGATGAATTAGAAATAGCGAAAAATTATCTTTAGTCCTGGTTGGTGACACCAACCGGGACTAAAAATTCAGGGCTATATATATCCTCGGCACGCATTGTCTTCTCCACTGATCCAACACTTAGCACATTTTTCAGATCTCTCTCCCTCTCCCCTCAGCTCTCTCCCTCTCCCTCTTCCTCTCCCTCTCCCCTTGGCAAGCAAGGGGAGGAGATGGTAGTGGTGAGGGAGGAGGTGGCGGCAGCTGGCGCCATCTCCTCACCGGCGTGAGCGGAACATAGGCGGCAGGCGTGAGCGGGAGCCGCGCGGCGAGCGAGAGCCGACGGCAACGACGAGCGAAAATACTTGTTGTTGTATTTTGTTGTATATATAGTGTGGACGATTTTGTGGACAAATTTATGGATAATTTGTTGTATATACGTGTAAATTTTGTTGTATTTGATCGTTAAAAAAATAATTTCGATGTTGTTTACATATATATATATATGTATGTATGTGATGTGTTATATATATGTGTGTTATGTATTTACACACATATATGCATATTTGCATATATATATATATCTATATATGTATATATATATGTGTGTTTAAATAAGCAGCAGCAAGCTAAGAGCAGGTGAAAATTAAAAAAATTAAAAAAACTTTTGTCCCAGTTGAAGCCACCAATCGGGACTAAAGATGGCGGAGCCAGCCACGTGGCGCCGCCATCTTTAGTCCCGTTGGCTTTCAACCGGGACTAAAGATGCATCTTTAGTCCCAAGTTATTTGAACCGGACTAAAGATAACGATCTTTAATCCCGACCGTAGTCCCGGTTTGATAACCTGGACTACAAGGGGTTATCAAGTGGGACAAATGTGCTATTTTCCAGCAGTGTATGAGAAAATTTTGGGGTTTGAAAGTCTAAACAAATTCAATATAATTTTTTCTTTGGTATATGATAATTTTTGGTAATGATAGTTTTCTTGTATCTCCTTTTCGTTGTGCCCTACCGTTGGGATACTTGTGTAAATGCTGCTGAGATGTAGTGGTTGCATGTCTTGTGATACATCATGGTGTTCACATTTTTATCAAGCTTAGTTAATCTTTCTTTCATGTCTTGGTATATCATAAACCTGAAATGGACTCCTAAGTTAAACCTTCATGTGTATATAGACAGGAAAATCATATGCGCAGATGGTCAATATTTATATATAGGGATGATTCACATTTAACGGTTTGTGCACAAAGAAATCATACCCAAAAGGATTAGAAGGCCACAGCCAAACACGTGAATATATATCTGTGATATACTAAAAATGCATTAAACATCAAAGTCGATTAGATGGTAACAAATATTAGAGCATTTACACGAAACATCATTTGCCTTGCTTGAATTATTCGAGCATATTTAGAAAAAATCACAAATTAATCGGATTTATTGCATGTATGCAAAACAATATATGATCAAGCTATATTGTTAGATTTTTTTATATTTTTGTACGGCAATGTAGTTGACATGGAAAATGATAGGGTGTTCTCCTCGATTAAAACATTGTTTAATCGTTGAAGTTGAATTGTTTTTTATACTATAGATTTAATTTAGCTATACATGTTGCATAATGATGTAATATATGTTGCCAATTTTTTATGGTATTTTAGTTATATATATCAATGGCATGCAAAGCGTGCTGGTTGACTATACCCAAATGCCATATTTCTTATAAAGCAAAATATAGACATAAGGATCTTATTTGCTAGTTTAATTATTAATAGATCAACGGTTAGATTAAAAACCAGACATGTTGCTTAACAATTGTGATTATTTTAATCTCTAAAACTATTGATGGTATCTATTGTAGTTTAATAGCTAAAAATAGGATGGAATCACTACTGAAGAAGTGATCTTTCATTCACTGGTCAAAATCCACAATAGTCTCGGTTCCTATTAGAACCGAGACTAAAAATATTTTTAGTCCCGGTTAAAAAAACAATGGCTCTCTATGATCTTTAGTCCCGGTTGGTGTTATAAACTAGGTCGAGGTGTTTAACCGGTTAGATTCTTGTCAGAATCTGTCAGGCCGGTAACTATCTTTAGTCTCGGTTTGTAACACCAACCGGCACTAAAGATTAAAATGATCTTTAGTCCCGTTGATAATACCAACCAAAAATAAAGTGAAGGTGATTTTTTTAACCTCTCCAGTTAAAAGTATGGTTTGTTGTAAAGGAATAGACATAATTTTGCTGCATGATTCAAACGGCCTAAAATTAATTTAAGAGGATCAATAATTGAAAAGGGGGTGGTTTGTATGGGGGTGGGTGATTGAAGATAGAAGGAAACTTTGATCATTACATTGTAATTACAAATTACCATATTGTATTAACTAGTGATTTTCAATATATAATTTTTTATATTGTTTTGGTGATAACATACAAATCAGGGAGATCTATAATATTGATAAGAACATCACTTCTTCGGATACCTTTCGTTGTATTGTCACTAAAACCTTCTGTGCCATAGCCTTTGTATATTTCAGTTTCAGAGTTTGTCGTGCTAAGTTTGTGTTCTGGTCGAGGTCTTGTTACTGGTTATATTGTGTTAGAATCCAGTTCATGTGTTTCCCCTTGTTTTCATCAAACCCTAGCCGTCGTATCTAGTTTATGCGCGCGTAACAAGTTTTTGCGTGCATTGTTTCCGTTTTGTCTTCTAATTCGAGTCGGTTTTTAAAACGGCCATTACTTTCGCATACGGACTCCGATTGAGACGTTTTAGATATAAAAATCGATTAGGAAAAATTGGATCTATTCATTCGCCACTTTGCCACGTTCGATGATTTTATTTTCCCCAAAACGGCTCGAAGATTGCCTATTCGAGCCCGAAAGTTTTTCTTCAATTTTGAGCACGTCTTTTGAATTTTCCACCAAGCCACATCTTGCACTTGTTTGGGCTCAAATTTTATGTGGTTACCTCTCGTGTGCTCCTAAGTCAAGAAAAAATATTAAAAATAAAAAGTCAAAATTTTTCAAAACAAGCAAAAGAGAAACAATATCTAGAGAAGCACATCAATGTCTAGGATTACCTATATTTGATTAAATTTTAATGTATTATTTATTATTGGTTTAAACCTGTATTTAATGAAATTAATTTTGCCCTATTTAATAGATTATTTATTTGTTAACCCTAGTCAGGACCAAATAAATTTAGAAAATAGCGGGAAATTATTTTTATTCCCGGTTGGTGGTTACAACCGGGACTTAAGATGAATTAGAAATAGCGAAAAATTATCTTTAGTCCCAGTTGATGACATCAATCGGGACTAAAGATGAATTAGAAATAGCGAAAAATTATCTTTAGTCTCGGTTGGTGCCACGAACCATGACTAAAAATTGGATCTTTAGTCCCGATTGATGCCATCAAACGAGACTAATATATCTTTAGTCCCGGTTAGTGGAACCAACTGGGACTAAGATTCAAGGGTATATATATTCAGGCGCTCATCGTCTTCTCCACCGATCCAACACTTAGCTGTTTTCTCCTCTCTCAGCTCTCTTTATCTCTCTCAGCTCTTTCTCGCTCTGGTGACGGCGTTGGGAGGTGAGGAGATGGTGGCGGCTCGGAGGTGGCGACGTGGCCCTCCCCTCCGCAAGATCCGGTGGGAGGGGAGGTGGTAGCGGATTGAAGATGGCGGTGGCCCGGCGGCTCGAAGGTGGCCGCGGCGCGGCGGCTCAGAGATGGTGATGGCCCGGCGGCTCGAAGATGGTGGCGGTGCCTCCTCCCTTTCCTCCTCCTCTTCCTCGTCCTCTCTAGGAGCAGCAGGTGGCGACGGACCGCGGGACGGGGGCGGCAGCGACGTCCCCTCCGCTGGATCCGGCGGTGTGCATTTTTTGAGAATTTTGTGATGTTCTATACTTGAATTTGATATGTGATATATGTGTATATGTGATGTTCTATACTCGAATTTTGTGATGTTCATTACTCGATTTGAGATGTTCATTACTCGATTTGAGATGTGAATTTCTGATGTGGAGGAGATTTGAGGACATTAATTTGATATAGTTAATTTGATATGTGAATTTGATTTCGGCGAAAAACAACGAAAAATTAAAGAAACACTTGGGGATGTCGGAGCATAATATGTAAACAAGCAAGAAGAAAAAATTAAAAACCTTTAGTCCCGATTGGTAACACCAACCAGGACTAAAAATAGCGGAGCCACTCACATGGCGCCGCTATCTTTAGTCCCGGTTATTTCAACTGAGACTAAAGAAAACGATCTTTTGTCACGATTTTGTAGTTCCGGTTTAAAACCCGAGACTAAAAGGGTTACAAACCGGGACTAAAACCCCTTCCTCTAGCAGTGAATGGTCAGGTTGTGCGTATGTGAAGAGAAAGAGCGGGTAGTGGCAATTTTATTTTTTGAGGTTTTTCTAATTAATTTAAGTGAAAATCAATGATGAGCTGTTCTAATATTTTTTTAGAATTTCTAATTTCACGACATTATTTTTTTGAAAATAAGATTTAATGGTGGGTTCATCTTTGCTCTATAGTTCACCAATTGAGTCTTACACACTTTATTTCTCGTTCTTCATTGATCGGTCAGGATCATCTTGCTCTGATCCAACGTCCCACGTCGCTCCCACCTCCCAATCTTTCTTCCCATGTCTCCCCTAATCACGGTCCCCTGATCCTCCCCTAATCTCTCCCACCTGCCACCTTTTCTTCCTGTGCTCCCTCCCCCCTCCCGAACTCGCGGTCGCGGCCACCGCCGATCTCCTCCGTGTCGCCTCCGTCGTCTCAGGCCTCGCCGTCGATTCCCCTTCGTCCACGACGACTCCATGACTCACTGCCTGTCGTTCATGACCACGCCATCGCCGACCCTCCGTCGTCCACAAATCGTCGCTCGTCGTCCACGACCGTGCCGCCACAGATACCAGCCGCACACGGCCCTGGGCGCCATCCACGAACGTCCAGGAAAATCGCTGTCGAAGACTCGCAGTGCCCAAGCTGCCCCGTGAGTCAACGCCGCCATTGCCGACGCCGCTGAGGCAGGCTCTCAACGTTTGCTGGACCTTGTCTTCACTGGCGGCCGAGCTGCAGACTGCTCCCTCCCTTCCACTACGACTTACAGGTGATCGACCACAGTTGTATCTTGTTGTGTGCACGGGCTACACACCAACTGTTTTATTCAGTAAATTAAGTAATGCTTTCATGCTCACAGATGGTCTTGTTATATACACTCATACACCAGATCTGCTGCTCTAAAAGCTTTGGTTTGTTTCTTTGTAATGCTTGTCAATTAGTGAAACTGAAAGTCACTTGTTTTATTTCAGTCATTATATCATGGACACCTTTCTTACTTAGTGTCTCTTTCGGTAATATACGTCATTGCATGCTCCTTGCTTGTCATAACTTTAATCCCTTAATTTTGTTTATCCTAAAATATCTATTGTCTTATTTTCTCGAATACAAAATGTTTATTGTCTCATAAGATTTAATTGGGGGACTGAATAGTTTGTGTGATTTATAACATTTGCTTGGGTTGGACATAAGGTAAATTGTGTACTCTAGTTGATGAAATAGGATATCTATTTTTCTCAATATACTCTACAAACACATCTAAGTTCTTAAAAAAAGCATGACAGATTGCTAATTGCCATTTTACAGAACAAGAGTACAAGTAGTTGCATTTACAATAAATGGAACTTCATGGTTCACCTAGGAGAATGTAGTTTAAAGGGATCCAAGGAGACAAAGATATTTGGAACCGGTGAGAAAATCTACTTGAGGTTCAAAGTAGAAAATGTTGTTTCATAGTGGTGCCATGCTTGCTGGAATATATTATTTCTCTTGAAATCTGGGGTTGCATTGTAATTTGCAGGTGGTTTTAACCATCCTTACTACGCAAGTGATTTTCAGAAAACCACACCAACGAGAAAGTATGACATTTGTCTCAAGCATATATATGTGAACTGTCTCTTTTGCATTTCAGACAGCTGAGTCTTTTTCCAGTTCCTGAAACTACTGAATTGTGGTCTACAGAGTGCTTACTCATTCAGAATCTGGGGGAAATCGTCTAGAATGCTGAAACAAAAGTAGCTCCAAGTCACTGATTAGTGGTGGCTTAAGGCAGAGGAAGAACTGCTTGTAATCCTGCGCTAAATGGTTAGTTGGGACTGGTTTCCTTGCAGTCATGATAAATATAAATCTGTATGACTTTTGTCTCTGATTTAATCGTTATGGCATCATGAAATTTTGATAACAGGAACCTTCTATGTATGAAGCGATCCTTAAAAGTTAAATCCTATTGGAGTTGTGCTTGCTGCATAGTGCATTAGACTTTGTGAATACGGTTGTGCATGTCATTTTTCATGTTGCCTTTTCTAATCCAATAACCTGGCCGCTTTTTCATGCATGCCGTTTTTGTGACAGTGGTACATACTGGATAGACTAATTGTAATATGGATCACCTGATGTCTTCTTTAGAGTTTTAGACTGTACTGTAAGTGACATTTGTGGCTAATGCACAGATCTTGACATTGTACATGGACCACATAGAAGGGTGCTACTGCACAAACAAGATGACCATTTCATGATTTTCCGGATGCATAGCTATCCTTACTGTAACAAACTATCTTGAGCTGATGAACTTTCCATCCTGTGTGAGAGAGCGTGAGAGCGCCGCGGGCCACGCCGGCCGCGGCGGTCAACGCCGACGTGCGAACAAGGTAAGCACGCTGGGTTCTCTCTCTCCTCGGCGGAGCCATGACTCGCTGGGGACCGGTCTTGGAGTGATGTAGTCGCTGCCAAACCGTCAGTCCTGGAAGGGTGGCGACGATGGAGGGCGCTGGATTGAGTTCTTGCGCAAGGGCAGAAGGCATTCAAAGCTGCAGCACAGCGACCCAACCACCGGCGTTACGGAGTCATTCAAAGCGCCGATTCCCCGCTGGCTCCTAGGCCGCTGCTTCAAGTGTTTGGGCCTCGGTCACCAGAAGAAAGATTGCTCAAAATCCACTCGCTGCTACAACTGCTAGTTAACGGGTCATTTAGCCAGCTCCTGTCCAAGGCGCCATCTTGAAGAACAAGGGGCAGTGTCCATGGGGGGTAGTCCACCGCTTCGCAGTAGTGGGCCACCACAAGGGAGGTCGAGGCGGGTGCCAGCGCCAGTCCGTGCGTCGACCGACAAGGAGGAGGCGGTGGCCGCTCCAGGAGCTCCACCTCCCAGCTCTCGGCAAGGCGTGGAGGTGGCAGCAGAAGTGAATACCTCCGTGCACATGGCTGGCTACCAGATCTGCTAGCAGCAGCCGCCTAGAGTCGTGGAGGAGTGGCGCACGGGCGAGCCGGAGCTGCGGCCGGCAAGGGGCCGTTGCGCCGTGTCCTGGACGCCGAGGATGCCGGACAATGAAGTGCTGCTGGAGCAAAAGGCGCTCCTCGCCACGGTCTTGGGCAGGCGGCCGCGCGTCTCCCCCAGTGAGATGGCGGCAATGGTGGTCAGCTGCGGCGTACGACAGTCTAACTTCAGAGTCGAGGTGACAGCGCCGGAAGACTTCCTTCTGGTGTTCCACAACACTAGGGATAGGGACTGGGTTTTTGGCCGGTCCAGGGAAGTTCTCTGCAACGACGCGCCGATCGCTTTCAAGCGTTGGGATAGAAGGCTTCAAGCATAGAGCACCATGTGGCAATTCTTCACTAAGCTCTCCATAGAGGGGCTGCCTCAGCATGCTTGGGAAGAAGAAGCAGTGTCTCAGTTAATTCGCGGTCTCTATGGTGAATTAGTGGAGATGTTGTCGCCCATCTACGCCAGGGTCCTAACTCTGTTTGCTTGGCTTAAAGATCCGAGTGACATCCTGAAGGTTTTAGAAGTGGAGATTCCGGAGAGAGTCGGGGGCCGACCGTCGCGTTGGGAGCGTTTCCCCGGCGATCTCTTAATTTCAAAGTCGCCTCTGCAACAAGAGAACTCTAACCTACGAGGTCCTGCTAGGCTGCTACATATTGAAGAAATTATTTATCCGACGCCAATTCACTTGGTTGATGTTATGGGAACGGATTATGAAGAGGATTTCGACGATGAAATCCCAAGACGTGTAACATTCACTTGCTGGGCAGGAAGAATTGATGGCACCGGGCCCTGGAACTCGTCAATGGGAGGTGGCCATTATTTTGGAGGTGGTTCGGGGTCAGTAGGTGGCCTCCTGAGTCGTGGCTGGTCTTTTGCTCCAGCTGCACCAACATCTACTTCGATGCCGCCTACGCGTCCACGGTGCTTGACGGCGAATAGAGGGGGAAGTGTGACGGCAGGGAACGAGGAGGGAGTGCGAGGAGATGTCCTTCGAGCTACTTCTTCGGCGGTGGGGAGGCAGAGTGCCCAAGTGGAAGGAGATGTCTCTGCGCACACTGAACAACGTAAGGGGGGCAGTGCAGTGCTCGTCCAACGAACGCCCCGCGATGCTCAGGAGGTCGATGAAGTCCAAGATGATGAAGCAAGTGTTATAGGCACACAGAGAGCTATTTCCCCTGTCCTGGCGAAGCTTACAGAAGCGGAACAACTTGGTGCCCTGTCCTTGGCACCTAGGAGGAGCAGTGTTCGTCGCTGGTGGTCTGTTCTCTCCCGAATCACAAGGAGACCTCCACGGAGATCAGTCTGAGCGAAGCAACGGTGCAAGTGCCATTAGCAAGCATTGGGGGAAGCTTGGTAGACGCGGTCCACGCACCAGCCCTGGCGTTGTCAGAGGGAACATACTATGCCTCGGTGATGCCCACAGCAGCATCACGTCTACCTTTGCCTGTGCGCATGCCTGAGGACGGGGAGCCTGGTCAGATCTCAAGTACAGGTACATTTAAGGCGGGTAGCTGGCCGCTGCGGGGAGAATTTTTTGTATTTTTAATTTTTTTAAAGATTTAAAAATAACTTGCGAGTTTGAAAAATTTCAAAACTAATCTCCTCCCGCCTCTGGGAGGGCGTGAAGGAAAAAACGTCCTCCCAAAGGGCGAAAAATCCGACGTGTGACGGCCCCGCACGGCCGCTGCCGCCGCGCGGTGGCTTTTTGCGGGCGGCCCCTCTCCCGCCCTTGGAAAGGCGTTTTTCATGTGCACGGGGCCGTCTGCAAAATGCAGGGAGGCCGGCCTTTTGCGGGCGGCCTTCCCGCCCTTGGTAAGGGCGTTTTCACTGTGCACGAGGGCCGCCCGCAAAAAGGCCGGCCGCGCCGGTTTTTTTGCAAAGGGCGGCCCTTCCCCGCCCTTACCAAGGGCTTTTTTCTGTGCTTAATTCGTCATTTAAGTTGAAGATATTTTATAATTTTTTGAAATGATTGAATGACTTTAAATATTATTAAAACTTATTATTGGTCGTTTGTAATCCAAATAAATTCTCCTCTAGCAAAAAAATAATAATTGGTTCACAGAATATATTTGTTGCATCTAAATAAAATCATTACCGTGGACCAAAATATATGTAGGCTCCAGATATTACAATGTGAACCTAACATATTTGAATAATATTTTAGTTCGATTATAAAATTTAGAAATTGAAACAAACAGCGCATGGCTATAATCACATTTAAATTTTGAAAATTATCAATTAGTTCAAACAATTCAGTAGAAGTTCTCAACTACATATTAATTTCTTGAGACCTACTACACTTGGTGGGCTATTTGAAGAACTCACTGTTTTTAAACTTTTCTTAAATAACTAAATTGTTGTGTAACTTTGACCATTAGTTTCTGTCATTAATATTTTTCTACCTATATGATTTTTCATGTTTTCAAACCAAACACATTGAGATTTATCGATGGTTAACGTTTTAAGAGTTTGATCATCAATAAATCTCAAAATATGGAGGGAGCATATGTTGTTTGCATTACTGTGAACATATTATTTTAACGAAGTTAACTTAGTTGCAATGGTTAAGCGGTTGTTTGTCACGGTGTTACATAACCCATTAGGTACGGATGATGCAATACAACTAACTCATCCCCACGAGTGAAGGCTCGGCTACCTACGGAACCGTTCAAGGGCGATAAGCTTGTCATCAATTTTCTCTTTCCTTCTCGGCGTTGTACTCCTTTTGAGTTTCACATTCGGTTACTTTTAAGCCGTTATATTGGGGAATGACATTGTCGATCCACCTAGTGAATCCACACCTTCTTTGAATGCCCTGTAAAGAAACACATGTAATCAGTTAGAGAGCCACTAGAGCGAAGACGTTTGCATAATTGATAAAATGAAAGACGTACAACGAAGTCGTTGTCTAAGTTGGGGCAAATGAAATATCTCCGACCATATGTTCGTGGTTCAAATGAGGTAGCCATCTTGCAACAATCCCTACAACCGCACATAGGACGCTCCGACCATTTAGGGAAACCCAGTGGGTTGTTCCTCCATGCTAAGCTTGCGATTTCGACGCGACGTTCATACTCCATCCAAGCCCGAATGAATTGTTTAGTGGACTCGGGTTGTGTTACCGTCGACCGATCGAAGCGAGGTTTAACCGTATCGATCCAATCTTTGTATGGACAACGACGTACATCCTCCTGGTTGCACATTTTTTATGGTCGGAGTTAAAAAATGAAACAAGCGAAAAGGTTAAAGAAAGAAAAATTATACTCACAACAAAATCGTCATCCGCAATCTCGGGACACACGAAGCATCTTTGTCCTCTAGTTGCTTGTCTTATGGATCTTACCACTTGGCAACGTAGACCACGGTGGCATTACGGACGTTCCGCCATGTGGGTAGTGCCACTGATCCATAGGCAGTCCAAAGCTTCGGCGCGAACTTGACGTTGGTACTCGGCCTTCCGTTGAAGGTAGTCCGACCTTGTTTCGCTAAGTGGGTAGTAACGTGTTCCGTCGGTTCGTGGGTTCTCCGTATCTATCCACTCAACGAAGTTGCACACCCGACGATATGCCCGCATGAGGTGTTAACATGATGTACAATCAAGTTAGCGTTTTGCGTGAAGATTTTGTAGATGAAAGCAATGCGGATAAGCCATACGATCAATGTTGGCGCATTGGAAAAATCGTCTCCCCCAGGTTTCGGCGTGGAGGGACGACGTAAGTATGCAGCCATCTCCACAATGGCATAACGGACGGTCACACCATGGTGGAATAAAACCGCTCAAAGGATGGAGTCGCCAGTGGAGATGCTCAAGGAATGGATGATATGAAGATCTCATTGCAGGAGTAAATGTAGAAAAGAGAATGCAGATTTGAAGAGCTCGTATTCGGATCTAGGCAATATATAGTGCGGCGAGGTGACGGTTCACATCTATGTATCGTTTATGTACGTCACGGGGCAACGGTGATGGAGACGTATCATGTAGGATTGTCACGGGGCAAAAGTTGATAGCGACGTATCGTGCGGGACTTTCACGGGGCAAAAGTTGATAGCGACGTATCGTGCGGGACTATCACGGGCGTAAGGCGATAGCGATGTCTCGTGCGGGTCTAACTGGGCCGAAAGTTTTTTTGTCGTTAGTAAGAGTATCATGCAAAACGATACGGAAGGATCTCGTGACATGTGAGTGCGACGAAGAGACATAGATATATACAAACATCAAACACAAAATAAATATTTACAGTTTGTACAAATTGTTGCACACAGCGCTATTGACGAGGCCTCTTACCCCTATCCCTCCTAGGCTGTGCTCGACGTGCCCCCGAGAGTACGTCGGCTGTCGAGGGCACGCCACGACTAGCACGGACATCCGGCGCGGGCGTCTCCCGTGGCGGGTCCGGCTCAGTGGTAGAGGTGCTCCACCGAGCCGAGAGGAGGCGAGTACGTCCCGATCTGGGTCCTCCAGTCGTCGGTTGTCGCCCGTACACGACCCCCTCGTCGCCTCCCCGGACCCGCCCGCTGCGTCGACGAAGTCCCCGACCGAAAAATCCCCGCCGAGTAGAATCCTCCCGTATGTAAGCAATGTGAAGCATCGGTGACTTAAACTAACACGTGTGAACTAATCATCGGACGACGCTTGCTCACCTCCCGGCGACGAGGGACGGAACGGACGATCCGCTCGCTCCAAGCCAAAGCTCGCGTCTTGGCCGAGTAGCGAAAGGCCGAGGATCGACGATCCACTCGCGCCTGCCGTATCCCCGCTCGGTAGCGTCGGACCTAGGCGACATTCGGTTTGTTAGATCACGTTGTAGGGTTGACACAATGAAAATGAGTGGAACTAACTTTGTGGAAGGACCAGTGCCGTGGTGGTGACCATCCGGCTTGGACCGCGTGGACGAGGACTGTAACACCTGTGGAGGAACCGCGTCGACGGCGAACGACACGAGAAGATCCGCAAGATCTTCCGTGCCGTCGTCTGCATCCGCTCGAAGGTCATCCTCTGTTCCACCTCGTTCGGGTGAATGCTCGCGGCCTCGGCATCACCGAGTCGATTTCGGCATTCAATGCCCGTGCGGCGTCGGCCTACAAAAATCAAAACAAGTTAGGTGTTTCGCTCCAATAAAAAACATAATGACGTACAAAGGCTTTAATGTAGACAAATCATGGCGTACCCCAACGAAGTAGTCCTGGTCTCGGTGCACAGGGTAGGTGTCCGTGGCCGCTGCACAGTGCGGCCGCGCGCGACCGGTGTGAAGGTCACGCGCGGACGCGTCCGCGGTAGGTACCACCGAAGGTAGGCGGTGTAGTTCTCCTCGGAGTGGGCGTAGATCTCGCCGATCACCTCCTCGGTGGCTATCACCGGTCCGCCACGTATTGCTGCATACGTGGTTCCCAGAGGGAGCCTCCCTGCTGTCCCCGTCAAGACAACCTGCGTACACAGCAAAGGTCGACTATAGTTCCATTTAATTTGACACAATAGTAGTACATTTCAAAAAGAAATACTCACTTTGGTGGTCTGGTGGGGAACGGCAACCGGAACGTCTACGGGAATCCTGGCGCGGTCCGAAGCGCCTCATCACTCGGCACAGGCGGTGAGGCTCGACGGTGATGTCGTACACCATCGGGATCAACGTCATCCGAGGCCGAGTCGCGCGTGCACAACGTGGATAGGCCTAGAGGCGCCCGAGCTGCGACCGCGCTGCGTGTACGGCTCCCGGACAACGTCGTACGGTGGAGACGGTCCAACTCGAACACGAAGTCCGGTAGCTCCGTCTCACCGAGCGTGGGCGTAACGACGCTGCGACAATAAAAAAATCAAGTGGTTACAAGTTTTGTTCAACACAATTTAAATATTTGAAAGAAATATGACTTTGCACTTACGTTGCGTCGAAACCAGATCGAACCCATCGTAGGCCCGTCGGCGGGTTCTCGGCTGGCGCTACGTCGTACGGAGAGGTGTCGACGACCGGTCGGCCGATCGCGGCGCTCGCAGCCCACGGCTGTAAGAGAAGGGGACAGCTGTGAAGATCGCTCCGGATCTGTCTTCGTGCACGCGTCGCACAGGCCACGGTAGGTGGCTGCGAGCACGGCTGAACCCCAACTCCACCGAGGCACGCCGCCTATCTCCGCGTCCGCTATCGACCGGGCGTAGTGGATCGGCCCCTCTGCAGTGTTCCCAGACGTGTTGGTGAACATCACCCAGCCGAACAACCAAAGCGGTACGCCTCCAACGAGCGTCGCACGGAGTACTCGTCGGCGTCGGAGTGGAGCTTGTCGGCCTACAAAGGACAAAACCATGTTAACAAACATCGGATGTAATGAAAAATATCGAAGTCTTGAAGTTAACTTACGTGAACTGCATAATCCAAGTCTTCGTAGGCCGGTGGTCGCGTAAGGGTAGATCGGCGAGCAGTGGGAGCCCCGGTAGCCTCATCACCCGAGCAAAGCGCGCGGTGATGTCGTCCCTCCATCCACCAACACCGTCCACAGCCCGACGGCCTCCCGGCTAGTGGTAGCCCTAGCGTGTAGGAGACGTCCCGCAGCGTCGGAGCCATCTCCCCACAAGGAAGATGGAAGGTGTGCGTCTCGAGACGCCACCGATCCACCAAAGCGGCTATCGGGGACCGGTCCGCATCGAACCGTCCGCTCGGTCGTGATCGTGGGCACGCGCCTCAACGAGTGCAGAGCGATCGAGCCGAGACTCACGTAACCCCATATCATACACATAGTGTAATATTAGTATCAAGCATAGTGTTCCTGCAATAAGTGATAAGAGTTTGAACGTACCGCTCGACGTGTCGCGGATCGACACGCAACAACTCGCTGCGACGGCCGTGGACGAAAGGTGGTCGGTGAGCACCACACCGCCGACAAGTATCGACTGTGCGCCCTGTCCACTGTCTGCGAAAAGCGCCGGTGTATCGTCCGCCATACCTGCATGAATACATGAAGCACACAATAAGCAATTTATAAGAAAAATCAAAACAACATGATTACATGACATAAATGGTCCATTATTTCTCAACATAAAAAAAGTTCACGTCTTAATTCAAACTAACAAACACAACATATAAGTATCACAACAACAATAAACCAGTTTACGTCTCACAATGATAAATATTACATGTACGACATATGGCAACAACATGACAAATAGTACAAATATCGATCACCACTACATTGAAAAGGAGCAAACAAAAAATCAAGCCATTGCATCTCCAAGTGGACGACGTAGTCGCCGCACGAGCTGCGTCTAGGGCGTGGTCGCCTCGTTGTTGTTCCTTCTCCAGATGGACGGCTACCATCGGAGGGTTGTCAGGAAAGTCCCGAACCTTCGACGGTTGAAGTTTCGAATTCTTCGGACATTTTTGTATGTATGTCCGCGCTCATCGCATTTGCTGCAACGTAGGGTCCTTCCCGGCCTCGGACTCGTCCATGTCGTTTCGATGCGTCTCGGCCGACGACGTCCCTTTTCATCCTTAACTTCGATGGATCGGAATGTAGAACACTTGTGGCCGCGGTGTTGTGTACGATCCAGATATCCCAAAACCATATATCTCCTCCTTCCACGTATGAAAAATTGATTCTTTCCGTGTCCGTGACACATAAATATCTCGGAACTATGCCGCGTCCCAGTGCGGCAAGGGCGTGTGAGCAAGGCGAGATGTCTAAGCTTCGGCTTCATACAGTGCAGCTACAACCACCATCCGCATGAAGCACACATTCCCGCACGGCTTGAACACGGTTGATGCCTCGCCTTCTCCCGTCGACACACATGATCTCGTAGAAGAACTTGGGTTCCTTGGGGGATTACTCGTGCTTCATAGCCTTGAGAATTTTGTCTTGCATATATTTCGTCACCACGTTGCCAAATACAATTTTGTTATCGACCATTAAAGGGGATATTTTCTTAAATCTATCCCTAAAATATGCCTGCGTGCCATGAAGGATAAATTCCACAATACCCACCAATGGAAGCCCCCTAACTCCTCGCATCACCCAGTTGTACACCTCGGCCAGGTTCGTTGTCATTATACCATATCGAGCTCCGTCAGTGTCATACAACAGAGACCACTTTTCTTTCGGTTCATTCTCTATCCAGTGGGAGAAATTACGTATTGATGGTGCAGACCTCCTTCTCATTGTTGGCGGGTCATTATGCAATGGACCAAGAGGTACAGCGAGCTCGTCAACCCGTGGCAAACGAGATTGCTCGTCGGTTTGCTTCGTTGTCGGCTCATCCAACCTTTTCCACATCTCATTGAATTTTTTCTCTTGATTTTGACCACATAGCCTCTTGAATAGATCCATCAGGTGCTTGTTCTTGAATTGTTTGTAGAAATTGGCTCCCATATGACGCATGCACCACCTACTCCGAACATCACGCCACCTAGTGGAAGTCCTCTCGGGCCAACCATTCGAAGGTAGTCGATTGCCCTCGGCATGCCGGCATGACGATCATGTATGAGACAAACATTGGGCCTCATACGAACGACTTGGCATCGAACTCTCTCCAAGAACCAATACCACTTTCGGTGTTCTCACTCTCGACAAATGCAAACGCCATAGGTAACACCTGATTGTTCCCATCTGCTCTAATCGCCGTCGCATCGACCTCCGTATTTCCCAGTCGAAAGGTTCCATCTATGCACAGCACGGGCGACAAGTGAACAAATGCGTTGATGCAAGCACCAATCCAGAGAAAAGGCTCTTTGCAAAGCACGCTCTTGCTCGAATCATTAGATGATGGAAATGTCCGAATGTCGTAGTAGGTATTGGGGTTTCTCGAGCAATGGTGGCTAATAGACGAGGTAAATTGTCATACGATGCTTCAAATGTGCCATACCTCATCTCCAATATCTTTTGTTTCGCCCTCCAAGCCTTCGCATAGCTAATAGTATACTTGAATTTGTTCTCAATGTGCTTAATAATGGAGCCCGGTTCAAAATCCGTGTTTTTAACAACATGGTCAGTACATCTCACCAGGCAACAAACGCCGAGGTGATGTTGCGGTGGTACTTATCAACCCCGGCAATGCACATGTGTGCTCACCAACAATGCTCACTTTCCAATAGTCATTCCATTTTCCCTTGTATGCATGAACGCGCCACGGACAATCATCCTTCATACACTTCACATCATACACATAGTTCGTAGACTTCACCACCCTAAACTCTCTATGCAAAGACACCGCCCAATGCTTCACGCCTCTTTCATGTCTTCCTTATGAGCATACCTAGCACCCTGGATGACCTCGTTATCTTTGTATTCAAATGAAACATGCTGCCCTTCCGAGATAACAAGCGAGAGAAATCAGCTTGTTCCCAATCGACAGGCATGACATCTTCTTCCTCGTCAGATGATTCATCGCCCTCCGCCTGCTCATTTTCAGAATCCTCCCTCTCCATTTCTTCAACAATTGCTTCGATTCTCTCTCCCTCGTCCGCCACGCCAATCGCCTCCTCTAAGCTTGCTTCATTGCTTGGAACTTCGCCATACTCTGTTTGCATTGTATTACGCTATCGATTTCGTGCGGTGCCACAAAAATAACAAGGGGCCAGACCTTTCAAGTGCCATGTCCACATAACGTCTCCACGACTCGGTGTTATCAATAGGCATAAGTTCCCAATAATATCCTTCGTTTGCACGACTAACTACAACGGATAGAGACATTGTGTTCACTCTTATATCCACTTTAAATCCACGTAGCAACCAACTATACAACGACTCAAATGTTTTCTCGCCGGCCTATCGATGCCCTTTGATTTCATCCTAAATTCGACAAATCTACACCTTACGGACCGTATCTAACGTTGCCTTCACCGTGAACTATCGAAATATGATCTTACTTGCCATAGTGCCGACAAACAAATTGAAACCGAGTTTATTCCATACTACGAATATATTTCCTAGATGATTCGTGCCTAACTTAATTTCTTTAACAATATGTTCTCTGGTCTACATCTTAAATTTTCCCAAATCGATTTGTTCGTTCCATCTACCGCCAATCGTAACTCGTTCATTTCAGTTTGCCAAATTTTATAAACTAAATTTAATTCACTCGTAGTTTATATCTAAACATATTTTGATCATCAACAAAATTATACGTACGATTTTCTATAGTGCTTACCATCTGCTCACATAATTTACACTTACATCCAAACACATTCTACCTAAGTTGATCTATCTATTCTACCTATGTTAATGTCCATTAAATATCCTTGTTGATCTATCTATTCTTCCTATGTTCTTGTCGATTAGATTATCTACATTGATCTAAATTAAACCATCATTTTTACAAATCTATAACAAATTATTCAATACCTATTCAAATATTACAAATTTATATTTTTCTAATATTTCATTTACATACTAGCTAACAAACAAAATAACGCCGAGATATTGCATTTACCTCCAATGAAGTACGCAATCCAGCGGGCTTCGCGCTCCTCCTCTCTTCCTCACTTCTCTCTCGTTCTTTTCCGGATCTCGGAAAGGTGTAAATGAGGTTGAAATGATTGAGAGTCGGCTTATATACGCCATGGGTAAAAACGCCCTTGCGAGAGGGCGGGAAGGCCACCTGCAAAATTGCCGGGCGGCCGTGGCAATTTTGCGGCGGCCCCCGTAAGCACAAAAAAAGCCCTTGGTAAGGGCGGGGAAGGGCCGCCAAAAAGCCGGCCGCGGCACGCCTTTTGCGGCGGCCCCCTGTGCACAGTGAAAACGCCTTACCAAGGGCGGGAAGGAGCCGCCTGCAAAAGGCCGGCCTCCTGGCATTTTGCAGCGGCCCCCGTGCACAGTGAAAACGCCTTCCCAAGGGCGGGAAGGGCCGCCGCAAAAAAGCCACCGCACGGTAGGCGGCCGTGCGGGGCCGTCTCACGTCGGATTCTTCGCCCTCCGGGAGGGCGTTTTTCCTTCACGCCCTCCGGAGGCGGGAGGAGATTAGTTTTGAAATTTTTCAATCTCGCAAGTTATTTTTGTAAATCTTTAAAAAAATTAAAAATGCAAAAATTCCTGCGGGGGAACAGGTTGAAGAAGTTGGCGGGAATGCTTTCTCTCCACTGGTTCGCTCTGATGATGCTTTTTCGGCCCAACAATACCTGACGAGGCAAGAACTCAGGTCCACTGAAATCTGGCCCGTTTCACTCCCAGCCCCAGCCCTAGTGCTGCGGAGACCCCGTTCACAAGAACTGAGCTCTACCCGCTCATCTATGCCCCGCGCCAGATGCAGTGTCAAATTCTTGGCAATTTGAATGATGAGCTATAGGTAGCAGCGGCGACCAACAACGCGCATGACGAGCTACAACCAACTTCATCTGATAAGCTACAACGCTTCCTAAATTTTGTCTCCGCCGCCCCAGATCAGCCAGTCCTCAGCATACGATAGCAGGCACCAGCACCAGTGACAAGAGGGAAAATGCGCAACAAAATCCCGTCAGACTTCACTCCCTGGGGAAGCCCTCGTTTGCTCCAGCAGGCTAATGGGGCGCGACGACATGTAGCTACAAAAGCGTAGGAGGTTGTGATGAAGAAGCTTGGTCTTTGGCAGGACAAGAGGGAAGCAAGAATAGAAGCGCTGCAGAAGCATATTGAGGCACTGGCAGAACTCCTGGAGCTACAGAGTGAAGACGACTCGCCACCGCTGTAAGAAACAGAGCATCCGCAACCAGCGATTGGAGAGCTGGGAAAGATTCTGGCTTGAATCCGCCCAGTATGTGTGTGTGTGCGTGAGTTTCTCCGGGTCTTCTTATGTCTACCTCCATATATTCTTTTGCTCTCTTAGGGTGGAATGTGAGAGGCTTGACTAATGTGGACAAGCGTAGGGTGGTGAAGGAGTCAGTATTTTCTTTTGGGGCCTCAATAGTTTGCTTGCAGGAAACCAAGTTGGATTCAGTGAATGCCGACACCGCTGCTAGCTGCTGTGGTTTGGCTTTCGGTCGGTTTGCGGCTTTGCCAGCCCAACATACAAGAGGGGGTATCATTGTCGCTTAGAAAGACAGTCTCTTTAGGGGAAGCTTAGTGCATTTGGGAAGATGGTCTATTACAGTGGAACTGAATTGGGTTGTAGGGGATAGATCTTGTTATCTAACCTCGGTTTATGGGCCGCAGGAAGAGGAAGAGAAGTTGTTGTTCCTTGAGGAATTGAGAGAGGTTCACGCAAGATGTGCAGGTAACTAGATGGTGACCGAGGATTTCTATCTGATTATGGCAGCTTTAGACAAAAACAACAATTGGGTGAACAAGAGATTGATGAATGCCTTCAGAGACAAATTGAATGAGGTGGAGCTCAGAGACATTTTTCTTTTTGGCAGAAGATACACTTGGAGCAATGAACAACAACAACCTACTCTGGTGAAGCTAGACCGGGTGCTGGTTTCTACCCAATGAGAAGAGAACTTTCCTAACTCTAATATGTAGGCTCTTAGCACCTCAACCTCTGATCATTGCCCTCTCCTTTTAACCTGTGGAAGTGGATATGGTGCGGAGAGAAAGTTCAGGTTTGAAACCTTTTGGACCAAATTGGAGGGTTTTATGGATGTAGTAAAGGAATGTTAGGAAAAGGAAGTGCAATCTGAGGACCCATTTTCAGTTCTTTTACATCAAGATGGCTAGGCTGGCCTAGTGCTTGTCCAAATGGGGCCAGCGAAAGATTAGCAAATACAGGCTTCACATTCTATTAGCTAATGAGCTCCTCCTCAGGCTTGATGTTGCACAAGAGAGAAGATCTCTTTCCTCTGCAAAGAGAATTTTTAGGGCGACGCTGAAAGGAAGATGTCTAGCTCTAGCCTCACTGGAGAGGATAAGACTAAGGCAGAGAGCCAAAGTCCTAAGTGAAGGAGAAGCCACTTCCAATTTTGTCCAGTTGAAGTTGGTTGCAAGAAGAAGAAAGTTACTTATCCCCAGACTAGAGCACAATGGTGTCATAACAACAACCAAATCAGACATGCAAAAATCAGCCTGCGACTATTTTCAGTCTGTGCTTAGTGAGACTCACACTAGCTCTCAACAGATAAATCTAGATCACATACAATTGGCTAAAGCGGCTTTGGGATCTCTAGAAGCAGGGTTCACAGAGGATGAGGTGTGGGCTGCTATCAAAGAGCTGCCAAAGGAGAAATCCCCTGGTCCTGATGGCTTCACAGGCCTGTTTTACCAGTTGTGCTGGGGTTTAATTAAGTCTGATCTCATGGCTGCCCTATCAAAGTTTTGCTCGGGCAATTCACAAAACCTGGAGCTTCTAAATTCGACAGTCATCATCTTGATTCCGAAGAAAGAGGATGCTTCCTTACTTAAAGATTTCAGGCCAATTAGTCTCATTTATAGTTTTGCTAAATTGGCGACCAAAGTGCTGGCACAACGACTTGCCCCAAAAATGGCTGAGTTGGTCTCCTTTGTACAGACAACTTTCATCAGGGGCCATAACATTCATGAGAGCTTCATCCTGGTTAAAGGCTTGGTGCAACAATTCCACAAGCAAAGGAAGGAAATGATCCTGCTCAAGCTTGACATATCAAAAGCATTTGACACAGTATCGTGGCCGTTCCTGCTGAATATGTTGAGGTTCAAGGGTTTTGGTGATCAGTTTCGAAGAATACTCTCTAACCCGTTGCTGACTTCACACACATCCATCCTCCTAAATGGCGTCGTCTCTGATTCCTTCAAGCCGGCTAGAGGGCTGCGGCAGGGCAAACCCGTTCTCTCCCTTGCTTTTTGTACTGGTGATGGATACCCTTCATGCCTTGGTGAAGCAAGCAAGGAACTGGGGATTGTTGGCGCCGCTAAATAGAGCAAGGTCCTTACCCAATACTTCTATATACGCCAATGATGCAGTCCTCTTCTTCAGGCCGGATGCGCTCGCAGCTAACACAATCAGAACGATTCTCGACCTTTTTGGAGATGCAACAAGCCTGCAGACAAATTTCTCAAAGAGTTTGATCACACCAATTCACTGCTCAGATGAGAGGCTGTCTCTGGTACAGGGCCTATTCTAAGTTGCAGGACACAAAGTTTCCCAATTGTCTATTTGGGACCGTCGCTATCCACGAGGATGTCAACTAGGGACGAGCTGCAACCGCTACTGGACAAGCTTTCAAAAAAATGCGCAGGATGGAAACCCAGATTATTGTCTATTGATGGTCGGCTTTGTCTGGTGAAATCGGTTCTCACGGCGATGATAGTTCACTTTATTTCAGTCCTGAAGGTTCCCAAATGGGCAGTCAAAGAGATTAATCGCAAATGCCGCGGGTTCTTGTGGAAGGGGCAAGAACAAATCAATGGAGGCCACTGTCTTGTTGCCTGGAAGAACGTTTGTGCGCCGGTGGACAAGGGGGGCTTGGAATCAGAGACTTGGAGCTGTTCGGCCAAGCGCTGAGGCTAAAATGGCCTGAGTTAAGCCTGTAGTACCTTGACAGGCCCTGGACAAAGGCCGGCTTTCAGTTCGACAAAGAAACCTTATTTTTTCCTCCTTCGTGCAGTATGTCGTGGGGAACGGAATTCATACACCATTTTGGACGGTGGACTGGCTAGGAAAGGGAGTACTGAATGGAGAATGCCTTGCTTAAGCTCCTTTGTTCGCAGATCAAAATTAACGGTGGTGCAAGCTTTGGTGAATCACAGATAGGTTAGGGACATCCAAGGTTCGTTGTCCAACGAGGCAATGGGGCAATTCTTTCAGCTATGGGACGAGCTCCAGGGTTTAAACCTCTGCGCTCACCCTGACAAAATCAGATGGAGATTTATGACCGATGGACAGTGGCGGCAGCTACCTATGCTCTGTTCTTCCAAACAAGAGAGGATTGCAGCCACGGAGAACTGCTCTGGAACTCCAAAGCCCCGTCGCGAGTCAAATTCTTCATGTGGTTGGCATAAAGGATCGATGCCTAACTATTGATAATTTGGCGAAGAGGGCTGGCCTCATGAAGATTGTTGTTCACTCTATCACTGCGAGTTCGAGGATTGTGAACACTTGTTCGTTCGTTGCTCTTACAATGCAGCAATTTGGCAAATGATGCGGGATTGGATCGGTGTTCACTTCCCAATTCCTAGCGAGCAGGGGTTGATGCTGTCAGAGTGCTGGATGCAGGCCATGGGTTTTTTCGGATGGGCTACAATGCCTCTTTCGACGTGTTCTTCCTCATTTGTTGGAGAATCTGAAAAGAGAGGAACGCGAGGATTTTTGATAATCTGACAAAGTGCCACAAACAGTGATTGACAAGATTAAGGAGGAGGTGCAAATCTGAAATTGGCAGGAATCTTCCCGATTGCGAAGCTTGATTGAGACGCGAGGCGATGAGTCGGACTTGATCTCTCTGCTTATTTCCTGTTTTCTTCTTGTTTTCTTTGTTGCTCGAAAGTTTGTCCTCGTTTTCGACATCGTACACTACTGGAGAAACGATTTTTCTAGACGAGGCCCCAATAGGTTCCGGACGGGTCATAAGTGGCCGTGCACAGAAAAACCGGTCCCAGGGCCGATTGTTGGACCGTACGGAAAAATATATTATCCCATGCGGTCCACTTTAGCGACCGCACGGGGTATTATCCGGTGCGGGCGCACCCGTGCGGTCGCTTAAGTGAACCGCACGGGATAATGCCATTATCCCGTGCGACGCACTTAACGGCCCGCACGAGATAATTATGCATTATGCCGTGCGGCCCACTTAACGGCCCACACGGATAATGCATTTTCTCGTGTGGCCGTTAAGTGGGCCGCACCAATCTTCACTGTAAAACATTTGGCCAACCCGATGCCACATTTAACATAGTGTTTCTCTCTTGAAAAAGGCAATTATAGGGGAGAAGGTTTTTAACTCGAATTCTTCGTTGCAATCAATACGAAAGGTAACATGCTTGATCTTCTCTTCCATTTGCTTCCATTTTTAAAAAAATTTATCGATTGAATGCGAAGATATTTGAACTTTTTCAACTCGGTGTTTCTCTCTCCAAAAATAGGCAATTTCTTTGGTGGGAGGTTTTAGACTTGAAATCTTCGATTGAAATCAATATGAAAGGTAACATGCTTGATCATCTCTTTCATTTGCTTCTTTTTGTAAAATTTCATTGGTTGAATGCGAAAATATTTAAACTTATTTGAATATGTCATTTTGAGCTATTTTTGTAATTTGTAAGTCAAATATATTGTATTTTGATTGACTCATTTTTGGTAATTAATAGTGTGTTAGTATTATTTTTTTTGTGAATGAGGTTTTAGTTATAAAGTAAAATTTAAATTTAATTTGTTTATGTAGAAAACACATGCAATATAATATTATTTTTTTTGTGAATTTTTTTAGATGGACCGGACATGGATGTATAAGACGCGGAGAACTCATCCGGTGTTCATGAGAGAAGCATCAACATTTTTAATAAGGTGAAGGCACACGCTTTGAGGGAGAATAGGAAGAATATTTTTTGCCCTTGCGTGGATTGCAAGAATCGGGAGATGTGAAAAGATCCGAATGTAATTAAGGACACATAATTCAGCGTGGATTTATGAAGAAATACACGGTTTGGACTTATCACGGGGAAGTCGCCGCTCTGAAGAAATTCTGATATTTGGTTCGATGTGGCGAGAGAATTTTGTAATTGAGGACATGTCCCATGAAATGACGGGTGATTTTGATGGCTCTGGTTTTGACGATGCGAGGGTTGATATTGATCTTGATCTTGAGGATATGTTACGGCGCTGAACCGGAGGTTCTAACGAGAGAAAGCAAGAGATTTAAACAATTGGGAGGCGTTGCAGAAATCAGCAAAAGATCTTTTGTATGATCAATCAAAGGGATGTGACATGGATTATACAGTGTTGCGGTCGGTCTAAAACTTCTTAGATTGAAGGTCAGGCACGAATGGTCTGATACTAGTTTCAACGACTTGATGGGTCTCCTGAGAGCTATGCTTCCTAAGCCTAACTTGTTGCCAGCTAACACCTATCAAGCCAAAAAATTGATATGTCCATTATCTCTTGGTGTGGAAAAGATCCATACATGTATTAATCACTGTGTACTTTATCGTAAGGAATACGCTGACTTGGACAAGTGTCCAACTTGTGGGGCCAGTAGGTAAAAAAGGATAACAGTGCCGTCGATAGTGATGTTGCCGAACCAAATGCGTTGGTCCAGCTAGGAAAAAAGATTTCTGCCATGGTGATGTGGTACTTGCCAGTGAAAGATCGAATGAAGCGATTGTTCTCGAACCCCACAGACGCCGAGTTGATGAGATGGCATCATGAGGGTCGAAAGACAGATGGTATGATTCGACATCTCGCCGATGCTCGATAATGGAGAAACTTTGATTCAAAGCACCCAGAATTTGCAAAGGATCCGAGAAATGTCAGGTTCGCTTTGAGCACGGATGGAATGAATCCGTTTGGTGACCTAAGCAGCTCGCACAACACTTGGCTTGTTTTACTCATCATGTACAACCTTCCTACATGGTTATGTTAGAAGCGAAAGTATATTTTATTGACTATCCTTATACAAGGGCCAAAACAACCTGGCATCAACCTAGATGTGTTTCTTGAACCTTTGATGGAGGATATGCAATAAATATGAGAAGAGGGTCTACGATTGTTTGATGCGTACTGCCAAGAGTATTTTACTCTACATGCTATCATATTCGTTACTGTAAACGATCTACCAACCAATTTTTCTCTCTCCGGATAGATTAAAGGAAAGACCGGATGTCTAATATGTCTGGACAAGACATCGTACATATACCTGACCTCATCAAAAAAGTTAGTTTACATGTGTCATCATCATTTCTTTCTACAGAAGCATAGATATCGTGCGATGGCTACCTTTTTGACAAAGCGTTGAGGAAGGTGCGCCGGAAGCAAAGGATGGTTCCACGGTGTTCAAGGCGACAAAGAACATAAAGGTTGTGTTCGGCAAGGGAAAGACAACTGCAGGTAAGAGGAAGAAAGAAGTGGTAGAAAACACGCGCCCTTCAAGAAACATTCAATCTTTTTCAAGTACGACATACTTGGAAAGACTTGGAGATTCGTCATGCCATCAATGTCATGCACCTCGAGAAAAATGTGTTCGATAGCACCATCAGGACTTTATTTGACATCCCTAGTAAAACAAAGGATGGGTTAAAGTCACATAACGACCTGGTCAATTTGGGCATAAGAAAAGATCTCCACCCGATAGAGCTAACGAATGGTAAGATTGAGATTCCACCGGCATGCTACTCAATGACACTAGAAGAGAAAAAAACTTTCTGTAAATGTCTTCGTGGTTTGAAAGTGTCGACTGGATTCTCATCGAATATTTGGAAACTAGTGTCAATGAAAGATTTGTCGATTTCTGGATACAACACTCACGACTGTCATAAGATGCTTACGGTATTCCTCCCTATCGCTGTAAGGGCGGTGAAGCCAGTGCACACAAGGTAGTGATAACAAAGTTGTGTTATTTTTTAATCAAGTTTCACGAAAGTTTTTGATCCGGAAGAATTAGGACCACTTCAAAAATTCGCAGTCGGCTGCTTCCCCACCTCCCTCCCCCCTAAACAAAAAGGTCCTGATTCGCCAAAGTTGTCAGCCCCTGAGTCGCCACAGAACAACCTCCAACCGATGTATAAGATATTCATCAATCTCCTTCGACACTACAGTCAGCATTGGCGGTACCTGAAAGGCCTCTTCTGAAAATCATAAGTCTTCTAAGTCCGAGCAAGCTTGAACCTCGTCGGCTTATCCCAAAAATTGTTAGATCAACCTATGATAAGAAAGAAATGGCCGTATACGAGGAGAAGTTAGTGTTCCGGGCTTTCGGGAGAGAGCGGCGATTGACAAGAAACATGATCAAACTCCAAAGTTGTCGAATTCACAACAATCGGTGAAAAACCAAATGGAGGACTGCAAAACTAGACTTCGACGAAGCGCCAACAAAGTACGAGTACAACAAGCCGTTCCTGCCGTGGCACGTCATGGAAGACATGCCCTGGGAAATCAGGCTAATGCATGATTGGTACCTAAAGGCGACCAAAATGGGCCTCAGCATGATTACTGTGAAGGTCCCGGATCACTCTTTCACCAGTGGACCAAATGGAATAATGGTAATCGATTTCAATGACCTTCACACATTATTCAAGATGGAAATAATGGATATAAATCTCGTTGCTGCGTTTTGCCTGTAAGTATCAATCACACTTAATGTCATAAATGAATTCATTCGCAAACTAAGTTCTGAAAATTTACTCGCTGCATTACTTAGGATGCAATTCCACGACGCGGCAAAGACCAACTATCCAGTAAGATACATTAACCCAACAATGATATGCTGGACAAAACACGAGGTTCATATTCGTGCAGATTGCGATGAGCTTAAAGGTAAAATGAAGTCCCAAAAAGCCGAGACCATCAAAAAATGCACAAAGAGAAGATGGTTGCGGTAGCACTATACTTGGGCAAATCGATGCTCGAGCACAAAGACAAAAATGTCCTCATGGTCCCTTATGCGCTGCGGTACGTAATATTCTTTCGTACAACCGATAGTTTACTACGATATCACCTACAATTAACATATCTTCTTCGTAGCGATCACTACATACTTTTTTCTGGTATATCCGCGGGACCACTTGGCCATAGTGCTGGATCTGACACACTACAAGGATTGTACATTCAAAGAGTTTCTCGTTTTGTTAAATTTGTTTAAATTTGTAAGTACTATCATGCATCATTTAATAAATTTTGTCTGTTGTTACTCTCGAAGAAACAATTGACTAAAACAATTATTTTGTCTACGTAGAGCACACACACATTACATACACGGTGGACCGGTCAATGATCCACAAAAGAAGAAGCTTCTCGTGAAGACACAATGGTCGGTAATTACATGCCCGCTATATGTCAACATTTTATACTATGTTTAATTTCAAATATTGACATACGTATACAATTTTATTTAACACAGTGTTATAAGCAACCACCAGGCACTAACCTATACGGCTATTACGTGTGCGAGATGCTAAGAATCTACAGAAATACACTACAAAGTTTGAACAAGTAAGTTCAGAGAAAATATCTTTCTACACATTAAGATCGATCTTATATAATTTTTCTACCTATATCAACGTGTATTCCTTCTTAAACAGATCGAGACCGTTCCAGTTGTAGCGAACCGGTTCGACAATCGAACCATGCTCAACTTGATTACAGATATTTGCTGCTTCATTCGCTGCGATGTCTGCAACCATTTGGGCGATTTCTATGATCCGGAGAGCGAGCTTGCGACGGACGATAAATTCAAACGACTTAGAGAGTGGGAAAATGATCATATGTAATCTTTTCTAATTATGTCTATATTTAATGTGCTTTCGAACTATTGTAAATTGCGAGACGAAACATGATATGTATATGAACATGCATGACGTGTACATTTATATCTTTTTTATGAGAAATTAATTAAATGTCTTTTAATTCTTGTGCGAATATATTTATACATGCATCTCGATCGACCGATAATATTATTGAGAGAGAGAGGAGAGGAGAAAGAGGAAAGAGAGGAGAGAGAGGAGAGACATGGTGAGGACACAGACATAAGAGAATGCTAGACACCTAGCTAAACACCTGCAGCGCACATAAAATAATGCGCACAGAAAGATATCTTCCTATATGGTCGGCTTAACCAACCCGCACGGGAAGATCCATTATCCCGTGCGATCGGGTAAAGTGGCCCGCACGGATAATGGATCTTCCTGTGCGGGCCGTTTAAGCCGATCGCACGGGATAATTGATCTTCCCGTGCGGGCCGTTTAAGCCAACCGCACGGGATAATTGATCTTCCAGTGCGGTTGGGCTGCCCGCACACGAAAATGATCTTTTCCCAGACCATCTTGCGCGTGCGGGCATGCCTTTCGCACAAGAAGATACCTTTCGACCTGCACGCAAAAATCGTTTCTCCAGTAGTGGTAATGCCGTTGTAAACAAATAATTTTTGCCCCCCTTCCCTTAATGAAATTGGCTGGCCGCCCTTTCGGTTAGATCGGCAAAAAAACTATCTTTTGCATGAGGGATGAACTGCTTTTCACCAAACCATGAGTAATCTGACACTGACGAGAATTTCACCAATCAAAGATCCATCATCCAACATTGGCAAGAATTTGATCTCTCCATTTCTTCTTTTGCTATTTGTCACAAACTCACCGGCTTGTTAATATTACGCTTTCATTCACTACTACAAAAATGAACATAAAGATCGGCACTATAGGTGCTGGAACATCTAAAACCCGCACCTATAGTGCTTTTCCCACCTCCACAGACAAAAAAATTCAAAAACCGACACCTTTAAACGCCTATAAGTGTCGGTTTTAGAGAAAAATCGACACCTATAGTATAGGTGTCGGTTTTCTAAACGACAAAGCACCTATAATATAGTATAGGTATCGGTTAATAAAAACCGGCACAAAAATCTGAGCCAAGCGGTTTAGCCGAGACGGTTTATATTCCCATCTTATCCATCTTATCTCTTCCTTTCTCCTTATCTGTTCCTCTCCATCTTATCTCTTCCTCTCTTCTAGGCGGCGGGTGGGCGGCTGCGCGGGCCGCGGAGGCGCGCGCCGCGTGGGAGGAGGCACCGGCCACGCGGAGGGGACGCCGGCCGCGGGGAGATGGTGCTGCCGCGCGGGAGGGCGCGACCGCGGGAAGCGGCGCCGGGCGGGAGGCGGCGCCGGCCCGCGCGGAAGGCGCGGCCGCGGAAGCGGCGCCGTGTGGGAGCGGCGCCCGCCCGCGCGGGAGGTGCGCGGCCGCGAAGCGGCGCCGGCCGCGGGAGGCGGCGCGGCCGCAGGAGGCTCTCCCTCTGCCAGATCCGATGGGAGGGGAGACGGCGGCAGCGGTTGTGCGACGACGACTACGGCGGATGTGCGACTACGACGACGACGAAGGTTTTTTTTGTGATTTGTGGATCTTGATTTTTAGGTGATTTGTTGTGTATTGATCTGTGGAATAGAGATGGATATGTGAATTTTGTGATATGTGGATCTTGGATTTTTTGGGGATTTTTGTGGTGTATTGATGTGTGGATTAGAGATGGATACGTGGATGAATCGTTAGTTAATCTTGTGTTTCTGTAAATGGATTATTGTGGATGGATATGTGGATTATGTGTTGTTGTGGATTGAATCTGGATGAGCCGAGATTTTAGATGAGCCGAGCCGAGAGATTTGTGGATGAGCCGTTACAGGATTTTTTTGATTTCTTACACTTAAAAGGTGCCGGTTCTTTAGACTGTACCTATTAAATTTCTTATAGGTGCCGGTTGGCACCTAATGTGGTTTCCCAACCGACATCTTTAGGAGTTTTTGTACTAGTGATTATAGTGCATTTCAGTTACTTGTGGAGGCGTATTCAATATTTGTTTTGTGCTTCAAAAATGCTTGCTCCAGAAAGCAAAATGTATGTCCACCGTTAGAGGATCTGCATCCTAACTCGCCAGAACTGCATGATGCTGTGTATGAAACTGGTGGATTATGCTTGCAACCCTTACCAGCTGGCAGTTCCCATTATTTTACTAATCCTTTTTTTATTTGAAATTGGAATTTGTTTCCCTAGGTAAATTGAATTAGAAAGATTGGTGGATCAGTTAAATTTAGGGAATCTACTTGCTCCTGCCCGAATATATATTACTCTCAATTATTATCCGTAATCATAGCCAATGCTTATTATTGCCTAATTGTGACTAAACTCATTATATGACATTCATGAGTTCTATTAGCATCAGGGATAATAACATTTTTATAGTTCAGTTTACATAGCTCGTAGACAAATTATTGCTACACAGCTATTGTTACAATTTACTTTGTTAGATGTGTTTCTTATTAGCCTGTCCAACTTCTATTTTCAGAAACATCAATGCAGATTTGCTTTGTTTTGTCTTTCTGCATATAGGGATGTCCTCAATCTGCCATGGAACATAAGAGTTCAGCATGGTTAGGATGAGAATATGATGGTCAGTACTGCAAACGCCTGTGTCACTTGTGCCACTGTGTGCAGGCTAGCATTATTGAGAACCGAGTTATTGACGGTGATGCAAGTGGAGGAGATGACCAAATGCAGGATAGCCTTATATTTATAAAAATTTATCTGTATGAAAAATAAGGATTGATTTCTTCCCTGTCCCAATGATTTATTTCTTGCCTTAGTGTGCACAGATAAAAATTAACATTGGTACAGTTGTTCTATAAAATTTATTAGCACCAAATATGTTTTCCATCAAACTAAAAAAACATGAAAATAGAAGACAATGTAAATAGGAGGGGACGGTAGAGGCATGTACGTATACATACGTGGGTCTTTTCTTTTTTTCATCTTTTTTCTAGATAAATCGAATGATAGAAAATAAGGGGTACACTATATATTAATTAAATTTGATGGTTAGATATTTTTTTTGAATTTATAGTATTTTTTTAATTTATTAGAGAGCCATGTGAGAGCTTAGGAACGATTATAAAAGTGTTATGTGACAGCTTATTGTAGGATCGAATGCCCAACTAAAAGCCAACCGGAGGGGTGAATGGTTGAGTACCCAAAATAAAGTTTTAGCGAAAATAAAACTTTACCTCTGTTTCTCGACGTCGGTCATTGCAGTATTGAACCGATCGATCGTCTTTGTTCGCCGGTCGCCAGCCCGATGACCTTGGTCGACCGCCCGTAGCCGATCACCTTAACCGATTGAGCGATGTAGCCGATGCCGATGAAGACCAATGCCCACCGGTCGACCGCCAATGTACTTGCGGTCTAGCAGGAAGAAGCGCGGTCGACCGTCGTAGTGTCTGCAGTCGACCGGTTAGCAAATCCAAAATACGCCGCCGCAGGAAGACGTAGACACAAAGAATTCTCAAGAAGATTGATCTTTATTGAAACTCTGTGTTTACAAAGTGCAAACAAAGCACTCCTCACAAAATCTCAATCTAAACTTGAAACCCTAACTTGAGAAACTCTAAAACTCGAACTCAAAATCGATACCGAGAGGCCACACCTCCCCTCACTATTTATACACAAAATCCATGCCAAGAGCCACGAATCCTACTCATACAAGAAGTCCTAATCCACTAGGAAACCTTCTCATACAAGAAACAAACTATACATAAACCAACCGTAACAATCTCGATTTTCCTAAAACCGAAATTCTGCTTTCCATACGCAACAATATCTCCATTGTATGCCATATGGAAACTTTCCAATCATGTGCACTAATCTCTACCCTTCAAGCATCCCGCATGATCTCCATCTCGAACGTCACCTTATCTTCAAGTTGACTCACTCGATCACCGCCAACACTTTCCCGAGGCGTAAAGAATATCGCACACAATTAAATAAAGAATACCATATCCGAGCACAAGCTATCCAAACTTGACTCATTGTTAGTATAAACAACCAAACACGTGCATAGGAACACGAAACTTCCATGTATGTATAAGAAAACAAACCGAAACCAAAACCGAACGCAATCGGCAACCGGTCGGGCGCTCGGCGGTCGACCGTAGGCAATCGCCGGTCGATCGCTGAAACACCTCCGGTCGACCGCGCGAACACGCCGGTCGGCCGGGCCTGGCGACAAAACATTTGTTCATCATCCGAAAATTCAACTCTTTCAAAAACAAAACACTCAAATCAATAAAACCCAAATAACCAATTGTTCATCATCCAAAGAAGAATCAAACACACACTTTGATTTTACAATCTCCCCTTGATGAACACATTGGCAAAATAAAAGAGTTGTTTTGGTGTTTGAAAAGTTAAAAACAAAAATGATAAAAAGCATTGAAGAGCTCAAAAATCAAAGAAAATTTCTCCCCCTTTTGAAAAGAAAGAAAATCCTTTGACCCAAAAAAAAACTTGCACTTTTTGCACTTTGTATGCAAATGTTCTCCCATGCAAATGTTTTTTCCCAAACAACATTATGTTCTCCCCCTTTTGACAATGAATTCATCAAGCATAGGAATTATGTTTATTTGATTGTCAAGAGCTTAGCACCATACATAAAACAAGTCAAGTCATGTGTGACAATAATAAGAAGATAAATTTATCAATTAGATAGCAAATATGCATTAAAGTAAAATCATAAATCAAATATTTTATAATTAAGAGCAATAACACAATAAGAATTCATGAATTTCAATGATTTATAATGCAACATCTTTACAAGCACATTGGTTGAAAGATAAACCCAAATATATATACCTATTGCAATCTTTATTCTTTCTCAAATATACCTTTTTTCACATATAATTCAAGAGAAAAACTTTTTCATATTGATTTGAGTCATATTTGTTGCTCATATTTTTTCTCTCAATTATTCCGAGTACGTCCTTGTCGTCAAGATTGTTTCCAAGGATTCGGTACTCATTATTTTTGCTCACGTCGAATACGTCCTTGTCGTCAAGACTGTTTCCAAGGATTCGGTATTCATTTTTTCTCTCATAGATAATATTTTATTCTCTTTTCACAATGAGAAATTTTAAGTAATTTGAGGAATATTAAAGCAACATAATATATATAAGCATTTAAAATCCAACACAAGTACGACTATCAATATTGCATATTTCTTTAATTCAAGTATTGTGTTAAAGTGTCATGCATTATTTCTCTTAAATATAAAATCTAGATCACATAAAAATACTAGAATACATATAAGCTATGCTAGTGACAAATAAATCTTCATAATATTGCTAGCATGCACATGATCAACAATATGTATGGATAAAGCTCTCTTTTTTAATTTATTTCAATCATATAGCTTGATAAATCAAAGAGCACAAAAACTCCCCCTCAAAACATGCCAAAAGGATGAATGATTCCCAATTCCCCTCGAAGAAAAGCAAAGCGAGAAGAATCCAATGGTTTTGTAAAAATATCAGCAAGTTGCAATTTTGTATCCAAAAATTTCAATTCAACATCTTTCTTCTCAACATGATCTCGCAAGAGTGAAAACGAATATCAATGTGTTTGGTGCGTGAGTGTTGAACAGGATTCTTAGCAATGTTAATGGCACTTGTATTATCACAATAAAGAGGCACATTTTCAAAAACAAGTCCATAATCTTTTAAAGTAAAAATCAGCCAAAGAATCGCGAACAACAACTAGCGCGAAGAACATATTCGATTCAGCGATGGATTGAGCTACACTAGATTGTTTCCTAGAAGACCATGCAATCAATGAAGTTCCAAGAAAATGACATGTTCCACTAGTACTTTTTCTATCAATTCTACAACCCGCAAAATCAGCATCTGAATAACCACTTAAGCAAAGAGAAGATGAAGTTGAATACCAAATACCAAACTCAAGTGTATGACTCAAATACCTCATGATGCGCTTGACCGCTTGACGATGAGACGCACGTGGAGAAGCTTGAAAGCGCGCACACAAACACACAGACAAATTGTATGTCTGGTCTATAAGCGGTGAGATACAACAAAGATCCTATCATGCTTCTATACTCCTTTTGATCCACGACTTCACCATCTTCATCGGGATCAAGAACGACGTAGATCCAATGGGTGTAGAAATTGGCTTGCAACTCTCCATCTTGAACTGCGCAAAAGATCTTTGGTGTACTTTGTTTGATGAATAAACGTACCTTGAGGTGTTTGCTTGATTTGTAAACCCAAGAAGTGACTGACTCACCCATCATACTCATCTCAAACTCCCTACGCATAGTCTCAACAAATTCTACAACCAAGGAGTGAGTTGAACAACCAAAGATGATATCATCAACATATATCTGAACGAAAAGTTGATTTTCACCATGCTTAAGAACAAAAAGCGTTTTATCAATTTTTTCCATTTAAAAACCTTTTTCAAGTAAAAAGTTCTTAAGTCTATCATACCATGCTCTAGGTGCTTGTTTCAAACCATATAAAGCTTTTGAAAGTTTAAAAACATGGTTGGGAAAATCAGGATTTTCAAAACCCGGTGGTTGTTTAACATAACCTTCCTCCTGAATAAAGTCATTTAAAAAAGCACTTTTAACATCCATTTGAAACAATTTAAAACCTTTGGAAGGAGCAAAAGCGGCAAAAACCTAATTGCCTCAATCCTACCAACAGGAGCAAAAGTTTCATCAAAATCCAAACCCTCCACCTGAGTATAACCCTGAGCAACTAGTCTAGCCTTATTGCAAACTATCAAACCATCCTCATTTTGTTTATTTTTGAAAACCCACTTGGTTCCAATAATATTATGTCCAGGAGGAGGTTCAACTAAAGACCAAACTTTATTTCTTTCAAAATTTTCAAGTTCTTCATGCATGGCGTTAATTCACGATTCATCGGTTAATGCATGAGTAACATCTTTGGGTTCAAAAGAAGCAACAAAAGCGAAATTCACGAGTCATGCGCGGTTACCTTAGATCTCGTTGTCCGCTCATTTAAATTACCTATTATTTGTACCGACGGATGTAATCGCTTGAATGTGCAAGGGTGCGGTGATCTCGAGAGTTGATTCACGTTACGGTTCAGCCTTGTTCGTGGTCCCCGAAGAATCTTCTTGATTGGAATCGACGGAGTCCGAAGAGGTTGGCCCCTGCCGGTCGGCCGGGTCTCCAGTCGATCGACCGGCAGCCTCCTCTGGTCTAACCGACGGCACTGGCCGGTCGGCCAGGCAGTCGACCTCATCGTCATCGTCGTCGCTTTCGTCTTCAAAGATTCGACCAAACTCCCCCGATCCGTGGGTGTGTGCACGAAAACTCTGGTCTAGTACGGGACTAGCCTCATCAAAAGTGACTTCGCAAGTCTCGACAATTTTGTTAGTCTCCAAAAGAAGTACACGATAGCCACGAGTGTGTGCGGGATAACCAAGAAATAAACCATCAATTGAACGTGATTCAAACTTATCCAAATTTCTAGATTTTAACACAAAGCACTTGCAACCAAAAACACGCAAATGTGAAACTTTAGGCTGACGACCAAAACGAAGCTCATAAGGAGTTTTGCCAAGTTTAGAACGCAAAAAAATGCGATTAGAAACATAGCAAGCGGTGTTAATAGCTTCGGCCCAAAATTTTCTAGGTGTGTGATATTCATCTAGCATTGTCCTAGCCATTTCAACCAAAGAACGATTTTTCTTTCGACAACACCATTTTGTTGAGGAACACGTGGAGAAGAAAATTGATGTTCAATTCCTTTTCAACACAAAAATGTTCAAAAGAGGCATTTTTAAATTCACCACCATTATCACTTCTAATTGTTTTTAAAGAGTTGGGAATTTCACAATTCAAGCGAAGAAAAAGACTTGAAAGTGTCCAAAGGCCTCGTCCTTAGTTGCCATGAAGAAAACCCAAGAATATCGAGAAAAATCATCAACAATAACTAACACATACCATTTTCCTCCAACAGATTGCACTCTAGCTAGACCAACGGTGTCCATGTGTAAAAGCTGTCCGGTGCATCCGTTATCACGAAAGAATTGGTGTGTGAGAAGAAGCAACCATTTTACCATGACGACATGGTGCACAAACCAAATCAAGATCCTTTTTGAGTTTTGGCAAACCACGAACAAGATCCAAACCACTTAAACGAGTCAAATGATCAAATCCAACATGACCAAGTCTACGATGCGAACATCTAATCTTTGTTGAATTTTGCAACTAAACAAGTAACAATAGGAGAAACTGGGCTTTCAAAATCAGCTTTAAAAACTCTCCCATAACGAGAAATGTTCAAAACAGAATCACCACAAGAATCAAATATTTTACTTCCAGTTTTCTTGAAATGAACTTCAAAGTTTTCATCAACAATTTGTGAAACCGAAAGTAAATTGTATTTTAAATCTTTTACCAAAGATACCTCTTTTAATTCGAACTTGTCACTTACCTTGACGGATCCGGTAGTGATAACGGCACTTGTTGAAGCATCCCCAAAATTATTGATTCCGTCTTGGATGCCAACTTGAGGGAGGAGAACCACTTCTTATCACCGGTCATGTGCCGCGAACAACCGGAGTCCATGATCCACACGTTCTCCTTCCTCGCCACAAAAGCCTACAAAACAAAGGATGTCGAGGCCTCGATCTGGGGTTAGTTAAAAGAAACTTAGGAATCCATCTTGAGACACACGACCGTAGATCCAATAGGCACAAAACCACGAGAAAAACAGTTTTGGAATTTTCGGAAAAATTCCTTCGGGGCCGTCGACCGCTGCGGTGCTGCCGGTCGGCCGGCGCCATCGTCGGTCGACCGGCAGTGCGTCGGTCTGACCGAGTGCCAGGCCGGTCGACCGATGGACCAAGCTGCGGTCGACCGGCCTTCCCGAGGGAAACCAGATTTTTGCCACTTTGTTTTTGCAAAATTATTTTCTCTTTTCTTTTCTGTTTTCGTGCTAATCTGAAACAAAAACCAACAAGATGACCATCTTTACCACAAAAAGAGCAAGAAAACTTTTCTTTAGTAACAGATGGTTTTGAAGAATTGGGTTTAGTTTCTTTTAAATAAACAGAAAGAGATGGCAAATTTCAAGGACTTGAAAACTGTTTTCATGGTGTTAGGTTTTGTCAAAATTTCACCGTTTTCGTTATTCCTAAAACATTTGGAGGATTTTTGGTGAAATAGTCATGAAGCATCAAAACCTATTCCCTTGTTGTCACTACACACTTTTGATTTGTCCAAAATCATGTTAATTGTTTCTTACCATCGGAAAATTTTTGCAAAGAACTTTTCAAGTAAGAAACTTCTTTTCAAGATTAACACAATTTTCACAATCAATTAAAACATCTTTGCCTTTGCGACATTTAGAGCAAGAAGCTACCTCATCTTGTTTAACTATTTCTTCCATGTGCTTAACACGAGCTAAAGCATCTTTTAGTTTTAATTCATTAGCATCACAAGTTAAACAAGATTTAGAAGCTAAAACTTGAGAATTATTGACATCTCTAATTTTTGAAATTTCCAGCATTAAAACCTCACAATTTTTGCAATTATCATCATTTGGAATAAGAGATTTCAATCTAGCAATTTCAGCATTTAAAGATTCAATTACAAATTCTTGTTTTTAAACATTTTCTCACATTTTTTGTTCTTAGCACTTAAAACAAGAATTGCATCCTCAAGTGAACTTACCTCATTTTCTTCATCTAAAGAATCTTCATCTCCATGCGTCATGAGACAAACGCCGGAGATGTTCTTGCCCTTCTCCTCCTCACTTGTCGAGTCTTTGTCACTTGAGTGGCTCAAAAGCGGCATAGACTTGACTCGGCACCTTCTTGATCATCTCCTTGGAGCGCCTACCCTTGGGTTTGTCATCCTTTGTCTTCTCGGCGCTCTTGTCCTCCTTCTTGCTCCTCCCAAGCTTGGGGCGGTTGGAGCGGATGTGATCCAAGGCGCCGCATTCAAAGCAACGCATTGGTCCTCCTTTCTTCTGAACCTAACTCTGTTCATAGCTCGGAAAGCTTGTTAGTAGCAAGAGCCAAGTCCTCCTCCTCGAATTGCTCGAGTTGTTCATCGGACATGGCGTTAATCAAAGCAAGAGCATTTGAAGATGATGAAGAAGCAACATCGAAGAAGTCGAAGGAGAAATCAAAGCACTTGACTTAGAATCCGTTTTCGAGAAAGAATATTCATCTCATGAGTTTTGAGTTTTGTATAAAGCGAATCCAAAGTCAAATTTGCCATGTTAACATTCTTGAATAGAAGTTACTTTCATCTCTCAAACAGACATATCAAAACCATTTAAAAAGTGGCGAGAAATCTCAGACTGTGGATAATTAGTGTCATAAGAAGAATCAACAGATCTAAGATTGCTCAAGATTTTATTAAACCTACCAAGATAGTCATCCAAAGCTTCAGCAGGTTTCATCTCAAATTTTATATATTCCTTTTTAAAAGATCTCGACAAAGTTCTTTTATGTTTGTAGTTCCTTGATGAAAGTTTTTGAAGCGTTCCAAATTTCATTAGCGGTTTGAAGATGAGAAACACGATCAAAATCAGAACGCGAAATTCCATTCAACAATATATTGCGAGCTTTGCAATTGTTATTAAACTCGGTTTTCAAAGCATCAGTATTAATGGCATCGGGTATGGTGTAGGGAAGCGCAACCTTTTGCCACACATCATAGTCTTGAGCCATGATGTAAGATTGCATCTTACTACACCAATACACAAAATCGGTGCCATCAAAAACATACGGTTTTGTTGAAAATTTATCCGACATGATGAAAGACTTTAGATCAAAGAAAATCCAAAGCAGAAAAACGTGGCTCTGATACCACTTGTAGGATCGAATGCCCAACTAAAAGCCAACCAGAGGGGGGTGAATGGTTGAGTACCCCAAAAACAAAGTTTTAGCGAAAATAAAACTTTACCTCGTTTTCGACGTCTAGTCATTGCGAGTATTGAACCGGTCGACCGTCTTTGTTGGCCGTCGACCGCCGATGACCTTCGGTCTGACCGTCCGTAGCTGATCACCTTAACCGATTGAGCGATGTAGCCGATGCCGATGAAGACCAATGCCCATCGGTCTGACCGCCAATGTACTTGCGGTCTAACCGAGAAGAAGGCGCGGTCTGACCGTCATAGTGTCTGCGGTCTGACCGGTTAGCAAATCCAAAATACGCCGCCGCACCGAGGAAGACGTAGACACAAAGAATTCTCAAGAAGATTGATCTTTATTGAAACTCTCTGTGTTTACAAAGTGCAAACAAAGCACTCCTCACAAAATCTCAATCTAAACTTGAAACCCTAACTTGAGAAACTCTAAAACTCGAACTCAAAATCGATACCGAGAGGCCACACCTCCCCTCACTATTTATACACAAAATCCGCAGCCAAGAGCCACGAATCCTACTCATACAAGAAGTCCTAATCCACTAGAAAACCTTCTCATACAAGAAACAAACTATACATAAACCAACCGTAACAATCTCGATTTTCCTAAAACCGAAATTCTGCTTTCCATACGCAACAATATCTCCATTGTATGCCATATGGAAACTTTCCAATCATGTGCACTAATCTCTACCCTTCAGCATCCCGCATGATCCCCATCTCGAACGTCACCTTATCTCCAAGTTGACTCCGACTCGATCACTTGGCAACACTTTCCCGAGGCGTAAAGAATACCCGCATACAATTAAATAAAGAATACCATATCCGAGTACAAGCTATCCAAACTTGACTCATTGTTAGCATAAACAACCAGACACGTGCATAGGAACACGAAACGTCCATGTATGTATAAGAAAACAAACCGAAACCAAAACCGAACGCAATCGGCAACAGTCGGGCCCTCGGCCGGTCGACCGCGAGCAACTTGCCGTCGACCGCCGAAACACCTCCGGTCGGACCGCGGCCACGCCGGTCGGGCCGTGGCAGCCGCCGAACACATTCATCATCCAAAATTCAACTCTTTCAAAAACAAAACACTCAAATCAATAAAACCCAAATAACCAATTGTTCATCATCCAAAGAAGAATCAAACACACACTTTGATTTTACACTTATGAGTGTTTATAAAAAGTTTAATGAACTTTTTAGTATATACTAGCTAAAGCATTTGTGTGTTGCAATTGGGATAAAAATAAAATTATGAAAAGTATAGATGATTATGGTTCAGACAGTAGCAGGGAGGGGAGCACCGGTTTGATGTGGACGTCAACTGTTTGGATTTGTGGCAGTTTTCTTTAGATAGTCTTATGGGGTCATCTAGCCAGGCATAGTCAAGCGTGTCTTTTTTGTTAAACTCAGCCACTCAGCCACTTGAATGGTGATTGTTACGAGTGATGGAAGGGGTGCATCTTGGTGCACTCAGCCACCTGAGGCACCGAGGCATGCACACTCATGCCAACCAAGACCCGAAACCGGTGAGTACCTAAGTCGGGTGGCTGGGTTTTTTCTTCTTGATTTTGGGTTTTTCTTCTTCTTGCAGTTGATTTTGGCGGATCGCAGGGTATAGATTTGGGAGGACGCGGATTTGGTTGGGCCGTCAGGGTGGTTGCTTCGGCTGGGGGCTTGACGAGAGGACGAAGAGCAAAGTGGAACGAAGAGAATACAGAAAAAAGAAGAAGAAGAGGGCGAGCATCCCCGCGAAGCCACCACGATGTTGGAAACCGCGTGGTGACGATGAGAAAAGACAAATCGCGTGGCTTCGTGGGAACGCCGTAAAATCGTGGGGATGCAGTGTCCGTATCCATGCAAAATATGGGCTGGCGGACTGGGCTGCGGCTTGCTCACGAGCTGGAAAAACTGGGACGCGGACGAACGATGCAGATGTAGGAAACGGAAATTTTGGGATTTTTAATTTTTATTAAAAGTTTTGTAAAACTTGGTTCTCATTTTCAGCTGATTAAGTCGTTCGCCGTTCTTTGGGAGGACGATTTTTAAAATCGTCCTCCCAAAAAGCTGTTCTAGTGGTGTGACAGACCGACGTTCGTCATCGTCTGCCGCGCACTAGCATTTTTGTAGTTTGCCCCCCGGTTTTTACTGTGTACATAGAAATTTTGCGGGCGGCTCCTTGCCACCCTAAACGAGGGTGGTTTTCCTGTAGCATCGGGGGCCACACCGCAAAAGGGGCGGTCGGGGAGATTTTTGCGGCGGCTCCCTCGCCGTCCTTTGCAAGGCGATTTTGTCGAGTGAAAACAAAGTTAAAAAATATACAAAGTCTGCAGAAACTTTGAATTTTTTTGAAAATATGAATTCAAATTATAAATCTAAAGACATTTGAAGTGAAATTTAAATCTTTCAATTTCATTTTTGAAACGTTCAACGAAAATTTGAAACTTTTAAAATGTTCATCTCAAAATTAAAAACTTTCGTATCAAAATGCCTATCGTGGTTATGTTTTTCTATTATACGTGCTCATAATCTAAACTTATTGAAGCATGAGTTTGACACTAGGAAGCTCAGCAGTTGACACGATAAACAACTTGTCTACGAATACAAGCATAACTCAGATTTCATTGATGCTATAAAACATGACATATGTTTCATAACATTTTTTTCACATAATTCAGCCACGGAATGTGTGCCATGGATACACGATATAAATTAGTCGGACCCGATGAATCGAGCTGAGCTTTTCTATGGACCCCTTCTACGGCGTGCAACGTGTCTTGCATTTTCGTAGTTCTTCAATCGCTTGTATTCTACTTGTGTTTCACACTTGGTTATATTTTGTCCAATATATGTTGGAATGACATTGTCGATCCACAAAGTAAAGCCGCACCTCCTTGGATTACCCTGAGAAATAAACGTAGTTAGTCAGTTATGGTACCAATATCATGCAAACGTTAGCGGAATTGGAAATACGTAAGCCGTACAACGAAGTCGTCGTCTACGTTAGGGCAAACAAAATATCTCCTGCCCTATGTTTCTTTTGCAAAGGAGGTAGCCATCTGATAGCGATCCCTACAACTACACCTGAGACACTCCGACCATTCAAAGAAATGGATTGTTCCTCAAATCTAAGCTTGCAATTTGCACCCGATGTTCGTATTCCATCCATGCCTGGATGAATTGTGCAGTCAGCTCAGGCTGCGTTACCGTTGGACCGATGGAAGTAGGTCTCACCGTATCGATCCACTGTTCAAAGCGACATTGCCTTACATCCTCCTATTTGTACAATTGTGCCAGCAGAGGTTAGACAATGAAACAACTGAATCAAGTAGTTTGGTACCCACGAATATATTGCTGAATCATCAAGTGCACGATATATCCATCATCTTATGCAAAATATTACAATATAGAGCCCGAAGGCAAAGTCTAGAACATAGGACCAAACGGTCTGAAGTACAACAAAAAGCAGAAAATAGATAAGGCAGCGGCATGCCATTGCCACAGGCAATGACCGAAGCTAATTCCTACTGGGTGCCATCATCCTCCACACCCTCCTGGTAGTACGCGTACGGGTCTTCAGGGTCTTCATCACCCACATATGAATGTTTGTACGTATAGCAAGGGTGAGTACCAACCGTACTCAGCAAGCCACCATAACAACGATGCATATGATAGGGGGTAATCAAGGAGTGGCTGTGGTTCTTTTGCATAAAGCCAGTTTTGCAATTCTTTTCACAAGCCTAAGATCTAAGACTGATCAAGTTTTAATTTCATAGTTCATTTAATCAGCGACGGTTCTATCCACCATCCATTGTGATCCCAAGGATAGCTTCCCGCCACCGGTTCATCATGAGTTTAAGGGTCTACCCCTTCTCGCATTCCCGAGAAGTTGATCCACCAGTACATAAAAATCATCATGCATGCCCATCCCATCATTTTAAAATTTAGAGTCTAGCCAAGCAAAAAAACTTGTCCCGCCGCTCCATATCCACGAGCACAGCTATTTGAATAGATTGTTTTACTCACACTGTAGTGGATGTACACTTTATCCGTACTCCGTGACTTGCCCAACACATGAGCCAAAGTCCCAACGCATGAGACGTGTCACGGCAAAGCCTTTCAATAACCTCACTTTGGCAGTACCCGCTCCATGAACTTGAGCCCTCATGCACTCTAGTCGTACATAGTTTCTAGCAGTGAGAGGAGTTCTGGCACTCCTGGAAAGGGAAAAACTCACTCATTCTTTAAGTTGTGACTAAATCAAATTTCAGTTCATCATTCCATAGGTAGGCCTTCCGCCCATTCCCATACGTAAGAACCACTATGCAGGGATACTGCCTCCGCTCGGATATTTACGCCGCTAGGTCTATAACATTTCGAGAAGTACGGTTGTACTGGCTCGTTTCATGTTTATCTCATGGCTCGGTACTTAATTGACCAGGGACGACACTTGCCTTTTTTGGAATCCACCCAAATCATCCGGTTGCCCCGGTCTAAAATATTTGTTTGTTTTAGTTTTTCATCGAAGAATCATTTCATCATTGTCATGGCAATATGGCGTTCATGTATCCACATGCCGTACATCAACCACCTTCCCTAAGGTAGTTGCCCAAGCATATAGAATTTGATAAATATGATTGTGCATGAATCTAAAATAGCATGGGCTAAGCATTGTCGAAGAATGACTTTGAACGCACGATACTGTAGGGTACAAAGAATAAACAAGTATTCAATATCAAGGCAGGGCATATAACAAGTATGGGAGTTCATATGTGTATAGCATGCATATTTGATTTTAGACAAACATAAGTTAGCAAAATGGTTCAACATGCTCAAAGGTAGTGATGACTTGTCTTGCTCGCAACCTTGTTAACCTGGGTCTTCAAAGCACTCAGGTGCTCCCTCGAACTATATAATAACGTGCGGTCAAATCGATTGAATTCAATTAGAATTCAAATAAAATCACCAAAATACCAAATAAAATTGTAAAAGTGACTCCTAAAATTAGTCTACAATTTTAGGCGAATTTAGGTTCAAGTTTTAATAAAATCTGAGTTAAAACGAGCGAGTTACAATAATTTTGTGATTCACCGATTTAATTTATTTCGAGGTGGCATTATCTCAATTTCAATTTAAATTGTTATGGTTGATACATCATAAATGTCTCAATTTAAGTTATTCCAATTAAAATATACGGTGGTCAATAATTTAATATTCATGACACCGGGAAACTTGTAAGCTTCAATTTTATTCTAAATTTTATCGGACCGATAGGCCCAAGGTTTGAAATAATTAAATTCAAAATAATATTACCCTAAAGCTCGACACTATTTAGAATTTTAAATTTTTAAAAATTCATATGATAAAATTGATATTTAAAAACAAACTAAATTATAATTAAATTCTGAAGTGATAATTAAATAAATCAATTTATCCGATAATTAAATATTCTCACAATTATATTTAATAATTAGTCTTTAATCATTTTCAAAAATAAAAATTTGATTCCAAGAAAAAGAATATATTTTTACTAAAAAATTTTCCCAAATTTATTTTCATATATTATTATTATTATTTTCCCTTCTTTTTCTCTCTTTTCTTTTTTCCTTCCTCTTCCTCTATCATCTTCTTCCTCCCTCTCTTCTCTCTGTTGTCTCTCTCACACTCCCGGTCCCTCTTCTCTCTCTCCCTCTCTTCCTCTCGGTTTGGTCGAGGCAGCGCACGAGGGCGGCGGCAACGAAGGGAAGGAAATGGGGCGCTTACCGCGGCAAGGGGGCGCGGCGTGGCGCGTCGGCAGGGCGCGGGCGCGCGGCGGCGAGTGGCGCGGCGCGGCGCTCGGACGGGGAAGGAGGAGGAGGGCGCGGTGAGCAGGGAGGGGCGCGACCTCCCTTTTTATAGCGTGGCCGGCGACGAGGGGGAAACGGGGGCCCGCGGAAGGGAGAAGCGGCGCGGTGGTGCGGGTGACGCTCGATGCAAGCGCGGGAGGCCGGGGAGCGGTGCGGGGCGCAAGGACGGCATGGGCACGCGGGCGCGAGGTGTGGGCGACGCACGGTAGAGCACGGCGCGGGCAAGCGCGCGATCGGGGATGGTACGACGTCGAACATGTGGTGGCCAATGAACATTGCTCTTTCCCATTTTCCCGATTTTTCTTTTTTTCTTTTTTATTTATTCCTTTTGCATCTCACCCATAAATTTAAAAATATAGTTTTGGCCCCAAATATAAATTTAATTTAATTTTAAATTTTACCCAACTTTATTTTTTATATAATTTCCTTTTTATTTATAATTAGTATATTTTTGTATTTTCCCAAAATAAAATTTTGATCCAAAAGTAAATTTTTGTCAACCTTAGTTTTTCCCAATTATATATTTTTATAATTTTTATTTCTAATACTTTTTCATCTTTTAAATAAATATTCTTCTATTTATAACATGCAACAAGACTTGCAAATAAGAGGCAAGTAAATACGACAAGATGCAACAATTCGAAAGTTTTTGTGAGCTTTGAATTTTATATTTCAAATTTTATGTCTTCGATTTACTGGTTGTTACAAACCTACCCCTTAAATAAATCTCGTCCCTTAGATTTCTTTTCGGTTGTTGAGTAGGTGTGGGTATTCGGTCCTTAGAAAATCTTCGCTCTCCCATGTGGCCTCATCTTCGGTGTGATTGCTCCATTGCACTTTGTACATGCACCATGACTTGGTTCGTGTTCTCTTTTCTGCCTTGACCAATATCTTTACCGGATGTTCAGGGTATGTGAGATCACTGTTTATATGGATGGCTTCCAAAGGAGCTTGCTCTTCCGGCACTCGTAGACACTTCTTCAATTGTGACACATGGAACAATGGGTGCACATAAGAGATGTTTTCTGGTAGCTCTAGCTGATAGGCCACTTCGCCTCTTCTGATGTTTATGAGGAATGGTCCCACGTATCTCGGCGCAAGCTTTCCTTTGACCTTGAACCTCTGGGTTCCTCGCAATGGTGAGACCTTTAGGCACTTAGTCACCTACATTAAGCTCCAAGTCCCTTCGACGAGTATCCGCGTAGCTCTTCTGCTGAGATTGGGCTACCTTTAGTCGATCTCAGATCAGACGGACCTTTTCCTCAGCCTCTTTGATTATGTCAGGTCCAAACACAGCTCGTTCACTGGTTTCTGACCACATTAATGGGGTTCGGCATCGTCGACCAAACAAGGCTTCATTTGGTGACATCTTCAGACTTGCTTGGTAGCTGTTATTGTAGGAGAATTCAGCGTAGGGTAGGCATCTTTCCCAATCCTTGGTAAAGTCCAACGCACAAGCTCTCAGCATGTCATCAAGAACTTGATTTGTCCTTTTGGTCTACCCGTCGGTCTGCGGGTGGTAAGCGGTACTAAAGTCAATGTGACTACCAAGTGCCTCATGAACTTTGCTCTAGAAATGGGACGTGAATTGAGTACTGTGATCCGATATAATTCTTTTTGGTACTCTATGAAGGCACACGATCCTCGGACATGTATAATTCCGCCAAATTAGCACTATTATAATTGGTCTTAACGGGGATAAATCGGGTAGTCTTGGTAAGTCGATCTATGATCACCCAAATGGAGTCATATCCCGCGACAGTCTTCGGTAGTCCAACGATGAAATCCATGCCCATCTCATCCCATTTCCATTCGAGAATCTTGAGTGGCTGCAACAAGTCTGCCGGTCGTTGATGCTCAGTTTTTACCCTTTGGCATACATCGCATACGACCATGTATTCGGCTATGTCCCTCTTCATATAGGGCCACTAGTATTCCTCCTTCAAATCCTGGTACATTTTCGTGCTGCCAGGGTGTAGCGAATATACTGATCTGTGTGCTTCCTTCAGGATCAATTCTCTCAAACCACCTTTCTCAGGCACGTAGATCCTTTTCTTATACCACAGGGTCCCATTGTCATCTGTCGAGAATTCCTTCGCGTGCCCAGCGGCCATGCGCTCTTTGATCATTTGGATTTCTCCATTATCCTTTTGAGCTTCCTTTTTTGAGTCCTCAGGAGTGGTTGGATTTCCAGCGAGTTTAATTCTCCATGAGGAATCAAGTGCAAGTTAAGTCGAGCCATTCTTCTTGGAGCTCACTGGCCATGCCTTCCAGTCTCATATGGTTACATTGGGCTTTGCGGTTTAAAGCATCGACCAATACATTCACCTTCGGGGTGGTAATGGATTCATAGATCGTAATCCTTGATCAACTCCAACCACCGTCTCTGACGCATGTTGAGATCATACTGAGTAAAGATGTATTTTAGGCTCTTGTAATCGGTGTATATACGCAATCATTCCCGATCGATAGTGTCTCTAAATTTTCAATGCATGAACAAGCTCCAATTCCAAGTCATGTGTGGGGTAGTTTTCCTCGTGGGGTCGCACTGTCTCGAGACATATGCCACGACCTTTCCATCCTGCATCAATACGCCTCCTAGTCCTTGTCGGGACGCATCACAGTATATCACAAAGTCCTTACGGTTGTCAGGTAGGACTAAAATTGGGGTGGTGGTTAACTTTTCTTTTAGTTGGTCAAAAGTCCATTGACACTGCTCGGACCAGGTGAATTTCTTTTCTTTCTTCAAAAGTTGAGTCATGGGTCTAGCTATTGTGGAAAATCCTTCAATGAATCTCCGGTAATATCCAACCAATCCTAAGAAACTCCGGACCTCTTCTCGACTTGGGTGCTTTCCATTCCGTAACAGCTTTGACCTTGGCGGTCTACTGCTACTCCTCCACTGAAATTATATGGTCAAGAAAAGCGACTTCCTTAAGCCAAAACTCACATTTACTAAACTTTGCATACAACCGATGCTCTCGTAGCTTCTCCGAGTACTAATCGTAGGTGCTCGCATGTTCCTCATCATCCTTGGAATAGATAAGAATGTCATTGATAAACACCACCACGAACTTATCCAAATATTCCATGAATACTTTGTTCATAAATTTCATGAAATATGCCAGGGCATTGGTCAATCTAAAAGACATTTCTGTGAACTCATACAATCCATAGCGCGTAGAGAATGCGGTCTTGGGAATATCTCTGACCCTAATCTTTAACTGATGGTATCCTGACCAAAGATCAATCTTCGAGAACACTTGGTTTGAGTTGATCAAATAAGTCATCAATTCGAGGTAATGGGTACTTGTTTTTGATGGTCACTTCATTCAACGATCGGTAATCTACACACATCCTCATACTTTCGTCCTTCTTCTTGACGAACAACACCAGGGCTCCCCAAGGAGAAGAACTAGGGTGTACAAATCCTTTTTCTTGTAGTTCTCTGATTTGCTTCTTGAGTTCTTCTAGTTCGTTAGCCGGCATTCGGTAGGGTCTCTTGGATATGGGGGCAGTACCAGGCATTAGGTCAATGATAAATTCTATGTCACGGTCAGGGGGCATTCTGGGCAATTCCTCAGGAAATATTTTTGGGTAATCCTGCACTACTGGCATCCCGCTCATAGGTAGCATGGTAAATATTTCTATGGCTCGCTCACATAGCATCGGGTCTCGATCCATGGCTATGTTCATCGGTGATCCCCATGGGGTGGATACAGTGACTTCCCTTCGGCCACAGTCTATGACTCTCTTGTTCTTAGTCAACCAATCCATTCCTAGTATGATATCAAGAGTTTGCGGCGGTAGTACCATAAGGTTCGAAAGAAATACCATGTCTCTAATCCGGATGGGCACGTTGATGCAAGCACGGGGTATGGTTATATCTCCCCGGGTGAGTGTACTAACATGGGTCTCTTAAGTTCCATCCGGTGTAGGTTGTGTTGTTTGCTTATTTTTGATGATATGAACGAATGCGATGCGCCGGAATCAAATAAGACTTTAACTGGAGCAGAGTTGATAGAGAACATACCCATTAGCACGCTCTGATCTTCCTGTGCCTCTTCGGCACGCACATGGTTCACTTGTCCACGACGGAATCTGGTAGCAGACTCGTTGGGTTGTGGCGTCCTGAACAGATCGCGTCCAGTAGCAGGGGTAGTAGTTCCACGTATAGCTGTTGTATTGGCACCAGTGCGAATAGGGGTGCTGCGTGGCTTGGGGCCGGTGTTGGAGTAGTGCCCAAACTCTCCACGATTGAAGCGTTCACATTCTTCCTTCCAGGAGCGGCTAGGATCGGTGTCGGAGTATGAAGCTGGGTCGCGGTTGGCATGCGACATTGTCGGGTGCAGTAGGATGACTGGTTTGCCACGACGGTTGGTTTCCATCTAGATGGGGTGGCTCCCTTAGGACGCTGAGACGCTCCCTGAAGTGGGCGGGTCATAGCAAGCCTCCTCTTGCGGTTGTTCTCCACAATCTTTTGGTCATGCTTCAGCCTCACAACCTTGTTGATCAAGCTCTGGAGGTTGGTATGATCCTGTCCAATCATAGGCCCTCACAACTCATCATTCAGTCCCTCGATGAACTTGTCGATCTTCTCTTCTTCATCCACTAAGTCGCTGGTTGCATAGCGGGCAAGCTGGGTGAACCGGTTCAGGTATTCTTGCACTCTGGTATTTCTTTGACGCAATCTCCTGAACTCATTCTTCTTCATGCGCATCACCGCCACAGGTGTGAAGTTCTCGCGAAAGCGGCGGTGAATTTCTCCTATGTTGGTTCCGCAGCATTCTCTGCTCGTGTCTCCTTATAGGTATCCCACCAGTCACTAACAGGTCCTTCTAGTTGGTTTGCGGCGAAGATCACTTTGTTGGCTTCGCGCACACGCACAAGGGTTAACTTTTTCTCTATGATGCGCAGCCAATCCTCCGCATCCATAGGTTCCTCTGTCGTAGCGGAGGTGGGTGGCTTGGCTCTCATAAACTCGCCAAGGCTTGAGCTTCCTCGACCTCCTTGATTGTTGGCGATGGCACCGCAACAACTAGGTTTGTACAACCATGACCTCAGCCAAAGTGGTGGGGTTGGGCTCAGTGGGTTCTCATTGGCGGCCGATGCTCGCGTCGGTGAACCATCGTAGAGCGTAGATGAGTAAGAGACTTGACCTACTAAGGCCTCAATCCTATTCATTTTATTTTGGGTTAGTTAGGGTGATCTTTTATGGGGCAAGCATGGTGGAATAAACTCATTCATAACATACCATAGAACATTACATAGGTCCTAAGTCAACACATCAACAACAGATACAACAGACTGCACATATGCAGTCCCACACAACACAATGCAAAAACTAACATCAAACTACTGCCATCAACTACTGGGGGGGAGGGTGTGGTCCTTGCTGTCCAAAACCATCCAAAGCAAGACCAAAGCCAGTGCAGACCTCTCGTCTAGTCGTTCAGCCGGCCGCATGAACCGGGTTCAGGAAGTGGGTGGTCCCTGACAGATGCGAACCGAAGTCCCAATGGCTCAGAAGTGGTCGCCTCGGAGTCAGTCTTGGGCTTCTTGCCCCTGGGTCGGGTTCTCTTGCGGGCAGTCCTGCGAGTGATGGGTCCTCCCACAAAGGTGATGCGGTAAGCAGGAGCCTCGTCCTCCGACGGGTCTTTGACGCTAGGCTCTCTCTCGACCTCCTCTGGATCTGACTCAGTCTCTGGGTCAGTGTCTATTTGGATCGGGATTTCCACTCCGAAGGCCAGGCTCGGATGGAACAGTGTGGCTATCGGTGTGGGCTCGACTTGCGACGGCGGTGAGTCGCGATAGGATCCACCGGGTAGGGTCCGGACTTTGTTCTCAACATGTCCACCTCCTCCAGTAACGTGTGGAAAGTCGCTAGGCACGGCAGAGTGATGAAGTAGTTGTGGTCGGGAGCCGATGCAGGGGGTGGTGGCGGTATGGTGGAAGTAGGGGCAACCACAGTGGTAATCGAGACTGTATAGAGCTACTCCTCCATCTGACTGACTTGCCTCTGGCTCTTCCTCAGCTGTTCCTCAAGGGTGACCATGGCCTCACCATGGGTGATGTACCGGTCTAAGAGCTAATCGTACTGTGTGCTGGTAGACTGGAGCTGGGCCTTCAGCGAGTCGACCTTGCTGCCACAGGCGTGGTGCTCCTCCTCGAGCTCGCTCATGCGTCTCTGCTGCTCGTTGATCTCCAGTAGTGCCTCCTCATAGTAGTCGTCTGCGGCCTCAGCCCACCAGGACAGACGGGTCACCATGGGGTTGTAGCAGCACGGGGTAGCCTCCACAGTGCAGACGGAGTTGCCCTCCTCTCGATACGGGTGATGCACACACTCAGTCCTTGTCAACTCAGCCCTATGGATGGCGTTAAGACGAAGGAATGCCTCAAGGGCAGAGTCTTGAAGTGCAACCTCCACCGAGTCACGCCGGTAGCGTGTCCTGAAGCAGAACTGCGGCTCGCTACCAACACAGGACTCGATCGCTCCAGTAGCCTCTCACTCGGGACAGTCTTCAGTACCGAACCTCCTGCTCCTGTAAGTGGGTAACTCCGGGTATCTCAGGCACCACATCAGTTGCCGAAGCTGCGAAACGTATCCATCATCTCGTGGAACCTCAAGCTCCCGGGCTCGATCGACCTTGTCCCGACATCATTTTTAACACAACCGAGTTAGGGAGAAGTGGGAGTAAAATATGTTTTTTAGAGAGTCAAGGGTACAAGAGTATAAGAGAAAACACATTTTGTCTTGTAGACATAATGTTTTTATTTTCAAAATAATCCTAGATGGGGATTTCTCTCTTTAGCAAACTATATAGGTCTTATCCTACAGTCGCACGCTCTGATACTAGCTCTGTAGATCCCCGTTTTTGTAACAGGAATCAATCGTGTTCATAGTACCATTTCCCTAGATCGAGTAGTTTGGTACCCACGAATACATTGCTGAATCATCAAGTGCACGATACATCCATCGTCTTACGCAAAATATTACAATATAGAGTCCGAAGGCAAAGTCTAGAACATAGGACCAAACATCCGGAGTACAACACAAAGGAGAAAATAGATAAGGCAACGGAGAGAAGGCAACAGCACGCCATTGTCACAGACAACGACCGGAGTCTAAGACCTACTGGATGCCATCATCCTCCACACCCTCCTAGTAGTACGTGTACGGGTCTTCACGGTCTTCATCACCCACATCTGAATGTTTGTGCGTATAGCAAGGGTGAGTACCAACCATACTCAGCAAGCCACCATAACAACGATGCATATGATAGGGGATAATCAAGGAGTGGCTATGGTTCTTTTGCATAAAGCCAGTTTTACAATTCTTTTTCACAAGCCTAAGACCTAAGACTGATCAAGTTTTAATTCCATAGTTTATTTAATCAGCGACGGTTCTGTCCACCATCCATTGTGATCCTAAGGATAGCTTCCCGTCACCGGTTCGTCATGAGTTTCTAGGGTCTACCCCTTCTCGCATTCCTGAGAAGTTGATCGACCAGTACATAAAAATCATCATGCATGCCCATCATGTTTATCTCATGGCTCTGTCCTTAATTGACTAGGGACGACACTTGTCTTTTTTGGAATCCACCCAAATCATCCAGCCACCCCACTCTAAAATATTTGTTTGTTTTAGTTTTTCATCAAAGAATCATTCCATCATTGTCTTGGCAATGTGGCGCTCATGTCTCCACATGCCGTACATCAACCACCTTCCCTAAGGTAGTTGCCCAAGCATATAGCATTTGATAAACATGATTGTGCATGAATCTAAAATAGCATGGGCTAAGAATTGTTGAAGAATGACTTTGAACGCACCATACTGTAGTGTACAAAGAATAAACAAGTATTCAATACCAAGGCAGGGCATATAACAAGTATGAGAGTTCATATGTGTGTAGCATGCATATTTGATTTTAAACAAACATAAGTTCACAAAATGGTTCAACATGCTCAAAGGTAATGATGACTTGTCTTTCTCGCAACCTTGTTGACCTTGGTCTTCAACGCACTCAGGTGCTCCCTCGGACTTTATAATAATGTGCGGTCAAATCGATTGAATTCGATTAGAATTCAAATAAAATCACCAAAATGCCAAATAAAATTGTAAAAGTGACTCCTAAATTACTCTATGATTTTAGACGAATATAGGTTCGAGTTTCAATAAAATCCAAGTTAAAACGAGCGAGTTACAATAATTTTGCGATTCATCGATTTAATTTATTTCGAGGTGGCATTGTTTCAATTTCAACTTTAATTGTTGTGGTTGATACATCAGAAATGTCTCAATTTTAGGTATTCCAATTAAAATATATGGTGGTCAATAATTTAAAATTCATGACACCGGGAAAATTGTAAGCTTCAATTTAATTCTAAATTTTATCGGACCGATAGGCCCAAGGTTTGAAATAATTAAATTCAAAATAATATTACCCTAAAGCTCGACACTATTTAGAATTTTAAATTTTAAAAAATTCATATGATAAAATTAATATTTAATAACAAACTAAATTATAATTAAATTCCTGAAGTGATAATTAAATAAATCAATTTATATGATAATTAAATATTCTCACAATTATATTTAATAATTAGAAAATTTTATTCCAGGAAAAAGAATATATTTTTACTCAAAAATTTTCCCAAATTTATTTTTATATATTATTATTATTCTACTTTCTTTTTCTCTCTTTTCTTTTTCCTTCCTCTTTCCCGTGTTCATCTTCTTCCTCCCTCTCTTCTCTCTCTTCACTCTCTCACACTCCCGGCTCCCTCTTCTCTCTCTCCCTCTCTTCCTCTCGGCTCTGCCGAGCGGTGCACGTGACGCAGCGGCCGCGCGCGCACGTGAGGTGGGGTGATACGGCGTCGAACAGGTGGCTGCCAATGAACAGTACCCTTTCACATTTTTCTGATTTTTCTTTTTCTCTTTTTTTATTTATTCCTTTTGCATCTCACCCACAAATTTAAAAATATAGTTTTGGCCCCAAATATAAATTTAATTTAATTTTAAATTTTCCCAACTTTATATATATATATAATTTATTTTTTATTTATAAGTAGTATATTTTTGTATTTTCCCAAAAATAAAATTTTGATCCAAAAGTAAATTTTTATCAACCTTAGTTTTCCCAATTATATATTTTATAATTTTTATTTCTAATACTTATTTTGAAATTTCTTTTTCTTTAAGGTTTCTAAAACCTTTTCGACTTTTCCATCATTTAAATAAATATTCTTCTATTTATAACATGCAACAAGACTCGCAAATATGAGGCAAATAAATACAACAAGATGCAACAATCCAAAAGTTTTTGTGAGCTCCGAATTTTATATTTTGAATTTTGTGTCTTCAATTTTTGAGGTATTACGAGACCGCCCAATGCTTCACCACCTCTTTCATGTCTTCCTTATGAGAATATCTGGCACCCTGAATTACCTCATTATCCTTGTATTTCGAGGGTACATTTTCCCCCTCTGACATTACAAGTCCAGAGAAATCTGCTTTTGTCCAATCAACGGGCATTACATCATCTTCCATATTGGATGATGCATTGCCCTTCGCCTACTCATTTTCATAATCTTCCCTCTCCATTTCTTCAGCGATTGCTTCGATTCTCTCCTCGTCCGCCACGCCCATGGCCTCCTGCACCCTTGATTGATTTTCCCGGTTGCAGATGGTCATCCATTCTCCAACACATTGCTAGTACCCTCAACATCTTCTGTTTGCACTGTAACACTACTATCGATTTCATGCAATGCCACAAAAATAACAAGGGGCCATGACCTTTCAAAAGCCATCTCCACATAACGTCTCCAGGAATCATTATTATCTATAGGCATTAGTTCCCAGAAATATCCTTCGGTTGCACGACTCACTACAACAGACAGTGACATTGTGTTGACACTTGTATCCACTTTAAATCCTCGTAGCAACCAACTATAAATTGACTGAAATGTTCTCTAAGTGTGGGGGGTGTCACCCCGGGGTAGCTCGCAAAGCGGAGTTAAATTCAGGCTGAAGTCGGGCCAGGGGTCCTCGGGATGGGGTCGGAAGCCTTAGAGCCCCTCTTGGGGTCGGTCGCCCTGACCTCTCCTCAGGTCCGACCTTGGTGTCCTTTCTCGACATCAACTCATCGGCCCAACCTCAGATCTCCTCGGTAAGGAAGGCTTGCTTTGCAAGGTTCGCAGAGGAGGCAAGGAGGGGACAACCCGGCAAATAATGACATCACCCGACAAGACTGCGCAGATAGTACCTGCGGAGAAAGGATCCCAAGGAAGGATAGGGCACGAGATGCCCACGACGCGCATGACCCGGAGGGATCTCTATATACTTTTTAGATATTGTTTGTGCTTGCTTTTTAGTCTTTAGTCTTAACTTTCTTGGCCCCCATGTCCTCTTGTAACTGCCCCCCTTGAGCTATAAAAGGAAGGGCAGGGTGAACGGGCAGGGGGCTTTTCGGTTTGGCTTTGGATCGCCTTCTAAGAATTTTTCTCTAAACTCTAGTCTTTGGGTTCTAGATCCAATCGCTAGAACACCCAAGAACTCTCTCCATTGTAATCCTTGTTCATACACCACCCCAACAAAGAACACTAGACGTAGGCCTATTATCCTTCGGGAGGGCTAAACTAGTTTAAACTCTCTTGTCTCCTTGCTCGTTTGATACCCGAGTCGACCATCGGATCCATCGGTGAGACGCCCTGACCACTCTCTTTTACCTCCTTGGGCAGCCCCCTCGAAGGACTGCCGACCATCCCGTCACACTCGGCAGGATTATCGATGCCCTTCGATGTCATCCTAAATTCAGACAGATCAACACCATCTGGACCAAATCTAACGGTTCCTTGACCGTGAACTATCTTAAATATGACCTTACTTGCCATTGTGCCTGAAAACAGATTGAAACTGAGTTCATTTCATATTACCAATATGTTGCCTAGATCAATATGTAATGCGCGATAAGTTAAAATCTCTACAAATATGTTGTTTGTTCTAGATCTTAAATTCTATAAAATCGGTTTGTCCATCTAAATCTACCCCCCATCATACATATATTCTATAGATTTTCTCTATGTCCTAAGTCAAATTCCCTAAAATAAATCATGCCTTAAATTATACGCACTTGTTCTGTGCTCCAGATCTGAGTGCTACACATCTACTCAAATATTTCAAATACATGCTATTTAGACTAGTATGCAACACAAAATACATAATATAAACATAATATAAGCACACCAATAGGGCATCGCCGCTCTCCTCCTTCTGCCTCACCACTCTCTTTTTCCTGGATTTTCGGCGATTCAAATGAATTTTTGAGAGGGGAAGTGCTTTTATACCCCTTCCCCAGAAAAATCACCCCTACAAAGGGAGGCGAGGGCTAAACACCATCCTCTACTAGGGCGCAAGGGGGCCGCCTACAATTTTGCCGCCCTGCCTACCCATTTTGCAAGCGGCCCCCCTATATACACAGTAAAAAACGCCCTTGCCGAGGACGGCAAGGTCATTTTGCAAAAATCCCAGCGCGCGGGAGATGGCGCCCAAGCGTCATCTGTCACATCACGAAAACGCCCTGCAGGAGGATGATTTTTAAAAAACGCCCTCCCGGAGGGAAGGGAGTGACTAAATCTCCTAAAAGTGAGAACCAAAAATTAGTTTTGCAAAACTTTTAATAAAAAATTAAAAATCCCAAAAATTCTAGGAAACGCGTGGTATGTGACGCGCGAAACGGACAACCAAACATGAACAGGAACCGAAGACATGATCGATGACAGACGCCGGATGAAAGGAAGGGGGTGAGTACGGAATCATTTTTAATCTCTCTATCTCTTATATACTAAAAATCCATTAAATTTCCTACAAATGCTCTCATACCATCATGTAATATTCCTATAAACGCTTTTAAACCATCACATAACGTTTTAATAGATTAGAAACATCTAACCCTTAATTTTCATTTAAATTGATGGGTCCATTATTTTAGACCATTGGATTAGATTTGATTTGATTAAAAATAGAATTTAATCCCTCCCTCTCCTCTCTCTCACGCGCGTACTTACCTTGCATGTATCATATTGTTCTTTTTTTCCTATTTATCCCCTTTTATTTTTTTACTTGAGATACCCCACAATATATTTATATTACCTCTATTTTTATACTATTCACTTCGATCATATGTTTGATTATTCGTTTTACTAATGTATTATTGCTTATTTTGCTATGAGTTTACATTGATTAATTATGTTGGCTATATTTTAGTGCAAAATATAATGCATCAGACTACATTTGACATGTAATTATTAATTCTATAGCAACTTTTTTAAAAAAATCACATCATATTTTAGGGATTCAAATATTACTTAACAAGTATACAATACTAATTTGAATCTACATATGTAAAAAATACAAACAATGTAATTTAGTTGTGCTATTTTTTTCAAGTTGATCTAATCTAAATTTTCATTCGTATAGGATTAAGATTCTCAAGTTGTTTTGGAATTTTTTGAAACTATTTAGTTGGTATTCCAACTTTTTAACGACCAAATTTGGCAAGTCATGAATCGGATTTGGAATCAAGGCCAAGGCAGATTTGGAGGAGACCGTGATCTTCGAAAATAGAGTACTCACCAGTCGCAAGCCGAATCGGCTAAGAAGTTCATCGGCTGATACTGAATCGGCTAAGGTGTTCAATCGGCTGATATCGAATCGAACAAGGTAAGCCGATGTAGCCGAAACCGGTAAGAGGACATTGGAATCATTGATGATTCAGTTTGAAGCGCTTCATGAGGATTGCCATACATGGATAGAGTCCGAAAAAGGCAGTTGTATCAACATTGTCCTAGATTATATAGTGTATCTACCATCTTGAAAGACTTCCATTGACTTGTCTAGATCTTATGCTTCTCTTTATGCTTAGTGTTTTATCGGTTGAGTCTGACCTACTAAGCATTATCTAGAATCATAATATCTCTCTTGTCCCATGATTGCTATTAGAGATAGTATCGGGGTTTCAGCCGATCTTATCTGGTTTAGTTATCTTGTTTTTTGCATGTTTACTTGATATGCTAAATCTGCCCTTTATATTAAGATCTCACTGTGATGAAATATATTAAGCTTGTTATCAATCTGTTAGGTTATCTTAACACCTGATCGGTTCCTATTTAATGTATTTAATCTATATTGATATCTTAGCATAAAGTGGTATCAGAGTATTAGCCGATACATGTTAGATTTATGACATCGGCTATGCTATAAATACATATAATCTTTGTCTTAAAGTACTTTTAGACATAAGTGATTTATACTGTCTCGACACGCTACCGATCTATCCCAGTCACTTGGTTTATACTGTCTTGGCACGCTACCGATCTAGATTATATATGTTAGTGATATTCTCAAGAGGCAACATGGAGATGTTGGATATCATGGTCAATGTTTATGTATAAATGAAAAAAGTGTTATTCAGTTCCAAAAATAGACATCTTGTATTGATCAATAAGTACGTGACTTATTTATGAGACTCTTTATGTATGAATCTATTTCTAAATGATCCTCGATCACATGTCATATTATTGGAACAAATATGACTCTAAGATCGGCATGTTTATTGATTGATGATCATGTCTCGTAGATCATGGGTATGGAGATACCAAATCAATAAACATGGACACATGTGTTAGAGAACACATTGTTGGATAGACCCACCATGAGACACTACGGGATTTAATGTGCCATTAGTTGGTCTCAAGTAGTGTTGGTGCAAAGTCCTTAGACACGAGATCATCATGGATTCCAACATGTGTAGTAGCCAACTTTGGAACTACCAAACGCTATTCCGTAACGGGTAGTTATAAAAGTAGTTTTTGGGTTTGCTATGAAACATGGAGTGGGATGTGAGTGATCAAGATGGAATTTGCCCTTCCTTTGGAGAGATATCTCTGGGCCCCTTGAGGTAATGGATTATGGAAATGCATGGCCATGCTAAGTTGATTGAGGAATCAATCAACAGACAGATAATCCAATACGGTTCGAGTGAATGGTTAAGCTAGGCACACATCTTGCCTATAGCTTAATTGGTATCGTGAGGCAAAGGGATTTGTGTACACATTACGGGTTCGAGCCGATATTATATTCTTGTATGCTATGGTGTCAATATGTGCTGCTAGGCGCCGCTATTGACAAATCGGGTGAGTTAGACTCGAGCCAAAACCAAGTATACACCGAACCTACGGGTCGCACGCTTAAGGGGATAAGAACAGGCTTTCGAGTTGGACTCGGATACGGCTCGATCGGATAGGGATATGATCGGATAGAGTCCTATGGGCTTACGACGTATGGACGCTAACTCTATGAGATTCGGATGGGATCCGATTCAAAATAGAGTCCTGATCGGCCACTAGTCCCAGTCGGCCAACTCTATATAAAGGGGTGAGGGTTGAGAGTTGCTGAATTGAATTGCATTGCGCCGACATCAATCTCCATGGAAACCCTTCCCACTTTCGAGCCAAACCCTAGCCTTGCATCGCGTGCTAGCACACGGGTGTTCGGCGTTACGTCCCCGGACGTGTGGATACCGATAGAGGCGCTACGTTGCGACACTTGTTGATCGGCTACGAATCGGCTGCAATCGGAGCGAGGCAAGCTGCGACGGATCGGTGACGCAAGCGCGGCTGCGGCGGATCGATAGGCTTTGGTGGAATCGGCTGAGGTCGAGCGCATCGGAGCGAGGCGCGATAACATGGTCGGACGACTCGGATTGGCTACGGCATCGGCGAATCGGTGATTGGTGAATCAGTGTCCCAGAATCGGCCATTGTTCCAGATCGGATAGCTCTGATTGGCTATTTTCGCGCATACTTCAATCGGTAACGATCTATCGGCCCTTACTTGCAAGTGTTCTTGGTTTGCACGGTAGAAAAGTTTTTGTTTTCGGCTAGCGTAGCCTCCGCGTAACCCTTCGGTGGTATCGAGCTAATCTTGCTTAGTTCGGGTTTTAGATTGGATCGGAATAAGTTTAGCACACGGGTTGATTAGATCAATCGGTTTTACGGGATATGTTGAGGACGGTAGATGGTAATTTCGTTCCTTGATAGTGTATCGGAACGGCGTAATGTGATTACGTCGAAGCAATATCCATAGAACTCGGTTTGAGATGGGTTCGAGATAGTGTTCCTTGATAGTGTATCGAATGGTATAATGTGATTATGCCGAAGCGTCTCGTAGTCCGACCTTGTTTGCTGCCTCACACCTACGCAAACCATCTCCCTTGATAGTGTATCGGGACGACATAATATGATTATGCCGATATGGTTTCCGTAAGCGATTTCATAGATTGGATCTATGGATTTTGTGTGGTGTTCCGGGTGCTGCTCGGAAGCCGCGAGGCGGCTTCCCCCTCTACCCCGCCCGCTAACCGGCTAGCGGGACCGCCATGTGCGTACCCCTTATAGGTCGTCTCGATGCCGTTTCTCGTGATAGGTAGAAAACGTTCTACGCCTAACTTGTTTTTGCGAGAGAATGCTTTGAGATGGTATGGCCCTATTGTATGTATGAGATGCATGTGATGCATGTAATATTCTTTCATATGTGCAATCCTGTAATATTCTTTCTTACGTGCAATGCTTGTAATATTCTTTCATGACCTACGAGTCGATGTAATCTTCAGTTATAGCTTCTATAGTAGTAGCTTAGTTTGAAGAAAAACAAGCATCATGCACATTGGAAGATGGTGCCGAAGATGGAGATCACGTGCGCAACATGGAGATGAAGATCACCATGTGAAGGGGGCCATACTATTTCATTATATGCTATTCTACACCTTTCATATACTTGTCGATAGGATAGCATCCTCGTAAAATTAAGTGGTAATGATGCCCTTCCAAATGTTGCATCCGTCGGCGTTATGCTCATCAATGGTGGGTGCAAAGCGAGTGCCATTCTCTATCATAACATGAGGGGTATATGTCGGACATGTACAGCGGGAGCATTTGGTTTACTTAAGAAGGCTATCAAAACAGTTTTGGGCCTTGGGGCATAGGTTGGCGCCGGGGCATAGAGATGCCACACCAACAACAAGAGTCACATAGAGATGTGATTAGCAAGGTGTTGCTTACCGATGTTATTAATTTTCTAGCGGTGATGTCAAAGCTCACTAGAAATTAACTAACATATGGATCTTGTCCCAATACGTAACCTAGAGGGAAGGTGACAAATACATAATGGGAGTCTTTTGTTAAATTGTTTAACAATTGACATAGCATAAACATTATGCTAAACTTTGCTTTTTCATTTGTAGAATAAATGGCGGCTAATACTACACCCGGTGCTTTTAATTTGCGATCTATTCTCAAGAAAGAAAAATTAAACGGAACAAACTTTATGGATTGATATCGCAACTTGAGAATCGTTCTCAAGCAAGAGCGTAAGGAGTACGTTCTTGAAGTACCTTATCCGGATGATTTGCCTAACAATGCTACACTCTTGCACGGAGGGCTTATGAGAAACACGTAATGATGCCCTAGATATAAGTTGTCTCATGCTTGCTACAATGTTCCACCGAGCTTGAAGCAATATGAGAGCAGCGATGCTCATACTATTATTCGGGGCTGCGTGCATTTTTGAGAACCAAGCTCGGGCCGAGAGGTTCAACACCTCGAAGTCCTTGTTTGCACGCAGAGCTTATTGAGGGGAATCCCGTCGATCCGCATGTGATAAAGATGATTGGCTGTATCGAGAGTCTTGAGAAACTAGGTTTCCTTCTTAGCCAAGAGTTGGCTATAGACGTGATTCTCCAGTCGCTCCCTCCGAGCTTCGAGCCATTCATATTGAATTATCACATGAATAGTATGGATAAAATCTTGGCTGAATTGCATGGGATGCTAAAGACAGGCGAGGAGAGTATCCGAGAAAAATGATCATCATGTGATGATGATGCGAGAAAGCTAAGCGCAAACCACTGTCAAAAAACTTTGCACCAAGAGGAAGTTAACTCCCAATGAGATTGTGAGTGCCTCTAATGCAAAGAAGGGCAAAAAAGGGTCGGCGGCGACTTCGCCAGTGTTAATGTTATAGACATTAATCTTGCTACTTCACCTACTGACTCTTGGGTATTTGATACCGGATCAGTAGCTCATATTTGTAAATTGTTGTAGGAAATGAGAAGTAGAGGCTTAAGAAGGGCGAGGTGAACCTGCCCGTCGGCAATGGAGCAAGCGTTGCTACAATTGCGGTCGGCACGATACCACTTCATCTACCTTCGGGATTAGTTTTGGAATTAAATAATTGTTATTGTGTTCCAACAATATGTCAAAACGTTATTTCCGCCTTCATGTTTGCAAGCGGAATGATTTAGATCAATGGACAATGGTTGTTCAATATATCTCGGAGATATGTTCTATTTTCATGCTCCATTGGTGATTGGATTATACGTTTTGAATCTTGAAGCGTCTCCCATCTATAACATTAATACGAAAAGGCAACTCTCTAATGATACAAACCCCACGTTTATCGACATTATCACTCGGGCCATATAAATAAGAAACGCATGGAGAAGCTCCATAAGGATGGATTGCTTCACTCTTTTGATTTTGAATCATTTGAGACATGTGAGTCTTGTTTACTTGGTAAGATGACAAAGGCACCTTTCGCGGGACACGGTGAGAGAGCAAGTGACTTGTTGGCACTCGTACATGCGATGTATGTGGACCAATGAGCTCAACGGCCGAGGTGGTTATCGGTACTTCATTACCTTTACCGATGACTTTAGTAGATATGGTTATATCTACTTAATGAGGCATAAGTCCGAATCCTTTGAAAAGTTCAAAGAATTCCATAATGAAGTACAGAATCATTTAGGGAAAACAATCAAGTTTCTACGATCAGATCGTGGAGGGGAATACTTGAGCCAAGAGTTTGGTAATCATCTGAAAGATTGTGGAATTGTTCCACAGTTGACTCCGCCAGGAACTCCACAATGGAACGGAGTGTCCGAACGGAGAAATCGCACCTTGTTGGACATGGTGCGGTCGATGATGAGCCAAAGTGATCTTCCGTTATCCTTCTGGGGATATGCTCTTGAAACAGCTGCACTCACACTAAATAGAGTTCCATCTAAGTCAGTTGAAAAGACACCATATGAGATATGGACAGGGCAACCCCCTAGTTTGTCTTTTCTCAAAATTTGGGGATGTGAGGCTTATGTAAAACGTTTACAGTCCGAGAAGCTCACATCCAAATCTGACAAGTGCTTCTTTGTGGGATATACTAAGGAAACTATGGGATATTACTTTTATAATCGGGAACAAGGCAAAGTGTTTGTCGCCCGACACGGTGTAAATGGGTTTTTAAGAAAAAGGCCGATATGGATGGAAATGTTCACATCTATAAGGCGTGATTGGTGGCGAAAGGTTTTAAACAGATTCAAGTAGTTGATTATGATGAAACCTTCTCGCCCGTCGTAATGCTTAAATCTATTCGGATTATCCTAGCGATTGCTGCATATTTCGATTATGAGATATGGCATATGGATGTCAAAACGGCTTTCCTAAATGGAAACCTAGCGCGAGGATGTATACATGATACAACCTCAAGGTTTTGTCGATCCATAATCACACAAGATATGCAAGCTACGAGAAATCCATTTATGGATTGAAGCAAGCATCTCGGAGTTGGAATATTCGTTTTGATGAAGTAATCAAAGGGTTTGGTTTCATTAAAAACAAAGAGGAGGCCTGTGTTTAGAAAAAGGGTATTAGATACTTACATGATTGACTCTAGTGCAAGTGGGAGACTATTAGTAAGATATGTCCTAGAGGCAACATGGAGATGTTGGATATCATGGTCAATGTTTATGTATAAATGAATAAAGTGTTATTCAGTTTCAAAAATAGACATCTTATATTGATCAATAAGTACGTGACTTATTTATGAGACTCTTTATGCATGAATCTATTTCTAAATTATCCCTGATCACATGTCATATTATTGGAACAAATATGACTCTAAGATCGGCATGTTTATTGATTGATGATCATGTCTCGTAGATCATGGGTATGGAGATACCAAATCAATAAACATGGACACATGTGTTAGAGAACACATTGTTGGATAGACCCACCATGAGACACTACAGGATTTAATGTGCCATTAGTTGGTCTCAAGTAGTGTTGGTGCAAAGTCCTTAGACCTGAGATCATCATGGATTCCAACATGTGTAGTAGCCTACTTTGGAACTATCAAACGCTATTCCGTAACTGGGTAGTTATAAAAGTAGCTTTCGGGTTTGCTATGAAACATGGAGTGGGATGTGAGTGATCAAGATGGAATTTAACCAGCCATCATGGTGGACATCAAGTTGACCGATGTTGACCCAGAGAACATCTTCCCCGTGACAATGGACAAATTGACGCCAGAACAAAAGGTTGAGTTCGAAGAGATGATGAACAACCTGCAGAATCAATTTTTGCATTCATTTGTTCAGACTCGCTCGGGCATGGTAATTCAAAGGTTCAAAATAGCTTTGCCAAACACTGATGAGCCCGAAACAAGTTCTGGCAAGGAGGGTAAACCTCAGGATCTCAAGCAAGAAGAAGGCCCTATGGAGTTCAACAATTTACAAGATCGGGATTATGATGTGCATCATGCCTTGATCATCCAGTCAGGAATTCTTGTCAATACTCTAAACAACATGATCAATTCTCTGGTTGATAGTAGGATTGTTGAGCATCAAGCTAAGAGGCCAGTATTTCTTCCTGAGGGCAATTTTCCACAATATAGGACTCTGGTTACCGTCAAACAGCAGCCTGTTTGAGGCGTGGTCCCAGAACAGCCGATGGCATCAGCATCGGCACCTGGAAAGTAGATTGCCTCATCATCGGCACAGAAGCAACCAGAGTTCAATCCTTTCCTTTTGGCCAAATAGCAACCTCAACACATAGCACATAACATCCCTCAGGTTACTCAAGATCAAGTTGCGGCTATGTTCAGAACAAACCAGCCAATTGTTGAGCCGATTCTGCAGATATCGATGAGGCAGCAGACACCGATTCCACAGCAACATCAGCCTATCGGTTCTCAGTTTGTTCATGATCGGCATGCCCATATGCTGCATTAGTCTCCTCAACATCACATGGGGGGCAATGTTAATTTCCAATATCGGCCTCATTCACCTCAAGTGCAGTATCGACCAGGGACATCACCTCAACCCCAGTAATTGCCTCATTTTAATCAATTTGATCCGATACAGCAGCGGGTTCAAGGAGCACCTCAGCAAAAGCCTTGGGCTGATATGATAGCCGATGTGATGAGGGAACAGTTTGGTCTTAAGCCCAAGGACACTGGTAACTTGTATCGGCATCCGTTCCCGGAATACTTTGAGAGGGTGCCACTACCAAGCCAATACAAAGTCCCAGATTTTTCAAAGTTCTCAGGGCAGGATAATGTATCAACCTATGAACATGTCAGCCGATTTCTGGCTCAGTGTGGTGAGGCATCGGCTACTGATGCTCTTAGGGTTAGATTATTCCCTCTATCTTGATCTGAATTGGCTTTTTACATGGTTTTCATCTTTGCCATATAATTCTGTTCAAAGTTGGGCCGATCTGGAAAAGCAATTCATAAGTACTTCTACAGTGGTATCCATGAGATGAATTGTCTGATCTGACAGCAATCAAGCATAGGCATGATGAATATGTTCAAGATTATATTCAGAGGTTTAGAGATATGAGGAACAGATGTTACAGCCTAATTTTGACATATTCTCAGTTAGCCGATTTTGCTTTCCAAGGCTTGTTGACACCAATCAAGGAAATATTTTTGGCTCAAGACTTTGAAAGCTTGGCTCATCTGGCTCAGAAGGTGACAGCGCATGAGCAATGATTTCAGGAAGCCAAAAAACATTTAAAAAGGTGAATCACGTTATATATGCTTCTGAATCTGATGAAGAAGATTACTCCAAAGTAGCAGTAGTTGAGTGAGCAAGGAACAAGAAAATTGTTACATCTCAATGGGTCAAAAATTTCTACGAAGGAAGAAAAATATGACTTTGACATTACCAAAGCTGACAAGATCTTTGACTTGCTACTTCGTGAGAAACAAATTCAACTACCTGTTGGTCATGTGATTCCATCGGCTGATGAGTTAAGGAAGAGAAAATATTGCAAATGGCATAATACTAGATCTCATGGCACCAATGACTGCAAGGTTTTCAGGCAGCAGATCTAATCAGCTATTGAGCAAGGAAAGATAAAATTTGATGATTCAAAAAAGATGAAGGTTGATGGCAACCATTTTCCTGTTAACATGGTTCATAAGAGTGGGAGAGTAGCCGATAGAAAAGATTATCAATCCATGCGGCACAACTCTGTCAGAATCATCGATAAATACCAGAGAAAGTATGACAGGCAGGAAGAGAGGTACTATGAGGAAGATGACAGTTTTGACCCCATTGGAGTTACGAATTCTTCAGATTTTGCTGGAATGAAGGGATGAGACTGCCATCAATAGAAAATTGTCCGGCATGCAGCAACTACGATGAGGACTATGCTGGAGGATCAAGTCGATTTCATCCTAGGAAAATCGGCTAAAACATAGGAAATTGCTTGTTCATCAGAGATTGGGTCCAATTCATCAGGATTTTTCACAGGAGGATTTTGATGAGGATGAAGATGAGACCAGGAACCCATAATGGTGTCCTTCGGCATTTTTACTAAAAACCGGAAGAGGAGGGTTCAAAGGATAAGGAACAGTAGCGTTTCCGGGAGGTACAAGAAGAGATATATCATCGGCGAAGAGAAAAAGAAAGAACACTTAACGAAGGAGTGGCGTGTCAAGAGCAAGGTGCTTTAAGACGATGAGGTCAAAGCCGATAAGGCAAAAAGGCTGGCTAAGGGGAAGGTTGTTGCTTCTGCATCGATTAATATGGTTTTTGTGCTACCAGTAGAATATGAGGCTACCCAAGCCTATGCAGATGTTATGGAAGAATCCTTGGCCAAATTGGTGTTATCTCCAGAACAAGCTATCTTTGACAAGTCAGAAGGAACAGGGCATCGATACCTCAAGCCATTATATGTCAAAGTATTTGTCAATGGCAAGCCGATGTCTAAAATTTTAGTTGATGGTGGAGCTGCTGTGAATTTAATTCCGTATGCTACATTCAAGAAGTTGGACAGGAATCCAGATGATCTCATCAAAACCAACATGGTTCTTAAAGATTTTGGTGGCAATCCATCAGAAACCAAAGGAGTGTTGAATGTGGAGTTGATAATCGGCAGCAAGACTGTTCCTACCATATTTTTTGTCATTGATGGGAAGGGATCATATAGCATGTTGCTTGGAAGGGATTGGATTCATGCGCATTGTTGTATTCCTTCGACCATGGATCAGAGTTTAATCCAATGGCAAGGTAACAAGCTAGAAATCGTGCCAGCCGATAGGTCAGTCAATGTTGCTAATGTTGATTTAACTATTTGGAAGATGGATGAAATTGATTGCTTTTCTGGAAAAAATTGGGAAGGAGGTTATCTGAAAGTATCCGATTGTGATATACAACCAAATGGAGATGAAGAGCCCTGATTATTACTTTGAGGGAGTCGTGGAGGGTTCAAGTTTCTACACCAAGGATACTATAGATGATCTCGATGGAAAATTGGGACAAGGTTTTATGTCGGTCAATGATTTGGAAGAAGTTGATATAGGTCCAGGGGATAGGCCTAGGCCGACTTTTATCAGTAAAAATTTGTCTTCTCATTTTAATACCGAGCTAATAGAACTTTTGAAAGAATATAAAGATTGTTTTTTTGGAAATATTTTGAGATACCAGGACTTAGCCGATCGATTGTAGAACATCGACTTCCTACCAAACCAGGATATCGGACATATAAACAACAACCTATAAGATTTAAAGCCGATATGTATGATGCTATCAAAGCTGAAATTACTCGATTATATGATTCTGGTTTTATTCGGCCATGCAGATATGCTGAGTGGGTTTCTAATATAGTTCCAGTCATCAAGAAGAATGGTAAACTTAGGGTTTGCATTAATTTTCGAGATTTAAACAAGGCTACCCCTAAGGACGAGTACCCAATGTCGATTGTCGATCTATTGGTTGGTGCTGCTTCAGGGCATAAAATTATAAGTTTTATGGATAGCAATGCTGGATACAATCAGATTTTCATGGTAGAAGAAGACATTCATAAGACTGCTTTTAGATGTCCTAGTGCAATCGGCTTATATGAGTGGGTTGTGATGACTTTTGGATTGAAGAATGCTGGAGCTACATATTAAAGGGCCATGAATTACATATTTCATGATCTAATCAGCTTGTTGGTTGAGATCTATATTGATGATGTGACAGTGAAGTCAAAAGAGATTGATGATCATATAGCCGATTTGAGGGAAGTGCTCGAAAGAACAAGGAAATATGGCTTGAAAATGAATCCCACAAAATGTGCTTTTGGTGTATCAGCTGGACAATTCTTGGGTTTTCTTGTTCACGAGAGGGGGATTGAGGTAACACAGAGGAGCATTAATGCAATCAAGAATATCCAACCTCCGAGAGACAAGAAGCAATTACAATCTTTGGTAGGCAAGGTGAATTTCATCAGGAGTTTTATTTCTAACTTATCTGGGAAGATGGAGCCCTTTACACCTTTACTCAGATTGAAAGCCGATCAGGAGTTTACTTGGGGGCAGAGCAACAAAAGGCCTTGGATAATATTAAGGAATATTTGAGTTCCCCTCTAGTTCTGATTCCTCCAAAAAGAGGAGTACCTTTCAAGTTGTACTTGTCAGCCGATGAGAGGTCAATCGGCTCGGTCTTGATCCAGGAATTTGAAGGCAAGGAGAGAGAAATCTTTTATTTGAGCAGAAGGCTTTTAGATGCAGAGACAAGGTATTCTCCGGTGGAAAAATTGTGCTTGTGTTTATGTTTCTCTTGTATAAAGTTGAGGCATTATTTGTTATCTAATCAATGCACCATAATTTGCAAGGCCAATGTTGTTAAGTACATGTTGTCGGCTCCAGTGTTGAAAGGGAGAGTTGGAAAGTGGATCTATGCCTTAACGGAATTTGATCTCAGATATGAATCGCCCAAAGCAGTTAAGGGACAAGCCATAGCCGATTTTATTGTCGAACATCGTGATGACTCAATCGGCTCGGTTGACATAGTGCCTTAGACATTGTTTTTTGAAGGATCGGTTTGTACTCATGGTTGTGATATCGGCTTGGTCATAATATCACCTAGGACGGCATGTTTTGAATTTGCCTATACTATTAAGCCTTATGCCACCAATAATCAAGCTGAGTACGAGGCAGTTCTCAAGGGATTACAACTCTTAAAGGAAGTTGAAGCCGATCTTGTTGAAATCATGGATGATTCTTTGTTGGTCATCAGCCAATTAGTTTGGAGAATATGAGAGCAAGAATGATACATTGATGATCTACAACAAGAAGTGTCGAGAATTGATGGATAGTTTTCAGTTGGTGACTTTGAGACATATTTCTCGAGACCAGAACGTTGAAGCCAATGATTTGGCTCGGGAGCATCAAGATACAAGCCGATGGTGAAAGATATTGAGGTAGAAATCGCTACAATCACAGCCGATGACTGAAGGTATGATGCATTTAATTATTTGAAGAATCCTTCTCAATCGGCTTCGAGAAAATTGTGATATAAAGCTTTGAGATATGTCTTGTTGGATGACAAGCTGTATTATCGGACGATTGATGGGGTGTTGCTAAAATGTTTGGGTGCCGATCAAGCGAAAGTTGTGATGGTAGAAGTACATAAAGGTATATGCAGTACTCATCAATCGGCCCACAAGATGAAGTGGTTGCTTCGGCGGTGGTATTTTGGTCGACAATGTTGGAAGATTGTTTCAGATATTATAAAGGTTATCAAGATTGCCGAGAAATTTGGAGCAATTCAAAGAGTACCAGCATCGGCTATGAATCCTATAATCAAGCCATGGTCATTCAGAGGTTGGGGAATCGATATAATCGGCCAGATCAATCCACCTTCGAGCAAAGGACATAAGTTTATATTGGTGACAACCGATTATTTCACAAAGTGGGTGGAGGCGATACCATTGAAGAAGGTTGATTCTGGGGATGCAATTCTGTTTGTCAAAGAGCATATTATAAACCGATTTGGTGTTTCTCAGACTATCATAACCGATCAGGGATCTATCTTCGTATCAGATGAGTTTGTCTAATTTGCGGAAGGCATGGGGATTAAGGTTTTGAATTCTTCACCATATTATGCACAAGCTAATGGACAGGCAGAAGCATCCAACAAAAGTTTGATTAAGTTGATTAAAAGAAAGATCTCTGAGTTTCCAAAGCAATGGCATAGCCGATTGGCCGAGGCATTGTGGTCTTATCGGATGCCTTATCATGGATCGATCCAGGTTCCTCCTTATAAGCTAGTTTATGGGCATGAAGCCGTATTACCATGGGAAAGTGTCATCGGCTCAAGGAGAATTGATTTGCAAGATGAGCTGACATCCGATGATTATCATAATCTCATGGTAGATGAATCGGAAGAGTTTGTTCAATCCAGGATGCGTGCTTTGGAGAGAGTAACGAAAGATAAGGAGAGAATTGCTCATCATTATAATAAGAAAGTTGTGTCAAAATCTTTTTCAGAAGGCGAGTTGGCTTGGAAATTGATTCTGCCGATTGAAACTCGTGATAATAAATTCGGCAAGTGGTCACCGAATTGGAAAGGGTCCTTTCGGATCTACAAACTTCTAAGGGAGCTTATATGTTGCAAGGGCTTGATGGAGAAGTTTTTGGAAGGGCTCTCAACGGAAAATACTTGAACAAATATTTTCCGAGTGTTTGGATCAATTCATGATTCGGCTGTGTTATGTCACCCTTAGTCAAGCTATAATTTTATCAATGTTGTTTGGCATTGTAAAATTAGGGGGGCATACACATGCATACATGCAAAGGTATGTGGACTTTAAAAACAAATTTCACAGAAGTTATATTACAGGAATTCACAAAAGTTCACATCAGATACAAGCTCCTATTATAATCGGTTCATCCAGACACAAGTTTGTTAATAGGCGATATAGCCCTCTGCCTAATTTGCTCTACTTCGTCGATGGCTTGGGTGTCGGTTGCATCAGTTTTTGGGATCACCTTCAGAGCTTTAGTTAGATCTGATAGGTGTTTGACAGATGTCTTCAGCTTAGATTTTTGCTCTTCAATGGCCCTGGGAAAATCGACAAGTTTTTGTTCCTCCGATGCTATTTCGGTATTGCATTTTTCCAATTCGGCTAGCAACTTTGCCCTGCGATTCTTAAGCCGATCAATATTGGACTGGGTAGAGCTTGGCCTGGCAATCATCTCATCGAGTTTGGCTTTCTCTGTGTTGATTGACATCCGATTGCCTTGAATGGTGGCTTCAAGATCCTTCCTCTCTCGCCGATCAGCAATCCTCTGCTTAGCCTTCTCTAGCTTGAATTGGTATTGTTCAAGAAAGATGCTGGAGAAATGACATCGGCTAAGTCTTCTGGAATCTGGTCCTAGATTTCTTCGAACCTCGCTACGATCGGCCGCAATCAGCAGCAGTGTCAAGAGAGCTTTCCGGCCGATGTGCAATGTCCAGCAGTTCAGCCTTCAAGTCATCGGCAAGAGGAGCCAAAGCTTTACTTGTGGTATCTTCTTCTTCATCCATAAACTACCTTATGTCAAAGGAGAACATATAGGCTAGAACCTGAAAAGGGAATGTTGGATTGTTAAGTGTTGAAAGATTCAAAAACAGTTGATATGGCATTTTAGAGGAGATACTTACAGGGATGATAGGAGCTGCTTCTTCTGCTACATGATGGTTGCCCACAGCCGATGGAGTATGCTCACTGGAGTCATGCCGGGCAGGTGTTGGAGAGCGAGGAGACTTCACAAAAAGAAAGAGAGAAATCTAATTCAGCATCGGTTGATTGAAAAGTTAAAAGAAACTTTGAGGTCAGAGTTACCGATGGAGCTGGGGTTGGTTTCTTCTTGGTGGCTAGCTTCTTTTTCTGCAAGTAAACTCTAGAATATGAGGATTGGAATATGAATATTTGAAGGAAGTAAACTCTAGAGAAATGCATGCTTGGAGAAAGGCAGTGTCGGTGTTTTGGAGGAGTCCTTTGAGGGGCTGGCGCGTCGGCTGGAGGTGTTTGCGTAGTTCTTCTGGTTTCACTCACGTTGGCGGCAGCATCATCGACGGCTTCCTCCATTTCTTCTTGATCTAAGAACTCCTCTATAACTAGATCCAGAGTGGGCAGATCATCGGCTGTAGCAATCTTTTGTTTCTTGGAGGCCTTTCTCTTCGTAGCCGATGGATCGGCCAGCCGATGGTTTGGTTCTTTTCCTTTGTCCAACTTCGAAAGGATCGGGTGCGAGTTTGGCCGTGGAGTAGGAAGGTCGTCTTGGGGGCATAGCTGAATCTTGAAGGAGCCAACCCCCCCACCGTTTGGAATAATCCCTGCAGCATAATGTATGACTGCTCCACTTTGGCTGGCATGAGGAGGTGAGGAGTCTGTGGTCGGCAAAACAAAGAGAACGAAGTGGTCAAATATTGAAAGGTGTTAGTCGACGACAAAAGTTTTGACGAAAAAGAAGAATGCTTACTTGTGGAACCGACTCCGAGTATATGGTAGTCAAGTACATTGAAGTCGATTGGTAAAAAGATGTTTCTTCCACTCTATCCACCATCGATATAAGATTGTACTCCTCATTATGGCCAATTCAACATTGTCAATACTACCAAGTGGAGGGCCTTGAATGTTTAGCAGTCTATCCATCATGAGGCCCGAAGTGATTTCCCCCTGGCTTGGATCTTGTCCACAAAGTACAAGCCGATCGACAGCTGACTCATGCCTAATTGTCTGGCAGCACTCATCGGATGGTAGAACTCATATGAAACTTGGACATTTCTGCCCTGATGGATGCTGACGGGGAGGATGCAGGGAGATATGGCGGTTGTGAAGACTTCTCTGGATTTTTCAAACTTCTCAAAATTGATCTTATCGAATCTGAAGTCGCCTGGGAGCTCAAAATCTTCAGAGTGTTCATATGCAAACCAAATTCTTGAGTCCCTTGGGAATCCTTCATAGAAGTTGCCAAACCAGTCTTTGAAGAGGTCAACCGATAGCTTGGATCCAGCATATGAAGATGTCGCCTCTCCAAAGGACATGCATCGGCGAGTTGTAATCTCATTATCATCCTCATATGTGGTAGGGTGCACTATTGAGAAATCGGCATCCACTAATTCTAGCCTCGAGCAGCCTTGAGAGTGTGCAAATTGAGCCGGATCTGCAATAGCCACCAAGGGCCACCGGTGCCAATGGCACGATGCAGTGCTATCTTAGCCGATGCAGAATTCAAAGTCTGATAAAGATATCCTAGTATATGTTTGCCCAAGGGAAGTTGCTTCTTATCTACTAGGGTTTCAGCCACATGCTGCCAGTTGGTGGTAGGACCACAGCTTGGACCGCAAAATAAAAATTTTTCTAGCCACATCAACAGGAAGGCTGCATGTTCCTTGGGGGTCACTGGGCCAGTTCCCATGTTCTGACTAATGAAGCCGGTCCAGCCACCGATAGCCCGGGTTTTGAAAGAAAATTGATTCTTGGCATTTAAGCTAACCGAATTAGCCGATGAAGTGATGTCCAAACCTGTGATCATGACCATGTCCAAGAGAGTTGGTGTCATTGGTCCTTGGTTGAACAAGAAAGCATTCAGGGTTTTGGACCAGAAATAAGTTGCAGGCGATAGCATGGGCTCGTCTTTGGTCATATCGGCTATGGTCAAGGCTAAGCACTGTGCTATTCCAATTTCATCCCAGTGGGTCTGCTTGCTAGCCGATACTCTGTTGTATCAAGCCGGCCAGGTTTTGTCAGTGGATGGCCAAGACTTGAAAGTTCCAGTCCAGTGAGCCAAACTAGGGTTTGTCAATCTAAAAGGAACCCTATTGATCTCGATATTGATGAACTCAATGGGGTCTATATTGCCGATTGGGCCCAAGAAAAATCGATTGGGATGAGCCAGACTAAGAATTGCAATTTGGTTGGAAAGATGCTACAATGGAGAAAAGCGAATCACAAAGATGAAAACCAATTTGCAACAAGAAAGGAAGTTATAGTCGATAGGGATTACCTCAGGGAACTCGGCCAATGGAGTACCGGATGGGTTGGCAGAGGTCGACATCGTCGGAGATGGGTTGCCGCCGCGAGGAGATCGCCTGCAAGTTTGCCGGGGGTTTTGAGGAAGTCACCGGTGAAGAAGAGCTCGTTGTAAGTGGCTACACCGATGCTAGCTTCCAAATGGACAAGGATGATTATAGATCGTAATCTGGGTTCGTGTTCTGCCTGAACGGAGGCGCAGTCAGCTAGAAGAGTTCTAAGCAGGATACTGTTGCTGATTCTACAACGGAGGCCGAGTATATCGCTGCTTTAGAAGCTGCAAAGGAGGCTGTTTGGATCAAAAAATTTGTTTCTGAGCTGGGTGTGATGACCAGTGCAACTGGTCCAATGTCTCTCTATTGTGATAATAGTGGAGATATTGCGCAAGCAAGGGAGCCAAGGTCACATCAGAAGTCCAAACACATATTTCGACGATATCATCTCATCCGCGAGATTGTGGACAGAGATGATGTCAAGTTATGCAAAGTGCACACGGATCTCAATATAGCCGATCCGTTGACAAAACCTCTCCCTCAGCCGAAACATGAGGCCCACACAAGAGCAATGGGTATTAGATACCTACATGATTGACTCTAGTGCAAGTGGGACACTGTTAGTGATATTCCCTAGAGGCAACATGGAGAGTTGGATATCATGGTCAATGTTTATGTATTTATGAATAAAGTGTTATTCAGTTCTACGAAATAGACATCTTGTATTGATCAATAAGTACGTGACTTATTTATGAGACTCTTTATATATGAATCTATTTCTAAACGATCCCTGATCATATGTCATATTATTGGAACAAATATGACTCTAAGATCGGCATGTTTATTGATTGATGATCACGTCTCATAGATCATGGTATGGAGATACCAAATCAATATACATGGACATGTGTTAGAGAATACATTGTTGAATAGACCCACCATGAGACACTACAGGAATTAATGTGTCATTAGTTGGTCTCAAGTAGTGTTGGTGCAAAGTCCTTAGACCTGAGATCATCATGGATTCCAACATGTGTAGTAGCCTACTTTGGGACTACCAAACGCTATTCCGTAACTGGGTAATTATAAAAGTAGTCTTCGAGTTTGCTATGAAACATGGAGTGGGATGTGAGTGTTCAAGATGGAATTTGCCCCTCCTTTGGGAGAGATATCTCTGGGCCCCTCGAGGTAATGGATTATGGAAGTGCATGGCCATGCCGAGTTGATTCAGAGTCAATCAACGGACGGATAATCCAATACGGTTCGAGTGAATGGTTAAGCTATTGAAGGGATGGCACACATCTTGCCTATAGCTTAATTGGTATCGTGAGGCAAAGGGATTTGTGTACACATTATAGGTTGAGCCGATATTATATTCTTGTATACTATGGTGTCAATATGTCTTTGCTAGGTGCGCAGTTGTGGATCAGGGTTAGACTTAATCCGAAGCCGAGTATACTTGAACCTACAGGGTCGCACGCTTAAGGGGATAAGAACAGACATTCGAGTTGGACTCGGATAAGGCTCGATCAGATAGGGATCCGATCGGATAGAGTCCTATGGGCTTGCGAAGCATGGGTGGCCAACTCTATGAGATTCGGATTGGATCCGATTCAAAATAGAGTCCCGATCGGCCACTAGACCCAGTCGGCCAACTCTATATTAAGGGGCGAGGGGTGGAGAGTTGCCGCATTACATTAAACCGAATCAATCTGATTTGGCACAACAGAAGTCGACGAGATCAATCTCCACGGAAACCCTCCCCACCTCCGAGCCAAAACCCTAGCCTTTAATCTTGTGCTAGTACACGGGTGTTAGGCGTTCTTTCCCCGGACATGTGGATACGGTAGAGGCACTGCTACGTTGCGGTGCTATTCATCGGCTACGAATCGACTGCGATCGGACAATTTGGCTGCGGCTCATCGAAGCGAAGCAGCTGCGGCGGATCGACAGCGCGAGCACGATACGGCGAATCGGCGAGTCGGCTGAGGTTGGATCGGCTCCGGCATCGGGAATCGGCTACGTCGGATCGGCTGTTTGGAAATCAGTTGTCAGCGAATCGGCTGTGATCGGCTGGCACTGTTCCGGATCGGATAGCTCCTGATTGGCTATTTCCGCTGCATACTCCAATCGGTAACGATCTATCGACCTTTACTTGGAAGTGTTCCTGGTTTGCACGGTAGAAATTTTTGTTATTAGCTATCGTAGCTTTCGCGTAACCCTTCAAATGTAGTATTTGGAAAGGGACCCGGCAACCAACCGATAGCAAGTGAAGGTGGTCACGCGGGTCACGCGGCGATGTGGAAGAAGAAGTCAATTTTTTAGGAGTTGCCCTATTGGGAAGTCTTGGACGTCCGCGAGGCAATCGACGTGATGCACCTCACTAAGAACCTTTGCGTAAACCTGCTGGGCTTCCTAGGTGTATTCGGAAAATCAAAAGATACACTTGAGGCACGTAATGATCTGAAACATATGGCACAATGTGACGGCCTTCACCCGCAACCAAAGGAGAAAGGAGCCCACTACCTAAGTCCAGCCAGCTACACTCTAAGAAAGGCAAAGAAGGAAATAATGTTTGAATGCCTAAGAGCATCAAGGTACCGTCTGGATCTCCTCGAATATAAAGGGAATAATAAGCACGAAGGATAAGAAGTTCACAAATCTAAAGTCCCATGACTGCCACGTGCTGATGACACAGCTACTTCCCGTTATAATTCGGGGGATCCTTCCCGATAACGTCCGGGCATCAATAACAAAGCTATGTGCTTTCCTGAACGCAATTTCACAGAAAATCATTGATCCAGACAGACTAGAAGACTTTCAAAATGATGTGATTCAATGTCTTGTCAACTTTGAATGATCTTTCCGCCTTCCTTCTTCAATATCATGACGCATCTCCTATGTCACCTTGTCAAAGAGATCCGTATCCTCGGACCGGTATTCCTACACAACATGTTCCCTTTCAAGAGGTATATGGGCGTTCTAAAGAAGTACGTCCGTAATCGTTCTCGTCCGGAGGCCAGCATCGCCATGGGATATGGAACAGAGGAGGTGATTGAGTTTTGTGTCGACTTTATTGAAGAATTTCGTCTCATTGGGGTGTCTGAATCAAGCCATGAAGGTAGACTATGGGGGAAGGGAACTCTTGGAAGGAAGGCAATAATGAACATAGACAATGACTTGTTCAGGAAAGCACATTGGACTGTGCTGCAACAATTTTCCTTGGTGGCTCCTTACATCGAGGAGCACTTGGCGATTGTTCGCTCAAAAAACATCGGTAAGACGGATGCCTGGATTACACGCTATCACATCGATGCATTCCCTTCTTGGCTGTGACAATGTCTCATGGGCAACGCGAGCATTGGCCAACAACTAGCCTTCTTGGCGAGGGGACCATCTTGCTCGATCACCACATTTCAGGCATATGAAATCAATTGGTACATATTTTACACACGGGCCCAAGACTTTAAGAGCACGAATCAGAACAGTGTTGTTCGCATCGATGCCGTAGGATACGATGGTACGGCTAGCATATATTATGGCAGCATCGATGACATATGGGAGCTAGACTATGGACCTCTGATGGTCCCTCTGTTTCGGTGCCAATGGGTTAGGCTCAGTGGTGGAGGCGTAACCATTGATGCAAGTGGGATGATAACGGTCGACCTGAGCAAGGTTGGATACTCAGACGAACCCTTCGTCCTTACCAATGATGTACGGCAAATTTTCTATATCAAGGATATGTCTAGCAAAGCAAAGAAGGGGAAAGGGTCCGACGAGCCAAAGCGTCACGTGGTTCTTCCGAGGCAAAAGAAAAATCGTGGGAGTCAAGGATTGAACTAACTAAGATTACGATCAGTTTAACGGACAACCTCCATTCGTGGTGGCGGTTGACCCAAGCATCCTCCTATCAAATGATGACACCCCTTACTCATGCAACGATCATAACGAAGGAACAATTGTGTGGAGAATCACTTAGCTAAATTTCTATATGGACAATTTTAATTAAATTGAATTTTTGAATATTATTGTAACCATTTGAATTTATCATAAATTATTGTAAATTATTGAATATTATTGTTAGAATTTAAAATACGGCAAATGTTAATTACTTATGATTGTGACAATTTAAAATATCTTTGAATAGGTCAAATGTTAATTACATACGATTGTTAAAATTTAAAATACTTTTGAATAGGGCAAATGTTAATAACATATTATTATTTAAATTTAAAATATTTTTCAAATAGGCCATACGTTAATTATATATTATTATTTAAATTTAAAATAGTTTTGAATATGACAAATGTTAATTATATGTTATTATTTATATTTGAAATATTTTTAAAATAGGCCATATGTTAATTATATTTAACATATTTAATTATATATGATTGTTAGAACTTAATTATATATATGTTAATTATATATTATTTATTAAATTTAAAATATTATGTGATTATTATAATTTAAAATACATTATAATAGGGCCTTGTTTAAATATTTAATCTTGGTTTTTAACACAAACCGAGACAAAAGATGAATTTGGAAAGGCGGGAAAATATCTTTACTCCCGGTTGAAGCCACCACCGGGACTAAAGATTCTCACCTACTATGGCCACGTGGCTGCTCCGCCATCTTTAGTCTGATTGGTGGCTTCAATGGGACTAAAGAGTTATCTTTTGTCCGGTTGGAGCCACCAACGGAACTAATATAATCTTTAGTCCCAGTTTAAGCCACCAATCGGGACTAATATATCTTTAGTCCCGGTTGGTGGCTTCAACCAGGACAAAAAAGCCCGATGACTATATATAGCAAGGGCCGCGAGGGATCCAACACTTAGCCGTTTTTCGCATTCGCGCTCTTCGCCTTCGTCGCCGTCGCCGAACCCTAAAGCCGCCGCGTCACCGTCGCCATCTTCACCAGCACCGCCTGTCCTCATCGTCGCCTCCTTCTCCACCGCCGTCGCAGAGGTTGGTTGATCCGGCGATCTCACCCTATTTTCCTCTGTGCGTGTGTGCTTCCGCTTAGGGTTTAGGCTCCGGCCGTCGCCATCGCCGCCATCGTCGTTGTCGCCGCCGCCACCGTAGTCGCGTCGCCCCATGCCGGCGCCCGCTAAACCCTAAACCCTAAGCCGCCGTTGCCGCGCGACACCGCCGCCCACCGTGCCTCCCTCCTCCTAGCCCCCTCCTCCAGCCGGGCGCGCCGCAGCCACCGCCGCCCCGCCCCTACATTGTTAGAATTTTTGAATGTATTGTTAGAATTTTGAATGGATGAATTTTAGAATTTTGTGCAGATGAATTTTATATATATGCATGAAAATTTTGAATGTGTAATGGATGAATTTTGAATATTTATGTGTATGGATTTTGAATGTTTATGCATATGGATTTTCAATGTACATGTAAATGGACTTTATGTATAAATGGACTTTTTATTTAAATTTGAATGCATGAATAGATTGTGAATGTGAATTTTGAATGTGTAAATGTGAATGTGAATTTGAATGGAAACGTGAAAATTTTGTATTTACGAACGAACGAGCACGATAAAACGATAGAACGGACGTGAACGAACGACCGAACGAATGACCGAACGAACGACCGAACGAACGAACGAGTTTATTCGTTTGGTCGTTCGGTCGTTCGGTCGTTTGTTTGGTCGTTCTTTCGGTCGTTACAACGTACCTCCACCTTGTCTCTTCTCCTATCCACTTCCTCTCCTCTCCACCTTATCTCCGTCACGTCATCCTCCTCTCTTTCTCTCCTCTCCTCTTATCTTTCTCTCCTCCAGACGAACAAACGTGAACGTATGATAGAACGAACGATAGAATGTACAATTGAACGAACGGACGTGAACGAACGAACAAACGATAGTTTCGTGTGTTCGTTCGGTTTAGAGTTTAGGGTTAGGGTTAGGGTGGAGCGCCGGAGTACCTCAATGGGTGGATGTTGCATATAACGGTGGTGTTCGGGCTTTGCCCCCCATTCATGCCATCCCCCCATCCGCATCGTCGCCGCCGCAGCCATGACCACCACCACCGCCTCCTCTTCCTCCTCCCCCTTGCCCCTCCCTCCTCTTCCTCCTCTTCCTCCTCCCTTGCCCCTCCCTCCTCTTCCTCCTCTTCCTCCTCCCTTGCCCCTCCCCTCGTCTAACAAATAGAAACAAAGATATGAAGAAGGAAGATTTGACGGATTTCATCTAGTGTCGAGTTTCATTTATTTTTTTCATCTTCTTTTGTCTATGTTTTTCTAGGTAGACATACATGATTTCACGAATAAATGATACATGTATTAACCGAATAATTTTTCTTGTCGAATTCTTTGATTAAGTCCTCGAATCCACAACAATCAAATGGATGATCGTGACGATGAACAATTTCTTCTTGACGAGATCGCACACGGTAGCACCTAGTATTACGCTGAGGAGGGGACCGAGGATCCAAATCAATACCTCAACGAGGAGGGGAACAAGGAGGGGAACGAGGGGGAAACGAGGAGAGAAACGAGGAGGGGAATGAAGGCTCCTCATCCGTTCGACAGAAGAGGGCACGAGGGCAACGCGGTGTCAGCAAGCGCATTGAGGGTTGACATGTCATAACAAAAGTGGCACCGAACAGTCGACCAAGTGCCCCAGCGGATGCCACAAGGAAGTTTATGGCACACAGCGGATGGGTGGTGAGGGATCACGTGCCCATCGGCGTTGTTAACTGGAGGCAATCAGGACGGGAGGAGATGAGCATAGCTATCTCCCGGACACGGAGAAAGAGATGCTCGGATGACAATGCTGCAGACGTTCACCATCCCAGACTCCGAACAGGCAAAGGTCAAGGATTGGACGTTAAAGAAGATGACTGAGCTCTTTAGGAACTATAAGAAGGAGTTACACAAGAAATACGTCTGAAGGGCCAGAATCCAGACTTTGACAAGTTCCCAAAGCTCAAAGATCACTGGGAGGCCTTTGTGGAACATAAGACCGGGGAAGAAGCGCAAGCCCTCATTGAAAATAACAAGGCCAACGCAGCCAAGAAGAAATACCATCACAAGCTTGGGTCAGGCGGCTATCAAAAGGCAATGCAGAAATGGGAGAAGATGGAAGCCAACCTGGAACGATTAAAACGTTGGTTCTATGCTCACGGCGGATCGCTTAATCCTGGAGATGGATCAGTTATCTTTGGCGCTGAAATCCAAGAAGCCGGACGAAGATTAGAGGAAGCGCTGGAGGTCTCTGCCTTTGGCTCGTTCAAGCCTGACAAAGACAAGGACGAGCTAACGCTCGCACTCGAACCTAGAGCATCGGGACGAACGCGAGGAAAAGGCGTCATTCCTTGGAAATACGGGTTTCAAGCGGACGTCGACAAATATAGGAGCCGCATGAGGTCGAAGCAAGAGACGGATGGGAGGTTCGCAGAAATGGAGATGTGGCTCTCGCAGAATTATCAAATAGTGGACCAAAGGTTGACCCAAAGGTTGGCAGAGGAGCGGAGCCACTGAGTTAGCCAACAGCAAGATCCAACAACAACAGCTCAACTATAGCAGCAGCGCAGCAGCTGCGCTTCAACAGGAAATGAAGGCGAGTTGGCGCCACAAGCTCAAGCCTGTCCGCCATGCCCCGTGGATGATATCACGCAGCGGACACCGTGTGAGCTGCACATTCCACTTAAGAACATAACAATAAAGGTATGTTCGTAGTTTTATGTTGTATATTTCCTTGAATAACTTGACAATCAAGGTTCATTACTAACTAATAAGCGTCATTCTCGAACAGGTCGCATCGGGCATGGCGATTCCAGTAGAACAAGATGGCACCTACCACTGCAGGCCCGTTCCGCCTGCGTACTCAAAAGTGAAAGTTGAATAGGTGGAATGCGGATAAGAAGATCTCAAGCTGGATATTCCCGGAGGAGACGGGGAGACGACGCTAGGAGAAACAACTCACGGAATATTTCTTTGGAGGAAGCCCTTCATCATATTCCCAGGTGGACCGTCTCCTCAGCCTCCTTCGCAAACTCCGCCTCCTCCGCCTCCTGCGTCGCCTCCACGAGCACCGACTCCTAAACGGCCGTCTCCCACTCCACCGCCTGCTCAGCCTCCTTCGTCGCCACAACGAGCACCGACTCCTAAATGGTCAACAACTCATCCTACGTCGTCTAATCCGTCGCATCCTAAGCGCAGAGCTCGAGCCACGCGGTCAATGTCAACCGTGGACCAAGAAGCAAGAGGCCGAAACTGGACCCGCTCCCACCAGCCCCAAAGAAAGCGACATACGACAAGACTCAAGAGGAGTTGGACGAGGTCGTCCGAGCTGAGGTCAAGGCACATTTCAAGAAGAAGTCTCCTGAGAAGCCTCAGAAATTGCCTAGGACACCAAGGACTTTTTTAAGAAGACGTACCTAACGCCACAGCCTAAACCGCAACCGCAATTGCAGTCCGACTGTGACAGGACTATCCGGAAGGCTATTGGCAAGGCGTAAAGAAAGGGCAAAGATGTATTGCAGCTCGGCATGCAGCCTCAAAAATCCCTAGAGTTCAACACGGTTCCAAATGTTCGAATGGAGTTAAGAGAATTTATGAAATTTTCTGGAATAACAATGGATCAATTATCTGGGCGTGCTCCCCTCGCGAAGGCTCCACTGAAGTATAAGTTCAAACTTGGAAAGCCTCTTGTAAAGCCGGATCAAGTTAAACAGTTACCTACACAGATGTACCGCTTACATAAGTGGTACATGCAAGAATCCAACAGAGGTACAGAGATGGTCATGGGCAAATACTCACTCGACTATTTCTTCGATGGAGGTGACAACTTCTTTATCCGATTCGAAGACATATTCGACCTGTACCAGCTTGATGCCCTCAACATCTCTCTTCTAGCCATGCGGGTCTTGTAAGTATCGTTCAGTTATATTTATTACATTCCTTAGCTCCTTGTATTTAGTTGACATAAATTCTTTTAACCGTTGCAGAATGGCGATCCAATATTGCAACAAGCAAGAAGATCCCAAACATGGATTCATGGACCCACGAAAAATCAACAACGCGATGGTTGATCAATATCCAGGAGCAAACAGAGGATAACATATACAATGTCTGGTGCAACACCACTACAAAACGTTTATCCTTCGTCCTACAACACAGCGTAAGTTTTTTTACCTTTCGTACCAATTTCAATCCCGTGCATACATAAATTTTCATATGTGTCATCTCAACCAATTTACAGATTCCACTGAGCTCTGTTCGTAATTGACATGGATCACTCGCGCATCCATATCTTTGACTCAATGGATAAACCAGAGTCCACGTACGCAAAGATATTTGAACTGCTAAATAGGTAATGTCATCTTACTTGTTATTGCATATATGTCGTTCTCGGATAATTATTAGCTATCTTTCAACTACACGTAGGGCATGGGCACAGCTCCGAGTGAATGTTTGCGGGAATTGGAAAGATAAGCTCTCTATGAGGATGAACTTTCCATGGAGTAACATGTTCCAAAGTTGTATTAAATCATTAATTTGTTCTAAAATATGAAATACATATGCAATCGTAAGTCGTTTCTCCTTTAGTGTGCAAAATAGGCGCAGGGGACCAACTAATGTGGCTACTACGTCTGCGACTACATTCACCGCTTTGTTACCGAAGTCAATAGTCTCGACGATATAGATGTACATATGACAACCATTCATACATTACGTCTCGATTTCTTATTCATTTTATATATTTATTTCTTGTTTATTCGAATTAATGACAACTTATGCAAGTTAGAGATAATCTTCCCACGCGACTTTCATACAGTGCTCAAGAAGAATTGATGGGATTTATAAACGAGCGGAGTCATTGATCCCGCGGGAGAGTTCTACTTTAGGTAAAGTAACTTTACCACTGGATTCACAAAGTAGATAATTTTTTATAACATACGAAATATATGTGGATATTGTACATATGTATACATATTTTGGTAATATATATTTATATATTTTCTTTATTAAGTTTATTTATATGTGTGTAAAATATATATTTATACATATATATGTATGTTGTGTATATATATGTATAAATATATATGTGTGTAAAATATATATGCATAATATATATAATTAAAAGGCAGCAAGCTAGTAGCTAGCAGAAAAAATTAAAAAAATAAAAAGATCTTTAGTCCCGATTGGTAATACCAATCGGGACTAAAGATGGCAGAGCCAGTCACGTGGCGTCGCCATCTTTAGTTCCGGTTATTCCAACCGGGACTAAAAATATCGATCTTTAGTCCCACTTTTATAGTCCTGGTTCGACAACCGGGACTACAGGGGTTATGAACCGGAACAATAGTGGGTTTCTTCACCAGTAGATTGGCACAATATTTGATGTGCCCACCGGCTACATTTTCTTTATTTTTCACAGCTTCGCTATCGATCATGCGGCTAACGTATCAGTTACCGGTATGCCTTATGAGGTGACACTAATGTTAGTATCTCTGTTGGTTTGGCAACCAGCAATAATACTCAATTGTATGTATCACTGCCGCTGGCACCTAGCCTCCACCGATTAAAAGAGCCTCATCGGTTGCTCAACAATAAGCCAAAACCAAAGGTAAAATTTAAATATTAAATATTAATTTTAAAATTAATTTTAAAACACTTTTAACATAGTTTTTACATGTAAATTATTCTTTGTACGTTAATAATAATATGCTTTTGAGTAACCAATGAAGCCCGACCGATAGGTGATTGCCTTCCACTACTACAGAAACTTTTTAACGAGACCTCCGTAGGTTTCGGTCGGGTCATAAGTGGGCGCCTAGAAAACCGGTCCCCAGGGACCAGGTTGATGGACCACACGCGAAGATACATTATCTCGTGCGGTCCACTAAGCGACCATACGCGATAATGCCACAACATCGTGTGTGGTCAACCTAACGCGACCGCACGTGATGTTGCGGCATTATCGCGTACGGTCCCTTAAGTGGGCCACACACGAAGACGCATTATCCCGTGCGGTCCACTTAAGCGACCGCACGTGATAATGCCGCAACATCGCGTGCGGTCGACCTAAGCGACCGCACGGGATAATCCATTTTCCCGTGCGGTCCCTTAAGTGGCTGCACGCGATGATGGGCCCATAATATTCTACCCCAACCCAACTATTGCCATTTTCAACTCGGCGTTTCTCTCTCCAAAATGAGCCTAATAGGGGGAAGGTTTTCAACTCGAATTCTTCGATTGCAATTAATATAAAAGGTAACATGCTTGATCTTCTCTTTCATTTATTTTTGTTTTCGTAAAATTTCATTGGATACAACGCTCACGACTATCATAAGATGCTTACGATATTCCTCCCTGTCGCTATAAGGGTGGTGAAGCCTATGCACACCAAGGTAGTGATAACAAAGTTATACTATTTTTTTATCAAGTTTCACATAAAGCTTTTGATACAGAAGAATTTGGACCCCTTCAGACATTCGCAGTCGAGACAACTTATCAGCTAGAGACGTTTTTTCCTCCATCGTACTTCGATATGATGGAGCATTTCACTGTTCACATTGTCCCTCAAATTATTCAACTTGATCCTCTATACCTATATCAAATGTGGGCGTACGAGCGATACATGGCTGTTCTGAAAGGGTATGTTCGTAATCGTGCTCATCCGGAGGGCTTGATGATAGAGGGTTACACAACTGAGGAGGTTGTCGAGTGTTGTCTAGATTATATTAAAGATGTCAATCCCATTGGAATGCCTCGACATGATGGAAGGTTATCTGGGAAGGGGACTATGGGAAGAAAGTGTTTCTATGACAACTATTACAGAGCGGTATCAGATGCACACAGCAGTGTGCTTCAACAACTCGCCATCGTTGAGCCCTACATTGAGCAACACATTTCTGAGATCAGAGCATGCAATCCTGGGCGATCCACCAATTGGGTTTCGAAAGAACAGAAGCGTAGTTTTTCCCAACGGTTGAAGGATCAAAAGCTATCGTCTGGTGAATCACTGTTCTCAGATAAAATGGGCGATCTATAAGAAATATGGGAACTTGACTATACTTTAAACATTCAGATTTATGTTCTCATATGCCAATGGGTGAAAAAACAACATTCAGATCACTGTTCTCAGATGCCAATGAAATTATTTTATTATTGCCTCTCGTTTTGTTATTCATAGATCTTCCTACGCGGATCAAACGCATTAAGAGTGTCCTCGACGAATCAAAGTTTTCATCTGTGTGGAAGAATGTTAATCCAAAAATTATGAAACGTTAGTTTGTTTTTGTGTACAATTTGATTTTTCGAACGAATGTATCAAATTTATGATGTTACAAGTGAATGTGTGGTTCTATATCAAACTTATGGTATTATGTGGATGATTAATGAATTTTCAGTAATAACTATAAGGTTGATTAAAATAAATGGAATAATTAATATGCTAATTAATAAAATAGTATTTACATTAATTAATAAAATTAATATGTGCATTGATATTTTTTTAGTTTTATAGTTGAGCAAACCATATAAGGGCAGCGATTATCGCGTGTGGGCCCTTAAGCCGCCTGCACACGATGATCACCGACGCCTATATACGGTGTGCGCCGGCTCTGAATTTTTCTAAGTCTCGAGCGCCTTCGGCTATCAAATTTTCTAGCGACCGCCCGTCGCCGCCTTCATCACCGACCCGCCGCCTCCACCGCCACCGCCCATCGCCACGTTCCTCACCAACCACGTCGGCCCCACCGACCGCCACCTCCACCGTTGCCACCGTCATATCCACGTGGACGCCTCCGCCGTCGACGCCTCCATCGTGATCGCCTCCACCAACCGTGGCCGCCTCGTCCCACCGCGGCCGCCTCCTCCACTATGGCCGCCTCCTCCTTGCTAACCGCCGCCGGCTCCTCACTGACCGTCGCTGGCTCCTCCTCCACCACTGGTTACTTTTATTTTTTTGTAAATTTGTTCAAGTGAATGTGTTGAACTGAATGTGTTCAAATGAATGTGTGATGAGAAATTTGTGATGTGAAATGCATATATGTGATGTGAAATTTGTGATGTCAAATTATATATGTGAAATTGGTTGTAAATTTGTGATGTGGATTTTTTTGTGAAATTTGTGATGTCAAATTATATATGTGAAATTATATATGTAAAATTTGTAGTACGCCTATCATTCAATAATTCGATTTTAATATAGGATGAAATATTCCCAAACGACTCGGCAAACACATATAATGCCGCATAAGAAGATCTATCTTCTCGTGTGGTCGACTTAAAAAGACCGCACGAGAAGATCTATTATCTCGTGCGGTCATATTAAGTGGACCGCACGAGATAATAGATCTTTCCGTGTGGTCGCTTTGGGACCGCATAGGATAATAGATCTTTTCGTGCGGTTAGGCTGTCCGCACACAAAAATTTGATTTTTTCAGACCTTTTTAGGCGTGTGCTGGCCTACGCATGGGAAGATGTCTTTTGGCCCGCACGAAAAAAAGTGATTCTGCAGTCATGTGTTCTACACTAGTGGATCTATGTCCCTTGCTCCTTTGCAGTTGGATTGAATTGGTATACAAGGTCCAGAGAGTAATCTTCAATCTTTTCTACACTAGTTGTAGGAGAAGGAAAAGTGGGTTAGCGGATAGAAGAACTCATTGCTGGTAGCATTTCCTCTTGCGGGAGTGTGATGTTGGCATCGGTATAAACTCCTACAAGTACAAGTTGTACAACAGTTTAAAGGTTCATTCAAAAAGCATGTTTGAAAAAAATGTAGAAATAGGATAAATACATGAATAGGATGAATAGGATAAGAAATAGAGGATTCGAAAACATATGATTTTTTCTATGGAAAGTTATTTGGATGGAGTAAAAGAAAAACATATGAATCTTTAGGAGGAAAATGGGTGCACTATCACCAATCGTCACATGATAGTCAAGTAAATAATATTAATCAACCTCACTACTGTGCTTAGTTGTAATTGATTGGGTTTAATAAAAACTTTTATTATTTAAAAAAAACATTATGCTTAGTTGATTGATGGCTTAAATTGCCTCGTTCCCACGTGAAGGGAGAGAAAAAAAGAGGTTGGTGTGGATTTAGTTTTTCCTGTGGGATTCATGTGATATGGCTAATGTAGGAAATTTTCTTACATATTTCCTGCGATCAATTTCCTGCTATCCGAATAATGGTACAGTGAAGCAATCCATAGGAACTGGAATCCTCCGAATGAGCCCCAGTGAAAGTTTCGTAGAGGTTTCATACACGTTAAATACGGTGACAGATCAGTATATGATAACATAACAACACAATTATGAATAGATTGATAAGAGTTTCATTAGAATGAAACTATGTATGCACTGTTTTCAAGACTATGAACCTGATGAAACTGATATTGAGGACTAGAGAGTTTCATTTCATCTGACTATATCCAATCATATACTTTGAAATTAATGATATACATAGCTTATGAAATCGTGAAATAAAACTTTGAATTGGAGTTTCAGTTTCATTCATCGACTTAATTTTTTTGTAACATGTCTCTCTTAAAAATCACGAGATGAAATTCTCCACTAAAAATAGCCTAAGTATATGTGAACGTGGGTGGAGGTGAGATGGATTGGTGGTGAAGGTGGCGGCTTTAGAGGAAGGCCATGTGGGTTGGAAACCGAGCAGGCCAACAGCAGGCGGAGACCACGGCAGGCAGTGAGGTGGCAAAGGTGCGCACATATGGCATTTATAATTTTATTTTTTTAAAGATTTACAAAATTAATTTCCGAATTTCGAAATTTACAGAACTAGTCTATTCCCGTCCTCGGGAGGGCGTGATTGATAAAACGCCCTCCCAGGGCGTTTTATCCGGCCGTGGCGACGGCATGTTGGGTGCCGTCGTCGCGGAGCGAGCCATTTTGCGGCGACCCCCTTCCCGCCCTTGGTAAGGACGGTTTTCATTGTGCACGGGGGGGCGTCGCAAAAGGCGGCCGCCACGGCATTTTGCGGCGGCCCACTTCCCGCCCTTACCAAGGGCGTTTTTCGCTGTTTTGCAGCGGCCTCCTTCCCGCCCTTCCGGAGGCGTTTTTGCCATTCCCGCCCTCTGCAAGGGCATTTTTATCCTAAACCCTAATCGACCAAAACCTAATCGACATCGACCGACCCTCTCTCGTGTTGTTTGAAATGTAAAATGTTATCGTCGTATTTTTCGCAAATGTAACCGATCCATTTGATTTGTCGTATTATTGCAAATGTAACCGTCCATTTGATTTGTCGTATTGTTTGAAATGTAAATGTTATCGTCGTATTGTTGCAAATGTAAATATGTTGTGTAATGAACATTTGTTTTATCGTCGTATTGTTGCAAATGTAAATATTGTTGCAAGTGTAAATGTTCGAGGTATCTTACATATGTTGTTTGCATTACCTGTGATCATAACATATTGTTTTAACCAATTTAACTTAGTAGCAATGGTTAAGCAGTTGTTTGTCACACTGTTACATAACCCATTAGGTACGGATGATACAATACAAGTAACTCATCCCCGACGAGTCAAGGCTCGGCTACCTACGGAACCGTTCAAGGGCGATAAGCTTGTCATCAATTTTCTCTTTCCTTCTCGGCGTTGTACTCCTTTTGAGTTTCACATTCAGTTACTTTTAGGCCGTTATATTGGGGAATGACATTGTCGATCCACCTAGTGAATCCACACCTCCTTTGAATGCCCTGGTAAAGAAACACATGTAATCAGTTAGAGAGCCACTAGAGCGAAGACGTTTGCAGAATTGATAGAATGAAAGACGTACAACGAAGTCGTTGTCTAAGTTGGGGCAAATGAAATATCTCCGACCATATGTTCATGGTTCAAAGGAGGTAGCCGTCTTGCAACGATCCCCACAACCGCACATGGGACGCTCCCGACCATTTAGGGAAACCCGGTGGGTTGTTCCTCCAAGCTAAGCTTGCGATTTCGACGCGACGTTCATACTCCATCCAAGCCTGAATGAATTGTTCAGTCGACTCAGGTTGTGTTACCGTCTGACCGATCGAAGCAGGTTTAACCGTATCGATCCACTCTTCGTATGGACACTGACGTACATCCTCCTGGTTGCACATTTTTGATGTTCGGGGTTAGAAAATGGAACAAGCGAATAGGTTAAAGAAAGAAAAATTATACTCACGACAAAATCGTCATCCGCAATCTCGGGACACACGAAGCATCTTTGTCCTCTAGTTGCTTGTCTTATGGATCTTACCACCTGGCAACGTAGACCACAGTGGCATTCTGGACGTTCCCGCCATGTGGGTAGTGCCAGCTGATCCATAGGCCAGTCCAAAGCTTCAGCACGAACTCGACGTTGGTACTCAGCCTTCCGTCGAAGGTAGTCTGACCTTGTTTCGCTAAGTGGGTAGTAACGTGTTTCGTCGGTTCGTGGGTTCTCCGTATCTATCCACTCAACGAAGTTGCACACCCGACGATATGCCTGCATGAGGTGTTAACACGATGTACAATCAAGTTAGCGTTTTCTGCGTGAAGATTTTATAGATGAAAGCATTGCAGTTAAGTCATACCGATCAATGTTGGCGCATTGGAAAAATCATCTCCCCGGTTTCAATGAGGAGGGACGACGTAAGTATGCAGCCATCTCGACCATGGCATAATGGACGGTCACACCATGGTGGAATAAAACCGCTCAAAGGATGGAGTCGCCAGTGGAGACGCTCAAGGAATGGATGATATGAAGATCTCATTGCACGAGTAAATGTAGAAAAGAGAATGCAGATTTGAAGAGCTCGTATTCGGATCTAGGCAATATATAGTGCGGGGAGATGAAGGTTCACATCTATGTATCGTTTATGTCATCACGGGGCAACACTGAGCAGGACGTATCGTGTAGGATTGTCATGGGGCAAAAGTTGATAGCGACGTATCGTGCAGGACTATCACGGGCAAAAGCTGATAGCGACGTCCTGTGCAGGTCTAACACCGCCGAAAGTTTTTTTGTCGTTAGTAAGAGTATCATGCAGCGAACGATACGGAAGGATCTCGTGACATGTGAGTGCGACGAATGCAGAGAGATATATACAAACATCAAACACAAAATAAATAATTACAATTTGTACAAACTGTTACACACGGAAGCTGCGCGAGGCCTCTTACCCCTATCCCTCCTAGCACAGTGCTCGACGTGCCCGAGAGCGTCACTGTGCAGGGAGCACGGCACGACTAGCACGGACATCCGGCGTGGGCGTCTCCTGTGGCGGGTCCTAGCTCTGTGGTAGAGGTGCTCCACCAAGCTGAGAGGCGGCGAGAACGTCCCGATCTGGGTCCTCCAGGTCATCGAAGTCGTCGCCCGTACCTGACCCCCCCTCGTCGCCTCCCCCGGACCCGCCCGCCTGCGACGATGAAGCCCCCGAGCGGAAAATCCCCGCCGAGTAGAATCCTCCTGTATATAAGCAATGTGAAGCATCAGTGACTTAAACTAATCAATGTTAACTACTCGTCGGACAACGCTTGCTCACCTCCCAGCTGAGTGAGGGGACGAGGAACGGAGGATCCACTCGCTCCAGCAAAGCTCGCAGTGCTGGGCCGAGTCGCGAAAGGCCGAGGGATCGACGATCCACTCGCGCCTACCGTTCCCCTCTCGGTAGCGTCGGACCTACGCGACATTCGGTTTGTTAGATCACGTTGTAGGGTTGACACAATGAAAATGAGTGGAACTAACCTGTGGAAGCACCAGCGCCGTGTGGTGACCATCCTGGTACCGGACCGCGTGGACGTGGACTGCAGCACCTGCGGAGGAACCGCGTCGACGGCCGAACGACAAGAGAAGATCCGCAAGATCGAACGTGTCGCCGTCTGCTGCATCCACTTGGAAGGTCATCCTCTGTTCCACGTCGTTCGGTGAATGCTTGCGTCCAGCCTCGGCATCACCGAGTCGATTTCGGCATTCAATGCTCGTGCGGCGTCGGCCTACAAAAATGAAAACAAATTAGGTTCTTCGCTCAAATAAAAAAGAATCATGACGTACAAAGGCTTTAAGGTCGAGAAATCATGACGTACCCCAACGAAGTAGTCCTGGTCTCGGTGCCTGGGGTAGGTGTCCGTGGCCATTTGCTGCAGTGCCGGCTGCTGCGCGGCCGGTGTGAAGGTCACGCGCGGCGCGTCCGCGGTAGGTACCACCGAAGGTAGGGGTGTAGTTCTCATCGGAGTGGCCGTAGATCTCGCCGATCACCTCCTCGGTGGCTATCAGCCAGTCCGCCACGTATTGCTGCATACGTGGTTCCCAGAGGAAGCCTCCCTGCTGTCCCCGTCGAGACAACTTGCGTACACAGTAAAGGTCGACTATAGTTCCATTTCATTCGACACAATAGTAGTAAAGTTGAAATAGAAATACTCACGGTGGTCACGGTGGGGAACGGCAGCGTGCGTCTACCGGAATCCTGCGCGATCCGAACTACCTCATCACTCGGCCTGGGCAGTGAGGCTCGACAGAAATGTCGTACACCATCGGGATCAATGTCATCCAGTAAGCCGAGTCACGCATGCACAACGTCGAGAGGCCTAGAGGCGCTCGAGCTGCGACAGCCTGCTGTGTGTACGGCTCCCAGACAACGTCGTAAGGCTGGAGACGGTCCAACTCGAACACGAAGTCCGGGTAGCTCCGTCTCACCTGAGCGTGGGCGTAACGACGCTGCAAAAATAAAATAATCAAGTGGTTACAAGTTTTGTTCAACACAATTTGAATATTTGAAAAAAATAAGAATTTGTACTTACGTTGCGTTGAAACTAGTACGAGCCCATCGTAGGCCCGTCGGCCGGGTTCTCGAACGCGGGTGTTTGCGCGTCGTAAGGAGAGGTGTCGACGATCGGTCGGCCGATCGCGAACCGCTCCACGGCCCAAAGCTAATGCAGAAGGGGGCAGCTGTGAAGATCGCTCCGGATCCGTCTTCGTGCACGCGTCGCACGGCCCACGGTAGGTGGCACGAAGCCTATCTCCGCGTCCGCTATCGACCGGGCGTAGTGGATCAGCCCCCTCTCTACAGTGTTCCCCGACGTGTTGGTGAACATCACCCGGTCGAACAACCAAAGAAGGTACGCCTCTAACGAGCGTCGCATGGAGTACTCGTCGGCGTCGGGTTGGAGCTTGTCGGCCTACAATGGAGAAAACCATGTTAACAATCATAAGATGTAATGAAAAATAACGAAGTCTTCAAGTTAACTTCTTGTGAACTGCATAATCCAAGTCTTCGTAGGCCGGTGGTCGCGTAAGGGTAGATCGCTGAGCAGTGGGAGCCCCGTAGCCTCATCACCCGAGCAAATCGTGCAATGATGTCCTCCCTCCATCCACCAATAGCATCCACAGGCCCGACCCCTCTCGGCTAGTGGTAGCCCTAGCGGTATGAGACGTCTGCCGGCGTCGGTGCCATCTCCCCACAAGGAAGATGGAAGGTGTGCGTCTCGGGACGCCACCGATCCACCAAAGCAGCTATCGGGGACCGGTCCGCATCCCACCGTCTCGCCTGGTCGTGCTCGCTCGCACGCGCCTCAACAAGTCGCAAGAGCGACGGGCAAGACAAACGTAACTGCATATCATACACATAGTGTAATATTAGTGTCAAGCATAATATTCTTGCAATAAATGAAAAGAGTATGATCGTACCCTTTGGACGTGTCGCGGATCGACACGCAACAACTCGCGCGACGGCCGTGGACGAAAGGTGGTCGGTGAGCACCTGCGCTGCCGACAAGTACGACTCAGTGCACCCTGTCGACTTGTCTGCAGGCGCCGGTGTATCGTCCGCCATACCGCATGAATACATGAATAGATTAATAAGCAATTTATAACAAAAAACAAAACAACATGAATACATGACATAAATGGTCCATTATATCTCAACATTACAAAAAAGTGCACGTCTTAATTCAAACTACCAAACACAACATATAAGTATCACAACAACAATAAAATAGTTTACGTCTCACAATGATAAATATTACACGCACGATAGATGGCAACAACATAGACAAATATTACAAATATCGGATCACCACTAGATTGAAAGGAGCAAACAAAATAATCAAGCCATTGCATCGCCAGCGGACGACGTAGTCGCCGCACGAGCACGTCTAGGACGTGGTCGCCTCGTTGTTGTTCCTTCTCCAGATGGACGGCTGCCATCGGAGGGCTATCCGAAAAGCCCTACACCTGTGACGGTTGAAGTTTCTGAATTCTTCGGACATTTTTAGTATGTATGTCTGCACTCATCGCATTTGCTGCAACGTAGGGTCCTTCCCCCGACCTCCAACTCGTCCATGTCGTTTCTGATGCGTCTCGACTGACGACGTCCCTTTTTCATCCTTAACTTCGACGGATCTGGAATGTAGAACACTTGTGGCCGCAGTGTTGTGTACGATCCAGATATCCCAAAACCATATATCTCCTCCTTCCACGTATGAAAAATTGATTCTTTCCTGTAGTACAGTGACACATAGATATCTGGAACTATGCCGCAGTCCCCAGCTGTGGCAAGGACGTGTGAGCAAGGCAGATGTCTAAGCTTCAGCTTCATACAGCTACAAATACAACCACCATCCACATGAAGCACACATTCCTGCACAGCTTGAACACGGTTGATGCCGCGCCTTCTCCTGTCGACACACATGATCTCGTACCTATGAACTTGGGTTCCTTGGGGGATTACTCTGTGCTTCATAGCCTTTAGAATTTTGTCTTGCATATATTTCGTCACCATGTTGCCAAATACAATGTTGTTATCAACTATTAAAGGGTATATTTTCTTAAATCTATCCCTAAAATATGCGTGAGTGCCATAAAGGATAAATTCCACAATACCCACCAATGGAAGCCCCCTAACTCCTCGCATCACCCAGTTGTACACCTCGGCCAGGTTCGTTGTCATTATACCATATCGAGCTCTATCAGTGTCATACAACAGAGACCACTTTTCTTTCGGTTCATTCTCTATCCAGTGGGAGAAATTATGTATTGATGGTGCAGACCTCCTTCTCATTGTTGGAGGGTCATTATGCAATGGACCAAGAGGTACTGCAGGCTCGTCAACCAGTGGCAAACGAGATTGCTCGTCGGTTTGCTTCGTTGTCAGCTCATCCAACCTTCTCCACATCTCATTGATTTTTTTCTCTTGGTTTTGACCACATAGCCTCTTGAATAGATCCATCAGGTGTTTGTTCTTGAATTGTTTGTAGAAATTGGCTTCCATATGCCGCATGCACCACCTACTCCGAACATCATGCCACCTAGCTGGAAGTCCCCTCTCCGGCCAACCATTCTGAAGATAGTCGATTGCCCTCAGCATGCCGGCATGACGATCATGTATGAGACAAACATTGGGCCTCATACGAATGACTTGGCATCGAACTCTCTCCAAGAACCAATACCAGTTTTCGGTGTTCGCACTCTCGACAAATGCAAACGCCATAAGTAACACCTAGTTGTTCCCATCTGCTCCAATCGCCGTCATTATCGACCTCTGTATTTGCTGTCGAAAGGTTCCATCTATGCACAGCACGGGCGACGGTGCACAAATGCGTTGATGCAAGCACAAATCGAGAAAAGGCTCTTTGCAGGCACACTCTTGCTCGAATCGGTAGATGATGGAAATGTCTTAATGTCGTAGTAGGTATTGGGGTTTCTCTGAGCAATGGTGGCTAATAGACGAGGTAAATTATCATACGATGCTTCAAATGTGCCATACCTCATCTCCAATATCTTTTGTTTCGCCCTCCAAGCCTTCGCATAGCTAATAGTATACTTGAATTTGTTCTCAATGTGCCTAATAATGGAGCCAGGTTCAAAATCTGTGTTTTTAACAACATGGCTGTACATCTCACCGGCAACAAACGCCGAGGTGATGTTGCGGTGGTACTTATCTACCCCGACAACGAGACATGTGTGCTCACCAACAATGCTCACTTTCCAATAGTCACTCCATTTCCCCTTGTATGCATGAACGCGCCACGGACAATCATCCTTCATACACTTCACATCATACACATAGTTCGTAGACTTCACCACCCTAAATTCTCTATGCTAAGACACCGCCCAATGCTTCATTGCCTCTTTCATGTCTTCCTTATGAGCATACCTAGCACCCTGGATGACCTCGTTATCCTTGTATTCAAATGAAACATGTTGCCCTTCCGAGATAACAAGTTGAGAGAAATCAGCTTTTTCTCAATCGACGGGCATGACATCTTCTTCCTCGTCCGATGATTCATCGCCCTCCGCCTGCTCATTTTTAGAATCCTCCCTCTCCATTTCGTCAACAATTGCTTCGATTCTCCCCCCCTCGTCCGTCACGCCAATCGCCTCCTCCAAGCTTGCTTCATTGCTCAGACCTTCGTCATACTCTGTTTGCATTGTATTACTGCTATCGATTTCGTGCAGTGTCACAAAAATAACAAGGGGCCAGGACCTTTCAAGTGCCATGTCCACATAACGTCTCCACGACTCAATGTTATCTATAGGCATAAGTTTCCAATAATATCCTTCTGTTGCACGACTTACTACAACGGATAGAGACATTGTGTTCACTCTTGTATCCACTTTAAATCCATGTAGCAACCAACTATACACTGACTCAAATGTTTTCTCGGCTGGCCTATCGATGCCCATTGATTTCATCCTAAATTCTGATAAATCTGCACCTTCTGGACCGTATCTAACATTGTCTTCACCGTGAACTATCTGAAATATGATCTTACTTGCCATAGTGCCTGACAAACAAATTGAAACTGAGTTTATTTCATACTACGAATATGTTGCCTAGATGATTCTATGCCTAAGTTAATTTCTTTAACAATATGTTCTCTGATCTACATCTTAAAATATCCCGAATCGATTTGTTCGTTTCATCTACCGCCAATCGTACCTCGTTCATTTCAATTTGCCAAATTTTGTAAACTAAATTAAATTAAATCATACTTTATATCTACACATATTTTGATTATCAACGAAATTATACATACAATTATCTATAGTGCTTACCATCTACTCACATAATTTACACTTAGATCCAAACACATTCTATCTAAGTTGATCTATCTATTCTACCTATGTTAATGTCCATTAAATTATCCTTGTTGATCTATCTATTCTACCTATGTTACTTTCGATTAAATTATCTAAATTGATCTAAATTAAATTATCTGTTTTACAAATCTATAACAAAATATTCAATAGCTATTCAAATATTAAAAAATTATATTTTTAATAATATTGCATTTACATACTAACTAACAAACAAAACAACGACGGGATATTGCATTTACCTCGGATGAAGTACGCAATCCGGCGGGGCTTCGCCGCGCTCCTTCCTCTTCCTCACCTCTCTCTGTTCTTTTCCGGATTTGGGAAGATGTAAATGAGGACAAAACCTTTGACTCTCGGCTTATATACGCCCAGGGCAAAAACGCCCTTCCGGAGGGCGGGAAGGGGCCGCACTGCAAAAATGACACGGCGGTCGTCCTTTTTGCAGGCGCGCCCCGTATGAACAAGGAAAAACGTCCTTGGTAAGGGCGGGAAGGGGGCCGCCTGCAAAATGCCAGGGCGGTCGCCCTTTTTGCACGCGCCCCCGTGCACAGTGAAAAACCGCCCTTACCAAGGGCGGGAAGGGCCGCTGCAAAATTTCGTCCGCGCGGCGAGACGGCACACAACGATCGTCACTGCCACGTCGGATAAAACGTCCTACGGGAGGGCGTTTTATCAATCACGTCCTCCGGAGGGACGGGAAGAGACTAGTTCTTTTGAAATTTAAAAATTAGTTTTGTAAATCTTTAAAAAATTAAAATTAAAAATGTCAAAATTTCGCAAAGGTGCTGCCTCCGGTGTGAGAGAGAAGGGAACTTTATGATGTGTTAGGGAGAAGGGGTCGACAACCTCTTTCACCATAGACTTTAATTGGTAGATATCGCGAACAACTTTAATTGGCCACTTGTTGCTACGCTTAGTATTAATCGGCTCTTAGATGGACATGAGAATCCAGGAAGCCAACTAATCAAAGCAATAGCAAAGTCAAGTGTGGGCAGATGGAGGGGTGCGGGTAGGGATGAAAACGGATGAAAACGGACGGAAAAACCCCATTTCTACTTCTGTTTCTATATTATTTAGCGGAAACGGGATCCGGTTCGGAAAATACGGGTTCGGAAGCGGAATCGAAATATACGGGTGCACGGAAACGGTCGGAACCTGGAACTTAAGTCGAAATTTACATATCTTCTAACCACGTCTTGTTCGTTCTTTTGATAATTAATAAGATATTAAAATAATTCTACCAACCAGTCAAAATTATAAGATAATTGACATGAACGGTCTATGATGACATACAATTATTCACTTCAAATCAAAAGGATCTCGATGGATGGATGATATGGTACGTTTGTTTAGATAGGCCTAGACGATGGGCCTTCGAGACACAAATATTCATGAGCCTAAAATTCGGGTTAAATCGGATACAATCCGGAAATATTCGGATTAAATACGAATTCGTGTAAACGGACAGAAAAATATCATTTCTACTTCCGTTCGTTTCGTATTTTCTGAAAATACGGAAACAGTCGGGTTAAATGTAGAAAAACGGACGGGTCGGGCGGAAAAATTCCGTCCGTTTTCAACCCTAGGTGCGGGCGTTGGGCACACGCGCTAGTGGCGCACAGCAGAAGCATGAACAGGTGGTTGTCAGTATCTCAGATCCGTTGATCCTATCAAAGTCAAAACGGAACCGATCCATTCTGGTATCTTAATTTTATCTTACTATTTATTTTTATATGATCCTATAAAATTTACGAAATATTTTACTATCTCGATTCTACTATCCTACTATCCTACAAAATATTATTTAAAATAAGATAGATTGAAAACAATATGAATGAATATGCTCAAATTTACATAAAAACCAATTAAATATATAAAAATCAAATATTATATGCTTTGATTTATACAACATATTTTATATTTTATATAAAAAACATGTACTTTTCAAAATCTGATAGTATCTCAATCCTATGATACTACAAATAAAAAATCTGATGGTATCCTAATCCTATGATACTACAAATAAAAAACAATCTTACCTAGTATTCTCATACGGATTACCTTGCGCACAACAGCTAGATGGGTCGGGTGAGGCAGAGGGAGGAAGTGGGTTGCCATGACAAAACGATCTTACCTAGTATCCTGATACGGATTACCTTGTGCACAACAGCTAGATGGGTCGGGTGAGGCAGAGGGAGGAACGGGGGCTGCCATGGCACTACTGATGAGGACATTACAAGCTTAGATATGACCACGGCTATCTTACGTATTCATGCGTATTCATCAACCAAGGAGCATGTTTTTTATGTGAAATTTACGTGTTATATGTTTGAACAAACGTTACTGCACCATGAGTTTTGTATCTTCTTGTTTGCAGAAATACTTACTTGGGTGAAGGAAAGGAAAGTGGGCTCACAAAATGCTTGGATGATTAAAGAAGTTGATTGAGTACCAAACCAACATCTTCTCCAAGACTAATCGAGCTCAGCATGTCACTTTTGGTCCATAGAAGGCAAGAGACAAAGTTTTGCATGTTTTGAATTCAAATTCGGGCCTCCTAACAACATCAACTTCAAACGGATCTAGCCGATGATATAGAAGAAATCTCGGGTCCGATGAGTACTTGTTGAAAAGCTTATGGAGTCTACTTTCATACGGTTTTAGTCCCACATGAAAATTCCTATTAAGTTATCAGGAATCTACAAAACAAGCAACGTACCTCATCTAGTCTGAGTCTGATTTAGGTCTTGAGCCTTGTAATTGTGTTGTGGGCTAAGTCAAAGAGGGTGGCGCCCTAGTGCTAACCCTAGGAGGTCCCTAATCATATTTATTGCTTATATTATTTTTTTCATTGTAGTTTTATCGCTAGTTCGGTTTGTGGTACCCAACTTTGAGATCTTAATCATTCATGTGCAAATTGAGTTGTAATCTACCTTGTTTATACTTGTGTTCTTCGATTCATGTGCAGGGATTAGCCTTTTCAGCGAGGTCTTCGAACAGCACACGGTTGATAGCCAAAGAAGACATGGTGTTGCGATTGTAGGGTTCAGATCATGTTGATCGAAAGCCGAATGATGTGTGTCAAGTTTTTGGTAAACCGATGGTTATCAATACTTATCGAAAGATCGAGAGATAGTTCCTTGTCAACTACGGTCAGCTAGAAGGGCCTGAAGATTAATGCAGGTGCACACGGGCATGTGTGGAACGTGACCAACAATGGAAGAGAGCTAGACTACTTCGCACGTACACGATGCGATCTCTGCCTAGTTATCGCTCCCTAATCGTAAACGACAACAGCAAGGGACGAAAATACGATGAATACAGAATCGTCTTCAATTTTTATAAAAAAATATATTACCAAACGATATACCGCTCCAACAAAATAGTTGACGTCAGCATGATATCTAAGCATCATAATCTAATACCTATAAGGTATCATGTATGTTATCTCTGATATCAAATATGATATCTGTGGTACTATATTAACATCAACATGATAACATCAACATGATACATAAGTATTAGATTGTGATATCTATGAGTATAATGTCTTGTACGATATCAGATTCGGTATCTATATGAACCTATAACGTCAGCACATATAAAACTATTTCGTTGAAACGAAATAACATTTTATAGTAAACTTTTTAATAATAGACAAAAATAAAAATTCCGACGCTGCTTCATAACATGAAAAACGATAAAATAATTGTTGTATGCACGATTACATGCCCCAGCCCACTACGACCCACTCACCATTCTACCACGGGGTGAGAAGTCAGATTGTATTCTCTAAAAAAAGTCAGCATTGCATTGAAAAATGCCATTATTATTAAATTAGTTCCCCTCAAAACAGTACATTAGTTTCATGATGGACTTTAAAGATTATTCTCCTCCGTAGTCCAGTTCAGTTGTAAAACATTTCGTAAAAAGACTTTATTGTCCAATGGTAAAATTTTCTACTTGATTAATTTTCTTATCAACTTCAAAAATTTTCTATTCAACTCATTTCAAGCTATGGTTCCCCAGTGTACCTGTGCTTCGCGTACCTTGCCCTCAGCCCTGCTACAGAATGCCTGGGTTGCTGACATCCGCTTGGCTCTTTCTGTGCCTATCATCTCCCAATTTCTTCTTCTCGGGGATGCGATTTCGGCGTGCAGCTCTCGCCTGATATCGAGGATCGCGTTGTGTGGCGTTGGACGGGGGACCATTGCTACTCCGCACGTTCGGCGTACGGGCTCTCTTCTTTGGGCGTTCCTCCTAGCTGGGATGTCCCTATTCTAGCGTGCGAAAGGGCCTCCGAAATGCAAGTTCTTTCTCTGGTTTGCTTTTCAACGTGCTGTTGGACGGCCGACCTCCTCCAAAAACGTGGCATTGTCAGCCATTCGGTATGCCCCTTCTACGCGCAAGAGTCTGAGACGGCAAACCACATTCTTCTTGACTGTGTGTTCGCCCGGTAGATCTGGATTCGAGTCTTGTCTCTTTCTGACTGGGCGATCCTCGCCCCTTCCCGTGGTGACTCGCTCCAGGAGGCGGTGGCGAGCTTGTAGAGCTAGCGTTGCCGGATCACCTCCGAGCTAGTTTCGACTCCTGGTTCTTTTGATCTCGTGGAGTCCGTGGAAGGAGCGCAATTCGTGGTGTTTGAGTCTTCCCCTCCCTCCTGCCTCGGTCCTTCTCGCTTCTATCCAAGCCGAGGGCTCGTGGTCGCCGACGGGCATCGCGTCTTTTTGGGCCTTGCTAGGAGGCTAAGGCTTCTTTGCCACCCCCCGTCGTCTTGGAGTTTTTCTTTCGGGGAGTTTTTTCTAGCGTTTAAGTTTCTTCTGTGTTTCTATGTTCTTGGCCCTATCTCCCTGGTGCGTCGTCCGGTGCGGCCTGACGTCTATGGCTTGTATTTAAACTTAGCTTCCGTCTTAATATATTGATGTGCAATTCTTTTGCACGTTCGAAAAAAAATTTCATACCTGGGTTATAAAAGTTTACTCGATTTTTTTACTCAAATAGTAAAACTTTCTATTCGATGGAACTTTTTGTGCTCGAATATCCTTTTTACTCAAATTGCATTTCAAGAGAAAAATTATTAGTCAATAAGAACATTCATGATGCAATTAATAAAATTTTGACTGGCCTATATGCCATTAATAATAAAAGAAAAGTATAGATCCATACCAAATTTTACATGTAATCAGTCAATGTGCGCATGCAATGCATGTTTGAGTGATATTTTAGCGGGGGATTGTATAATCATACTGGAAATATCTAATCCTTCCATTATATACTTTACATTCACCGCATTGCTTATCGAAATCGTTTAACAAAAATGCAAAGTATTCTCTATATAACATATGCAACATTTGTGCAGTTTGAGAGAAACTGCGGATACTATATAACATATGTTCAACATTTCTTCTTTTATGATAAGCATATGCAAGTGAAGTATTCTCTATATCCCATCTGTAATGTCAACACTGATTTACAACTGTACAAAAGAATGAAAGAATCAAATTGAAAGTTGGTGCAATTGCACTCTGCTTATCTCTTCTTCAGTAAAATCAAGGCCACAAATGCGACAATCCTGAAGAAAAGACCATACATGAACAGAACCAAAATACAGAGCATGTAGTGGTGAATGTCGAAACGACTTCTGAATAGCAACCCACAGCGAGTTATCAGCCAAACTCCAGGATACCTGAAATAGAAGAGAAAAGGACATTAACTCGAGTTGCTAATTTACAAATAAGATGACGATTTTGTATCCAGATACAGTATTCAACAAGCAAGCATGATGAGTAAGTAATTACCTTTTTGCATTTACAATTATGAAACCCTCTAATGCCCACTTTGGATAGCATAATCTATTGAGAATTTCAGGGGTATTATTTTGAGTGGATAACAAAGTAAGAACAACTGGGATCAATGCAGAACACTGCAAAAATTTCAGGATTAGTCTCCAAATGTGTAATTAATATCACAAAGAAGGAGCTGTTAGATGAACAATCTTTATGATGCATACCAGTTGTGCAGAACCAGGGTTGAAGCAGATAGCAAAGGTGTACCCTATACCGGTCACGCAGTACACAAGTGCAAGGAGAACGATATAGTTATCGGTAATTGTTGATCTTGGATTATTGAAGTAGTAGAACATGGAGAGGTAAACGATCGGTTTTACAACCGTGCTGAAATGATCAATGGTATCCCTAGCAAGAAAGTATGCCAATGAGCTCATCCCTGATTCTCTTTCCCTCAAGTATTGCAATCTTTCAAGTGAAAACGACCTTAGTGCTGCAATCTTGCACAACAGAGCTGCAGAAGTAGTAATTTATATCAGTCAAATAATCAATTTCATAGTGCAATGACAGTATAATCTGAATATTCTGAACTTACAAACTGCAATTATGGTGTAAATGTAACCAGGCATCCCAAAATTTGGATCACTGAGCTTTGCAATAGTACCCAGGCAGATCCCAGCAAGGCCTAGTATCAGAAAATCAACTGCAAGCAACCTAGCTTCTCGCAACCTCTGTTTTGTGACCCTGTGATGGTACACATGAAGGAACAATTTTTAATTTTTCAAAAATTTTATCATTGGAACAATGAAATTTGATCACATGGTTGTTCAAGATTTCATAAAAAGATTTATATGCATTGAATTAAACATACCTTCCTAGGTAGTACTTGTACTGTCTAATTACCCCCGGTGTTCTTCTGCTGGACAAATCCTTTGGTTTCGACAAATGGTGCTCGATACGGTCACGCTCTTCAGCAAAAGCATTCCTGACATGAGGAAGGCAACGAGGGGTTGATCCAGCTGAAGGGCTGGACCCCAAATGTGGTCTTTGTTCACCTATTGCCTTGAGATCATCTTTCATGTCACTTGGCACTTCATAGCCATTGTAGAGCATCCAGTGCAATGGTAAATGCTTCGCATTGATGCCTGACTCAGGCTTCACAATGCCCTCAAGAATGTCAATGTAGTGATCTGGTGGGTTAACTCTTTCAGGAACACTGATCCCAAGAGTTGAGAAGTAATCCTCCACACTCTTGACCGGACCATTGTAAACAATTAGACCTCCTTTCGCTAGAAGTATCAGATCATCAAACATGTTGTACAATGTGTAGCTGAATAACACAAACAAGAACATATTAGAAATCTTTCAGAAAGATGAGTACTATCTTCAGAAAAAGATGGTCTTGAGAGTAACCTCGGTTGATGAACAACTGCGCAAACATTTACGCCTTCGAGCGCCTCATGACGTAGTGCTCGGAGGAGCAGTTGTGAAGAGGAGCTGTCCAGGCCAGAGGTTGGTTCATCTAGGATCAGAAGTGATGGCTCCATCACCATCTCAATCCCCACATTGACACGCTTCCTCTGTCCACCAGAGATCCCACGCTTCTCCACAGTTCCAACCAATGAACTTCTGACTCCCTGAAGGTCCAGGGAGTCTATAACCCTCTCCACAGTGAGGACCTTGTGGCGGTGTGCCGTTTTCGCAGAGAGCCTGAAGATAGTAGAAATGATAAGAATATGCTGAGCTAATTACTGAAATTGTAATCTTATATTAATACTTCCTCCGTTTCAATTGTTTTGTTAGGACAAGGATTTGACCAACAATTCCTTTATTAGGATATGACTTATGTGATATAAACACATAATTAATCATAAGTAAGTACTTTTGAATACAAATATGATAAATCCAATTTTGTGTCACAAGATCATATCCCAGTAGAGTAATTGTTGGCTAAAGAATTATCCTAACGAAACATAATATGCCTTATATTTTGAAATGGAGGAAGTAATTGTTAACTAAAATATTTTGATATAAACAATTTTACCTGCACTTTGCACTGAACCAAAGGTTCTCTTCCACTGTTAAATTCCCATGAACAACATCATCTTGAGGAACAAATCCAATGATCTTCTTGTAAGAACGGATGTTGTCATGCCTCCCATTGACAAGAACTGAACCTGACACCTTATAGCCAGCTACCTTCCCTGTAACAGCATTGAGGAATGTGGTCTTGCCGGCCCCGGATGGGCCCATGACGGCAGTGACACGGCCAGGCCGGAGTTCGCCATTGATAGACCTCAACAGCTTCTTCTTTCCAAGTGACAAGGTCAGGTCTTTGAACTCAACCTTGAGCAGAGGTCTTGTTATCTCCTTCTGCTGCTCTGTCACCATGGAGAGCACTCCAGTGAAGGTCAGGTTCTTGTTCTCCTGTTGCCTGACCTTCTCCTTCTCGATCTCGCCATACGCGTACTTGAAGATCTGCGTATGTGTTGATCTGTGCTTGCCTTTTGGTACAGATCTATCCTTGCCGGCAACAATTTCTCCATCATCGCTAACATCCACAACGACTGAAGGCATGACTTCAGATATCTCATCAGTGCTCTCATGAGCTGAAAACGCAGCAGAATCCGATAACTCCTGGTTCATAAACAGTGGTGCTTCCTGCAACCTATGGCTAGAATTCTCCGAGTCCGGATGCTGACGGAAGGATCTCCTACGAGAGAATGTACGCGAGAGATGACTCTGCATGTCATCGACATGCTTCCTCGCCAGTCGTTTCGCCGCCTTCCATCCCTCATGCGCTTTGAGCTGCTGACGTGCCAACTGAATAGCATTCTCCCTCGATCTCGCTTTCCGTTTCTCGCGGATAGTCAGGAACTGGCCTGAGCAGTTGTATATGATCAGAAGAAATACAAACAACAGGCCCTGCACCAAGTGTTCAACCTGAATTAGGCACATTTTCCAGTACAGTGCTTCAGGCACTGCAAGTCTGCAGTCCATTGCACTCACTGGGTCAAAGATTTGCAATGAATCTTCAATCTTAAAAGAGGCAACCATCAAGCTAGCAAGATAGTGAAATGATGAATTTGTTGATGGAATTTACCACTAAGCAACCGCCAAGAATCACAATGTTTTCATTCTCTGTCTTCTCCTTGCAGGATCCCTTTATGATACATTCTGCAGATTTTGATATGAATTCAGCTTCCTAGATGGTAGATACTATAACCACATGATTCAATATGAAAATGAAGTATTAAGATATTCTGATGATGCTTACTGTCTTGAGTGGTGGAACCCAATCTGCAATAGTGCCTGAAGGGGAGTAAAAAAACAAGAATCATCAGTCACCTAGTGTTTAAAATTAAAATATCTTTGTAATATATGTCATATAAGATATAGAAGGTGTATGATTAGATCAGTACCCTTTGCTACAAGGTACTTTTTTGTTGGTGTTGGACAGTAGTAACCGGCTGGACAGAACATCTCTTCAGTGCTCCCGAAATCAGCCCATGTATCAGCACCCCCGCAGCCAGTTGTGTTTGGAGTTATCTGATACTTGTATCTAATAAAAATTCGGAATAAATTCAGATTGTAGTTTTGGAGAAGCCAAATACAAAACAACAAGAACAGAAAAAAACTCTTACGGGTCACAAAGGCCAGTGGTTGCGTTCGCAGTGGCACGCGGACAGTATGATCCCAATGGACAAGCTACAGAAAAATCAAACGTGAAACTCAAAGTCATTCAGCAAGATAAATATGGTCTCCACACAAACTAATTGACAATAAGAACAAGCAGTCATGCATGAAATTAAATGTAGAAATCACTCACGCAGCATGCATGTAAGACCACGGGGACAGAAGAAGCCTTCACAACACGCCTGACAATTTGCAGTTCTTGGTGGAATATTGCCTTGGGGGGCGGGGTCTGAACCTATAGAGCAAGCCCATCCTGGCTCACAGCCCTGAACCCAAGATGATCTGTTGCAGTTGATGTTGGTCTTCAGAAATAGGTTCTTTTCGCCTTTTCGATCGTACAAACTTGAGAAGTAGAATTTCACTTCATCCGGTGTGCAAAGACGCCCGCCCAGATCACCTGAATGAAATATATCGTTCCATTAGAGAAAGCTGCAAACTAGACATGTTCATGGGCAGCCTGACCTGCCTTGAGATAAGGAAAATGATGTTGTAAATGATTGTTTGTTAAATATGTTATCCGAACTCGGATTAGTTTTCTACTAGGATTTCATGTCTTTTGTTTTCCTTTTATCTTCTATAAATACTCTTGTAATCCGTACGAGAAGGGAGATGTTCCCACTGTTATTCATCTATGTTTGTAATCAACTTTTCGACAGTGAGCATTGCTGATCGGCGCCCATTGTTTTTTCCCGCGAGGGTTTTCCATGTAAAATTCGTCTCTTCGTTGTGCATCTATTCTCATAACAAGTGGTATCGAGCATTGGAGATTTGACCTACACCACGTCATCGTTCATCGTCCCGCAATCCCGCCACCGGTGTGTTTGTCCGATCGAAGAAATTGATCTGATCGGCGGCGGCGGTGGCTCGCGTAATCTCGTCGATTTTGTCCGCATCATTCTGAAACGGAGTCATTGTCATCGACTAGGATTAAAGGCAGTAGGACGCGTCGTCGTCCACGCACAAGTCTTAAGGAGGAGCAATAGGTACATATCAAAAAAGTCAAGCAACAACTCACGTGGACCAAGGAAGAAAAATCAGCCGATGCCCTCGGCCTCGTTACTGTTCACGTGAATTCACATTCACGTTTGAAATTACTACGTGCACACTAGAAGTGTACCAGGTTTTGTGTCTCTGCTAGGTTCATCACAATTTCTTACCAGTAGATTCAAGATTAATTCTCATGACGAGTTTGAAGTATGATCTACTACTCTTGGATCGAGACACAAGATCCTCCCTATGGCAAGTGAAGATGTGAGCCGTTCTTGCTCAGCAAGGTCTCGATGATGTGCTATCTGGATTTGATAAGAGTACTAAGGATTGGTCCGACGATGAGAAGAAAAGGGATCACTATGGCATATATTCATCTTCATCTATCTAATAATATTTTGCGGGAGATGCTTAAGCGAAGACAATTATTGAGCTATGGTTAAAGCTAGAGCAGATATACATGACAAAGGATCTCACCAGTAAAATGCACCTAAAGCAAAAGTCATTTTTGTACAAGTTACAAAATAACGAGTTTGTGATGATCATCTCTCTACTTTCAACGAAATTGTTACCGACCTTGAGTCTATAGAGGTAAAGTACGATGAAGAGGATTTAGGCCTTATTCTATTGTGTTTGTTGCCTAGCTCATATGGAAATTTCAGAGATACTATTATTTATAGTCGTGATACTCTAATTTTAAAAGAATTTTATGATGCTTTGCATACTATAGAAAAGATGAAGAAGATGGTACCCTCTGAAGGTTCAAATTCACAAACAGAAGGCTTGGTTGTTCGGGGCAGGCAACAAGAGAAGAACATGATATCTTTGAGTGTTGGAAGCTATAGAACAAAGACAAGAGAACCAAAAATTATAGACCAAACAGAAATGAAAAAGAAGGTAAAGCCGCAGTTGCTATTGATGATAAATCTGGTGCAGAATTGCTTGTTACTTATGCTAATTGTACACAGACTAGTGACCAGTAAATTCTTGATACTGCTTGCACCTATCATATTTGCCCAAATAGGGATTGGTTCGTCACCTATGAAGGTGTGCATGCAAGGTGGTACTGTTTGGATGGGTGATAATACGTCATGCAAGGTTGCAGGTATTGAAATAATTCAGATCAAGTTGTTTGATGACTATATCAGAACATTGTCAGATGTGCGGCATATTTCAAATTTGAAGAAAAACCTCATCTCTTTATGTACTCTTGATCGCAAAGGGGACAAATATTCTGGTGGAGATAGAATTTTGAAGGTAACCAAAGGCTTTCTTGTTGTGATGAAAGTTGATATTAAAACTGCCGACTTGTACCATCTGCGAGGTACAACTATATTAAGTAATGTTGCTGCAGTTTCAGATTCATTATCTAATAATGCTACTAATCTTTGGCATATGCGTTTCGGGCATATGAGTGAAATTGGTTTGGCAGAATTGAGCAAGCGAGAATTGCTAGATGAACAAGACATCGAGAAGTTGAAATTTTGTGAGCATTGCATATGGCAAGCATAAGAGGGTGAAGTTCAACACATCTACACATACTATAGAAGGTATTCTTGATTATGTGCATTCTGATTTATGGGGCCTGCTCGTAAGACATCTTTTGGAGGTGCTCGCTATATGATAATCGTTGATGGTTATTCGCGAAAAGAATGGAAGACTATGGTTGAAAGACAAACTGAAAAAGGTGAAAAATCCTTCGTACTGACAATGGGATAGAATTATGTTCTAAGATATTCAAATCATACTGCAAGTTTGAAGGCATTGTGTGTCTACACCATTCCTCATACACCTCAACAAAAACAGTGTAGCTAAGCGTATGAACAGGATAATTATATCAAAGGCTCGTTGTATGTTGTCCAATGCATATTTGTCTAAATAGTTTTGGGGGAAAGTCGCTTTCACAGCTTGTTAACTTATTAATCGGTCATCTAGTTATGCCATTGACAAGAAGACTCCAATTGAGGTATGGTCTGGTTCCCCAGCAAGTTATTCAGATTGAAGAGTTTTTGGTTATACTGATTATGCTCATGTTGATAATGGTAAATTGGATCCTAGAGCTATTAAGTGCATTTTTCTTGGTTATCCGTCTGGTGTGAAAGACTTTAAGTTATGGTGTCATAAAACTACAAAGGTTGTGATTAGAAGAAACGTTGTCTTCCATAAATCGGTTATGATAAATGACAAACCTTCCAATAATGTTCCTATTGAGAGTGAGCGAAAGTAAGTGTGCAAGTGGAGCACTTGATCAGTTCGAGGCACGCACTAGAAAAAGAAAATATTGCTATTAACCAAAATGCACCTGTTACTGAAGATTCTGATTCTTCTACTGTTGTGCAGTCACTAAAACATTCTATTGCACAAGATAGGCCCAAAAAAATATTAAACAATCTCAAAGATATAATGAAAAAGCAAATATATTTGTTTATACTTTGAGTGTGGCGAAGAAATTAAATGTATTGTATAACCTTCTTCATATTCTGAGGCTATTGTTTCTGATTATTGTAATAGATGGATAACTGCTATGCATGATGAGATGGAGTCGCTTGAAAAGAATCGTGCTTAGGAATTGGTGAAATTGCCAAAAAGAAAAAACATATCTATTGCAAGTGGATCTTAAAAAAATAAGGTATATCTTCAAGTGATGAGGCAAGATTCAAAGAAATGTTAGTTGCTAAAGGTTAGTGCCAAATTCTAGGTATTGATTTCAATGTGTCTTTTCCTCTGTTGTGAAGCATAGTTCAATTCGTGTCTTTTCCTCTGTTGTTAAGCATAGTTCAATTCGTAATTTATTCAGTTTTGTTGTAATGCATGATTATAAACTAGAGCAAATGGATGTTAAAACTGCATTTTTACATAGAGAGTTAGAAGAGGACATTTATATGGAGCAATCTGAAGGTTTTATTGTTCCTGGAAAAGAAACCTAGTATATAGGTTGAAGAAATATCTGTATGGGTTGAAGTAGTCTCCTAGACAGTGGTATAAGAGATTAATTCTTTCATGCTTTCTCAAAAGTATAGAAGATCCAATTTTGATAGCTTTGTATATGTCAAATTTGTTGATGATTCAGCTATATATTCGTTTCTTTATGTTGATGATATGTTGATTGTTGCAAAAGACAAATCAGAGATAGCAAGGTTGAAGGTACAATTGAGTAGTGAGTTTGAGATGAACGATTTGTGTGCAGCAAAGAAAATTCTCGGTATGAAAATTAGACAGTCTGGCAAATTATATCTTAGTCAGAAAGTTATATTGAAAAAGTTCTTCATCGTTTCAATATGCATAAATCAAAACCAGTGAGTACTCCTTTAGCTGCACATTTTAGATTATCTTCATATTTATGTCCACGGTTCGATTATGATGTTGAGTACATGTCTAGAATTCCATATTCAAGTGCAGTTGGTTCACTTATATATGTCATGGTATGTTCTCATCCTGACTTACCATATGCATTAAGTGTTATCGGTAGATGCATGACTAATCTGACAAAAAGCATTGAAAAGCGGTTCGGTGTAATTTTCGAGATATCTGCGTGGTACTTCTAGCGCTTGTTTGTAGTTTGGGAGATCTAGAGATGGACTTGTTGGTTATGTGGATTCAGATTTTGCTAGAGAAGAAGATTGCTCACAGAATATGTTTTCACTATTGGAGGTTGTGCTGTGAGTTGGAAGGCAAGTTTGCAAGCAAGCTTTGCCTTATCTACTACTTTGCGAGTATATAGCTATTTTACAAACTTGTAAAGAAACTATTTGGTTAGAGGTTTGTGAAGTTACGTCTTGCATTTGATATATTTTGTGATAGTCAAAGTGCAATATACCTTATAAAGGAAAACAAAGCACATTGATGTGAGATATCACTTTATTTAAGACGTGATTACTGAAGGTAATGTCAAGATATAGAAAATAATACTCATGATAATCTAACTGATACGATGAAAAAAATCAGTTCCTATTACTAAGTTTGAGCCGGTGGGTGCTACGGTATAGTCCTATAAACTATTTATTATCTACATGAGATATTTTTGGTGATTGATGATTTCTATGTAAAAAGAAAATTTCTCTCAAGGTGGATATTGTTAAATATATTATTAGAATTTGAATTAGTTTCCTAGTTGGACTTCATCTTTTTTTATTATGTGTCTTTTCTTTTATCTTCTATATATACTCTTGCAAGCCGTATGAGAAAAGAGATGTTTCGATTATTATTTCCTATGTTTGTAATGCCGGTTCACGCCATAGTTTTTTCCCATGGAGTTTTTCAGGTTCATGCTTGGCATTGCTCCACCAATCAGTGTTCAAGCCTCGCCTTTCGGTGTGGAAGTGTGGTACTCGGAATTAGTCACTTCTATGATACAATGTGAAAATGACATATTTGACTTCGAACTTAATCGTAATGATTATTTTTGTCACACATTTAACAGATTTGTCAAATTGAAACCTGTTACCATACTACATCAAAGTCCAGAACTGAATCTAAGTACCGAATTGGATTATTGTGACATGCAAAATAAATAATAAGGGCAGGATTATCAGAGATATGTACAGGTCAAACTGTCTAGCTTCTTAAGACTAAACAAACGAATAGAAAAATATTAGTTAGAGTTGATCACGTCAAACACCATAGTCCCGTGTCACATTCAGCTAACATTTAACAAATCATAATGTTTAGTCTTGCCTAATTTAAAAATGGAATGAATGGTTATTATAGGATTGCACAATCCACTTGTCCTCTTATCAGATCGTTTCACCTTCTGCTAAGTACTATTAAACAATGTATAGGAAATGCATGTTCAGGAGAACAATTCCAAAGAACCGCATCTCAATCCACATGTCCCAATGTCGCATCTAGGACAGAAATGTGAATTTTTAAGAGATGAACATTAGAAACTAGACCGCAAACAAAAATAAATGTGGGGATGCTTACAAAGCAAACAAAGAGCGACTTAGACAATATTGAATCAGAATATCCGAATAAAAAAACCATGTCCAACAATTTCAAGTGCATTTATGCTAATAACTGGATTCTACTATAATTATCTGAATAAGCACCATTGAAATAATTACTATTATCTCAGAACAAATCACTTGAAATAAAAAAAACAATTAACCATGTGTCGATGAATAAAAAAATGAGGTTGGTTCAGTTCTTTCGTTAGATTTGAGCATACGGATAAATATTCAATTAAAAATATGAAAACATGTCCGTCACATTCAATCCATTAAACTCAGATGGGACCGAATAAAGAAGCGGAAACCGGCTCAACGATGAAGAAAGCAACACACGAACCAATCAAACAAGCAAGCAAGCAAGCAAACGAACAGGAAATCTAACTGGATTGAAATTTAATTACCTCTCGTCTCCGCGAGGCACTTCTGCACGAATCCAAGATCAGAGGTGTAATTGAAGGCCTCGTTCCAATCCTCCATCCTGAAGTGAACACACCAAAACCAACCAAAAAATATCAACAAATACATTGAAGTCAAGAAAAGTTCCAAAATAAAGAGAAAAGAAGCAGAACAAAGCCGGGAGATCGCCGTCGGAGATGCTCCGCCGAAAAGGTCGGCGACAAAGAACGGCGCCGCCGGAATGAAGTGGGGAGAAGAGAAAGAAGAGCGTACGGGTCGGCGACGCAGAAGCTGAAGCGGTCGGAGATGTAGTCGGCGACGTCTCTGGTGAGCTTGTTGAGCGCATCCGGCACCATGGGCGTCGCCGGCGTCTGCTGGCCTCGCGCGACGCCGGTGAGCTGGAGCAGCGTCGCAAGCAGGAGCAGCAGAAGCAGCGGCGGCGAAGGTAGCCGCCGCAGGGGCTCGCCATCGCGCATTCCGGGAGCGGGGCAGAGAGTCACAGAGCTAGCTAGTCGCAGCAGATGAGGAGATGGGATGGATGGATGGATGGATTGTCGGAGAAGGATGGAGGAGAGCAGGCGAGATTTATCCTTGAGAGAAAGAAATCTCCGCGCCGCGTTTGAAGCTGAAGAATTCCAAGGCGGCGGAGGAAGGAGACGACGAGCACGTTGCACAAAATTGGTGAGAGCCTGCCTTAGCAGATGCTTGCGCCGTACACACTTTTGTAACCCCCTAGGCCATAGCAGAGCCCGCTGATAAAAGGTCTCTTTACCATGGCTTTAGCTCTGTGAAATTGAAACCCAACATTTTCGATGTTTTAAAAGTAGAGTAAATGGATCTGCTCCATAAAATATAGAGGAAGGCTGGAGTTACATTTTTCTCAACTCTACAACTTTACCTCTATATTAGGTTTTTATAAGAATAGATTTGTACCAAACAAGCTCTATCAATCCTAATTATAAAATATAAATGTTTTTCTAAAGTTCACACAGTGATTAAGAAAATAGATAGGACTTACACTAAAAAAGTAATATATTTTGAATACTAAAAGCAAATGATAAACTATAACTCTTTAGCTATAATTTTTAATTAAAAATAAAACCGCATATATAGATATTATAAACTCATAACTTTTAAAAACCTTACTATCAGTTTTATAACTTAAACTATTTTTATTTTATTTTATAATATAAAGAGTTATAGTGGTCGATCCACTCTCACTATTTGCAACATGGATGAAATTATTTAGAGTCGATATCATCTCGTTTAACTGATAGTAATATTGTCAGTTGCATGTCACTTTCAGGGAATTGGAGATATTTATTTATACAACGAGGCACCGGAGTAGTGAAAAACCCCACGATAAGGAGAAACGTTCAACGATGCATGATTTGGTGACTGTTGCTTTGATGCAGTCTCTGTTCACCAATTATCGAAACAAGCGTACGATCGATTCAGCTCTCTGTGGCTACGCGTGTGCCTTCCTAATTAATTTAATTTTCTTGTGTACGCTCGTGCAGCTTGACTTGGCCACAGGTCAACCCCAAGTACCTAAGGACTTCATTCACAAAATATACAAAAGAAATAGATAATTACGTAAGGACTGACGATGAGAAATTCTCTAGTATTTTAAAGTTTTTAATTTGCATAATATGCTCCATTAGAACAAAGACCATCAACGGTGTGGCACACACTGCCACGTGGTGGCAAGCCGGCAACGATTTGGCCGTGCCAGTAAATAATAATGCTCTCATAACATTAGTCGCTAATCCCTGTTTCTGACACTATAAATATTAAAATTATAATATTATTTTTTACACTATAGATATTGAAATTATAATACTCCGTAATATATGTTAAATATGTTGGCTACCTTAAAATTGTATTATACCTGCTTATATTAAAAGAAGATTATATATCAGTTACAACTTGTTAATTATCAATTTCGAATTTTAGAATTAAATTAACAAAACACTAAATTGAGAGTCCAAGAATTACCTACGAATTCTAATACCATATCATCTTTATTAATTACGAATTTCAAAATTATTAAATTAGAGTTCATGCTATTTTAGATTGCTTGATTTATTTAACGCTGACTACCAACCACCGATCTATGATCATGATAATACGATCCATCAAATCAAAGGTCATCTCTTTCTGATGAATGTGAAAGCGCTCTCGGAGTGTTCAATTAGCGTAGTATATTTGATTGTCACATCACAAGGGGTTCAACTAAATGGTTTATTTTCTAAAATAAGTTTTCAAAAGAGTTTATTTTTTAAAAAGGAAAGTTTCGATTTTGCATCATCAAATTTTCAGAAATTTTTTTAAAAAATAATCCCTGAACTTCTTTAACCTGGCATTGGCACTGTTCATCCCCAAACTTTTGTACGGTTCATTTTTCATCCTTCTGCCAAATTAAAATGTTAAAAAAGTGTATTTTTCGTCCTCAATTATAATCTTGGTCTAGTTTCTCTATGGAGTAAAGGGATACTATTGGACCCCTTAACTCTTCAAACTGTTCACATTTTATTCCTGGGATGAAAACAATGGTGGTTTTCCACGATGTATGGTGGTTCTTTTAGAAGCGTTGGGAAACCTTTCCCTGTCACACAAAATAGTGATGAATTAGCACATAATTAAGTATTAGCTAAAAATCTATAAAAATAAATTAATATAATTTTTGAAAACCATTTTTATATAGAATTATTTTATAGAAAATATACCGTTTAATAGTTCGGTAAGTGTGAACATGAAAAACAAGGGATTATAAGTTAGTTAGGAAAGGAAAAAACACAACCTTACTTGACAAATGAAATTTTAAAATAAAATAAAGGGTGAGAAGAAAGTGGAAGAAGGAGGCGACGATGTTGTGGATTTTTAGTTTTGCTTCTTTATGTTGTTGTTATTTATTATTGTTACGGTAATGTCTTTTTCATATGAAGCCCATCTGACACATTTTTGTTTGGGTTTTAAAAGTTGAGAAACCAATAGTAATTGGTTATTAGTTGAGGGATGAAAATTAAATCAAGAGCATAGTTAAAGGACCAAATAAGTACTTTACCCTAAAAATATCCATAGGTGACTCTTGTTCAACTTTGGTTAATTTTGTGAGTTCAGTCCACAATGGAATTAATATGTGGCTAGGTGATTTTCAAGAATGCAGCTCTTGGAGACTTGATAACTGCTCATTAAAATTCCATGCACTGATGTGCACAGTATTCTTTGGCACTCATATTGTACTTTAATGTCCTCTTTAGACTATAGCAAAGTTCAACATATAGACGTATGTATAGCACGTTGACTTTCAAACATATCGGGCGGATTGCAGAATAATGCTGCAATCACATCTGCAACAGGAAGTATAACACGATTCTGCCTCCTTCGAAGTAATTAACAACGATTTACAGATAATTCAACACGGTGTCGATTGATAAATCGATTGCATCATCGTTATTACCGGACATGGTAAAGATCAGTCAATAACACTCATGGTAATGGCGTGCTTGATCCTCCGTTAAATTGAGACAACTATCCATTTAGCGAAAACATTACACGATCCGGTTTCCGATCAACTCGATCCACTACCAAAGAAATCATTTTCGGTTAAAGTATCAAAATCAACAATAGTCCCGGTTTAAATAGTATCCGGGACTAAAAAATATTTCTAGTCCCGGTTTAAAAAATCTACGGATTTCTAGGAACATTAGTCCCGGTTCGTGACACGAACCGGGACTAAAGATCATCTTTAGTGCCGGTTCAAATATTGTCGAGAGGTTGTCGGGCGTTGGCATCTTTAGTCCGTCGGTAACACCAACAGGACTAAAGATGCCAATTTTTTCTAAAGATGCCCAGCGCTCGACAAGTTCGACAGCCTCGACACCATCTTTAGTCCGGTTGGTAACACCAACCGGGACTAAAGATGTTATTTTTCCGGTTGTTGTTACCAACCGAGACTAAAGATTGTTTTGATTTTTACTGCTGGTTGATAACACCAACCGGGACTAAAGATGGTTTGCTTTTTATACTCTTTCTTCCTTCTTCGGCCGAGCCAGTTACACTTGTCTTCAAAATTTTTCTCTAGCTAGAGGAGAGGTCTTTGTCAAAATTTTTTATGATTTTGTTTTGGTGATAATACACAAATCTTTGCTATCTACAAAGTTAGCAACTTCTTCCTCTTATGATCTATGCTTAGCACTTCGCATTTTACGGTTGTTTTCTATACATTTTCATCTCTAGATTTTTTTAACATGAGGAGAGAAAAATTTGTTTGGACTAATTATTTTGCTAAGCACATTTACATTGTGTTAAGAAAAAAGTTAGGGAAAATAAAGAGAAAGAAAAGTATACTTAGCATGTTACATTTGTAGGAATTTAGTCCGTACACTTTTATCTTAAAAAATGTTTATGGAAAATGATGAGAGAGAATCTTTTGGACAAAAACGTTATAAAATAGATGACAAAGGACCTTTTAAAATACATACAAAATAATTAATTAATTTTATGTTTACCACTTTAAAAGACCGTTTAAAAATAATTCTAATTTTTTTAGAACAACGCATTACGTATGTTGGATTAGTATATAATTATTGTCGATTACATATATATATATAATTATTGTAATAATATTTAAATGGTTTGAATTTCGTGGAATTTTCTTATGATTTTTGTGCATTCCATATAGATGGATCGGCAATGGATGTATAACACGGATCGACGGTTGAGAGAGTTTATTCAAGGCGTGCATTATTTTCTGAGTGTGGCCGATGCCAATAAGCGAAAGGGTTTCATACGTTGTCCATGCAAAAAGTGCAAAAACGAGAAGGAGTATTCTACATCAAGAATTATTCATGCCCACTTGTTTCAATCGGGATTCATGCCTCACCGCAATTGCTTTGGACATCGCACGGAGAGGTGGGGGTTGCAATGGAAGAAGATGAAGACGACAACAACATTCGGATTGTAGTCAATACGGTGGGTTTGAAGAGAATACAGCAGGCGAGGCGAGCGGGGATGCTGAAGAAAACGACGGTGCTGATGACCTTGGTCAGATGTTGCGCGACGTACAGGGGGACTGCGAAGGCGTAAAGGAGGTGCAGAAATTGGAGCGTATATTGGCGGACCACAAAAGGTCATTGTACCTAGTGAACGGGGCACAAAAGTTGGGTTCCACGCTAGAATTCTTGCAATGGAAAGCCAAAAATAGTGTCAGTGACAAGGCATTTGGTGAGTTACTAAAACTCGTGAAGAACATTCCTCCAGAGGGAAACGAATTGCCGGAATCAATGTACGAGGCTAAGAAGTTAGTCTGCCTTCTAGGACTGGAGGTACAGAAGACACACACATGTTCTAACGATTGTATCCTCTACCGCGGTGAGGAGTACGAGAACTTAGAAGCATGTCCGGTTTGTAAAGCACTTCAATACAAGATCAGACGAGATAATCCAGGCGAAGTTGACGAATGGCCTTCGAAGAAAAGGGTTCCTGCTAAGGTGATGTGGTATTTTCCTATAATACCATTGCTGAAGCGTCTGTTCAGGAACAAGGAGCATGCAAGGATGATGCGCTGGCACGCGGAAGAACGCCTACAAGACGGCATGTTGAGACATCCCGCCGATGGGTTACAGTGGCGAAACATCGACAGAACATTTAAAGACTTCGGCGAGGATGCAAGAAACCTAAGGTTCGGCTTAAGCACGGACGGCATGGATCCTTTTGGAGAGATGAGCAGCGGGCATAGCACTTGGCCTATAACGATGTGTATCTACAACCTCCCGCCTTGGCTATGCATGAAACGAAAGTACATTCAGATGCCGGTTATTATTCAAGGCCCGAAGCAACCTGGTAATGACATCGATGTGTACCTAAGACCGCTAATTGAAGATCTAAAACTGCTGTGGAAGAAAGAAGGTGTTCCTGTGTGGGATGAGGATAAACAGGAGCAGTTTAACCTACGAGGGTTGCTGTTTGTTACCATCAACGATAAGCCTGCACATGGCAACCTATCCGGACAGTCAAACAAGGGGTACAACGCTTGCACCCACTGTATGGATGAGACTGAGTGTACGTACCTGAAACACTGTAAGAAGGTAATGTACATGGGCCACCGTCGCTTTCTTGCTGCAAGCCACCTTGTCCGGAGAAGAGACAAACATTTTGATCAAAAGGCAGACCATCGTACTAAGCCAAAGCATCGCAACGAAAAGGCCGTGTTTGCCATGGTGAAAGACCTCAAAGTAGTATTTGGAAAGGGACCCGGCAACCAACCTATAGCAAGTGAAGGTGGTCATGCGGCGATGTGAAAGAAGAAGTCAATTTTTTGGGAGTTGCCCTACTAGGAAGTCTTGGACGTCTGTCACGCAATCGACGTGATGCACCTCACCAAAAACATTTCGTAAACCTGCTTGGCTTCCTAGGTGTGTATGAAAAATCAAAAAATACACTTGAGGCACGTAACGATCTGAAACATATGACACAACGCGACGGCCTTCACCCACAACCAAAGGAGAAAGGAGCACAATATCTAAGTCCACCGGCTACACTCGAGCGGGCGAGAAGGAAATAATATTTGAATGCACTGGAGAGCATCAAGGTACCGTCTGGATACTCCTCGAATATAAAGGGAATAATAAGCACGAAGGATAAGAAGTTCACAAATCTAAAGTCCCATGACTGCCACGTGCTGATGACACAGCTGTTTCCCGTTATAATTCGGGGTATCCTTCCCGATAATGTTCGGGCAACAATAACAAAGCTATGTGCTTTCTGAACGCAATTTCACGAGAAGATCATCGATCCAGCATGAGACTAGAAAACTTTCAAAATGATGTGGTCCAATGTCTTGTCGGCTTTGAGATGATCTTTCCACCTTCCTTCTTCAATATCATGACGTATCTCCTATGTGTTGACGAGAAATCTCTCTCACGCGCTGGCACGGGAGATCCGCTTGACTCCGGTCGTCCTTCTCGCCGCCTACAACGTGCGGGCGTGCCGATTGATTTGATCGTTAATCAACAAGAAAAGCGAGAGAATACACGTTAAGTGTTAGGTTAGATCCCCACGGGATCGGCTAAGGAAATCCATGAATATATATATGCTATTCTAAGCTATATTTAGGCCAAGTGATGGAATGGATCGGCTACACCGAGACAAGCATCGGCCATTCGATCCAAATACAGTGAAGAATAATAAATATACGGATTGATAACCTAGCCGATGCTGGAAAGCTAACAAAGAATCGGCTAGTACTTCGATGAATCTTATGGAAAGATAATATTCCTGAACCAAATGTACAACCCGGAAATCGGCCATCGGCTACCCGGGAAAGGCCGATTTCGGCCGGTAGTGTCCGACAGAAACACGATCTTAACATAAGAGGCAGTCCTAATACAAATCTAATAATAAGCATATTAAAAGAAACATATTAGGGCAGGTAAGGCCGGCTGAAACCCCGACACTGTCTCTAAATAATATAAATCTCAGATGAACAGATCATTGATAGTTATAAAGACGACTTAATAGTTCGAACCCGATGCAGCATTAAGTATAAAAAGAAAAATCCGATCTGTTACAGCCGATTTATACTCCTCGAGACGGTGGATACCGCATATAAACCAGCCAACCTTTAGATCTAGCCCTATCGGCCGTATGTTCTTGGCGTAACTAGCCAATGGCAAGATAGATCTAAACATTGATCTAATTTATATGCGCTATATGATAAATAAGCGCAAGACAAACTCCCGATTCTAATGTATCATTGCGATGGAAGCACTAGAAACAGTAAATCATACCACTAATGACAAACATTTACCTGGATCTGGGGATCGAGACGATGCAGCCCGGAGCCAAAAAAAGTGCTCGTCTAAAGAAAAGGTTGGCGATGCGCCGAAGGTTTGATTGATTGAATGATGATTATTTTTAGAAGGTCCGGGTCCTATTTATACCCAAGATATAACTATCTCGCAACGACCCGACTCTATCTAAACTACTATTTAAAACACTATATTATCCCTAGCGGGACCCATACCGTTGTTACAACTAACGTTTAACAAATCTCTAGATTACAGATACAACTGCCGTTATAGGACTCTATCCATAAGTGGCAATATCTTTTAACGCGCAATTAGCAACCAAATCTTCTATTTATCTTCAAATTTCTGCACTGGAAACGGTTTCATCTCTTTCGGACCTAGAATCGGCTGCGTCATGCTCCCGTTTGATCCATCCTCACCCGATTAGCCCCATGACCGATCACTCTTTTAGCCGATGCGATTCTGTCTTCAGCCGATCCGATTCCGCTTTGCCTTTGCGGACTTAGGAACTCAATTACCAAATTTCAGTGTTAACACATGCCCCCAAGTCCGTAATACGAAGTGTTGCGGATTTGCTTGCCTATTCAAACTCTTGCTTCCTTCCTGACCTAAACCGCCTCGGCTTCCTTTCCGAGTGCTCTTTAAATATCCACTTTCCTCGGCCGAACCGCCTACGCCTCCAAAGCGCACCCAGCCTCCTTCACGAACAAGCCTCTTGCCCTCTCTCTCTCCTCCGGCGACTCCATCGGTGCCCGTCGAACTCCCTCACGTTCTTCGAGACTCATCTTCGTCTCCGAGCATCCCGATGGCCTCTACCGCCGCTGCATCGAGCACCTCCATCTCGTCGGCCATCGCTGTCACGCTGGCCGCAAACCGTTGCGTAAATGTCTGCTGCCCATTCCAAACTGCGTCGCCGCAACCGCTTCGCCGCCACAACCGAGTTCCCAGAGATACCCTCTTCCGATCCATAATTTTACTCCTAAATATGCTTCTTCAAACATTTTTGCATCAACATTACATTCGCTCATCTCCTAAGTAGCATTTTTCTTCACATTTTTATCAATTAGTACTTTCCCTTTTCCCGAACCGTAATACACAACCATTCTTAATTAGCACCGCTCTCCTCTTTTTTGACTGTAGCACCTGTCACATCAAGTACTCATCCCAAATTCGATACAAGCAGAGAGGTACTTCCTCGGACCTGTCGGCAACACAGATCCAGCCGATACCATCATAGCCGAAACTAACCGCATCCCTTTTAACACCGCCAAGCCATCCCTCTCCCACTGGAACGGAACATTCAAAGCGTGGCCATCCACCGATGCAGCCTGGATTGAATGGTACAAAAGGGTACGATCGGCTAAGTATGCTCGTGGGAAGAGAAAAAACTTGCCCAATGCCCGGAATTGTCCATCGCTGGCATGGAGAAAGACAAACCGCTCCTATCGGCTGCAACCTACTTTTGGAACGACAGTTTCAATGCCTTCATCTTCCGGCAAGGGCCGATGACCATCACATTGGCCGACGTATACATGACAACTGGACTGGACATCGAATCGTCGGCCGATCCCAGCACCCTGAACCAGAAAGGCCAACATCAGTTCAAGACCAAGGCCATCGGTGGGTGGAGTGGCTTCATCGCCCAAAATATGAAGGAAGAGACAGTCGGCCACAGGGAGCACACCGCCTTCCTGATGATGTGGCTTGAGAAGTTTGTATTCTGCGGATTAAGCTGTGGGCCGACTGCCAATTAGCAGATCATGGCCGAAATTCTGGACGATGGGACGACATTTGCACTGGGAAATGCCTCCTCGGCTACTTGTATCAAATGCTACATCAAGCCGCCGCGAAGATAGCCGCCGACGCCTGATCAACACCGGTGGCCCCCGGTGGTTCCTCCAAATCTGGGCCAGTGGCGACCCGAAGATAGCCGGTCGGCCCCGTCGACAAAGCGGATTCCCAAGGCCGGAGCCGATTGAAGACGATGAGGGCAACCAGATTACCACCAGGAGATGCATGAGCTACGGAGAAGCGCCGCCGCCCATGAAGGCTCAAAGCAATCGGCCGAGCTATTGGCCGAATGGTTCATAGCCCTTTACGACGGGCTATCCCGCGATAACCGTACAGTACTTCTACCTGGACCGGGAATGTTTGAGTTGCCGACTCGATTTCAATTGGGAGGACCTCAACTCGGCCGACAACCCAAGGTGCGGGGAGGTGTTCATCGCCTCCTTGTCCCCCCGCATCCTGCCGGGGGGTTCACCAAGGCCGATCGGTGGCCCGAGCTACGAATTCTACTACCCAAGTATCGGCGGTGGGCAGCGCCCATCGGCTTTTTCTACGCCGATAAGATTGAAACCAGGGGGGCGGTCGGCCAGGACTTGATAATGAATCGGGCTGCTGAACATAGCCGGCCCTCCCTTTGGCGACGTCGGTGGATAACATTGTCGATGAGGAGAAGCGCCTCTTACGACCGATGATGGTCCGAACTTAAGCGCCATATCTTCCACGAACGGTCGTCTTGCTACATCGACCTGCTTCTGCCCAACGAGATCCCCTCGGTACATTTTTGCTTTAGACTCAAACAATTTTCTTCTTCCAATTCATCGGCGACACAGCCGATTAACGTTCATCTTTTGATTTTGCATGAGACGGAGACAGAGCGGCTGACGGTAAGCGACTCCGGACGCCCCATCGAATACAACCCAGGCGTTCTAGATGAGGGCGGTCTTGCTCCGTCGGCCATCGGCTGGGGGGCGCCCAAACTGGCATCGCTGCTGCGAGGGCAGGTGCGCCAGCCGATTGCATAGAAGAGAAAAGCGGCACCACCACCGCGGTCGTTGGCCGCGCCTGCCCCCAAGAGGGTGAAAAAGACAATACCCGGCGCGCACCGACACGGCCTCCCTCCCTTGGATCCGGCCATCACGCAATTCCTCGACACCATCGCCCGAGGAAGCGCCGCGGCTGTCGGGCGGCGGCCGAACCCGCGATTCCGAGTCCCGAGTCGGTCAATGCCCCCCCGACGTTCCGCCAACTCCAAGTCCGCCAACAAAACGTCGGTGATAAGCTTTTACTCCACCGAGCTTGGCTTCATGATGATCACTTGCATCTGATCGAACCCTTGCTCGCAGGTCAAGAGATTGGCCGGTCGCACTCCTCGCCCCGCGCCATCGGTAATCATCTTCTGCCACCTTATTTGTAGTAATCGATCGGCTTGTCTATTAATTCTTTCTTCTGCAGCCCCCGTGGTCTCCATCGGCTGCCTCCCAGGCGTCTGGCGAGCGTACTGCGCCTATTGGGGACAAGTGGCGACAACGCGCCGAAGAGGCCCCGACGGCCATGGGCAACGATTCGGCCGAACCAACAGCCCCGACCCCGACGCGGACGGTAAGCCAACTAATTTCGATGATCGGCTTTGTTGGCTTAGTATGTCCTTGATCATCTCTCTCTTTGCTACAGAACGTAGCCGACCTCCTCAACTTTGATTTGTTGGAGTTCAAGGAGCCCGGTGACACCGGCGAGGAAGCGCTTGTGATGCCGGCTGAGGACCTGAGGGCCACTTTAGCTGACATCGACAATCGGCTGGAAGCCTCGTGGACGCGCCGGTGGTCGACATGCCGCTCAATACGCGCGCGATTCGTAGATATCCAGATCAGCGCTCTAAGCCGTGGCCGAAGCCATCGTGCGGCGACCTTCATGGAAGCCTATCAATTCAAGTACGAACGGGCCCCGCAATGAATAATCGATCACCGCGAGAGTCAAGCGTGATCGGCCACCATCCAGTCGACCAAGGATGCCATCGAGAGCCGGAAGGCCGCCTTTGACCGCCTGAAGACTGAGCCGGCGGCCAAGCTTGAGCAACTCCGCACCCGCCAGGATCAGCTGATAGTCGATCTCGTTCAGGTCACGAACGAGATCGATGTACATGAGGAGTACATGGCTGGCCTGCCGGCCAAGATTGAAGCTGAGCGCCAAGGCATCAGGGCGGCTGTGGCACACCTGCGTAACTTGGTGAGGAGCGTTCGATCGGTGGTGCGGTCTGAGGCCGACAACGTCAGGGCCATCGGAGAAATCAACCAAATTAGGCAGACGGTGTTGTCAGCCATAGCCGATTTCCTGAAAAAATGAGATTGTAATTATCCGACCTTCCGAGATCGGCTAACATTTTTGTACCATACTTGTCATGCTTTTGTGATGTGATTGGATAACCATCTTACTCGTGCTTATACTTGGCTTCGACTCGCGTGTCATAATTTATCGATTTTCTGCCACTGCGCTCGTAGATATGATCGGCTGTACTTGCAGATAAGATCGTCCTTCGGCCATGCGTGGTGCCTTGACTTGTTCACGTCGAAATCGGCTTCAGCCGCTCGCATCGTTTAGCGTTGCTGACTCCGAGACTATACCACGACCGTTAGTGTTAGCATTCGAACTGTTGGCATCGGCCGGTAATATCCGAGCGCACTGCCGATTTGGTTTCGTAGTCCGACTCATCCGAATCTGTACTTCAAGAACCCATGAGTTCTGGACGATAGGTATCCAGCCTTGCGCAGTCGCCAACCATTCGACGATTCCCGACGCCTTTAATGATGGCCTCTTTCACTCTCGCGTCGGCAGCTACCTTTCACATCTGAAACCGCATCTTTCCTTTCTATAAATGGACTCCTTCGGTCCTTCCTGTATAACTCACGGCCGAAGGAGACACTCGATCTCCAAGAGTACAACGTCCAGGTCTCCAAGCTTTCGGCAGGGCTTCCTATGGCTTCCTCGAGCTCGTTGGTAAACCAGGTGATTCCCCAACTCATCCGCTCACACCGTTCCTTCTCTCTAAGTACTCAGGATTGATCCTTCTCGCAGCCGCTTCATCCCCTTTGGGTGATCCTAGAGATCATGAACACGCCGTACGAACTGACGGTCAGCCAAGCACGACAAGTGAGGGCCAACTTGAAGCGCTTCAGGGAGTTGGAGGCTCCTCACCCGGCGGCCAGGCCTCCCATCAACCTTGGCAGCATTCCGACCGCTGTTCCTTCGGTGTCCTCAACGCTCACGCGCCTCGACCGGCTGGAAGGAAGGCAAACACGACATTCCAACGAATTGTTGACTACGGCCACCGACATAAGGATCACTCGGATAGAGCATCCGATCTTGGATGCTTTAGAGTTGGAGCTGCGGAGACTATCGAACGAGCCACAGCGGCCATCGGGGATTATCTGGGAACATGTAATCAAAAGCGGTTGTGCACCGATTATGAGTAAAGATCGTTTAATGTTCTAGCCTTATTTTGCGTTGCAATCGGCCCAATTTTTCGGTTGACTTGTTTATGTGTATATGCCCCCCAAGTTTTGTTGATAGCTTCGGTGTCGACAAAATTATGAGTTCGAGTCGCTCGCGCATCCCGGCCGTTCTTGTTGGTCGATCATGAGCCGATCGTAGGGCGCTTGGTAAAAAGTGATGTGTGAAAATGCCTAAAGGCGATGCCTCGTAAGACATCGGCTATCGTAGATAGGCTGATGTAACTGTAGCCGACTCACGAATTGATCCACACACTTGGGTAGTATTTCTTTAAATATTTTCCATTAAGAGCCCTTCCGAATATCTCTCCATCCAGTCCTTTTAGCATGTAAGCTCCTTTAGGGACGCATTTGTGGATCTTGAAAGGCCCTTCCCAATTTGGTGACCATTTGCCGAACTTGTTGTCTCTAGATCCAATCGGCGTATAAGTTTCCAAACGAGTTCGCCTTCCTCAAAAGATTTAGGCACCACCTTTTTATTGTAATGTCTCGGCTACTCGTTCTTTATCTTCCGTGACTTTTTCCAAGGCCTTCATTCGGATAAAACTAGATCTTCCGACTCGTCCACCATTAGGTGATAATAATCATCGATTGTGAGTTGGTCCTGTAGCTGAATGCGCCTTGAGCCGACGACACTTTCCCATGGCAGCACTGTTTCGTGTCCATAGACCAGTTTGTACGGGGGAACTTGGATTGACCCGTGGCATGCCATCCGATACGCCCATAGTGACTCGGCTAATCGGGTGTGCCATTGCTTAGGATACTCAGAGATCTTTCTTTTAATCAACTTGATCAAGCTTTTGTTTGAGGCCTCGGCTTGCCCGTTAGCTTACGCGTAATACGGCGAAGAATTAAGTAGCTTGATCCCCATGCTGTCGGCAAACTGAACAAATTCGTCCGATACAAAGATAGATCCCTGGTCTGTTGTTATTGTTTGTGGGACGCCAAATCGGTAAATGATGTGCTCTTTGACAAACTCGATCGCGTCCTTAGAATCCACTTTTCTGAGGGGGATCGCCTCCACCCACTTTGTGAAATAATCCGTGGCCACCAGGATAAATTTATGCCCTTTGCTTGAGGGTGGATTGATCTGGCCGATCATATCAATGCCCCATCCTCTGAACAGCCATGGCTTGATGATCGGGTTCATAGCCGATGCTGGTGCTCGTTGTATGGCGCCAAATTTTTGGCAGTCCTGGCACCTCTTGTAATATCGGAAACAATCTTCCAGCATCGTCGGCCAGAAATACCCCGCTCGGCGAAGTAGCCACTTCATTTTGTGGGCCGATTGGTGCGTGCCACAGATTCCGTCGTGTACTTCTCCGATGGCCACTGTAGCCTGATCGGCTCCCAAACACTTGAGTAGCACGCAGTCAATCGTCTGATAGTATAGGTCTTCATCGAGCAACACGTATCGTAATGCCTTGTATCGTAATTTCCTTGTGGCTGATTGAGAGGGGTTTTTGAGATAGTTGTAAACTTGAAACCTCCAATCATCGGCCGTGATGGCGGCCACGTCTATGTCTACTTCCTTCAGCATCGGCCGATAGCCTGACGCCCCTTTAGCCAAGTCATTGGCCTCTGTGTTCTGCTCTCTGGGGATATGCTTCAAGGTGACTAGCCAAAAACTATCCATTAACTCTCGGCATTGCCGATAATAGACCATAAGCGCGAAAAAAAATTCTCCTAATAATTGGCTGATGACGAGCAACGAGTCTCCCATTATCTCGACTGTGTCGGCTTCTACTTCCTTGAGCAGAGTCAACCCTTTGAGAACGACTTCGTACTTGGCTTGGTTATTTGTGGCGTGAGGGTTAATGGTGAAAGCAAACTCGAAGCTTGCCCCTGGGCGAAATAAGGACCAAGCCGATGCCGCAGCCGTTGGTGCATACCGAGCCATCGAACGTCAAAGTCCAAGGCATAATTTCCACTGAGCCGATTGAGTCGTTTCTGTGTTCCACAATGAAATTGGCTATGGTCTGCCCCTTGACCGCCCTTGGTGCCTGACACCTTAGATCAAACTCTGTTAGCGCGAAGATTCACTTTCCGATCCTTCCTTTAAGCACTGGAGTCGATAGCATATACTTAACTACATCGGGTTTGCAAATTACCGTGCACTCTTTGGACAACAGATAGTGCCTTAACTTTGTACATGAAAAATAGAGGCATAGGCATAACTTTTCCATAGGTGAATACCTTGTCTCTGCGTCTAGCATGTACCGTCGTGAGATAGAAAATGGCTTTTCTTTGCCGTCGACCTCTTGGATTCGGACGGAGCCGATTGATTTGTCGTCGGCCGACAAGTACAGCTTGAACGGTATTCCCTTTTGTGGAGGCATTAGAACTAGAGGAGAGCTTAGATAATCTTTTATGTTGTCTAACGCTTTCTGCTGCTCTGCCTCCCATGTGAAGGTCTGATCGGCTTTCAGCCGAAGCAATGGTGTGAACGACTCCATCTTTTCTGAGAGATTAGCTATGAACCGTCTGATGAAGTTTATCTTTCCGATCAACGACTGAAGCTGCTTTTTATCTTTCGGAGGTTGAATTGTCTTGATAGCATTAATGCTCCTCGGCGTGACTTCAATCCCTCTTTCATGGACGAGAAATCCCAAGAATTGCCCGCCGACATGCCGAACGCACACGTAAGCGTGGTTCATCTTTAAACCATATTTCCTCGTCCATTCCAACACTTGTCTCGGATCGGCAATGTGGCCTTCTATCTCTCTTGACTTGACAACCACGTCGTCAATGTATATCTCCATTAGTGAGCCGATCATATCGTGAAAGATGTAATTCATGGCCCGTTGATATGTTGCCCCAGCATTCTTCAAGCCGAACGTCATTACTACCCACTCGTAAAGGCCGATTGTGCCGGGGCACCAAAGCGGTCTTGTGGATGTCCTCTTCAGCTATGAATATCTGGTTATACCCTGCATTGCCATCCATGAAACTGATAATCTTATGGCTCAGGCAGGCGTCGACAAGTAGATCGGCTATTGGCATTGGGTACTCGTCCTTAGGGGTTGCTTTGTTTAGATCTCTCAAATCGATGCACACCCGAAGTTTACCATTTTTCTTCAATACGGGACGATGTTTGAGACCCACTCGGCGTATCGGCAAGGCCGAATGAATCCTGCGTCGTATACCTGAGTGATTTTGGCTTTAATTGCGTCGTACATATCGGCCTTAAACCTCCTGGGAGGCTGTTTGAACGGCCGATAGCGTGCCTTGATCGGCGGTGATGGACCACTATCGATCGATGTGACCGGGCATCTCGAAGTACTCCCAAGCAAAATAATCTTTATATTCTTTTAATAATTCAATAAGTTGGGATCTACAATGAGGAGACAGATTTTTGCTAATGTACGTCGGCCTCGGCTTATCACCGAGCCGATGTCAATTTCTTCTAATTCATCGGCCGACGTGAAACCTTGCCCTAACTTGCCATCGTCTTCGTCGGCGGTGGCTACGCCGAGAACGCTTGAGCCCTCCACCATGTCTTGTTCAAAGCAAGCAAATGCGGCTCATCGTTTCCGATGGGCGTATTATTGAATTGGACACATTTAGAAAATCGGCTTGCCAGATTTTCCCAGATAGACAATCGATGCCTTCGATTTCCCAAAGTGAAAAATCGGCACTGACGACACTAACTGACCTGTCGGCTGGTACAATCTCGATCTTGTCGCCGTCCCATTGGATCGGACTCGATGCATTGTAGAAGGGATGCGGCAATTAGCGTGTATCCGGTCCCTTCCGAGCAAGCCAGCCGTAAGACCCCTTCCCGTCGATGACAAAGAATGTTGTGGGCACGGTCTTGTTGCCGATGGTCGGTTCAATGTTGAGGACGCCTTTGGTCTCTGATGGGTTGCCGCCGAAGTCCTTGAGCACCATGTTGGTTTTTATCAGGTCTTCGGCCCCCTTGCCCAGTTTTCTGAATGTTGCGTAGGGCATGAGGTTGACTGCGGCTCCCTCATCGACTAGCATTTTGGAAATTGGCTTGCCATTGACGAATCCTTTAATGTACAATAGCTTCAAGTGCCGATTTTCGGTTCCTTCAGGCTTATCGAAGACGGCCTGGTCTGGTGAGATTGCTAGCTTTGCCAGGTCATCTTCGATGGTGTCCGCATCGGCTTCGGGGTGCCAAACTCGGCTGGCAACACGAAGACCATGTTAACCGATGCAGAAACTTTGCCTTTCCCTTTGGCTGCCCTCCTGGCTTGATCAGCTGGGCTTTCCTCGGCTTGTTCTTCATCATTTGTGGCAGCTTTCCTTTTGGGTACCCACTGCCTTTTGATTTTGCCCAGCCGACGGCGTTGCTCGTGGATCATTTGTTGCACCTCGTCTTCTCTCCCTTCACGCTTGAGCCGTTGAACCCTCCTTTTCTGCGTCTTTGTGAAGAGATCGGACGAGCACCATTGGGGGTTGGCCGATTCCTCATCATCGGCCTCTTCGTCGTCGTGGTTGTCCCCATCACGGTTTTCGTCGATGAAGAAGTCCTGATGGATTGGACCGAGCCGATCATGGACAGGTCGCCGCCTTTGGTTTAGCTGGACGGCTCTGGGAACGAACCGAGCTAGACTTGCAGGCGACGAGCTTCCGCGTCCATCATCGTGGCGATCATTACATGCTGGGCAATCATCCAATGTTGGTAGCCACATGCCGGATTCCCAACAGTACCTGAAAAAATCACAAAGCCAATGTGGATCGGCATTGTCGTGGTTTACCTTGTATCGTCGGCTCCGAGTACTCGGTTCGTGCCGACGAGGTGCTTCATCGTAGATTTCTTCATGTCGAGACCGGTATTGATGATGGTATCGGCTTCGTTCATGGATCGGCTGTCGGCCAGCCGATCTGATGACTGGGAGCACCATGTTAATTCGCGCGGCGTGGCATCCAGTCTGGCCGCCTTCTGCCTTGGCCCCGATTGATGTATTGGCTAAGCCGTGCGCCATTCTGTTCTGTCGATCAGCTTGCCTGGGGCCGGCCTGGACCGTGTTGACCGGGAAGGGGTTGCCGTCTACCTTCATCGACCGATTTGAGTCAGCGAACTTTAGCTTCCCGGCCTCGATTGCCGACTGGATTTGCTGTCTGAAGACTTTGCAGTCATTGGTGGCGTGAGATGTGGAGTTGTGCCACTCGCAATACTACTTCTTCAATTCTTCGGCTAACGGGATCACATGATTTTCAGGCAACTGAATCTGTTTCTCCTTGAGTAGCAAATCGAAAATCTTGTTGGCCTTAGTGATGTCGAAGTCGTATCTTTCTTCCTTAGCCGTCTTCACGGCCATTGCGACGATGGCCTTTTTGTTCTTGGCCCATTCGGCTTGCCGCAACTGTTTCATCGTCGTCGGATCCATAGTCTGAATCGACGATGACTGGGTTATATTCTTGACGGCCTTCCCGGTGTCTTGGAAACGCTCGTTCGTGGGCCGTCACCTTCGCGCCAAGTGGACTAGGCCGTCAAAGTCCGCGCAAAGAATCGCTCTCGGATTGGCGCGATTAAGCCGTGAAAGGCCGATCGGCCAACCGGACATCCGATAGCACCAGTGTCAGTAACACCGATTCCTCATCTCCCTAAAGCGTTGGATGTAGTCTTGGACCAATTCATTGTGTTTCGCTCGGATTGGTGAGGTCCAACAACTTCATCTCGTGGTTGCCGAGTAGAAATTGTTGTGGAACTTTTTCAAGATCGGCCCAACTCGAATCGAGTTGTAGGGCAATGAGGAGAACCAGTAAAGGCCGATCCCGAAAGAGAGAGGGGGAACAATCGAACTCTCAAGGGGTATGTAGCCGATGCTTCACCGCATTGCGCCAAAAATCGGCTAACGTGCTCATAGGTGGAAACGTTGTCTTGCCCTGAGAATTTCGAGAAGTCTGGGATCTTGTATCAGTTGGGCAGCGGGATCCGTTCGAAATGTTCGGATACGGATACCGATACATATTCCTCGAATCTTTTGGTTTGAGGCCGAACCGATCGCGCATGACATCTCGCAATTAGATCGGCCCACGCTCGGTTGTCTTGCTGTACGGCTCATATGGGTCATACAAAGACGGGTGCTTGCCGATACACGTGGTGGCGTCCGAGGCCTATAATGGTGATCTTGACGGCTCCTTGGTACCGGTAGCGATGGTCGCGCAGGAGGTGGTCGAGGCACCGGTTGTGGCGTTGGTGGTTCTGGAAACAACTGTCGGCCACCGGCATTGTGTCGCATGCCTAGATCAATCGGCTCTGGCTGCCGATTGTCATTGAACATGCTGTCGAGTTGACCCTAAGGCAACGGCTGTTGTCGGTTTAGTATAGTAACCACTGGTCTTATAGCCGTTTCACCTGGATTCAGCTGACCGACTCCTCCTGGCGGGCTTGGTTGTGCTATCAGTGGAAGCGGCCGATCCTGCATGACTAGTGTCCTGTAACCGAAATTGGCCATCTACGAAATATGTGGGCCCCGTTGCGGCTTTTCGGCTACCTTGGCGTCGACCACATTAGAGATCATATTATTGAGAATATTGACCAAGATGCTACTTTGGTTGACCGGTGCGTGGTGGAACGGCCGAGTCAATCCGATCTTGTAGAGAGTATACGGCCGAATCATCTTGCACCTGGGTCGGCTCTTCCACCATCTTCTTATATTCGGCTTGTTGTTCAGCTGATAATTGTTCCATCTTCACGGGGACGATGTTGTCCTGCGTGATGCCAGGGCTCTTGGAGTCGACCATCTTGCCGGCTGAGTCTATACGTCCGAGCCGAGCCAACAAAGACAGTCCCACTGGGCGTGCCAAGAAGCGTGTTGACGAGAAATCTCTCTCACGTGCTGGCCTGGGAGATCTGCTTGACTCCAATGTAGGTCCTTCTCGGCTGCCTACAACGTGCAGGGCGTGCCAGTTGATTTGATCTGTTAATCAACAAGAAAAACGAGAGAATACACGTTAAGTGTTAGGTTAGATCCCCACGGGATCGGCTAAGGAAATCCATGAATGTATATATGCTATTCTAAGCTATATTTAGGCCAAGTGACTGGAATGGATCGGCTACACCGAGACAGCATCAGCCATTCGATCCAAATACAGTGAAGAATAATAAATATACGGATTGATAACCTAGCCGATGCTGGAAAGCTAACAAAGAATCGGCTAGTACTCCGATGAATCTTATGGAAAGATAATATTCCTGAACCAAACGTACAACCCGGAAATCGGCCATCGGCTACCTGAAAAGCCGATTTCGGTCGGTAGTGTCCGACAGAAACACGATCTTAACATAAGAGGCAGTCCTAATACAAATCTAATAATAAGCATATTAAAAGAAACATATTAGGGCAGGTAAGGCCGGCTAAAAACCCGGCACTGTCTCTAAATAATATAAATCTCAGATGAACAGATCATTGATAGTTCTAAAGACGACTTAATAGTTTGAACCTGATGCAACATTAAGTATAAAAAGAAAAATCCGATCTGTTACAGCCGATTTATACTCCTCGAGACGGTGGATACCGCATATAAACCAGCCAACCTTTAGATCTAGCCCTATCGGCTGTATGTTCTTGGCAGAACTAGCCAATGGCAAGATAGATCTAAACATTGATCTAATTTATATGCGCTATATGATAAATAGCGCAGTACAAACTCCTGATTCTAATGTATCATTGCGATGGAAGCACTAGAAACAATAAATCATACCACTAATGACAAACATTTACCTGGATCTTGGGACCGAGACGATGCAGCCCGGAGCCAAACAAAGTGCTCGTCTAAAGAAAAGGTTGGCGATGCGCCGAAGGTTTGATTGATTGAATGATGATTATTTTTACAGGAGGTCCCAGGTCCTATTTATACCCAAGATATAACTATCTGCAACGACCCTGGACTCTATCTAAACTACTATTTAAAACACTATATTATCCCTAGCGGGACCCATACCGTGTTACAACTAACAGTTTAACAAATCTCTAGATTACAGATACAACTGTCATTATAGGACTCTATCCATAAGTGACAATATCTTTTAACGCGCAATTAGCAACCGAATCTTCTATTTATCTTCAAATTTCTGCACTGGAAACAGTTTCATTAAAGGGTTACGCGGAAGCTACGCTAGCCGAAACAAAAATTTTTCTACCGCGCAAACCAGAACACTTGCAAGTAAGGGCCGATAGATCGTTACCGATTGGAGTATGCAGCGAAATAGCCAATCGTGGGCTATCCGATCTGGAACTATGTAGCCAATTCCCGCAAGCCGACATGATTCGCCAATCGCCCGATTCGCGGAGTCGTCCGGTCACGTTCTTGCGCCTTGCTCCGATGCGCACGACCGCAGCCGATCTGAAGCCGATCAACAGCCGCGCAACGTAGCGGCGCCTCTACCGGTATCCACATGTCCGGGACAAAACACCGTACACCCGTGTGCTAGCACGCGATGCAAGGCTAGGGTTTGGCTCGAAAGTGGGGAGGTTTTCCGTGGAGATTGATCTCGGTGACTTTTGTTGCGGATTCGGTTCAACGCGATACGAAACTCTCCACCCTCGTCCCTTTATATAGAGTTGGCCGACGGGACTAGTGGCCGATCGGACTCTATTTTGAATTGGATCTCATCCGAATCTCATAGAGTTGGTCGCCCACACGTCGTAAGCCCATAGGACTCTATCCGATCGGATCCCTATCCGATCGAGCCGTATCCGAGTCCAACTCGAATATCTATTCTATCCTTAAGCGTGCGACCCTATAGGTTCGGTATACTCGGTTTTGGCTATAGTCTAACTTAGCCGATCGTCGCTCGAGTCCTACTCACCGACCGTCAACGGCGGCGCCTAGCGACATATTGACACCATAGTATACAAGAATAATATCGGCTCGAACCTGTAATGTGTACACAAATCCCTTTGCCTCACGATACCGCTTAAGCTATAGGCAAGATGTGTGCCATCCCTTCAATAGCTTAACCATTCACTCGAACCGTATTGGATTATCCGTCGTTGATTGACTCCTCAATCAACTTAGCATGGCCATGCATTTCCATAATCCATTACCTCGAGGGGCCATGCAAATTCCATCTTGATCACTCACATCCCACTCCATGTTTCATAGCAAACCCGAAAACTACCTTTATAACTACCCGATTACGGAATAGCGTTTCGTAGTCCCAAAGTAGGCTACTACGCATGTTGGAATCCATGGTGATCTCAGGTCTAAGGACTTTGTACCAACACTACCTGAGACCAACTAATGGCACATTAATTCCTGTAGTGTCTCATGGTGGGTCTATCCAACAATGTGTTCTCCAACACATGTGTCCATGTTTATTGATTTGGTATCTCCATACCCATGATCTATGAGACATGATCATCAATCAATAAACATGCCGATCTTAGAATCATATTTGTTCCAACAATATGACATATGATCAGGGATCGTTTAGAAATAGATTCATACATAAAGAGTCTCATAAATAAGTCACGTACTTATTGATCAATACAAGATGTCTATTTCATGGAACTGAATAACACTTTATTCATTTATACATAAACATTGACGTGATATCCAACATCTCCATGTTGCCTCTAGGGTATATCTGTGGACCCCCGTTTTTGAGATGGGAATCTTTCGTGTTCATAGTACCATTTCCCTGGATCGAGTAGTTGGTACCCACGAATACAGTACTGGATAATCAAGTGCACATGCACGAATAGTCTTACAATACCATTATTACATCAATAGGCCCGAAGGCAATGTTCGACCCACAGACCTTATGGTCCGAATACAACATAAAAACAGAATTTAGATAAGGCAGGAAAGAGGCGCGGCTCGTCAATTGCCACAGCAACGACCGGGGCTAAGGTCTAGTATGCGCCGTCGGTTCCTTCGCCCTCCGGGTAATACGCGTAGGGGTCTTCTGGCTCTTCATTTCCATCAGCTGGAGGTTTGTGCGTATAGCAAGGGTGAGTACCAACCGTACTCAGCAAGCCAACACAGAATTGATGCATATGATAGGGTTATTCAAAGAACATGGCTAGGGTTATTTTTGCGTAAAGCCGCTTTTCACAATTCTTTTCACAAACCTATATACTAGCCAATCAAGTTTTAATTTTCACAGTTCATTAATCCGGTGACGGTTCTGTCTACCATCCCTCGTGATCCCAAGGATGGCTTCCCGCCTCCGGTTCGTCATGATTTTCTGGGGAATCTACCCCTTCTCGCTTATCGAGAAGTTGACCCACCAGCGAATGAAACCATCATGCATACCCATCCCAGCAGTTTTAAGTTTAAAATCTAGCCAAGCGAAAGTCTTGTCACGATGCTCAATATCCGCGAGCACGGCTATTCGAATAGATTGATTCACTCACACTTGCAAGGATGTACACTTTACCCGTACTCCGCGACAGCCCAACAAATGAGCCTACGCCTCAACACATGAGACGTCACGGCAAAGCCTTTTGATAACCTTGCTTTGGCGCACCCGCTCCATGAACTCAAGCCCTCATGCACTCTAGCCGTCCTTTTCTAGCGTGAGAGGAGTTCAGGCGCACCCGGGGTAAGGGAAACTTTCTCAATCTTTAAGTTTATTTAATATCGGTTTAATTCCACCATCCATAACAAAGGCCGCAGCCTCATTCTCATCCCGTAACCACATCATAGAGAACCATCTATGCAAGGATACGCCTGCTCGGCTATCTAGTCGCTAGGTCTATACCCATTCGAGAAGTACGGTTGTATCGCTCGTTTCCGGCCATCTCATGGCTCGGTCCTTACTTGACTGTGGTCGGCACTTGCCTTTTCCGGAATCCGCCCAAATCATCCAGCCGCCCCAGCTAAAACATTTGTATGGTACTTTCGGTTTTCACCAAAACTTAGTTCATTGTTCTCATGGCCATGTGGCGCTCATGTCTCCACATGCCGTATCTCAACTACCTTCCCTAAGGTAGTTGCCCGGGCACAAAGCTTTTTCACAAAGTCATGAGTATGCATAAATCTAAGTATAGCATGGCTAAGCCTTTACCGAAGTTATTCTTCGGTTGTTTGTATCACGTCGCGGGTTACAAGGAGTAATTCTAAAGATAATCAATAGCAAGGTAGGGCATATCAAGTATAGGTAACTCTGTAAAGCATGCATATTTAGAGTTTAAAATAATATCATTTCGCAATTGGGATCGATATGTTCAAAGGGTGTGAAGACTTGCCTTGCTCGCACACTTGAGGGGTGGGGTCTTCGGCGGGGTCGATGCCGGTTTCTTCAGGGCGCTACCCGTACGTGCGAAAGATTAATTGAATTCAGTTAGAATTCAACAAAATACCGAGAGATCGAAAAGGACCATAAAAGCCATGAAAACAACTCCAAAAGTTTTGCCGAAAATTCTACTCGAGTTAGAACAAGGGTTGCGAGGAAAATCCGGGTTTTGGAATCGAGTTGATGACCTAGGGTTTTCGCAAAGTCGGCGATCGCAATAAATTTGGAAATTACGTTTGAAAATATCAGCGAAGAAAATTCGTGCTCGAAATTTGAGGGTTTGAGCACAAAAGCGAAACCTATTTCGATGGCGGGAAAGAATTAAACGGAATCCGGATTTAAAAACGATGCGAAATGAAATTCGGAAACGTCCGATTCCGATTTTTCAAACTTTGCACTGAGAAAATCTGCGAGAAAATAATTTATTTTTGCCTAAAATTTTACTCAAGTCATCCCAAAATATTTTCCAAATTTTCCAAAATTTTTCCCAAATTTTTCCCTATTTTTCTTTTTTTTTTTTTTTTCCTTTTCTCGCCGCACTATTCATCACTCAAAGGTGTTCGACCGGGGCTTCAAAACGAGGCGGCGGCGGTGAGGAACAAGGGCGGCGCAAGGAGGCTTACGGCGACAGCGGGCTCGGGAGGAGAAGTGGGGCACGGAGAGGGACTTGCGCACGGCGGCGACGGCTAAACGGCGGCGGCGCGCCGAGAGGGAAAGGGCGGTGGCGGTGCGGCGAAATGGTGGCGCCGGCGCGGCCCTTTATAGCGCGGCGTGGCGCAGGCGCGAGTGGAGAGGGAGGGGCCGGCTCGGGCGTGCGCGGCGCGGCGCAGCTCGGGAGGGCCGTGCGGCGGTCTCCACGCGGCGGCGCGGAAAGGCGGCCGGGCGCGGCGTTTGCGACGTGGAGCGGCGAGGGATGCGGCGGGGTCCGGACGGGGGCGCGGCGAGGGTGCGAGCGAGCGGGCGGGGCGCGCGGCGGCGGCGCGTGGCGCAGCGCGCGGCGCGCGGTGCGGGGCGGTATGGCGGCGGGCCGCGTGGCGCAGCGCGCGGCGCGGCGAGCGGGCGCGGGAGTGCGGGGTCGGCCGCGCGCGCGTGTGGGGGCCGCCGCGCGCTGGCACGGCGCGGCGCGTGGCGTGCGCGGCGGCCGTACGGCGTCGAACACCCGGCGCAAGAGGAATAGTGACTTTTTTGATTTTCCGATTTTCTATTTTTTTTCCCATTTTCTATTTTCTTTCCTTCTAAAAATTCCAAAATAAATCCTAATATTCCAAAAATAATTTTTAACATTATATTTTAAACTTTTTCTTGACTTTTATTTTTCCATAATTATTTTTCATATTTATTTAAATTCTTTTTTTCCCAATTTTCATAATTCACCCATTATAAAAAAAATTTCCCAAATTTCGAGTACGCCTCCCGAGAATTTTATTGTTCATTTTGTGTCTTAATTTATCTTATCCCCACCAAAATTTTTATTTTATATTTCCCAAAACGCGCTTTGCAAATCCGCGCTCTTCTCGGTTTCCTGTTAAACCCCGATGCGGCTTTCGCTCCACCGTTTTGACAACTCCGACACCTCCAAATACACCGAAAAGGAATTGACCACGACTAAATTTATGCAACGAGCCGGCAAATAAGAAGCAACAAACCCGAGAAGAAGCAATAAGCCAAGGTTTTTGAAAGTTCCGATTTTTTACGTTCCGATTTCGGTTCTCGATTTTCGGGATGTTACAATATCACTAACATTCATCTCTTCCGGACCCAGAATCAGCTGTCGGCTGCTCCCGTTCGATCCATCCTTAGCCGATTAGCCCCACAGCCGATCACTCTTTTAGCCGATGCGATTCCTATCTTCAGCCGATCCGATTCCGCTTTGCCTTTGCGGACTTAGGAACTCAATTACCAAATTTCAAGTGTTAACACTATGCCACCTTGTCACGAGATCCGTATTCTCGGTCCGGTATTCCTACACAACATGTTCCCTTTCGAGAGGTATATGGGCGTTCTAAAGAAGTACGTCTCAGTAACCGTTCGCGTCCGAGGCCAGCATCGCCAAGGTATATGGAACGGAGGAGGTGATTGAGTTTTGCGTCGACTTTATTGAAGAACTTTGTCCCATCGGGGGTGCCTGAATCAAGCTATGAAGGTAGACTACGGGGGAAGAGAACTCTTGGAAGGAAGGCAATAATGAACAGAGACAATGACTTGTATAGGAAAGCACATTGGACCATGTTGCAACAATCTTCCTTGGTGGCTCCTTACATCGAGGAGCACTTGGTGGCTTCTTACATTGGACCGTGTTGGCGATTGTTCGCTCCGAAAACATCGATAAGACGGATGCCTGGATTACACGCCATCACATCGATGCATTTCCTGCTTGGCTACGACAACGTCTCATGGGCAACGCGAGCCTTGACCAACAACTAGCCTTCTTGGCGAGGAGACCATGTGGACCCCCGATTTTGAGTCGGGAATCTTTCGTGTTCATAGTACCATTTCCCTGGATCAAGTAGTTGGTACCCACGAATGCAGTACTGGATAATCAAGTGCACATGCACGAATAGTCTTACAATACCATTATTACATAAATAGGCCCGAAGGCATTGTTCATCCCACAGGACCTTATGGTCCGAATACAATATAAAAACAGAGTTTAGATAAGGCAGCGGAAAGAGGCAGCGGCTTGTTCATTGCCACGGCAACGACCGGGACTAAGGTCTAATATGCGCCGTTAGTTCCCTCGCCCTCCGGGTGGTACGCGTAGGGGTCTTCGGCTCTTCATTTCCATCACCGGAGGTTTGTGCGTATAGCAAGGGTGAGTACCAACCGTACTCGGCAAGTCAACACGAATTGATGCATATGATAGGGTTATTCAAAGAACATGGCTAGGGTTATTTTTGCGTAAAGCCAGTTTTCACAATTCTTTTCACAAACCTATCGACTAGCCAAACAAGTTTTAATTTTCACAGTTCATTAATCCGGTGACGGTTCTGTCTACCATCCCTCGTGATTCCAAGGATGGCTTCCCGCCTCCGGTTCGTCATGATTTTGGGAATCTACCCCTTCTCGCTTATCGAGAAGTTGACCCACCAGCGAATGAAACCATCATGCATACCCATCCCAGCAGTTTTAAGTTTAAAATCTAGCCAAGCGAAAGTCTTGTCACGATGCTCAATATCCGCGAGCACGGCTATTCGAATAGATTGATTTACTCACACCGCAAGTGGATGTACACTTTACCCGTACTCCGCGACAGCCCAACAAATGAGCCTACGCCTCAACACATGAGACGGCCACGGCAAAGCCTTTTGATAACCTCACTTTGGCGCACCCGCTCCATGAACTTATGCCCTCATGCACTCTAGCCGTCCTTTTCTAGCGGTGAGAGGAGTTCGCGCACCCGGGTAAGGGAAACTTTCTCAATCTTTAAGTTTATTTAATATCGGTTTAATTCCACCATCCATAACAAAGGCCGCAGCCTCATTCTCATCCCGTAACCACATCATAGAGAACCATCTATGCAAGGATACGCCTCCGCTCGGCTATCTAGTCGGCTAGGTCTATACCCATTCGAGAAGTACGGTTTGCGGCTCGTTTCCCGGCTATCTCATGGCTCGGTCCTTAATTGACCAGGTCGGCACTTGCCTTTTCCGGAATCCACCCAAATCATTCGGCCGCCCGAGTCTAAAACATTTGTTTAGTACTTTCAATTTTCATCAAACTTAATTCATCATGGTCATGTGGCGCTCATGTCTCCACATGCCGAATCTCAACTACCTTCCCTAAGGTAGTTGCCCAAGCACAAGCTTTTTCATAAAGTCATGAGTATGCATAAATCTAAGTATAGCATGGCTAATAGTTTACCGAAGTTAGGCTTCGGTTATTTGTATCACATCGCGAGTTACAAGGAGTAATTCTAAAAGGTAAACAATAGCAAGGTATGGCATAACAAGTATAGGTAACTCGGTAAAGCATGCATGTTTAGAGTTTAAAATAACATCATTTCACGAATGGGATCAATATGTTCAAAGGGTGTGAAGACTTGCCTTGTTCGTACGCTTCTTGAGTGGGGTTTCTGCGGGTCACTGCTCGCCTCCTGGTCGCTAATCATACGAGCGAAAAGGAAAAAGGAAAAATGGATTCCAGTTAAAATCCGATAGGAACGAACGAAAAAGCATGAAAAATCATAAAGAACTCTCCAAACCATTTTTCCCTACGACCCTACTCGAGTCACGGAGGATTTTTATAGCAAAATCGGCCGTAGCGCAATTTCGACCTTTTAGGGTTTTTGAAAAAAAGGTCGATAAAACGACGAAGCGGAATCTTGCGAATGTTGTTCAAGAGGTTCGTTGATATATCCTTGCCGAGTCCAATGGTTAAACGTAGTTTAAAGAAAAGAAAAGTAATATTAAATCTTCAAGAAAATTTCCGCAAACGGAAGTTTCAAAAAAATCGTATATAGAAAATCATCTTACTCGAGAAAAATACCCGAGAAAACTATTTATTTTTGCACAAATATGCTCCAAAATTCCCTAAAAATATTCCCCAAATTTTTCTAAAATTTTCCCTATTTTTTTCTAATTTTTCTCCCTTCTTTTCTTTTCTCTTTCTCCCTTTTTTTTTTACTCCAGCCGCCTGTTTCTTTCTCTCTCCTCTAACCCCCCTCGCCTACCCCCCCGTCTACCCGCTCGGCCGAACCGCAGCGGCGGCGCGACGGTAGAAGACGGCGCGACTGCGATGGTGCGGTCCAAGAGGAAAAATGGAACGGCGCGGGCTCACCTAGCGGCGGCGGGTGACGGTGAGCGGCGGCGTGCGTGTATGACGGCGGACGGCGGTGGCACACGGCCGGCAAGCCGGCGCGGCTTGGCGATTCTCGCCGGTGTGGGCGGGGAGGAAGAGGGGAAGAGTTGGCGGCGGCAAAGTGTGGAGGGAAAGGAGAGCTCGCCCTCCCTTTTATACATGACGGGGCGCACGGGAACGGCGGTCTCGGGCGGCCATGCGGCGGTCGGGTGAACGCGCGTGGCGTGCGCACGTCGCGGCGACGTGGCCGACGTGGTGACCATCCCGGCGACGCCGTGCGGCATGCATATGACGCCGGCGAGCGACGACTTGGCGACCGCGGGATGGCACGGCGTTGGCGCGGAATGCCCATGCGGAGGCCGACGCGCGCACGTGTACGGTGATGGCATGGCGCGTGCGTGCGGCGGTCACGGCGGCGACCGACGTGCACCGGGCGGTCCGCGGTATGGCGACGGCATGGCGCGGGCGCGCGCGTGTGTACGGCGAGGCGACGGCGACGCATGGCGCGGGCGCGCGTGCGACGCGCGCACAGCGCGAGGACGTCGTCGAACACCTGCATACGCATGAACAGGTACTTTCTCTATTTTCCCGAATTTTGAAATCCTATTTTCTATTTCCATTTCCTTCCACTCTAAAAATTCAAAATAAATTTCAATATTTCCAAAATAATTTTGAGATTATGTTTTCAAACTTTTTCCCCCACTTTTTATTTTTCAAAATATATTTTTCCTATTTTTATTTCTTCTTTTAAAATCAATAATTTGGGATCTTTGATTAATTTTTAAATTCATATTTCCTTGTCAAAAATATTTTTATCCCAAATCCAAATATTTATTATTTTTCTTCCACCGTCAGGGTTTAAACCAAAATATATTCTTTTCAAAGAATCTTTTGCAAATCCACAAAATTTGTTATTTATCCTTCTCCAAATATATATATACATTTTGAATCATTACTCTCACCTAGGATATCAAGGCTTAGGGTTTTTCTCCAACTTCGCATCAAAACAATTCAAAAAGAACCCTTATGCAACGAGCTTGGCAAATAAGAACGATAACCACGACAAGAAGCAATTAATCCGAAAGGTTTTTGTGAGTTCCGATTTTCACGTTCCGAATTCTACTCCTTCGATTTTCGGGATGTTACAAACCTACCCCTAACAATAAATCTCGTCCCCGAGATTTCTTACCGTTGCTGAATAGGTGTGGGTATTCCGTCCTTAGGAACTCTTCGCTCTCCCAGGTAGCTTCTTCTTACGTGTGATTGCTCCATTGTACTTTGTACATGCGCCACGACTTGGTTCGTGTCTTCTTTTCGCTTCATCTAGTATCTTGATTGGATGCTCCGGGTAGGTAAGATCACTGTGGACATGGATGGTTTCTAACGAGGTTTTCTCTTCGGCACCCGCAAACATTTCTTCAATTGTGACACGTGGAACACTGGTGGACGTCGGAGAGATTCTCGGCAGTTCCAATTGATAAGCCACTTCTCCCTTCCTAGCGCTTATCAGAATGGGCCCACGTATCGTGGTGCGAGTTTCCTTTGACCTTGAATCTCCGAGTTCCCCGTAGTGGTGAGACCTTTAGATACACGTAGTCACCTTCTTTAAATTCCAATTCTCTTCGACGGGTGTCCGCGTAGCTCTTTGTCGTGATCGAGCAGCTTGTAGTCGGTCCGGATCGCGAACCTTTTCCTCGCCTCCTTGATTATGTCGGCCCGAATACGGTTCGTTCACCGGTTTCGACCACATCAATGGGGTCCGACATCGCGACCAAATAGAGCTTCGTTTGGCGACATCTTCGACGGCTTGATAGCTATTGTTGTAAGAGAACTCGGCGTACGGCAAGCATTTCTCCCAATCCTTGGTGAAATCCAATGCACGGGCTCTCAACATATCCTCCAAGTATTTGTTCGTCCTTTCGCCCGCCCATCGCGTGGATGATAGGCGGTGCGAAAGCGAGATGACTTCCGAGTGCCTCGTGGACTTTGCTCCAAAAATGAGATGTGAATTGGGTACCACGATCTGATATGATCCTCTTTGGTACACCGTGAAGACATACAATCCTACTCATATATAGTTCCGCTAGCTTGGCACCGTTGTAGTTAGTTTTCACGGGTATAAATCGGCGATCTTGGTGAGCCGATCTACTATTACCCAAATGGAATCGTAGCGATCGCGAGCTTTGGGTAGTCCCACTATGAAATCCATGCCTATCTCGTCCCATTTCCATTCGGGAATCTTGAGTGGCTGCAGCAAGCCGTGGCCGTTGATGCTCGGCTTTCACCCTTTGGCACACATCGCACACGGCTACGTATTTGGCTACATCTCTCTTCATATTGGGCCACCAAGGTATTCTCCTTTCAAATCTGGTACATTTTCGTGCTTCCGGGATGTAACGAATATGCCGATTCGCGGGCTTCCTTTAAGATCAATCCTCTCAAACCGCCTCGTTCGAGCACACGATTCTTTTCTTGTACCACAGATTCCCTTGTCATCCATTGAAAACTCCCGAGCGCGTCCAATGCCATGCGTTCCTTAATTTCTGGGTTTCCTCATTCCCTTTTTGGGCTTCCTCTATTTGAGTTCTCGTAGGGGTTGGATTTCCATGAGTTCACTTCTCCGTGAGGAATTAGGTGCGATTGAGTCCGGCCATTTCTTCTTGAAGTTCGCTGGCCACACCTCCTAATTCCATGTGATTGCATTGGGCTTTGCGGCTCAGCGCATCGGCCACTACATTTGCCTTGCGGGATGATAATGGATTCCTAGACGTAATCTTTGATCAACTCCAACCATCGCCTTTGTCGTAGGTTGAGATCAGGCTGAGTAAAGAAATATTTCAAGCTCTTGTGATCGGTATACACATCACAGTGGTTCCCGATCAGATAGTGTCTCCAGATCTTCAATGCGTGTACAACCGCGGCTAATTCCAGGTCGTGTGTGGGATAATTCTCTTCGTGGGGTCGTGCGTCGAGAGGCATACGCTACGACCTTCCCATCTGCATCAATACTCCTCCCAATCCTTGCCGGGATGCATCACAAGTACATCACGAAGTCCTTCCGGTTGTCGGGTAAAGTCAAGATTGGAGCAAGTGGTTAACTTTTTCTTTAATTGGTCGAAGGCTTTTTGGCACTTCTCATTCCATTCAAACTTCTTTTCCTTCTTCGAAGTTGAGTCATAGGTCGGGCTACGGTGGAAAACCCTTCGATAAACCGTCGGTAATAACCGGCCAAGCCCAAGAAACTCCGAACTTCACACCGACTTGGGCGCCTTCCATCCCGTAACGGCTTCGACCTTGGCGGGGTCTACGGCTACTCCACCGGCTGAAACCACGTGACCAAGAAAAGTGACTTCCTTGAGCCGAACTCACATTTGCTGAACTTTGCATACAGTGGTGCTCTCGTAGCTTTTCCAGTACTAGTCGTAGATGCTCCGCGTGTTCCTCATCGTTTTGGAGTAGATAAGTATATCGTCGATGAACACCACCACGAATTTGTCCAGGTATTCCATGAATACCTTGTTCATCGAGTTCATAAAGTAGGCGGGGCATTGGTTAATCCAAAGGACATCACTTGTGAACTCGTATAAGCCGTAACGTGTAGAGAACGCCGTCTTAGGAATGTCTCCGGCTCTAATCTTTAACCGATGATATCCGACCGTAGATCAATCTTTGAGAACACCTGTGCACCCTTAAGTTGATCGAATAGGTCATCGATCCGGAGCAGCGGGTACTTGTTCTTGATGGTTACTTCATTCAGCGATCGGTAGTCCACACACATTCTCATACTCCCATCCTTCTTTTTGACAAAGAGTACGGGGCTCCCCAAGGGGAAGAGCTGGGGCGTACAAATCCCTTCTCTTGTAGTTCCCTTATCTGCTTCTTGAGTTCCTCTAACTCGTTGGCCGGCATTCGATAAGGTCTCTTGGATATGGGGGCGTACGGGCATTAGATCGATGATAAATTCTACGTCGCGATCCGGGGCATTCTGTAATTCCTCGGGAAACACATCCGGGTATTCTTGTACTACGGGCATCCCGCCTAAGGGTAGCATGGTGAACACTCCGCAGCTTGTTCACATAGCTTTGGGTTTTGATCCATAGTTATGCTCATCGGTGATCCCACGGGGTGGATACGTGACTTCCCTTCGATTGCAGCCTATAATTCCATTATTTTTGGTCAACCAATCCATTCCGAGTATGACATCTATGGTGCGGGTGATAGCACCATAAGGTTCGAGAGAAACACCACGTCTCTTAATCCGTATGGGCACATTAATGCGAGGCATGGGGTACGGTTATGTCTCCCCAGGTGAGTGTACCAACATTGGCCTCTTAAGTGCTACTTGGTGTAGGTGGTGTTGTTTGCTTACTTGGGAAGATATGAATGAATGCGAGGCTCCGAATCGAATAAAACTTTAAGCGGTGCAGAGTTGATAGAGAACATACCCATCAATACGTTCGGTCCTCCCGTGCTTCTTTTGCCCGCACATGATTCACTTGGCCACGTCGAAACCCGGTGGCGCCTCGTTGGGTAGCGGGGTCTGAATGACCTCGTCCCCGCCGCAGGGGTGGGGGTTCCTCGGACGGGTGTTGCATTGGCGCCGTGCGCACGGGGCGTTGCGTGGTTTTGGGCAGCTATTGGAGTAGTGCCCGAATTCTCCGCAATTAAAACAGCTCACATTCCTTCTTCCTGGAGCGCTAGGGTTGGTGTGGGCGTACGTATCGAGGTGTAGCGACTGTTGACATGGTCGGAAGCGGGAGAACGTCCGCTGTTGCGGAACATTTGGCTTCCATCCGGACGGGGTGGCTCCCTTGGGACGTTGTGGCGTTCCCTGGAATGGGCGAGCCATAGCGAGCCTCCTCTTGCGGTTATTGTCCACCACCTTTTGGTCATGCTCAAGTCGGACGACCTTGTTGATGAGGCTTTGGAACCGGTGTGATCCTGCCCGATCATTGGTCCCCTTAGTTCGTCATTTAGTCCTTCAATGAATTTGTCTATCTTTTCTTCCTCATCTGCTGTGTCACTTTGGTGGCATAACGCAAGCCGGGTGAACTTGTTCGATATATTCTTGTACCGAGGTGTTCCCTTGACGCAGCTGCGGAACTCGTTCTTCTTCATCCTCATCACTGCGACTGGCACGAAATTCTCACGAAACGCAGCCGTGAATTCCTCCCATGTTGGTTCGCCGGCGCTTCAGGCTCGTGTCTCCTTGTAGGTGTCCCACCGGTCACTCGCGGGTCCCTCCACTGGTTAGTAGCGAAGATAACTCTATCGGCTTCTCGGACTTTGACGAGAGTTAGCTTCTTCTCTATCACTCTTAGCCAATCTTCGGCATCCATAGGTTCTTCGGCCGTGGAAAAAGTGGGCGGCTTAGCTCTCATGAATTCCCCCAGACTCGATCCTCCTCGACCTCCTTGATTGTTAGCAATCGCTTGGAGTAGCTAGGTCTGCAATGCCATGACCTCCGCCAGTGTGGAGGGGTTGGGTTCCGGCGGGTTTTCGTTGGTTGCCGCGGCTCCGCGACGATGTGCCATCTGGAGAAGGGAGATGAATTAAGAGAGCGGACTAGTTTAGGTTATGGTTCGTAGGGAAATTTTTCTTCAAGTTCTTTCGAATGATCTTCAATCAACCGACAAGGTGGAATAATAATAAGCATACGAATTAAGACATCGCAAGGCGATGCTCAGGTTCAACATATTACATAAGGGGGGTACACGGACTGTACACACACAGTCCTCCATGCCAGGATAGTAATAATAATTATATCGTCCAACTACATCAACTAATTAAGGGAAATAGGAAGTGCCGCCGAGCCGGGAAGGTCCTCCCGCCTAGTCCTCCATCCATCCGCAAGAGCCGGCGCCGGAAGTGGGTGGTCTGCGCTGAAGCAAACCGAAGTCCCCACGGCTCGGAGGTGGTGGCCTCGAGTCACGCCGAACCTTCCGACTCGGTGGCCGCGTACTCTTGCGAGCGATCCGGCGGGTGAGGGGGCCTCCCGTGTGAGTCGCGACGAGGGGGAACTTCCTCCTCCATTGAGTCGGTGTCGCTAGACTCCCATTTGATCTCCATGGGCTCGCCTCGGACTCCGTATCGGTGCAGATCTGGATGGGGTTACCCTCTCCCGATCCCCTCGGATGGTACCCGTATGGAGCTCGGGGTGGGTCCCATGGATGTAGCGGCAAGTGGGGTCGACTGGTATGGTGCGTGCTCGTGCTCAACATGAAAGCTTGCTCCATCATAGCTTGAAAAGTATCAAAGCTTGCTGAGTCATATGGTAATAGTGGTCGGGCACGGGTGGGATGTGATGGTATGTGCTCGGTGGAAGTACTGCAGGCGTGACGGACGAGTGCGCAGTGCTCCTCTAGCGGTTGATCTGCGCTTGCTCCTCCCGAGCTGCTCTTCCAGCCCACCGAGCCTCCCCTCGGGCCATGTAGCGGTCCGAGAGTTGCTCGTGACCGAGCACCATTGGCTGCAAATGAGCTGCAAGATGCTTATCTCGGTCTCCGCAGCCTTGGTGGCTGTTGACCGATCATTGAGGCGTGATCGCGATCGTTGATCTCGAGAAGGGCCTCCTCGTAAACGTCTGCTCGTCTCTCGCCCAACACGATAGACGCGTGACCATCGGGTTGTAACAAAGCAGGGGTAGCCTCCACGGTGCATCGGGTTGCCCTCTTCGCGGTAAGGATGATGCACGAACTCGTCATTGTGAGTTCGGCACGGTGTTCCGCATTAAGGCGAAGGAAAGCCTCGCGAGCCGCATCCCGAATAGCGCTACGCTAGGTCCCGGTGGTAGCGGGTATGGAAGCGAAGAAGATGTCTCGCTTCCCATGCGGGCTTCTATGGATACACTGCCTCCCGTGCTGGATACTCTTTGGAGCCATGCCTTTTGATGTGATAGGTGGGTGGCTCCGGTATCTCAAGCACCATAGTAGGGACTGGAGTTGGACCACGAACCCCTCGTCCCGCGGAATGCTGACTTCCCAAGTTCCGTCGTGGTTTGACATCTGCTTTTACAGGCAACTTAAGGTTAGCGGGAGGGAGCTATCATAATCATTTGGTAAAAAGGAAATACAGATGTAGAAAAGGTATATTTGCATTTTCGGAAATAATAGTTTAAAACCGATCCTATGTAGGGATATTTCCCTTTAGCCAACCGGTTAGGGTAGGGCGCCATTTGGTCTTAGCCTACGGTCGCATGGCTCGATACCGCTCGTGGACCCCGATTTTGAGTCGGGAATCTTTTGTGTTCATAGTACCATTTCCCTGGATCAAGTAGTTGTGTGGAGATTGTGGCAATCGGGTATCTACTTGGCAAGCTTATCCGACTGAAGGTAGGGATAGATTGCGCTTGCTATATCTGTAAGCCGAACTTGACTTAGGTGTTACGGTTGCCAATAGAGATAAGGCAATCGGCCTATAGTCATGGTTTGGTAAGATTGAGGAAACCAACTTAGAATAAGATAGGGTTTCCGACTTGTAAACCCTTCCTCTCAAGACTATATAAGGGGGTAAGGGGCGTCCCTTGAGGGATATCTTAGACTTGATCGGATTCTAGATCCGAGATTCGACTTCATAAGCGAGAGCTTTAGATCACGAGATCAATAAAGACACTCGGCGGATCGAATCCACCGAAACAGAGTAGGGTATTACCTCACGAGAGGGCCCGAACTCTGTCTAAATCTTCTTCTTCTTCTAACCCATTGTGCTTGGCGATCTCGATCACGACCCCATAAAATATATTGCCGAAACCAAGTTTCGACGGTTGGCGCGCTGTAGGGGCCGCGCGTCGAGAGTTCTTCAACAATCTCGCCGACAAGCGTGATGGGATCTCCTTCAAGACTCGGCGACTTCGCCGCCAACTTCGCGGCAACTCCTCCCTTGACTCGGATTCGAACCAGTCGGAGGGAAAAACCTACTCGGCGCCGTTCGGGCTCTTCGACAGCGCCGAGATCTTCGATAACATCTTGAAGACCAAGATGCGATCCACCTTCTCCGACGACGGACTTCACTCGGCGCCATTCGGATTACCGAATGCCGCCGAGATCTGCGCCAATCTTCTTGCCTCCCGACGGAAGCAATCTACTCAATGAAAACCTCTCGGTGCCGTTTGGGTTACCAAACGTCGCCAAGATCTACATCAACCGCTCTCCCCGAGTTGGCGAGGATCCTCGGAAGAGCCTCGATCCCCAAGCCCCGACTCGGGCGGAACGATCCAGATCCGGTTACCCAGATCAAGGGAGGTCGCTGTCATCCTCCCGTCCTTTGGCTCCTGTTCATCTTCGAGCTCAACGGATACCTCTAGCTCCGCCGCCGACAATCTCTACGGCATCCCCTTGACGAAGCCGACAACTCCGACGCCATATGGATCTGCGAGCCAAAGTGCTTCGACGTCCTCATGGCCGAGCCGGATGAGTCCGACTCAGCCATGGCCGAAGGCTTGCCGAAGAGGAGCGAGCCGAGTGGAGCTTGAACGCAAGACAGCCGAAGAAGACAAACAACGCAAAGATGAGGCCGAAAAAGGAAGCCGGATTGCGTGCAGACGATTCGCCGGAGGCCATCCTCCAAACACGAGTTCGCAACACCAATGTCTTCCGGACACCACGGCGAATGTGCCGCCGCACTCACGCTCTTGGATACCGTCATGGAGACGGCTCCGGCCAACGTGACTCCTATACTTGATAAGATCAAGACCATCGTTGCTCGCCACGGCTAACGGCCCTCCCACCACTTCGGCAAGAAGGCCGACGAATCCGTGGCCGAAACGCCCGACAAGAGCCGGCTCCCACCCCTAAGGTCGGGAGACTACAGAGGCCCGAGCCGGCTCGGCCGTCAACTAGGCCAAGAGGCCCACCTCTCCCGAGTCCGCCCGAGGCACCAAGAGCGACGGTCGACTCCCGCCGCAAACGACATGGACGTCCGCCCGTCCATCACCGAGTCCGCCGCAACAGTTGGCTACCCTACCAGCCGAAGACCCCGCCGAGTGATCTCGGGAAGTCCTCGACCGCCGCTACCAAGAGCGCGACCGTCGCACTCGGGAAGATCGGAGGGGATCACCTGATAGCGGCGACGATGGAGTACCGCCTTCACTCGGGAGCTCCGCCGAGTGCATTGGCCGAGTAGCTTTAAGCCCACGATAGAAAGGTACGATGGCAAAACCGACCCCGAATCTTGGTTAGCTCGTATATACCCTTGCCATCCGAGCTGCAGGTGGCGACAACAAAGCCATGGCCGACTACTCGCCCGTGGCCCTCGCAAACTCTGTAAGAAATTGGCTCACCACTGCCAAGAGGCTCAATCGGCTCGTGGAGCGAGCGAGGGACCACTTCATCGCCAACTTCCAAGGCACCTTCGAGAGGCCCGGCACGCACTTCGACCTTTACAATGTCATCCGAAGCCGGACGAGCCTCGAAGGATTACATTCGTCGCTTCTCCGAGAAGCGCAACAAGATCCCGAACATCACCGATGACATCATCATCGCCGCCTTCCGAAGGGAGTCCGTGATGAGCCGCATCTAAGTTCGGACGCAAGCCACCGAAGACGGTGAAGCGGATGTTTGAGACGGCGAATTCATACGCCAAATCAAACGACGCCATCAAGGCAGCCCGTCAAGATCGGCCCGACGGAAGAGAGGACAAACAAGCAGGAGGAAGCGAAATCCTAAGAAGGATGGCGGCAACAACGGCAACTGGGGCCCGAAAGATCGCAAGCGCCGATCCGAAGACCCGGTGGCCGCAACCTCCAATGCTCAACGTCGTCCCCGAGTCGCCGCCTACGACGCCATCATGAACGCCCGGTGCACCCACCATCCGAATCACAAGCACGCGGCAAAGGATCGCTTTATCTAAAGCGCTTCGCCGACAGACGCGCGCAGCCTCAACAAGAAGCCGATCGACGAGGCTGGCCCGTCCGGCGCCAAGAAGAACAACGCGGCGAGAATGCCAAACCCTTTCAAGATCCAGTGGGAGAGCTCAACCACATCTTCGGGGCCCGTTAGCTTATGAATCCAAGAGGAAACGAAGCTAACGGCCGGGAGGTCAACGCGGCTCAACTGAAGTCCCTCAATATCTCGCGATGGTCTGAGGTGGCCATCACCTTTGACCGCTCGGATCATCCTGACCGAGTGGTCCACCCGGGACGCTATCCACTCGCCCTGGACCCCGTAGTCCGCAACATCGGGCTTAAGCGCGTCCTCATCGACGGGGCAGCGCCCTCAACATCCCGTTTGCCAAGACTATGGATGAAATGCAGATCCCGAGGCCGAACTCAAAGCAAGCTCACCCCCTTCCACGGAGTTATCCCTGGCTATCTTCAACACCACTCGGGCATATCTCCCTCCCGGTCACCTTCGGAGCCCGAGAGAATTTCCGAACGGAGAACGTCACCTTCGAGGTGGCCGACTTAAACGGCATATCATGCCATCATCGGAAGGCCTGCGCTTGCCAAGTTCATGGCGATCCCTCACTACACTTATCTTTGCATGAAGATGCCGGTCCCAACGGCGTCATCACTCTTCGCAGCGACGTGAAGCAAGCCTTCACTGCGACAAGGAGAGCTGCGACATGGCCCAATCTCGCGAGAGATTACGTGGCCAACAAGAAGTCCGATTGGCTGCATCAACTTCGGAGGGCGAAGTCCCCACGAAGAAGATAGCCAAATCGTGGATCCGGCGACGCCAAGACCAAGAAGATCTCCCTTGATTCGTCTGATCCCTCCAAAACCGCCGTAATCGGCGCCGACCTAAATCCTAAATAGGAAAGCGCGCTCGTCACCTTCCTCCAAAATAATAAAGATGTTTTTGCTTGGAAACCATCCGATATGCCCGGAATTCCTAGGGAGGTGATCGAGCACTCTTTAAACGTCAAAGATGACGCCAAACCAATAAAACAACGATTACGCAGGTTCGCACAGGATCGAAAAGACGCGATCAAAGAAGAACTTGCAAAGCTCTTGGCCGCCGGCTTCATTAAAGAAGTCCTTCATCCCGATCGGCTAGCCAATCCGGTCTTGGTCCGCAAGAAGACGGGCGTGGCGCATGTGCGTCGATTACACCGACCTCAACAAAGCCTCGCCCCAAGGATCCATTCGGGCTACCTCAGTATCGACCAAGTTGTCGACTCAACGCCCTGCGAACTCCTGAATCCGACGCTTGAAGACATCTTTCATCACGCCGTTCGGGCCTATCTACATCACCATGCCTTTCGGCTCAAGAACGCCTGAGCTACATACCAACGCATGATTCAAAGATGCTTCCAGACACAGATCGGCAAAAACGTTGAAGCTTATGTCGACGATGTTGTCATCAAGACCAAGCGAAAGAAGACCGATCGCCGACTTAGAAGAAACCTTTGCAAACATCCGGCCTTCGAATGAAGTTGAACCCGAGAAGTGCACCTTCGGCGTCCCATCGTGCAACCGCTTCGCTTCATGGTATCACATCGCGGCATCGAAGCAAACCCGAGAAGATCAACGCTATCTTAAACATGAAGCCCCGAGTAATCGAAAGACGTCCAAAAGCTCACCGGCTGCATGGCGGCACCGAGCCGTTTCATATCCCGACTCTCGAACGAGGCATGCCCTTCTTCGTCAGCTGCTGAAGAAGACAGACGACTTCCAGTGGACCACGAGAGCCGACAAGGCCTTTGAAGATTTCAAAGAGTTCCTTACCACGCCACCCGCCCCGGCTTCACCTCACCCAGAACCCTCTTGGGCTGCACGTCTCGGCCACTCACCAAGTGGTCAGGCACGGTACTTGTGGTTGAACGAGAAGAAGAAGGACGGGCCCGAGAAGATTCAAAGACCAATTTACTTTGTCGGCCGAAGTATTGGCGAGCCAAAATCCGATACCCCAGTACAAAAATTGCTTTATGGTGTTCTAATAACCGCGAGGAAATTGGCACACTACTTTCGTGGTCACTCGGTCACCGTCATCACCTCTTTTCCACTCGCGACGTCGTCCCACAACCGCGAGGCAACCGGCGCATCGCCAAGTGGGCCTGGAACCGATGCCGCTGGACTTAACTTTTAAGCCCAGGGACGTCCATTAAGTCACAGCCTTAGCGGACTTCCCGGCCGAGTGGGTGAACAAAAAGAACACGTACCTCGGGAAGACCTCCAACATTGGACCATGCACTTCGACGGATCCAAGAGGATCACCGGCTTGGGAGCAGGAGTTGTGCTTATCTCCCGATCGGGAAAGGCTAAGATATGTCCTTCACCTCCACTTCTCCGCCTCACACAACGTCGCCGAATACGAAGCTCTCTTACATGGACTGCGCCTTGCGGTCTCACTCGGGATTCGACGGCTTATTGTGAAAGGCGACTCCCGCTGGTCGTCAATCAAGTGATGAAAGACTCGGTCCCGCTTGAACGACACTATGGAGGCCTACCGACAAGAGGTCCGCAAGCTTGAGGACAGGTTTGATGGGCTAGAACTCTCACATGTCCCGAGACATAACAACGAAGCCGCCGACGAACTAGCGCAGCCGGTTCGGATCCAAGCGCGAAGCCGCTGCAACGATGTCTTTGTCGAACATCTCTACGAGCCAACCGTCACGCAAAGACAAACTCCCAACGAACAAACCACGAACGAAGTCACCATGATCGATACCGACTGGGAGGACGCCGCTCATCAAATTCTTAACTCAAGAAGAGCTGCCGGATGACCGGATGAAGCGTAACGCGTCCGCGGCTCGTTGCCAAGCGTACGTCATGGTCGACTCCGATTTATACAAGAGAAGCCCTCTGGAATTCTAATGAGGTGCATCACACCCGAAGAAGGGAAACAATTACTCCAAGATATCCATTCGGGCATATGCGGAAGCCACGCGGCGGCACGCACTCTGAGTCGGCAAAGCTTACGGACAAGGATTTTTTGGCTTACCGCGGTCTCCGACGCGGATAAAGTCGTAAGAACCTGCGAAGGCCGCGCTTCTTTGCCCGACAAAGCCATGTCCCGGCCCGGAGCTTCAAACAATCCCACTTTCCCGGCCGTTCGCGGTATGGGGCTTTGGACATGGTTGGCCCTTTCAAGAAAGCTCCGTGAGGTTTCACACACCTCTTCGTCGCAATCGACAAGTTCTCCAAGTGGATTGAAGCCAAGCCGGTTGCCACAATCACTTCCGACAAAGCACGGGATTTCTTCCTCAACATCGTGCACCGCTTCGGCCCCAAACGAATCATAACCGATAATGGGACTCAATTCACGGAGGCATCTTCAAGGAATTCTGCGAAGACTTCGGAATCAAGATCTGCTACGCATCGGTAGCTCACCCCAAAAGCAATGGGCAAGTCGAGCGAGCAAACGGCATGGTTCTTCAAGGCATCAAGGCTCGCGTCTTCGACCGGCTAAGCCCTTACGCCGGCAAGTGGGTCCAAGAACTTCCTCGGTTCTATGGTCGCCGCGAACTACACCCGGTCGGGCCACCGGCCAAACTCCTTTCTTTCTCGGTCTATGGCGCAGAAGCCATGTTGCCAAATGAGATGGAGTTTGAGTCTCTCCGGTCCGAAGCTTCAACGATGAACGCTACGACATCGACCGAGTGGATGACCTCACCCGATTGGAAGAGGCCCGCGAGGCACCCTCATCCGATCGGCCAAATACCTTCAAGGACTCGGGAGATACCACAATCGCAACGTGCGAGCACGAGCTTTCATTGTTGGCGACCTGGTCCTACGCAAGATCCGGACCACCAAAGACCGACATAAGTTATCTCCCTTATGGGAAGGACCCTATATAATCGCCGAAGTGACTCGGCCGCGCTTACCTAAAGCGCGAAGACGGGTCCATGGTGGAGAATTCCCTGGAACATCGAGCATCTTCGACGGTTTTATGCCTAATTTGGCTAAGGCCTCATGTTTTCCTTGACTTGCCAACCTCAAGCAAGATGACTTCTTGAGCTAGCGTCGTGGGCGATACACATATCAATAAAGCTCACATTTTCCTCATCAAATTTTTGTGCACAATTTGGTTTATCATTGTTTAATGTCCTTCGACTCGAGCTCGGTGTCTAAGGATCGAGAGTTTTCCGATGACCTAATCGAGCCTAGGCTTGATGACGACCAGACGAAAACTACTTAAGAAATTTCACGCAAAGGCTCGAATCAAGGCATTGACATAAATAAACTAAAAATAGTCACAAAGATTCCATGTCAAGAGTGTTACAATTACATGACATTCACAAAGCGAAGTCGAATATAAGTTCAAAGCTTAAAATTGTTCACTACATCCAAAGAGATCTTCTTCGCCGCCTCCCGCGCCTCGCCGAGCATATCTAAGGCTCCGCTCGTCCGTTGTCCCTCCGGCGAAGCCCTCCCCGATTGAATGAATATCCACTCGGGGTAGAGGGACTTGGTTTGTGCAAGAGCCGACCAGCCCCCATGTTGGCCGCTTCGGTGATGTTCTTCGATATGCTCGGGAGCGCCCGAAGCTTGTCGAAGATCTCGATTGGCTCCAGCCGAGCCGTCCCCAACTCCTTGATCGAACAAGGATGTCAAGATCGGCGTGGCGGCGTTGGCGACCTCTTCCCGTATCTCGTCGCTAGACTTGATCCGCCCAAGTAAGACGTCGTATTGGGCTCGGGTCTTTATCTTATAAGTTGCAAGGAGTTCCGGATCGTTCAAAGCACTCGGGAATGAAGCGAAGACATGAGATTCAACTTCAAAGAAGGTTACCTTCAAATTCGGCCTCCATTTCGGCCTTGTCAAGGTTGACCGCTTCCACTGGACTTGAAGCGAGTGGACCTCCGAAGAATTTCCTACAACGAAAGAGGGTTAACAATAGCCAAGATCAACATAAGAATCATAATGAAGCCGGGAGAGACGGGCTTACTTCCGATTGATCCGCGGAGGTCGAGGTTCGCTTCCGAAGCTCCGTGATCTCCCTCCTTAAAGCGGCCTCCCTTGATGCGGCCTCCTCCCGAGTGGTTTTCAGCTTGTCGCCGAACGTCCTCCAAGGAGTTTAAGTGGGGGACTAGCTTCTCGGCAAGACTTCGGATTTTGCCATTGAGCGGTAGTATTCTTTCGCATACGAAAGAGAAGAATGATCGATCAAGGATAACGAAGATATAATTAAAAAGAAAGACGAAGGCTTACGTTGAGCGCCGGGTTGCCTCATTCGGGCTCTCGACGAGGGCATCCCTTTCATCCTTCTCGGCTTGCTGGCCGAGGATGATGCCCCGTCTCTCGCCTTCCGAGTCCCGCCACTCGATTCGATCGGAGGAACCTGTGTCTCGCAGATCGTAGCCTGGGATCTCTTCTACCATGGCGGCAAATAAGAAAGACCAATGAAGACATGAAGGATTCAAAATTGAAAGAACAAAGGAAAGTTCAAGCAAGTCTCACCTGGTTTGGGTGCCGCCTAGGTGGGGCAGCGGGCCCTTCTTCTTCTTCGGGCTCGGCCGAGTGACCTTCCGGGCGCTCGGGCGGCAGCAACCGTGGGTTCCGGCAAGCGGCGGTTTCCAGGCCTGGATACCCGGCCTACGATCGGGGCTCCTCCCTAGGGGCTCTCCTTCCGAGGAGAAGGATGCTTCTCCGAAAGCTCGCACTCTCGGCGCGAGCTCCTGGTTTTGGCTTTGACGGCCTTGGCACTTCGGAGCAGCGGCCGGGTCGGCCCTTCACCCCTCCGGCAGGATCTATGTCCCGAGGCCTCCGCACAAGTGAACACAAAAAGATAAAGAAAAGTTTTCTACGAAAGAACTCAGGACTTCGGTTTCGAGCTTACCCGGTTGATCGGCGGATCTTCTGCGGTCCCGCGGCGATCGCCTTAGAGGCGGGGTCTCGGCGGAGGAGCCGGACGTCGTCATCCGAGTCCTCGATGATCGCCGCCTTTGCTTGCGCGCTTGTTCGAGTCCTCACTCGGCGCCGCCCGCTTCCCGGATCGGATCGGTTTGGATTTTTATCCCGCCGATCGCTTCTTGGTGGGCGACGCAGCGCATCATCATGAGCCATCTTATATGGCTTGGAAATGATAGAGGCGTTTCCTGCAAAGAAGGGAAAGTGTGACATTAAGCGACAAGACGTCAAGGTTGAAAGATACTATAAAGCAACCAATCGGCTACACTGAGGAGGAGGTCGGTGGATGCCGAATGGGAGGACGAGGCGGGAATGAGGCCCGCTCGACCGAGATCCCTGGACGAGAAGAGCTTGTACATCCGGATCTTCGGGATCTCATATGTGAGTGGATCCGGGTCCTCCTGATTGGGGTCCGCCTTCGTACTCAAGGCGGCTTCGACCGCTCCCGATTGGCGCCGTCAGCACCGATGAAGTGCTTAGAGTGATTTGTTCCCGAAGGTTCCTTTTCTTCATCGCCGGGATCTTCGCGAGCAGATCGTTGGCTTCATCCCATTCTTGGGCTACGGGACGGTGCTCCAAGATGGTTTGGGGACGAGAGGAAGACCGACAAAGGCGTGGAAGGCTGGGTTCAAGATTGCTGATGTAGAACCGGTTCGCATGCCGCCTTTGTTCGAGGATTTCAAGGGGAGAGAGAAGTAGTCTTTGCGGAGAGATCCGCGAAGCTGGAAGCTCGCCCGCCAACGACACAAGGTTGGTCCTTGTTCGGATGGGGTTTCAGGTAGAACATACGACTAATGATTGAAGTGAGGAAGAATGCCAAGGAAGGCTTCACACACGTGAATGAAGAGTGCTATGTGAAGCATCGAGTTGGGGTTCGATGGTAGATGCGAAGACCATAGTAATCCAAGAGCCCCGAAAGAATTCGGAGGTGGGAAGACTGAATCCGCAATAGAAAAAGGAGGTAAAGACAACGAGCTCACCGGTGTTTGGGGTCGGGAAGTCCTCCCCGCCGCCGGACGCCATCCCACAAGTTCCTTGGGCGGAAGCACGCCGTGCTTCACCATCTCCTTGAGGGTGTATTCCCTCACGTCCGAGGTGGCCCATTGGTCGAACGGAATCCTCTTTTCTTCCGCCATGAGAGCGAGGTTGTTGAGGAGCGGATCGGCTGAGAGAGGTTGGATCTTAGGCAATGGATGTGGGAGTTTTGGCTTGTAGGAGCTAGTTGTCGCGGCAAACAAGCTTCTTGGCGGATGGACTGAGAAGCGCGCAAGCCTAGGGTTCCCCGCAATGAACCGATGAGTAGATATTGCGAGAAGGGGAATTTTTGGAAGATGAAGAGGCGGGGACGACCTCGTGTCTTTATAAAGAAAGATTTGAGGGTTGCGCTAGGTTTTCGGTGAGTGGGCCGAGCCCATAAGAAAATCTACGGCCCGCTAAGGTGTGGTCCGATACGTGTCCTTAGGGACTTAAGCGGATGAGCTTAAGCAGATTTGCCCTGGCAATATGCGCGTGTCAGAGTGCCCCATACCTTTAAAAGATCCTTCCATACCGCGGTTTGCCCGACTTCATGAGAAGCCGGCACGATGCAATTTGGAAGGTGACCAACAAACTGAGTTTTTATAGCTGCCTTGGTGAACAAGGGCTGTTTGGTTTTTCGGCATTTGGCTCTGGTAATCTTGCCGATCTTTGTTTGTTTTCCACCTTGGTGAAGATCTTTATAAGATTGAGACCGATATTATGGCAAAGCTGTTTAATAACTTGGTCATATTTTTCATATGATTGAAAGAACTTATTTT